>CM050409.1:12033248-13283248 GCA_027580255.1 Therioaphis trifolii | reverse complement strand
ACTCCATACTTATTTATTCTTAAGATGAGATCGTTATTTTGTCTGGGCTCACGTCGTGTACAGCCAATTGGAGCACGAAGAAAACGAGAGCAAATAATACGCTCAAAATACGTGTTGTTCAATATGGGCTTGGGCTGCTGTGCGTCAACTCGTTATGCACATACGATTTTACATAAACATTTTTAAGACCATCATAATTTTCACACAGAGATCACGGTATATCATGTTTTGGTATTTGTGTACTCCTACTGTACACACTGGTCACCAGTACCACGCGAATCGCGTATGCAAAGTGTTTGAGTCTGAATTATAATACTGTATAAGATTGTTCGGACAAATATTTCCTAGAACATATCTGAAGTCACGTTTGAAAATTTATATTCCATCGCTTTGTTAAAACAATTATTATTTAAATCTCTAAGTTAATAAACAAAATCTTGCAGTATCTTCAAAAACGTATTTTTTGCCTCGTTATAAAAATGATATCCATATTAAGTAAATACAATGTACTATATAGTAAGATTGTTTTTCATATTGTTTTATAGTTATTAAAAACTAAAAAATGTATTCAACTATAATGAGTAACCAATAGAGCACATCCCAAAAATAAATAAATATTCGACTAAAAATAAAAACTTTTACCACTTTTATGAATCTCGAAGTTTCACACGTGACATAAAAAATTATTGAGTACATAACTACGTATTATATTCAAATAATAGTTGAAAAAAATTATCAAAAACAGATTACTCTTGGTTAAGTATTTTGGTTATATATTCTAATATGTAGTATCGTTCAATATCTAAAATTCAATGATCAAGTGTAACTTTAAGATGATAAATATTAATGATATTATGAAAAAAAAACTGCAGGTGTCTAGCGTATCAATCATATAATATGACATATATAATAATACAAATAATTAAATATGTATGCGAATTTGTAAGTGTACTTGTATCATACATTAAATTTTTAGTCTCATGGAGACTTTTGTTGAAACCTAACTGATGTCAACATTATATACTTTTCAGGAAAATAAAACTTTTGTTATTATTATTTCATATAATCTTTCTAATTAGTTGTTTGTATAAGTAATTTTGTACCTATTTACTTCATCTCCTTATAAATACAAATAGATTATATTCTGAAAATCTTAAATGTAATATAATATGATCTAAATTGAAATTGTATTCCACTCTATGTCTGTATATATATATATATATATATATATATATATATTTATATATATATATATATATATATATATATATATATATATAACATATATAATATATATGTATGTATATTATCAACTATGTCACTAAATATAATTTTGATGTAACTTATACTAAACTTTATATAGTATTCAGTGCAATGAATATTGTAATGTTATAACTTACAATACATTACAGTATAATGATATGTTCACCCAGAATATTTTATGAATATAAATTATAATCAATAGTAAAAAGTGATCCTAAATTAATTAAACCTTTATTTTGAGGATTACTTTGGCTTATTTAATATGTTATTATAAACAGATAATTGTATTACAAAAATATTACTTTTTAAGTACACATACGAACAATTAATGACTTATAAAATTAAACATAGGTTCATTAAACAAAAAAAAAAAAAAAATGATTGGTAATAATTACGTTACATGTTGTATTATAAAGAAGAGAATAATGTTTGTTTATCTCATTAAAAAAATAAATAAATCTTAAAAGCATTTGCCCTTTTAGTAAGAAATACGGTGCTTGAGAGATAATAAATTACATGTTTTTTCTCTTTATAAAGTACAATTATAGTAGTACTGTAGTACTTACACGTTTATATAATAAGCACGTGCACAAATAGTTTCAAAATGATTTCGAGTTTTTATTCTCAAACACATAATTTTGTCTTTGAGATGCTAATCAACAATATATATTAAACAAATTTGTGATATAACGAATAATTCAAGAAGTTTTGTCGTATATAGATAGTGAAATACGGATACTTGTACTAAAGTTAACTATATGTTTCTCAGAAAATCCTGTACACACGCAAATACACACACACACACACACACACACACACACACACACACACACACACACACACACACACACACACACACACACACACACACACACACACACACACAAACACACACACAATCACATACGCATAAACGTATAATATGCCGAAGGAAAAGGCGCAACTGTCGAATGTAAACGAAAAAGCGATAAATTGTGTAAACACTTATTGGAATTTAGAAACGCGCGTTTGCAAGTAGTAAACCTATGGTCTATAGATCCAGAGTTGAAAGCAAAAAGAACAGCTAAAATGTCGAGAGAAAAAAAATTGAATCGAATGTATATATACGGTTTACGTACACATGTGAACTATAATATTATGTGAATGTAGCATATCAAATAGTCTTTATTTATCGTATCGTGCGTTTCTGATATAATATGTAAATGTAAGATAATATTGCAGTAGCCGAGGAAGAGTCGTAATGCAAAATTTAAAAAAATACTTGCGTTATACCCCCATTATAATTACAATTATTATTATATTCCTTTCGTCTTTTAATGTTATTTATTTTTTAGATTCTGAGTGAAGTTAAAGATCTTTTTGTTTTACTATAATGTTTATTTCTTTTTTTTCTTTTTTTTATCAACACTTTTCTAGGTAATAAAAGTGGTCCTAAAGTTTCATCCAGTAATTCTATAAATTTTAAATTGTATGTCAATTTTATTTTAAATAAATTCATTTTCGTCCCCCTCAACAGTTTTTTCCAAATTAAAGGGAAATCTGCGGAAAAACCGAGTAAAACAGTAAATTTTACTGTAAACAACACTTTCACTAAAACGATTTAAATTATTTGATCATAACTCAGAAAATAATGCTGCTATAACTTGAAATGTTCACCATATATTAATGGCATATTATTACACACTTCACACTAGTTTCAACAAAAAATTAACAATTATCGGTCTAAAAATATGACTTAGAAAATACATTGTTTTCTTGAAGTTTATCTCTAATGATTCCCAATTTGGGGGCGTGCTTCCCAAGGAAAGCATCAATTTATTGCAGGAGAGGCGTAAGCAGTCATCTCAGGGTAATGTTTTTAAATTTATTTCATAAACGGAAAAAACGAAAAAATTAAAAATGACTAAAAATAGAAAATTGTTTAAATTAACAACTAAATCTATAAGCTAAAGGATCTTTGGATGGGTTGGATAAAATACTACCCATTTATTTTAATATTTCAAATAATCAAATTTTCATCGACTAATTTACATGAATAAATAAATAATATTATTTTATTATCTACTTGAAATACTCCAACAGTCAATACTACTTTTTAAACAGAAAAAAATGTCTTCAACTTTAAAACTTTATTTTAGCCTATTGAAAAGAAAAAAGTCAACGTTTCCATTTTTTTTTTTAATTTAAATAAATTTGGAAGGGGCATGATATTATTGAAAGTCTACAAAGGTGGCACAGGAGTAGAATAAAAAATGTTAGGACACACACATACACGTGTATTATAGGTGATATGATAAATATAAATTAAGTGAATTTCGACAGCAGCATGACCGCAGTAATAATTTTATTGAGCGATTACCATAATACAATATATAGTTTATACCTATTACTTTAGTAGATAATATATATATTATGTACATGGGTACTTATATCTACTGGATGTACACTAATCACTAAAAAAGGTGTGAACGTATTTTTTCTGCGAAAAAGAGTTTATACGATTGTACATCATTATTTATAACAACCGTACATCTATATGTGCTCGTGTGCGCACTCGTGCGTATGACAGTTTATGTGTGAGTGTATATAATATTGTTTTGTGCGTGACAGATGTGAGCTTTGTCGACATATATATATGATTATTATGTGTGTATGTAACAAGGTCCCCCAAAAAACCGCGGGCGTATATACGAATACACACATATTCACTTGTACAATGCGTGTGTGTGTGTGTGTGTGTGTGTGTGTGTGTGTGTGTGTGTTTGTGTAGCCCGCCGCAGGCAGAAAATAATTTCGCCTAGCTGACTATAGTATATATGTGTGACTATGTGTATTGTGTATATATATATATATATATATATATATGCTACACGATGAGTATTCGTCGCCTTGTTTTTCCTGCAATTTAACGCGACTCTACGTGTATATATATGAATGTTTGTATATTTGTTAACCACCACGGCACCATACTGCCACCACTAACAACACCACCACCAAAATTCATACATATACATATACATATATACATACATACGTATATATATATATATATATATTTAAAACAGTAGCAGCTCCTACAGGACGAGGAAACGCGCGTCTGCCAGTCAATCGTATTCGAATCTAAATAAATCCACCCACACATTGCCACGGCATATCTGACGTGTCAATACAGCTCAAATAACGTGATACTTTAAATGTCCAATTCTCCTAAGATACAGTTTTTCGATGTCTAATGCGCTCAAAAATTCAAGTGTGCAAATTATACTACAGTAATATTAGTAATTACATTTGGAACGCAATCTCGTTACCTACCAGTGCCACGCTCTTAGTATATCGGGTCTCTGTAAATTTCGTCCCATTTCAAATTTTTTATGTAAATTGTGGCCCGGGTATATTTTATACATACGTAAATTGCGGCCCAGGTATATTTTATACATACGTAAATTGCGGCCCGGGTATATTTTATATATACGTAAATTGCGGCCCGGGTATATTTTTGTACATATGCCTATCTAACTATTTCTTATTAATACGTAAATTACGTCTAAGCCTTTTTTCCACAAAACCAATATTTTCCATCCCATTTTTCAGACTTAGGACTATAACTATAACAGACTTAAAACTATCTATACCAGTGGTGGGCAAAGTACGGCCCGCGGGCCAACTCCGGCCCGCGAAAGCATTTAATCCGGCCCGCCGAGGGTCCATCGATACTATTTATATGGAAAGTTTATATTTAAGATTCATTTTTTCGATCCACCCTAATGGATAGTATATGGCCCGTCATAATTATTACTCTTACAGCGTGGTGTAGGTAGATAGTAGGTACTATGATAATAGGTATATCATTTCTATTTGTGTTCATATTAATATTTTTCCCGGATCTCGGTTTGGTGCGTCCTAATCGTTAAAGTTTAACACAAAATGCATTTTTTCTATAATTCTGGCCCTCCTCTAAAATTTCTTAAACTTTGTGGCCCCCCCATTAAAAAAGTTTGCCCACCACTGATCTATACAAATATTATTATCATCAAATTTCAAAAAATACTTAGACGTTTTAACTGTGCAACACCAACGTTGAATATCATTGTTTAGAAATTTATGAAAACGAAATTTGAAACCATCAACTATTTTCAACGTTTTATTCCTTTCACTTTTCATAACGTCCATTTTTATTAGATTGAAAAAAAATACTGTAAACTGTAGAGCAACCACAGATATATAAAACAACTAGATAGCCGACTCAACGAATAAAAATGGAAGTCTAGAATCCATATGCGAACAGGGCAAAATATGATTGATTAATCCATGACATTTTATATTATTCCATGAAATATAATTTTTCTGTGATTGAAACCAAAAATATAATATAAAAATGTTGTTTTATACATCAGTTATCTTTTTATATGGATTCGGATTGAAACACAATTTTTCGATTATAATTTATAATCTATAAACTATAAAGTGCAATTGAAGTAATTCAACATCATGGTGGTTTCTTGTTCGGTGTCTGGTTGTGTCAATAGGAGACTGAAAGGAAGCAAAGTTCATTTTTTTTCGTAAGTTATACATTGTTATATCTTATGTAAACTTATTATTAGTTAGGTATGTGAAAACTATAATACGATTGTTCCCATTAGATTTCCATTAAAAAATCCAGAAAGCAATCAACTGTGGATTACTGCTATTCGTAAAGGGTTTGTTCATTTTTTAGGCCTTTTTTAGGCATTTTGTTTGGTAAACCTTATTTGATGTTCTTAATTACAACACATTTCAAATTTCATAAAACAATACATGGAAAAATAAATATTGTCATCAACATTTTCGACATTATAACCTTTGACTCAAATCAATTAAATGAAAATCGTTGTTACTGGGATATTTTATATAAGTGTCTCCTTACGCTTAGACAATGAATCGAAAATTTTTAAAAATGATACTTTGAAGTATCGAGCAGTATGTCATGATCAAATATACCAAATAAATCTATAAGAATTCATTATGTGTATGCATCTGCATTGATAAATATTACTTATATAAGTTCAATAAATATTAAAATAATAATAAACTAGGTACATGATTACGCTTCACATATATTAATTTGTTTTTAATATTGTCTAACAGTTATTAATACTGTGATTTGTCATGATCAATTTTCGTATTTGCTCGAATCGAAATCCATAGAAAAAATCATTCCAGTCACGCAAATAAACATGACAACGTTGTAGACAGTTTACATTTCGCAATATTTGCAACAATGTAAATTTCGGCGATTAGTTCTTCAGTGTTTTGTTTATGCGCGTTCAATCGTTTCCGGCACCCCTACATGCGATGGAGCATTATATAAATTAAAATCGGACGAGAGAGCACAATGTGAATTTATGAAACAAAGGTCGCACTCGGTTCATATTATTTATTTTATATCTCATAAAAGCGTTTTAATCCACGTTTAAAAGTTTTTAATTTTCCGCACATTTCAAACCACCAAATGGAAAACGTCCATTTTAGAAATTAGTATCTGTTTGAAAAGTCGTAGTCTGTTCTTGATGTCATTAAATCATATGACAATAATTGAAATCTCAACACTTTAAATGTTTTATATTATATATTATATGTATTAATATATATATATATATATATATATTTTCATTGGAGCAAATAATAACGACCATAAATATATCGGTGCAGTTATAAATAATGCGTGGACAAAGTTTCGTCTCGGGTCAACAAAATTGATTTGTGTGTTAATACATTATTATAAAACAGTTTTAACTATAGCAAGATATACCTCATATAAATATTTGCATAATAGGCATAATAAGCATAATGAATACATAATAGAGATAAATCGCAAAGTACTATCATAATCGCACAGGATAACATTCAACAATTTAATTCACATGGACATGTTTTGCTGTTACTCGTAATATGTACTATAATATAACTGCTTTATAATACTGAATACACAAAATTGAACATATACAAAGTACTTACTTTACAAGGATTTAGTATATTAAATGTAATAATTTACAAATTTGATTTTTTTTTCAAAACTATATTTTCATGAAAAAATATTCTTTGGAAATTGTAATATTTAATTTTTCTTTTTCAATCAATAGTTAAAAAAATATTGGCATTTAAAGTTAAGATTAGTCAGGTGAAAGAATTCATTTCCGCAAAAAATACATTGTCACAACTCTGCTACCTTATATTCTAAATATTCGAATCTCTTATACAAATTGTTAGTCCAATAATTATTTTATAAAAAAAAAAAAGTGTTTTTATTTATGTTTAAATTGTGCATGAAAAGAAATCATGCTCGAGTATTAAATTGAAATTTATAGATTCCCATAGGATTCTTTACATGGCTATGATCATTCAATTGATACGATTTGGCCATATGTTCTTCTTCTTCTTCTTCTTCTTCTTCTTCTTCTTCTTGGTTTCGGCACTTAAGACCATACCGCTAAATACAAATCTTGCCATCTGTCCCTATCCTCTGCAGCTTCTGGCCATATGTTATAATATGTAATTATATCATTTGCTCTATATGACATTAAATTAAATATAACGAAATAAAACGCAGGTAAACTATATCACATTAGATACATCATTGTTTTTATGTAAGCTTAAATTATTCCTACTTAGTTATTTTACTTGCACGTGACTCGTACGATTGATAATATTCAATATGAATTTGAATTTTGCTTAAAATAATTATACATTAGTCGCCCTTTTTGCGATCGCCACCACTACGAGTCCGTAATATATATATATATATACAAATTCACAGTCACAGTGACATACGGCCGACGGTAAAATCATATTGTCAACAAAGGATCCCTTTGCGAAATAAAATTTCGTGCGCACCCATTCTTTGTATACATAAATGATATATAGGATACAAACAATTGTTGTTTAATATCAATTTGTCCGAAACGGCACAATCATGACAATATAAATGATTTCGCTGACGATCATATTATATTGCCTGAGTTTTCACAACGTACTTCTTATCACTTGTATTGTGTATAAAGTTTTGTAAGTTGTAAAAATGTTCCGTTTTTTACAAATGTATAAATCGACTTTGCAAAAACTATAAGTAATTTCTACGAAATACTCAAATACTCTTAGAAAACATTAGCATAATTTTGTCAAATACATTATTTTACACAAAATAAAACCCCTGTGCTAGTATAAAATAGTATAGCAAATATAACTAGTGGCACAACAAATAGATTTGTTTATTTCGTTATGAATAAATTTTTGTATTTTAAAATCGGTTGGTAAGACAATTTCGTTCACGAATTTATAATAATTTTACTATAGTGGAAAATGTTTGTTTTTTACCATACATAAACGTTTGTAAGTTCAACAAGAAAACTAATTGCATTTAACTTTCCAAAATCTAAATGAAACATGAAATAAAAAGATTAATTGTATTCAAACTACATGTCAATAATTGCGTATATGAGACAAATGTTACAGAATCTTTTTAATAAAACTCTCAAAATGTTTGAATTAGGCCTAATATTTGATCAATATTTTAATTTAAAATGTCTATGATATTAGCTGACAATTTTTCGCTGCTTTATTATAAAGTTAATTTTCAAATAACAGACTAAATTAAATGACAAGTACATAACTCAATATAGCGAAAACAAATTATTCCACTACTAAACGAAATCAGCGATTACGTTTAACACGATATTATATAAATGTTGTAAGATTTATAATTATTAGTTATACCGATGTACGTATTGTAACAAATCAACAAATAAAAACACCAGTCAGCCTATAATTTACAAAGACAAACAATAATTTAATTTGAGGACGGTTCAAGTGTTTTAATTCATAATTATACTATTCTATTACAGGTACACTAATTTAACTAAATTTACAAAGATTGAAGCACAAACAATCTGTATCTAAAACATCATATCAAAATAAAAAAATTGTTATCTAAATACTGCAACTTGAAAAATTGAAATTTTGATGAATGTTATTACTGGAACTACAATAGTTAATTTTGTTTCCGCTATACCTAACATGTAACAGTAAAAACTTCGTTAATTTGACCGGATATTCTTTGTATTATAATCAAGCGTTTCCATCATATTACATTAATTTATACGACAAAATAAATATTACGATGATATGTTTTATTAATTAAATTGGTATTGGTTTTATAGAGATGGGCTTCCGTAAATGTAGAAACTACAGTATAAAATAGTTTTCATTGTTCTCTTGTGTTGATACACTCTTTATAAATATATACATACACATTGATTTGTAAACTTTTGTTTATCGTATTATTTTTTATTACTTATACATTAAATTATAACCAAGTACCTACTTGTAAACTGTAAATACCTATGCATAATAATAAAAAAGAATTAATCTGTTGCATTTAATATGTTGAGAATTGCATTTTTATTAAATTAACCACTAGGCATTAGGCATCTGTCAGATCCAGATCTAAGAATTTTAACCCCTTGGAAAATTAACTATTCAACTAACCTATGCTCAGTAAAATTATTCAGATACATTTTTCTTGTAGGTGGGATATATATCAAATTCATGTTTACAGTACCTAACTATTATTTACAACAAAAATAATAAAGATAAAACAGTGTAAAATTACAAATGATGTGATATTTTTAATTGGTAAATATTATACAATAATGTATCCAACTAATAAATAATATTTTAATATTCCTATCGTGGAAATTGTTTTACATTGATCAAACATTATTATAGCTAAGTGTATACAGTATAGACTTCACCATAGTATTTTTAGTTCACTGTATTTTATCAATAATACTATTAGACCACACTATTTCCACTATCCACTATAAATTATTATGATGATTGGTGGTAACGTCATAACAATATTCAATGGGGTTGTGACACGAGGTAGAGTAACCTATATTTGTAAACGCTCTATTGTAATTATCAACGCCCAAAACGATTCCAATAATTTTATGCCCGAGAACATACCCAATTTCCTCGCGTTAGGTCCTGGATTCGACGTTCGGCGTATATACCTTTATAGGCAGTAAACATTACTCTGTTTTGTCTGTTAGCACCCGACGGGTAACAGAAGAGAGTAGTGACAATGCGACCGAAAAATATTTTAAAACCGTAAAATCACACCCGTACCGCGAGTTTGGTTGGGCTCACCAGAATAATAATAACGAAAATAATAATTCTCGGTGGCGGCCCAACACTACATTATAGTAGCCACTGGCCACGTCGTGTCGGAGTAATACATCTCTTTGGCCACGGGTGCGCCGCTCTGACAAGTGTACGCAGTGGCGCCAATCCTTATATCTAGGTATTGAAATTGCAATTGCAACCCAAATTGGTGGGTGGGTGGGTGTGGTGAGACTGCGAAACACACTAGGTTAGATCCACTCGATGGGAGGAAAAAAATTAATGGCAGATGCTCAACCTATTGTGGTTTGATGGACGGGTACTTGCTTTAAAGGTATACTTATAATGCTTTGAAATTCCTTTAAAAAACTGACTTCGGCGCCACTGCGTGTACGTATATTTTATTTGCTGTAACGCGAAGAAAATAATATCATAGTTATTATTATTATTATTATTATTATTATTATTATTATTATTATTATTATTATTGTTATCACTGTGCGGTGTTCGAAATAGTAATATAATGTAATACATAATCATCACGCGGGCCGTTCCGAAACGATTACGGCTGCGGGGCGGGGGGATTTTCGTGCGCGACGAGCGAGCGGCTCGGCGACCGCCGCCGTCGTCGAGTACCATGTGGCGTGCCGGGCGGCACGTGCGGTCGGTCGCCGCTGCGTTATAGTTGCCGCCGCCGCCGCCGCCGCCGCCGCCGCCGTGTCTCCGGGGCGAGCGCACGTGCGCGCGCGTAATGATTGATGTCACGACGGACCGCAGCCGCCGGGTGGTCCGGCTGCTGCTGGTGCGGCGGCCGATCAGCTTCCCTCGACGTTGTCGCGAGGCGCACACGAGACGCGATGACGCGCGCGGGCGAATCTCTCTCCGTCGTCGCGTCGGCCGACGGTCGCCACGGCCGCCGAGCGTATATTATACGCCGGGGCACGCGATGTGTCGGGCGGCCGCGGACAATGCACGCCCGACGGTACGGGACGAAATCCCGCGAGTACCGGCGCTGTGATGCAGGGTCACGCTTTTCCGAACCGAACGCGTGAGGGGTTCGACAAAACGTTGTTATTTGATGATGAAATAAATAAATAAAGACGTTTTGTTCTTAAACTACTATACTTACTTTTGATAGTAGAAATAATAAAAACATAATATTTTTAGACTGCTGCGAGTATAGGTACCTATTTGAGTATTTACATCACCACACCGTTATCGTGTCCAACTTAAATAGGTATAATAAATGATATGTTCGTGTAATGTATAGTAGCGAAATATAACAGTAATACAAATTACGTGAAAAATTCGATTACATTGGGGTAGTGGCATTTGACGAGTACGGCGCAAACGCGATCAAGGCATAACGACGGTATTCGAGGTTCTATAGATATTATTCGTGATAAACATGTGCTGACCAGAGAACAACAAAGAAAATTATAGAGTACCACTCCAATATACTAATGGTAGCTGTTAAAACTTACATTTCAAAATGTGAGAATTTGCAAAAATATTTTATTTTTTTAAATGTGCACGATAAATCGTTGTACATGCGTACGTCTTATTTAATCTTCTTCTTTAAACGAACGGATGCAAATTAATCTGGTCAATGTTTATTGAATAAATAATAATAATATATATATATATATATATATATTATTATTGTTTTATTTTCTTAATATTCCCAATAGTAATTGGACGTTTTTAATTATTTTTTTAAAGATGAATCAACCATTTGTATCATTAATTGTTGGTATTTTAACATTTTTTTAGGAGAATTGTGTGATAATAACTGTATTACTAGTATTTTAAATCGTATAGTCATCATACGAGTTTTCCCCAAGGCAAAAACGCTTCAGCCCTACCTATGGGACAAAATCGTACTTTTAAGTATTTTCATAGATTGATTTTTTTTCGGTATGTTTATGAGAATTTTATTTTAAAATGCCTTAATAATATCGAAGCCCACAATATTCGTGAGGTAACTATTATAAAATCCATTTTCAATTTCTTTAAATTTTTTATAAGTTTTATAGTACTTAGAAGTTAGTACGTAGTGTAGTAGAGTTTTGCTTGACCTCCTCTGATTTGTTTATTTTTCGGAATTGCCGATTTCACGCAAAACTGTGCAGTTTTATGCTCTTTATATTACCGAATCCATGAATTCGACAACGGTGTTGCTGATTTCGTAATAATATATACACCTACCGCCAACGTTTTAATTCAATACGCTAGCTAAAGCACGATTTTTTAGATAACTTCATGTATTTTTTTTGTAGAATGTTCTGCTGAACCATCAATACTGAGTTAAGAGTAAAACGTAACTTCTATTTTCAATGTAGATTTTCTTATGCACAAATATTTCTCAATGGTTGATGTTTCGACGGTTATTACAACCGTTGTCAATAAAACCATTATACAATTTCGTTACCATTTACATGTATACCAAAAAACCATCATTAAGGGTAAAAACATCTAAAACAACTATTATAATTGCCTATTTAACGAGTATGCCCGTGCATATTTAACAAGGGGCAAAATTCAGGCAATTTATAAACTCGTCGTCGCGTCGCTGCCCTGTATATTTGCGTTGGTTGTAAATAATTATAAGTAATTTTTTGCTTAAAACTTGGTTTACAGTAAAAACTCTTACGCCTCATATAGTTGTCAGATTTCAATAATATTTTTTGTAGTAAAGCGTACAACTTCCTATAGGGCGCCTTGGACTTTGATTCTTAAATATAACACTAAAAAATACAATACAAATTGAAAAAAGTGAGAATTGATAACATTTTATGTTTTGATACAGTACATACTAAAAAATACGATTTCGAAAATATAAGTCAAATACAAGTACCTTGGTAAAAAATCGTTCTCTTCTCAAGAAAAAAAATGATTGCAATCATATCACTCTCCGAAGCATGAGCATTTTCCCTGTAATTTGTAAGACATATTTTTTTAGCAAAGTAACAGGATGAGCGTGAGGCCTCTTCAATAAAAATCATGAATAAGCAATGGATATCGGCAATACGTAATAATTTTACAAAGTATAATTACTATCGTTAGTTAATTTTTAATTGATTAATTATGTTGTATGTATTTTTTAAAGTATTTAAAAATCTAATTTATACACACATTTTTTACTCAGTTGAATTGTTTGGTAAAATAAATTTTTATTTACCATATAAAATATACTCATGTTGTTTGAATAAAACAAACAAAATAATATGACCTGCTTGAATATTTTGAGATAAAATGTTCCGCATATTTAACTTCATGTTATATTTTTTCATCCTTATTTTTTTCTTTTTTCGTGCACCCAAAAACCATCCAAAGGGATAAACGTATGAATTAATGAGAATTACAGAGTTTATGTTTTAAGTTAACCATTACTTTCCAATGGAGATGTTCACTTAAAATAATATTTTTTTAGGACTAAATGTTATCCAAATAAACTAAGTTTTCGTGAGTATTCTATGTGTACGTACGTTGTAAAGTTGTAAAAATCGATTTTCGTGTACAAACGACGTTTCTTGAAACTTGAATGTATAGGTATAGTGTGTTTTCAGTAAAGTTTAGAGAGAAAGAAAAATCGGAACGTAATTAGGTAAATGTAACGAGATTTTTTTAATATTACAAATAATGAAACGAAGAAACGGTATGTTTATTTTACACTCATAAATATATTAATTTTTTCAACGCAGTATACATTATATGTATTATATAATTAGTCATAAATACATACCACATATTGACATATACAATTCATGAATATCGTATCATTTCTACTACTTTAATTTTCTATTGTATCACCACTAATAATATGTAATAATATTTGTTTCGATAGCTTTCATAGATAATTATAATTATTCGTACCTATTATTTAAAAAAAAAAATGTTATCATACAAATTGTGCATCACACGTATATGTGTATTATATGTATAATATCTGTAAAATAGGCACCAAGTACAAATGTAAAAAAAAGAAAAATAGAATATAAGAGTCTAATATTATACATATAATATATAGGATACAAAATATAAAACAATATAGTATCAAAATGCCATTGAAACAAAATGCGCCGAGGTAGAATTGTAAGAATAATAAAATAAAATAAACGTGTGAAATTCATATTGATATCAAGCAATAGTTATTAAGTGTCAATGATACACTTACGCGAAAACATAAAAGAAAAAAATGTATAAACGAGTATAGAAGGTCAGACAGTCTAGTCGAGAAATGATGTGACGAACCCGAGGCTCCCTTCGAAAATAAGACTTTTCGATTATATAATAAATTTATTGTGCGAGTAGACATAGTACATTTTATTGTTAAATTTTGAAAATAAAAGAAGTAATTATAAAGAAAAATAAATCTTTCCATCATACAGTTTAAAAATTAAGTTTGAATTTTATTTACTTATTTCCTTCATTATTATATTTTAATTCTTTTGTTAATGAAACAAAGTAGTTTTTACAAAGTTGCTAGTGCGGCAATAATTTACAGGTGATATATTAAAACGATACTTTTAGAGACACGTTTTCTGTTTATGCAACGCTCATCGCGCATGGAGTAGTGATGGACAGGGGAGGCGTAGCCTTTTTCCAAATTAAAAAACAACCGGTTTTTATCCTTTCAACGCCTATAACTTTTGACACCGCGTAAATATATGTCATATAGACGGTAGGATTAACCCTTCAAATTAATTAACAATGATGATAAATTATACAAATTTGGATTTTTTACGCCTGAAGAGACTCGGCGAGCATCCTCTCAAACATAATTTAACTTATTGATTACATACAGGATACATAATACATTACATACTGCCTGACGTGTCTTAGAAAAAAAAATAGTATATTTTTAATTTTTTGATATCTGGTTTAATCATTTTTGACAACAGTAACACAAAAAGTAAGCGACTCCGGCTTCCTTTCATAACGAAAAACTTTTGCCTTTAACTAAAGTACTGAAGTATACGAGTGAGAAAAACTAAATAAATATTGATGATTTTGCGTTGTATCTGGCACATTATAAACGTATGGTTTATACCTATAATACCTTATACAATTTGTACACATATAATATATATCATATATGTATATATTATAGCTTTCACAGACAAATGCATATGCAGTATTCTATGGTCCTATACGCATCGAATTATAAGATAAAGTGTTATTAAATTACGCCTTAAATGTATGTATACCTATTAATTAACATTCAAAAATCTTTCGATTTAAGAATCATTTTATAGATCATAGATATCATTAAAAAAAATAATAGAGTCTTGCTAGCAATGTATATTATGTAACGATATCTATGATAATAATTGGTATCGAAATTAGACACGCCGAATTCTGTCCTAGTAAAAAAATGCAAATAATATCGATTGTCTTTTGTTGTTATACCTAACGACGCTTTATGAGAATTATGTAATAATGTACTTAAATAATTAAAATACGCCCATTCGAGTGCGTAAATGAGAGATGATCCGAGATAGTCGTGAACGTGTATGCGTAGTCGTGTGTAGACTGCTGTGTTGTAACTTCTCACCTCGGCTTTTGCCAGCCGTTTTTGGTAATAATAATAATAATAATAATAATTACTTGCGTATACATTGTACGTAGGTATGTATATATATATACGGATGTATGTACACAAACACACACACGCACACATAATTTGTATACGAGCATATACGTTGTATACACGCAAGGTATACAAGAACGCGGGGTTTATCGTCATCGTCGCCGTCAGTTAATCTCCGTCTCTCCCGCACGGTACAAAGTGTACTGCTGCGAGGAGAAAGAAAACAGCAAACGCTCGTGTTATACGTATAATTTATATATGTATATACGTGAATAGGCGAGAAACGACAACGGGTGCGAAGAAGAAGAAGAACAACAATAACGTACAACAGCGAAAAGGACGAGAACAAGAAGAATAGTGTAATAACAACAATAACAATAATAATTATAAAACGCTGGAGGGTGGAAGCCGGAAGTTTTGCTTATTCGTCTCGGTGGTGGCGGCGGCGGCGGTGGTTTAATTCGTTTCTCAGTTTTGTTTTGTCATGTTTTAACATTTTTGTGTGCGATATTGTGTTTACATGTATATATATACATTTACGGAACGAGCGGCTCCGGACGTATTCCGTTCAACCTTTGCCGTCCATAAATTATCACGTCACCGCCGGTTTTCGCGCAACTCTCCGTTTCCGGCGCACTCGGCGAGCGTGTTATACCGCGTACTTGTGCGTGCGTGTATGTGTGCGAGTGTGTGAGCGCCACCACCCGACGCGTTAATTAAAACTTTAAGTCGGCAATTTCCGCGGGCTCCTGTATACCTGCCGCTGCTCGGTTCTGCTACTGTTGACTCGACAGCGTTTATATTTTTTACACAAACACCTCTTTCGCTTCGTGCAAATATATATATTATAAATTTGTGTATGTGTGTGTGTGTGTGTGTGTGTGTGTGTGTGTGTGTGTGTGTGTGTGTGTGTGTATAAATACACGTGATGATAATGTAAAATATTGTACACGGTTACGCGGGGCGATGCCGAGAATCAGACGCTCCACCCTCTTGCCGTCCCGGCATTCGAGTAATGAGAATTTGTTTCATTCAGTCACAAATTACGAGAAATGCAAAACTTGCCACACAATCCGTTCATCTTTGAAAACGAGATTTTTTACAGCACGCAATATGGCTTTTTTCCGTAACAATTTGTTGACGAACGACGGCATCCATATCGTTATCATGGCCTTTATAACAACCGATATTCGATACAACTAAGAAAAAAAATAATTTAATCGCTGACTTTAATATCATTATTGTTCTTGAGTACACTGATATTTCAATATCTTGAATTATGGAAAGCATAAATTTAATAAATAAATAAAGGAAAAAAATTCTTCAATTTTCATTTTTTTTTTTTTTTTTTGTAGGTTAGATTTCTTAATTATCTGTTCAACAATTATTATTCTAAATAATTCAATAATTTGAAATGCCTACATTCTTTTTTGTTAAAATGTTTAATTAAAAATAAATAAGAATATTCGATGACTCAATTAACGTGTATATTGAATTTATTGATACAATATAAATTCTTAGCAAACTCATATCCTGCTATAAAAAAAAAAATTGACAAAATGCTACTGGCCTTATCATCCAGTGGACATTTTCAGAAGTATTCAGCAGCTTTTACATGTAATGAATAAGGTTTTTAGACGTTGATGCACCCCATTAAAGAATTTCATAATTAGAGTAATTATAGCAATAACGGGATAATTAAATAGTTCACTTATACTGACTCCTTAATGTCCGATTTTAATGTTAAATTGAATTCTTAAATTATTTTTTTTAATATTTTCTAGAGTTACATTTAAAATTATTGTATTTACTTAAACTTAAATATAAGTTTTACATTTAAAAAAAAAACAAGGAGACATTTTGTTTCATAATAAATATTAAAGTTATACTTCTTCTTCTTTCGGTATTCAACTCTTAAGGTTGGTTTTGCAGTTGGACATGCGCTCTCCACTCTTCCCTATTCTCAGCTAACCTCTTCAGTTCGGCGTAGCTTGATAGTCTAGCATCGGAAATCATTTGTTTGATAAATGAAGTTCTTGGGCGTCCTTGTCCCCTTTTACCTTCCATTTTCCATTCTATTATTCTGTATAGATTAACTCATTTTCGTGCCTCAATATGTGACCAATCATGTTCCATCCTCTTGCTCTGATGGTTTTAAGTATCTCTCTGCTTTCGTCTATTTCACTGAGTATGCTTTCGTTGGTACGGTGTTCTAACTCACTCTCAGTAGTCAACATCCTTCTCCAACACCACATGTCAAAGCTTTCGAGTGTTCGTTGTTCTGCCTAATTCAGAATCCATGTTTCGCAGCCATATTTCGCAGCTCCACACTCCATACCTACACATTTTAATGAGGCGTTGCCTCACTCTAATACTCATGCTATTGGAGCATAACATTTATTTTTTTTTTATTAATAAATGCTGACTTCGCCTGTGCGATTCTGGATCTTATTTCCATGACGCATCTTCCGTATTGGTTAATTAAACTGCCTAGGTATTTAAAATATTTATTCGAGCAGCTGGTTCTCTGTTTGGATATTAGTTCTACGGATTCGGTCTGATTTTTGGCTCATCATAACTTTATTTTTTGCCAATTGATAATCAGGTAATATTTTTGGAAGCATCTCGTCATTTCTTCCAGTGCTTTTTCCAAATCATGCTCATTGTTAGCAAGGAGTGCAATTTTCTAAAAATTTTCTAAAATATATTTTAAAGTAGGTATCAGGGACAAAAAAACAAACAGTTTCACGGGAACCTTAAAAGACATTCGCGTTCATGGAACCTTAATTATTAATTACACATTTACACCACGATATTACTACAAATTTAAACTATACAATCAATTAATATACTTATAGTGAACACAGAGAGTCTAAAGTCGGCTGACACGTGGCGACACGATGTTAAACGCATTAGAGACGATACGATTTATCTGTGCGGTGTGTTTGTCCGTAAACGCAACACGAATTTAAACGGTATACAACCACAATGGAAATTATCACCAAATCCATAATCTAACCGCGATGTAATCTACGGCATAACGAACGCTTAATTTATATCCTGTTAATTATTACACACGTTTCAAATACCTGTGCAAGGATTTCAAGTTTTAAGTCAGTTTACCGAATAGGTCAAAATATCCTTTTTAATCATAGAAGGGCTGAACCGAACTCTAGAACTAATTGTACAACCTGGAAACATGATAACAGACGTATAAAAAAAAATACTGTAATTGAAATGTTGGATTGGCTTCCAATATTAAATAACTCTAATCCAACCATTGAATCCCATCAAAAAAATAATAATACTCCTCAATAAAATGTTTCGAAACTTAATCTCTGTCAGCCATATAAAATCTTTAAAGAATATTTTACCCGAAAAAAAAATCAGTCAACTCATTTATTTACCAAATACTTAATTATTATAGTTACATTTAAAATTTAAATTAAATCTAGTTTTATTGATGAGAAAATATGAATTAACCCATAATAGTTTCTATAATAATTAATAATTAAACTTAATTTTAATAATCAATAAAACTTGTTAATTATTTTTATAATCTCTACTCTGAATAAGTGTTATTTTTAATATAGCTACTGATTACATGTTATCACGTTAATGTGACATATCACTAGAAATTATAAGAATTAAATGTTAAAACATTTTAACATTTCAACTATCCATGACAAATGTGTTTATGAAATAAACTTTTCCAGTATTTCTGATGCAGTAATTTTATTGACAACATCTCTTTCAATATTTAATATCGATAAATCTGTAAAACTATATTGTTCCATACTTGCCCTTAGCCAGTTTTTTAGACGACACATTGACAAGAAGCTTCTCTCGAAGCAGAACTGACCGGAATCGTAAGAGCGACTTGTAAAATGTTATGGACATTTGGAAATGTGTTAAATTTGTGATTCAAATCACTTAGGTACTAGTTTAGTTTCTTTTTAGTAGCTTCGTGTGCGGAGGGCCTAAGACCTTCATATTTTTAAATAATATCAAGCAATTACTGCTAACTACGATTAAAGATATACGTATATATTTGATCGTGCAGCTAACTTAAGAATGTATTATCTATGACTGCAAAGATATTTGTCAACATTACCTAATATTTTGATATAGCGTATAATTACTAATGTCTGATCATCACCAACTATTTGTGCATCTGCTAAAAACGTTAAATAAAAAAAAGCACTGCGTAATATTATGAAATTGTGTTTTTAACACGACGAATTTTCGGTGTTTTTGAACTGGGGGTGCTGAAGCACCCCCAAGCACCCCCCCTAGTTGCGCCTAAGCCGTCCAGGCGCTATGGTGAGTGCCGTTGCTGTGATTGCGTCGTCATCATTGTCGCGCATTATTATTTATATAACAACGCACAGACACGACGCGTACAATAACAGGCGCTTAAAGACTTTGGGGCGCGTTAACGAAATAATGATAATACAATATCACTCCGTATGATAATAATATAATTATTATTACTATTATAACCATGTAACAACGGCGTCGTTCTCATCCACTCACCCACACACACACACACACAGACCCGCACGTCACGACGATAATAAATAATCTTGCTCAATGATCCTACGGCGGCTGCGGTGGTTTTTCGCGCGTCGCGTCCCCCGCAGTGTGTACACTGAACGCGCGTTCGTCGCATACACCGATAATTGTACAGCATCTGGCGCGCGGAATTTCCACGGTACCGGCGACGCCCGGTGGCCGCGGCGGCGGCGGGGGAGGCGGCCGAGGAACGTGACGCGCGCCCGTCGCCGCGCCGTCGTCGTCCCGAGGGAGCGACTCGACGGGTTCGCCGTACGTATGTATACGCGCAATGCGCGCGCCGCGCGGGTTTCGTTGTTTACACTGTGGGAAAGTGGTTAGTCAAGTGCTCCCAGCAATAAAAACACGCCGCCCGCGCCACCGCCGAACAAGCGCTACACCGTACACGCGCGCGACCTTAGTGCGTGCGTGCATGTGTATACGTGTGTGTGTGTGTGTGTGTGTGTGTGTGTGTGTGTGTGTGTGTGTGTGTGTGTGTGTGTGTGTGTGTGTGTGTGTGTGTGTGTGTGTGTGTGTGTGCATGGGCGTGTGAGCACGCACATACCACCCCGTTGTTGTTGTGGTCGTTGTTATTGTTGTTAGTCGGAGATGGTGTTTGGGTACCGATGACGGCTGCTGCTGCGGCTACGACTTCTACGACGGCACTTGGCGTTTGAAAATGTCGACGCATCCGTCCGTCACAGTCCGGCTCGTGCATCGTCCCGGTCCCGCGTACACGGAAATCGCGCGACACACACACGTTATGATAAACAATGTCGAGAGGAATTTTATCTATTCATTTGTTTTTTTTTAACATCTTCCCCTCCTCCTCCTTTTCCCTTATATTTGTCGTACGACGACTTGATCCCGAGTGCGTACGGTTACGTAACAGATGCATGCAAGCGAAACAGTCCGACCGATGAGGTCTAGGCCATCTCTTATTTCGTTTCACATTTTTCATTTACGAGAATAAATCATTATTTTGAAAGACCATCCATTCTCAAAATTTGTTGTCAAAACTCCAAAATACAAACATTTGTTGTAATATTTTTTTTTTTTTTTTTAAGTCACTAATCCTAATTAATAATTGTAGGTAGACAGGGCTTCCCAACAACATATGAATAATTATTGAAGTTTTCATTTTTTTTTTGCGTCCCGAAACTAGCTATCCTAGAATAATCAGTGGTACTCTATAATGTTATAGCATATTGACAACCTCCACTAGTTTTATAATTCAAAAATGTATCCACCCATCCACCCCAAAATCAGTCACAAGACCCAGGTCTCGTAGAAATATTGTCACTCTGCCACTGTATACGCTGCTTGTCCAAGTTATATTGATCTACAAGGTTACAACGCTGCAAAGAAAACGAATTTTCATATAATATAATTTTTTTTTAAATATCGATCAAATCGTATGTACTTATGTAATATTTACGTATTTACGTATATATTACCGTATAACCATGGTCTATACCAGTGGTTCTCAACCTGGGGTACGCGTACCCCTAAGGGTACGTGACATGATATCAAGGGGTACGCGAAAAAAAATCGAATAATGGCGAAAAAAGTGAAATTTAATGTAACTGAAATAGTTTGCTATTGATGAAATACAATTTAATAATTTAATAATTGTATACTTATTACAGTACGAATAGTCTGCGATATTATATGTTATTAATGGGATATGGTTTTATCGTTATAATAATATAAACACTATAAAATGTAGATAATTCAATAGTAGATGAATTTTTGTATATTATTTTTAGATAATTTCTCCTCTATGAAACTGACATGATCCTATCACAAGACATCAAAAAACAAGTTATTCAACATTTGAATGGGCTCATAGCAGCTTTTGAAAAATACTTTCCTAAATGTGAAAATTAAGACCTCTGGATCGCATTCCCTTTTAGTGAAAACCATTTCAAGTCTGCAGTTTTATCAATAAAAAAAAAAAAAGAAAAACTAATAGAACTAAAAACGGATTCTTCACTTGAGGCAGCATTTGAAGAGAAATCTACCATCGCCTTTTAGGCTGATGTGAAAGAAGAATATTCTGAGTTATCATGCAAAACATTCAACGTTCTGCTACCATTCACAAGCACTGTGTTGGTAGAATGGGCCTTATTTATACGTACACGTTCATAAAAAATAAGTATCGTAATAAACTGTCTGTAAGTTCAGACTTACAGGTTTATTTGTCGCGTTTGGAACCAGATTTCAAAAATTAAGTTCAAGCAAACAAGCTCAAGGTTCACATTAAAATTAAACTGTTAAGTTGATATAATTATTTTTTATGCAAATTTTATGGCGCAAGCTAATATTAAAACAAATAAATATTTCCGAGTTTTTCTTTAAAATTTATATTATTATTATTATTATTATTATTATTATTTTCCATTATGAATATTCCAAATTTGGGGTACGTGCAATAGTGGTGTTAGGTCAAGGGGTACGCGAATGAAAAAAGGTTGAGAACCGCTGGTCTATACAATAACTAATAGAACTATAATGGAATCCTCTAAAATGAAGTATTCTTTACAACCATGAGATTATACTATAAATCACACGAGACTGAGAACATAGTTTATGTCCGGAATTCGGATAGCGATCTCTTAATTGTACTTCGTCTGGTAAGAAATATATCATAGCACCTAGTCTTAAGTTTCGATTGTAGTGTTTGAAATGGTCTTTCTGAACCTGCTTATTAATTTACTTATCCTGTCTAGAATCGAAATTTTTAATTTATTTGAAATATCATGACAAAATATTATTTTTTCCCGTACTAATAGGAAATGTTTCATACAAAACAATTTAATCAATAAAAAAATATATTTTACGGCGATGACATGTTGTTATAACATACGATTTTCTTTTTTTTATGCAATCATATTATTTTTCTTATTAGTAATAGGTTTGAAAATTGTGATCATAAAACATACTTGAAATTCACTTTTAGTATTTTCAATGTAAGTGATATTTCTTTACCTTAGTGTTCATACTAGAATTGAGCGCGAGATACGATGTCATAAACACCGTTTTAATATAGTAAAAAGGTTTAATCATTGAAATAAAATAAAATTCTTGTGGATGATGTTATTGCAATAATTTTTTCAAGAAGTAAATATAATTGTATTTTTACGTCAGAGTGATAAATGTTTAAGTGCTCTCATAAAATTAGCGATCTTCAATTTTTACCAGAAATAATGGTTAAAAACTAGAAAAAAATGTCTTAAAACTTAAAACTATGAAATATACGCAATAAAATTACACTTACAAGTAACCAGTATAATCTGAAATAATTATTTCACTTAAGGATCTCAACATATGTAAATAAACTAAACTCAAACATACCGATATGTATGTCACAACCAGTTTGCCAATATTTGTAGACGAAATAAAATGTACATTTTAATAATCTTTTCATGTGCGAGTGTTGAAATTTTAGTAATAGCTACATACAGAGTAAAGTTAATGCAAATAATATACATATGTATATATATATATATATATATATATATATATATATATATATATATATATATATATATATATATATATATATATATATATATACATCATATCACCACACGTGGCTCATAGACAAAACAAATTTGTAAGTGATCGTAATTATACGTATAAATAATAACCATAGACGTGCACGCCGGATGAACAGGGTTGGCATAGTAGGCCAGTGATCCTTTCTACAAGCTTATTTTTTTTCCGAATTAGTAAATAAATTATGCAAATATTAAACAGTTAAATCAATCATTATTTGGAAAATATTAAATCTCAAATTTATACTCGTATTAAATAAAATCAATATCACCTTAATTGCTATTATTAATTTAAAATATATAAATATTTCATATGGCTATATGAGTATCAATCAGTAAATTAAAAACAATTTTATGAAATTGAAAATATTACCTACCTATTAACCAATTCAAATGAATAACAAAATAACTTTCTTTTTTTTATGAACGCTGCTACGAAACCAATATTGAAGATAATTTTGTATTTAGTAATTTATTTGTATTTGTATTTAGATCTTGATAGGCATAGGTTTTCAAAGGAGAGGATGGCTTAATAAGACCATTGGCTTCTAGACTTAGCAGTTTCTGAAATACATATTTTTTATCATGTCAATTTTGACCTTTTTGTTTTATACAGTATCCCCTTTCTTCCTCTAGTTACCATTTCTGCAATCACACATACTAAAATATTACTGTCCCCCCTGCCATCAAGGTCTACGCACACGTATGCTCATAACCACATTATTTAATTTGATATTATAATATACAGTGGAGTATATTTTCCTTACATCCCCTCCACTCATCTAGTAGCGTATTTACTCTAAACTTTGAATGATAAATATATCTCTTGAACTCTTAAACGAATATTTCGGTGGAACAATATTGTTCGACATTTTCAAAAAAAATTGATTCTCTCGCATAATATAAATTATATTAAATAGTCGTTGTTATTTAAAATAACTAAGAAACTTGAAAAAATCTCTTCGATCAAAATAATTTTTTTTTAATCGCTAATATTGTCAAATCACCCTGTACGTATAACAGATACGTTTATATTCAGTGTAATACATAACAACACGTTCATAGGAAATTCTGAACCAACTAAAACACTGCCACCCATAGCGGCGTTCAGTGTATACATTGTTCACGAAATAGGTGTATGTGTGTGTATGTAGGGTCTATTATTCGCAAATGTATACGAACGGGTGCGATTAGAGAGGGCGACGGCGGAGGTGCTCGCACACGTCCTTTATCCCCAGAGGACGTCGGAATTTTCCGCGGTTCGCACGGTCGTCGTCCGTATATTATTGTTGTTGTTACCATTATTATGTGTAAGCCACCGCCGCGATGGTGGTGTACGGTGCCGCACGCGCGCGTAAATTGTTTTTCGGCCGTATGTCGCCTGTATCGTCCGCAGTCATTGTTCGCTCGACGACTTCGGCCACGACACCGCGCCGACGGGTAGGTCGACACGCGATCGTCGTAAAAATCTTGATGAAGCGCTATTATAAACTCGACAGTCGCACTTTATTTTACTCAGGCACACACGCGCACGTTACAATAATGACCGTAGTGGCGCAGCCTGTAGGGGAAGTATGCGCTGGGTGTAAGAACACCTTACCCCCGTCACACAATTCGTGTGAAAAATAAATTATCTGTTGCTAGTATAAAGATTAGTCATATACAGAAACTGTATTTTAAATATTTTTCGGTATATATTGTGGTGTATTCTTTTCATTACATTGCGATGACCTACTCCAAAACCACGAGAGTATAAGACATTATATTTAGAAAAAATAATGCATCGGCTTTCACACAGTAGAGTTACTGGCGCGGCGTTTACACAATGACAGCTTATTTGTTAGATTCCTGGACAAGGTTCTCAGTTTGGTTGTATATATATATATATATATATATATATATATATATAATATAACTAGGTATATGAGTATTTCACGTTAGCACAATACCCATACTTACCATACTACATTGAACAATGAAATAAAGATACAGAGAACCGGTGTATAGGTGCCGAATCAGTAAAACAAAATACTTCATTACTTTCATTTTTTCTTTAAGTTCGAAAATATATATCTAATTGTCTTTACTTGTATTTCGATTGTATTGAAAATAAATTCATATATAGACATATTGAGAGCAATGCGCGCATATACATTTAATAATTTGTATTTTAACAAAGACGAAACAGTCAGATCTATTTATATACTAGTATAAGTATTAATAAATGTAACCCTACACTGAAACACAGATCAACATGATTTATTATTAGTTAATATTTCAATAGTATTATTTAATGCGATTGAGATAAAGTAAAGTTATTAAAATGAATTAATGCATTAAACATAAATTGTGAAATGTCATTAAAAAAAAAAATGTATATATATATATATATAGATATATATATATACTCAACTCATTATATCTACTAATTAAGTGAGCTGCCTCGAAAAATTAAATGGGTTATTTCTGATTCAATTTAAATCATTACACAAGTAACATATTTTTCACGAGGTCTGACTTTTTTGCCAATTCGTAAAACGATACATTTTCTTGTGACGGTAATAAATAATCATGACGTGGATTTTTCAGAAAAACATCTCTTCATAATATAATAAATATAACCAAAACGACGGTACAATATCAATATGGGAAATCGATTTTATTACACAAATAAAATAACTTTCTTTTTCGGCATTTTGTAGAAAACAAATCTTAAAATGTATACTAATTCCAAATTTATCAGTGGCCGGCAACCTTTACGAACTCGCGGTTCAAATTAAAAACAATCTATTGGCGCCATAAAAAAATGAAAATTTTCAACTCGTACTATACTTGTTATTGTAAAAAAATAAGTGTTATTACTTTAATTATTAAATTATCATCTTATAATATATATATATATGAGGTTAAGATAATTTTATTGAAAATGCATACAATATCTTTAAAATTGATTAATTTTTGTCTGTATAGACGTTAAACTGTTTACTCCACTTCAGACCGTATGAAATAGATATATGGGTCATCAGTAGCAAACCACTAAAACAGATAAGAGTCGAATAAAAAAATTCTTCCTTAATAATTATAATATTGTATAAATCAGTGAAGGTTTGATGAAGGGAAGGTCGCTTTTTTTTAGCCTATACAATTATGTGAATGGTAACTCTAGTAGTCATCAAATATAAAACATTTTTTTATAAATGTAATTACGAAAATCCATGAAAATTATTTTCACATCCCCCCTTAAGAACTTGTCAAGAACCATCTCCTCCGGATATGAATCAAGACCTTAAAATAGAAAATTCACTGCGTTTCTTGAACATGCGTATTTTTTTATGTGTATAAGTATTATAGGTATATAGATGGAAGTGACGAAAAATATTATTTGTACACAAATAACACTATTTAGCATTTTTACATAATATGAGGACATTAAATTATGACGCCAATTCAACAGCATACGCAGTGACTTGTCTATTCAATGGAAAGTTTGTTGGCCCATGTAAAAACTAATAATACATTCTTCGAAATATGAGGAAATTATAAAAATTATGTGACCGCCAAAACGTTATAGTTTATCAACTATATTATAATATTGGACTTAATCAACATTGTAGTACTGTAATTTAAGAATTTCATTTTTAATAATAAATCAAACAATAATCAATTAATTAACAAAACTGCTCGTGGATAAGTTATATTTATTCTATACATTTATTGTGGTTGGTACAAAAAAAAATTAGTTAGGTGCACCAAGAATAGGGGTGAAGTGGTGTGCAAAGCCGCAAAGTTGCATAGAGTCAATAAACAGTTTTCGTACATCCAGCCCTCGAGTTATGTTATAATAGTTATAATAGTCATCCAATGGAAGAAAACCATTTACTTTAGATCCCCTGGCATTTCTTTAGGGTTCTTTGTTTGCCTCATTTCAAATCTTTACTGATTTCCCACAATCCTACAATTTAATTTTCAACTATTTGAAATAACTACATTTTTAAAAATCATAAATATAAGCATTAAATGCAAGAAAACAAATGTTGATTATTTATAAATACCCATAAAATACACATGCTTTGTATTTTATGAATTCTAAAAGCTAAAGTATTTATCATAGAACTCATACAACATTTTAATAATAAAATAACTAAATATGTTTTATCAAAATGAAAAAAAAATGTGCTTAATTACTTATTAAGTTTGAATAACATGAAATAGAAATTAATTAATACATTGCATTTCCATTCTTATTTTATTACGTTAAATCAATCAAAATGTTACTTTATACTCCCAGAAAAAGATGTACTCGTATTATAGAAAATTATAAAATATTATCTAAACCAAATGTATAACATTAAATTTATTTAAACTAAATTACCTCAAATATTTTAAAATTCGAATAAAATCAAATCAAAACTTTACTGATATCTTGTATTCATATTTTATCACAAAAATTACCTTTTTTTTTCGGGAAAAAAAAAATTATTAAAATATAGAATATAAGTAGTAAAAAACACATTGAGAATACTACGTATTCCTGTCAATCGTCAAAATATCATAGCAAAATAAGACACATCAAACAATTCTAACTTATTTGAATAAATTATATTTGTCTAATTTCAAAAAGAAAAAATTATCTTCATTTGTATCTAGTAAATCTAAACGTAAAATTAAAAAAATACAAGATACACTTAAGAAAAATGTATCTAAATACAACTATACATCGATACTAGGTACAATTATTTAATATCAAAAGATAAAAGGTATAAGCTAAAAATGTATTTGAAATACAAGTATCTAAGATACTGCTCATCGTTAGTCTCAAATAAAAACAACTAAATAAAAAAAAATAAAAAATTAAAACCCTAATTCTTGTCAGGTGGCACTGCTGGGAGCCTTCTTTTTCTGTTATTAATGTTATTTTGTCATTTTGTCATCTCACTTACTTATTATACCATACGTATAGATTGTAAACATTCTATTTTTAATAAAATAAAAAATAATTATAATAATAATATATCATATTATAATGTGTAAATTAAAAGCTTATTAAATCTACCGATTCCTAAATCACAATGTTTTAATAATGATTCATATGTTATATATATACTCCAGCAGATGCATTTATCACTTGTATATTATATTCTTTTATAATCTCGAATTTTAAATAATTTTGTTAAATATAAAGTAATTATTCGATATGTGTTCAATTAACGTTAATGTTGATATACTAATTAATTTTTGGAACATCCATATAGGTTTATCTTTAATATTTTAACTGCTTGTGGTGTAATATTGTAGTACCAGTTGACAACACGCATGTTGAAATAAAACATCAAATAAGGCAATTTGTTTTATTACGAAAATAGTACTTCCAGAAATCATTTACGAAAATTCAATTATAAAGGATATTTGGGTTTACAGAAAATGTCTAATAACACAAGCATTAGCGCATTAGAGACAATGATCCATAAAACCACGACAAAAACAAGGCCAATACTATTACAACTACTATTACTATACTCTATAGCTATAACTACTGTAGGCGACTATACCACTTTAGGATTTTACCCGTAGTGTCTATATGTAGCAATTACTAGGCGTTTCGTAAAATATATCTCACTATCTTAGAACCCAGTAAAATACGTAGTTTCACAAAATAATTGTAAATATAAATAAATAACGAATGTGATAAAATAAAATTATACGTACCTAGACAATGTATATTATTTACCTCTTGTATTTCGTTTATCTATCTTGAAAAATCTTGCGGATCTCACAAAATAAACTTTATGCTGAAAACTCAAATTCAATAAATAATATTTATTTCGTAAAATGATCTTATAATTCAACGAGTAAAATCACATAACAATGTGTTGTTTTGGCGATGCAATAACTATCAAACAACACGAAATCGGTATCAACAATAATTTCAATGATAAAAATTCACTTTTATCCTAGTTCGGCTAATACTGAATTCAAATCTTCTTGTAACACCAAGGACATTTCTTTTTGTTTGTTTACGTCGTCTTGAAGTCGTTCTACGTTAGCTTTAAGCAAATAATTTCCTTTTTTCAAAGAAGTCAACCGTCCTTCGTAGTACTTTGACCGACGACACAGGTTCTCCTTTTTTTGTTCAGGAGTAGCCGATGCTGGAGCTTCTCCTTCGCTCTGTGGTTCGTCATCACTCTCTTCACTTTCCGATGACTCACTTTCCTAAAATCATAAAACTGACAATTATTACCATCCTTCAACTTGCCACAGCGCCGGTAAACTTGCCTCTTCTGATTCTTCTTCCTCTTGTTCTTCATCGTCGTCCTCTTCTTCGTCGGTATCCCTCATAAGTTTCGCCATTTTGTCTACTTCTTTCTGTAACATTTTGTATTTTTTCTTTTCGGCTTTGAGCTCCGTTTGTTTTTTTGTCAACTCTTGTTTGAGCATTCTCCGCTCTTTTAGCGCAGATGTCTGCTTATCTCTCACAGCTTTTAATTTGACTTCAAGTAATTTCAACTCTCTAGCCGCCCTTCTGGCTTCGTCGATTTCCTGCGAATCGTCGCTAGAAGTATCATCGGAGCTGTCGTCTTCTTCTTCCTCTTCCTCTATTTCTTCTTCCTCGGACAGATGTTCAATGGACGGGGTTACCGATAACTTTTTCATAGACATTTGTCGAGGGACTGGTTGCTGAGAGACCACACGATTCGACAACGCAGCTTTTAATTCTAATTCTAGTTTTTGATTTCTGAGCCAAGCGCATTCGAGCTTTCGTCGGGTACTATCAAGTTCTTCGGCAGTTACATGATATTTCTGTTCCATGTCTTTAACAATATGATCAGCTTCTAATGCTTCTGCCTTTAGTTTATTAATGAGCTATACAAAACACAAATCGTAATATTTTTAATTCAAACATTAATTGAAAATAAATTACTATTTATTATTCATTCATGAGGGATTTAAACGTTAACTGTCATCATATGTATAACTGCACCTTACTATATGAATATTTACCTGTTGATCTGTGTCTGATCTCGTTAATCCTTGAACGCTTGTTTTATCTTTAAGCTCTTCTTGTAGATTTGCTACTCTTGCCAAAAGTCGTTTGTTTTCCCGTTCCAGGGCTTCTTTACTTCTTAATTCTAACGCTAGCATTTGTTTAGCTGATTGTAAATCATCTCGGACCTAAAATAATTTAATTAGTTGCAACACCTGTTCAGTTTGAAAATATTTAAATTATGTACAAACTTTATCAATATCATCAAGTTCGTCAGGCTCTGCTGCAGCGGCCACGACATCAGCCATTGATACAGACTTTTGTATTTTTTCATCAATTGTAGCTTGTCTTCTAAATTTTCTGAGACCTAAATAAGACATTAAAAATAATATATCAGTAAAAATATTTTGGTAAACAATTTTTAGGTAAAACAATTACCACCTTACAAGCTACAATATTAAAATGTATTTATTTACGACTATTATTTTTTCCAGCGTTATTTTTTCCAAATTAACTCAATGTAATTTTACTTAAGTTATGTTTGATTGTTCACAAAAACATTACCTATTCGACTTCAATTGAAAATCATAATTAATGTTATCTGATATTACTGGAAAATGTAAATGAATTATATACTATGATAAATAATCTATTGTTGTAACTAATAGCTATAATAATATTTTATAAAATAGGTACTATACCTACATAGTATGTGTTGAATATTATTATGCTAGTAAAATATAACTTAAACATATCAGAATCTTATCGTCTGAATCTTTTGAAAATGTAATAATATATGTGTCGGTATATTTTATGACGGTGTTAAACAGTAATGAAATCATTTAAAATGCTGAAAGTTAACTCATACGCACTTCATAACCTCAATAAATGGATTGGTTTTTTTTCTCTCAAAAATCAAAAAAAAAATATTTGTTGATTTTTTTATTTTATACACTATATTATTACTTTTTTATTGTTTGAATAGATATTAAATATATTATTTATGTTTGAATAATTAAATACAGTTATACTTTATTATAATATTAGAATAAGTCGATTTTCTTATACGTTATTCCAATAATCAAAAAAAAATTATTGTTTTTCTATTTCAATATTCAACGTAAACAAAAATTTCAGAGTTTTCCATTACTATTTAATTATTAAAAACTTATAATGAAGAGTAGATAATTATATTGTATTATACATACCTTCTATATAAGGTTTACTTTTGTCATTCGTTTTGACTTTACGCAGTTTAACACCTTGTTGAATATCTTTCAGCAACTGATGATGATCGGTTTCTTCCGCTTTGGTTTCGGATTCATACAAAAACTATTAAAAATATACAACATCATCTGATATCTTTGTGAACATTACACGATATTCGTAAATAATATATGATTTTTTACATTGTTATATTAGTAATTTAAGAAAACTGTCTGAATAGAAAACAAAAAACACTAACTTGTCCTTTAGACTTTGTCCTAGGTATAATAGGAGCACTGCGATCGTTACACTCGACGTGCCTGAGTTTCCTGCCGCTTTCTACTTCTTTCATCATATCTGACCAATCCGGACGTCTCCTTGGTCGACTCCTTAAAGATTCTAATTTCTTCATTTTTTCAGGTGTTGGTGGCTTTTTCGCTAAATAATCAGAGTGGGACACTTATAATTAAAATCTGCAATACTGGTAGTCGATAAATTAATCATGCGCATTCACAAACTTCGGAACCGAAATGACAATCGAAATTAAAAGAAACGGCTTATTCATTCTTATCGCACTTACTAACTAGTCTAATTAAACCTTTTAATTGGAACAATTCCAACACTATATTTACGTTCATTATAGTCATCGACATTACGTTATAAACACGAGTCATAGGTATTGACATTTTTAATTGACCTTCAGTTTATAGTAATGAATGATAATATTAATTTCATTTTTTAAATTTTGAATCAAAGGAAACGCATAATTTTACTATAAATGTTGGTTCATAATGTTCATGTACTTATGTAAAAAAGTTTAGAATTTTAATATAATTAGAACTATTACTATTCCACAACACATAATTGAATGCATTTCATAAACTTTTATTTCCTAATAATAATTGTTTTAATAGCTTTAAATTCAATTGTTTTTTAATATATTTTTGAAACCAACTTATTTTATAACGAAAATATCATATATTATATTAGGTATCAAATAAGTATTGCAAAAAAAATATATGTATGATACGAAAGTTAAATAATTTATTTGAAAATTTAGTAAATCTATTTTCAAAAAAACACTTCCTTTCATATCACTTAACATAATTTAAATTTTTATGGCTTGTTTGGATTAAGGCCAATTATTATTCAGAGATGTTTACATGGAGTCTTTATGTATTCGACCTAGATCTTTTTTCAATGTAATAATATCGCTTGCAGTGCTGAGGCATTTTCAAGTTATTTTGTGCTACAAATGTCACGTGTTATATTAACTTTTTATATGAATTTGATTAAATATGAAACCTTTTAATCACATTTAATTGGTAAAATAGTTTTTGAATTGAGAAATCAACAAACGTAACAAAGGTGTTATAATATTAATAATAATCATGCGAATTAGTGGACCTTTTACGTCCCTAATCAAATATAAAATATGTACCTTCTTAATATTGTAAAATTACTGATTACAAATTTAAAAATTACAATTGATACAATTCATTAAAAGTAGCTTGTAATATCAAAAATCATAAATTAAATTTGCTAAACAATTTTGGGACATATCGTGTTTGAATAATTCCGTCTGTTTTTATAATATTGCATTGTAATACATATTTGTAAATTTTATCGGTGAAGCATAAATTGAAAATATAACTTAAATCAAGTATCAGTGTGTAAAGAAATCCAAAAGTATGAAATTTTTTTAAGTTTTGATAAAGTTGTATATTTATAAAATGTATTTTTCATGAACACCTATCGAATATTATGTGCAAATAAGTATTCATATATATATATATATATATATATATATATATATTATTAGTATAGTAGTACAAGTATCATATATATATATATATATATATATATATAAATGTATATATATATATATATATATAGGGCATAACTAATGTAGTATAACCTCTGCTATAGAATTTAGTTAAATACACTACTGGATTCAGGCTATTTCAATAATATATAATTAAATATAATTAATGAAAAATAGCGAACGTTTTAAGAGAAAATAATTCACATAAAATATATTTTGGATTTTATGAACACCAATAGTTTCTTTAAAATATTTAATAATCAACCAATTTAATATAACTAGCTACTTTACTAATTAGGTGGTAAACATTTACTTAACTTACTCATCTAATTATTCTTTTGATTTTCAACGCATCAAATATCAATCACAGATGTTATAAAGTAAAGTATCTATCTGAGTACCTATTTGTTTTTACATAGGTATTCATAAAATCATATAAATCGATTTTTTTTTTTTTTTATTGTTGAGTATTATTTGTCTTCTTCATGGATTATTCATTACTGAACCTAACTAAAGACAAATTGATTCGCTTTTATTTCGATACATCACTTACTTAATATTAATAAATAATACTAAATAAATAGAACTTAATGTTTAGTTTAAAAATAAATGTACCATGGTTAGTATACTTATATCTTATCTAAAATTGTTGTGTTACTAGCGTCATATAATATACTTAGTCGTATATTTCTACCAATCTACCTTAGATGTAAGTACGATATTCTTCAAATATTTTGTGGAGAAAACATCCCACTTCCCTTAGTGCACTTTCTCAACCTGTGATACTCGTACCACTAGTATGCGGATAGTTCTTAGGTGGTACGTGAAGGAAATCTCGTTTAATAAAAAAAATGTCATATAAATAATAATCACTGTACATATTTCATTTTAATTTTGTGCATTAAATACTTATATTTTCATAATTATCTATATATGATGAAAAAAAAGGTTATTGGTTGTCAAGTGGTAGGTACGTAAACATTTTTTAAATGTTAGCGGCACTCGGATATAAAAAGTTTGAGTGCCGTTGACAAATATTACATTTGTATTTAAAAACGGAATAACATTACGTTTCTTCCTAGTGCAAGAATTAATTCAGCTCAATTCGAAACTTATATCCATTCCACTAAAATCGTTGAATTCTAATCAATCGTTTTGAGATATACACATCAATTGACAGAAAAATCAAGTTGGGTCTGAAAATTAATTGTTCTGCAAAACATCACCACCACAAGGCGATGAAATTCTGAATTGTAAAAATTCGGTCTTGTTCAACGTTCGGAAACCCAAAGTAACGTCGTTGGGAAAAAGGATTTTTGAAATGAGCACACGCTTGCTACAACAAGACGGTCGTTTCCAAAAGAAATTACGCAAAGACAGTAGTTGTTCTCCGCCGAAACAGCGGACACAGCGGCAGTGGGCCGAGACCGCAGAGATCTGTGTGGATAATTCGATAAACTCTGCACACGTTTTTTTTTTTTTTTTTTTTTTCATCGTGTTCGTAATCGACGATTTCGTCTTTGCCCTCGCGACAATGAACGCGGCCCCCCTGCGCGCGCAGTCGCGTGATGTTCCTTACTGATGGACGACGGGCCGTTGTTGGAAGTCGGCGGAGGAGGCGGCGGCAGCGGCGGCCCCGACGGCGGTGGCGGAGGCGGCGGCGGCGGCCCCGACGGCGGTGGCGGAGGCGGCGGCGGCGCGGACCGTTGAACCGCCGGTTGGGGCGCCGGCGGCGGCGGCGGCGGCGATGGCGGCGGAGGCGCAGGAGGGCCCGGCGTAGGAGACGGCGTGAAAGAAACGGAAGCAGGACGTTGCGCCGTCTTCGTCGGCGGCGGTTTCGACACCATGATGGACGTCGTTTTTTTCGCCCTTTCCGGAACTGGCGCGGCGGCGGCCGCGGCGGCGACAACGGGCACGGGTTTGTTGTTAATTTGCAACGGGCCTTGAGTAGCAATCTAAAACAAACATTATTAATAAACAACAAAACGATGAAAACAAACGCGTGTTAGTCACTAAGAACTAGAGAGTGTGTGTGTATGTGCAGTATTCCGAGTACGTACACGTATACACACACAAATATAATAATATTATGTATGTTCAAGTTACAATGCGTATATGCGTATTAATAAATTATTTACTTGACCCCCGCGGTAACGACGACTGCGTTTATAGCACAAATAGTACGTAGTGTACGTGCTCGTAAATCATAATACACGACAGTACAAATTTTTGTGCGTAAGGGGCTACGTTTCTCTACTACGGACTACTATCCGGACTACTACTAATCCGGACGGAGGTCGACGATGACGTTAAAAATAATAGTAATAATAATGATATTAATATTGTCCTCTTTATCCAATTTCTCAACCACAAAGATACACACGAATAATGCACGAATTGCGAGCAATTATCGCTCCAGCGCGCTTCGGTTGCCTACCTACGCCTACCCATAAAGTGCGTAAACGAACGTAATACGATACACGTTCGGCGTTTCTCAACACCTATATACATCGTGGGACAAGCTCTTTTTTATTTTAACAAGTCTTCAACGCTATACATCATAGTATACTGTGTATTATACTGCTGCGGTCTGTTTTTTTTTTTTTTTAACGTTGTAATACGTAAAAGTCAATTTCATTTTCCAGCTTTTACAAAAACTTTAGATGTGTATAAATACGAATTATTGGCAAAGATACATTCAAACGCTTTTTTTTTCATGTCCACAAACTATTCAATTAGGTTTTAGCGATTTCCCCTCCAGCTCTTTTTAGATTTTCACTCTAATTATCTACGGCTAATTGACCGTCGAAATTAACTATAGTGAATTGCATTGTTATTCTAAAACTCGTTAACAGTATTATTTATTTTTTACATAAATTAATATTTTGTTGTCACAACACTTTAGTTTCTTCAAAAATACTACTGATCACATTCATTTGAAGATATAAATATAAAATAATATTTTTAAACTAATCACAAGTTCTCCTTAATGTATAAAAATACTTATCTACTATTTCAGTATTTGTATACTTATGTTCTGAGTTGAAAAATCTAGCAGTCTATCCATTTGATATAAACACAAAAATTTGTGTTTATAAAACACATATAAATATGGTTATTTTAAATCGTATTTTATTTTCTATAATACATCTAATATAAACGTAATACATTATATTATGAAAAAACGTACAATTTTATTATTGTTATCAAAGTTTTAGGTTTGTAATGTCAATAAGTAGGTACATGAGATATGAGCGCATCTAATATAGGTACTTATTACCAGTGTCGATTAGGCTCATGAATGGGCCCCCAGGAAAATATTTTCAAAGGGCCCCTAAATAACAAAACATAAATATCAGTTTCAATAACTACCAACTAGAGATAAAGATTTCTTGTCTTTTATCAACGAGGAACTTTAATAATATTAATTAAATTTAATACATAAATTACATATTTTTATATTTATTTTTTCACTCTGTAGTGAACCTACACATATGTATTGACCATGTTGTGCTGATTTACTATATTCGGTTTAAATACTGAACGAGGTGTATACCACATTCACATCAATGCTCAAATAGATCAAGTTAATTTAGTATCCAATATACAAATATCATTTTTCTGAGTCTAATATCAACATTTTTTATTCATAAAGAAATTGAACGATTACTAATATAATTTTTGCTATTGGTGTGGTCCCGTGAGGCCCCTATTTTAAGAATAAATCTCAGGGCCCCCGGCGATTGCCGGGTATCCGGGTGGGCCAGACCGACACTGCTTATTACATACTATGTAAATATAACAAACACACATTTTAGAGTTTACTCTTACTTTGGGTACGATTTTTATTTCAGTTACTTTTCTTCCGTCGTTCGGTCCGACTTTTCTCAATTTAAAATGTTTTACTTCGTCGGTCTATCAAAAACAAAAACACAAAAACAAAAAAACAAAATTAAAAATTCACTAAACGAAATATTGAGTTGTGGTACAGTACAGACACTAAGTAAATTTTATTTTTACTATATGTTTAAATTTGTAATAAATATACCGCATTCGGTTGGTCGGAAGCAGTGGAAACGGCTACAGTCTTATCTTTGGTTCTCCAAGGCACAGTAGCTGTAGGCGACGGACTAGGTCCATCTTTTACCCACGGAGGACGGAATGTGTTGCCGGACATAGTAAGATGTTAAACTATTAAAAAACACAGTAATAATAATAATAATAATATTTCAATTTTATGAGAAAAAATAATAATAATTGTGTACTAGTTTATTACATATAACTAGACTGGAAAGAAATTCGTTAAAAACGAAGAAAAACAGAATGACTGGCAGTAGTGAACTGGATGGCATAAAAATAGAATTTATTATTATGGTGTGGGAAGAGATTTCACACTATTTGGCGACATTCCATAAAATATATATATATATATACAAATATATGTATATTTATTTATATGTATATAAAGAGAAGGATAAATCTCAAACACATCTCAATGAAACTAAATAAAACACTAATTAAACATCATCATCATCTAAAATGATTATATTTTTAATACATACAAAAAATAATATATTTTACAATACAATTCTACAAAAATATTAGTATTTAGCTTTACTTTTAAATAATTTCTCAATTATACACGATTATCATTAGAATATATTTGAAATAAAGTCTTGCTAATGGCTGGTCCAACAGTTTTAACTGGTATACCATAAGATATATTCGCCAATAAAAGTGGATTACTAGAACTTTTGAATGCATTTATCAGTGATTTTGGGCTAGGGTAATGCTCGACGATTGCGAATGCTTTTTGAACCGATACACCACGAATTTGGAGTAATTGTCGAATCAACATATCTCGTACGGTCATGTTCTACAAATTAATCAAATATACAAAAAAATCAATAAAACTTCATAAAACAAATTTACTATAAAATATTAACCATACCTTATTTTTTGCAGAACCAATTGAAAATTGTTTAAATGATATAAGTTTCACAGTGTTAGAAGAATTATTGTAACCAGAATCGCCTTCATCAACATGAGTTACAAGCGATTTATTCTATTAAAAAAGTACAAATTTTAAGCCAATTACATTAAAATATTAGATAAAAATATAAAAAATAATTCATTTTACTTTGTACATATTATATAGCAAATTAGAAAAATTTGCAATATATCTCATAGATTCTAAATGATTTTCTGTTCTGACAATTGTAAAACCGTCTATAACCTCTGTATTTGCCAAAGCTTGTTGCAAATGAGATATTGGTAGTCCATGGTATTTTTTTTCATGCTCAACTAAATAGATTTTGTTTTCTAATCCACATTGTTTTAACCTAAACTACAGAAATAATATTTTTAAGTAATTCTGAACAATTTTAGTTTCAATAAAAAAATTACTTTCTGCTCGTGAAAACGGCCGTCTTGTATACTACCCGACAGGTCATCTAATCGTTTCCGTTCAAGTATATATGGTAACATTAGTTCTCTTCCATTTCTGTCACGACAAATCCAAGCAAAATCTCCAACACTCAAACGTCTCATCTCAAAAGCGACATTTAAAGAAGATAATTCTGAAATGACTTTATCAACATTGGTTCTTCTATAATGGGAAAAAATAAAAATAAATGCTGAAGTATTAATACTTTCAAAAACTCAGAACATAAAATAATCAAGAATACATTTTACATTAAGTAACATTATTTATATTATACATAGTAAACATACCGAAAACTACTTGATTCACCAGTATCAATGAGCAGAATAACAGTAAATTCATTTGGCCAAAACATAATATTCTCTTTTTCAACAATAGAAGGATTATTCCTCTAAAAAAAATATTCCTCTACATTATAAGAATTTAAATGTATATTATTGGATGCTATTAAAAAATACCCAAATCCGAAATTATAAAAACATTAGTCTTTCAGGAATTTAATTGTCAGTTATTACTTATTATATATTGAATTATTATTATATAATTTAATCTATGCACTTAAGTCTCTCAGACAATGATTATTTCTTTAATAAAACTTCCCAATTTTCATTTGATCATTAACAGAAAATGATAAAAAAAACTAATGAAAAATTTTAAAACCATAAAGTAAAGAGTCATTTGTATACCTTCAGAAATTAGACTAATAAGAACTGACTGCCATTTTAGTGGCTGGATATTCACCATACTTTTTCTACTTACAGGTATATCTTCTTCACTTAGAGCAATTATTGAATCATGTTTTTCAACACTTGTTGAGGGTTGTACATTGTTGGCAGTTTTTCTATATTTTGTTGTGTCCGCAACAATGCCTTCATCTACAATTAATATTTAAATTAAAAAAAAAATATATATATATATATATATATATATAAATAAAAACATTAGGTAAAATACATTCTTATAGTTACCTGAATCTGTGGCCAGTTTATAGTGTTCTTCAAGTTTTTTATCTAATTTGTTACACAATTTAGGACCAAAAAATTTTAGAATTAAACATTCTTTTCCACTCTTCAATACTAATGGATATTTTTGCAATGAACTTAATGCCTATAATAAAATAAACTTTGTTTTATTTAAAGTTAAGTTGCAAAGAATACAAATAAAATAGTTATACTATAGACAATTGATATATACTTATTTAATTTTATATTCAACCTATCGTAGATATCTATTTCTTCATACGATCAGTACCATGTTTATCATAAGTATCTAATACAAGCTAACATCACCATTTTTTTGATGCAGTTAATTATAATTTATCCAACTTAGTACAATAAAACTAAATTCAACATTTTAAAATTATTATTACTCTAAATATATACTACCTGTCAATCTTTATAGATTTTAATATTAACCTATACCAGCTGAAACTTATAAGGAGAAATTTTATATAGTACCTATCTGATTTCTGATAGAAATATATTTATTAAAATTACATAATGCTTTTACAATTTAAAAACTACAGAAATATACTGTACCTAATTATTAGCAAATATAGAAAAGTACCCAACAATTCGAATAAATTCTTAACTTACACGTCGATAACCATGACGGACTTCTAAATTTTTTTCAGTAGCCTCCTTTAACCATTCAGATATCCATTTTTCAAATAACGGATTTGGTTTTTTAAGAATTTTGCCTTTAGTAGTCTTGTCTGCCATTTGAAATGATAAAAAAATATATATAAGTAAACAAATATTATTAAAATGGACAAGTTCTCAATAACATTTTCATAGAAAGTACAATAATAAAAATAATAAGGAACACTGAATATATGAAATAATCTAATTGTAACGAATCTAGGTGGATTCAAACTTATATGAATCCACCAAGACAATAAAGTTTGTAACAGGAAAAATTTCAAAATTTCTTATCGTATCTTATAATGAATTTGATAACGTGATAACGATATTATCAATATCATTTAATATTATCTGGTTGTAGCGAAACATGATTAACATCTATTACCACTTGGCACTTACCAGCTGTTAGTAAAAATATTAATTTTAGATTCTGATTTTTCAGAGTAAAGCGAAGGATCTTTTGGTTTTACATTGATGTTTATTTTTTATTTTTTTATTTTTTTTATCTGGGGACACTTTTCGCTCAACTTAACTTTGTCCAAGAGTTTCATCCAGCAACTTAATCGATCGGAAATTCTATGTAGTTGGTACTTTGAGGGTTCATTAAGCTCTCATTTCAATCGTTTTTCCAGGTGACTGGAAAAACAGCCTCAAAATGGACCAAAACGGCGAAATTCGACATAAACGAGGTTTTCATTAAATCGACTTTAGTAATTTCGTAATTTCTCCAAAAAAAAAGTTGCTATAAACTTGATTCTTTCACCGTATACTATCAACGTACCACTACATGTTTTGAAAAAAGTTTCAAAAAAATTTGACTACTTTTGGGCTAAAAATAGAACTTTGAAAATACCTTGTTATTTTCAAGTTTATCCCTAACAAAGTTTTAAATATTTGATAAAAACTTCTGAAATTTAATATGACATTACTTATATATACGTTATTAACAGCACTTAAAATATTTCAAAAATCGTGACAAAGGATTTTGTTTTATAAGCGTTTAAGTGAATTATTTTACGATTGTTATGTAATAAACTGTTTTTACGTCTACTTTCAATTTAAACAATTTATTTGAAGAAATCCAAACGGTATATTTTAATTCTGAAGCTTTGCTCAGAATCGTTTTACTAAAGAAACAATCTATCATTTCTTTAAAATTTAATTCAACCATCCCCATTAACACGCCTGAGTAGCGAAGAATATCCGTTGGGGCAAAGTACGTATTTTTTTAAAATTTTGAATACTAGTCACATTCTTTTAAACTATTTTAAAATCAATTACGCTTTGTAATTTTCAGGGCTCAAGACATTTTGAGGCCTGGGACAAGTATTCCCCTCCGTTAAATAAGGCCATTAGACGTTGTAGATCAATGTCAACTCATTTATATAGGCAGGCTTCAAGCGTAGGTATAGCTGCACTCGTTATTGAAATAAAAAATCTTTCATGTGATACTCATCATATAGCTTATAGGAAATAAACGTGTACTTAATAAATAATAATAATTAAATATATCTAGTAAAAAATAATAAACGAAAGTCTTGTCTCGTGGTAAGACGTGAAATATTATTCAGGTACATGTAATAGGTATGCGAGTGTGTATGACTGTAAACCGAGTAACATAATTGTAATTAGGAGGGATAAGGACATATTTGCAATTTAGCAAGCCTCCTCAGCTAATACATTTGCAAATAACAAAATGAGTCTTTTATTCGTTATAGCTTCTCAAAATTAAAACTCTAGTGACGCCTATGCCTAGTACCCGAGAAAGTGAATTAGGTGTAAACGTTTAGTGACTAATGTTGACCTCGTAAAAAAAAGTAATACTGAAGTAGCAGTAAAGCGCGCTAGTCATGATAATGATGACATCGACGACAACGCCGGTGACGGCCTCGCAAGATAACGATAATCCACGGGAGTATAGAGCATGAATGTACGAATGTCTATCAAATAAAAAAAGTATGTACTTAACACTATGAATATTTTCAATCCCCGGACATCTTAATGGTATTACGGATGTATTGAATTTTAAAGAAGCTATAAATCATTTCTATGGTAAACCAATTCTAAGCAAAAATTTAGACCAAAAATATGTTAGTTATAAACTTATAAATATGTCACCGACTTTAGTCTAATTGTTGGTAGGTTTTTTTTATAAAAACCATTTCGAAAATGTTTTCTAAACAAAGGAGAAATATTTTTTTATGAAAATACTCAAAACATATATTCGGGCATAAATAAACTGCACCCAAATGACCTTTTTTTATGAAAAATAAAAAAACATACTGACCATTAAACTAAATCGGTTAAATATATAAACGGTAATTTTTTTTATATAGAAGCTTAGCTCTTAGCATTTGCTTTAAAATTAAATACAAGGATCGCCTTCATTATGTCAAAGAAGCGAAGAATACCCGAAGTACGTCTATTCTTTAACGTAAAATTTAATTTAAAGAACAAATACAATACAATTTTAGCTTACTAATTAGATTAACCGATAGAATATCTACAATTATGACATAAATTCAATTTTTTCATGTTCAAATTCTGATTTTGTTTTTTTATCGTTGGTATTTTTCTCCGATCGCCTGATTGAATAATATTACGAGGGGTACATTGTCGTTCTTACTAATAAAGTAATAATACTAATGATATTACATATGTATTATTTGGTTCAACTATTTATTACTTGATCATATTTTTTTAGAACTATAAAATAGTTTCGCATATTAAAAATGCCATCGTATTACATAGGTATAATGTACACGATAAACCTGTATTTATGCACTCCTAAATCCTAAGCATGTAAACCAAAATTACCTATAAAGCTGAGATGTCTTAAAAAAACATAGCAAGCTCAAAGTTTAGTTTAAATGCGTGACTGTAGAAGTCAATAAGTACTTTGTAATTTTAAACAAAAAAGTTAAAAAGTAATATATATATATATATATATATATATATATATATATATATATATATATATATATATATATATATGTATATATGTATGTATATATGTATATATGTATGTGTACATACATATTGTATATGAATACTTATTTTTTATTCAAATTTTAATAGAAAAATAATTTTTCTAATATCACCATTTGTAAGTTAAATTACTGCAATTTCGCATAGCTAATAACGTAACGTGTTACCTGAATAGTGATCGCTGATGGATGATTACTCATAAGTCATTGAGTAATATCTAATCATAGTCCATAGAGTAATCACCATGATTCATACTGAATATTATAATATATATATATATATAAATATAATAGAATTACCACATAGTTCCACGAGAACATACCTCCCACAGTCTCATTAAAGAACAGAAAAGAAAAACATTTTGGAAAAATAAACGGGTATTGTTACTATATACACGTTCTGTAATACGTGTTAAAAGCACGGTGGTTTGGTACGCCTGTTGATAAGACGCGTAAAGATTGTAGATATTGAAACGTCCCAACTCTGTACTAGGTAGTCTTTATAGTCGTGTTGTACTCGTCCGGACGATTTCTTTTTTTTATTGCTATGTTACACTTGTAGTGCTATTATCTGTCACTGTCCCCTACAATACAATCTGGCAAATCGTTTAACCCATTATCATTTAGACGGTGCGCGTATGATGTTCGTTCCGTGACGCGTTGTGTGCTTCGATTTTTTTTTTATGCGAATCGACCGCGCTACCAATCATGTTGGGCTGGCTCAGAAAGGACGATGGCAAAAAAATCGAGACTTACGACTCCGTTCTGGACGGGCTGCGAGAAAAGTACAAAACCAAACTTCTGCCCCTGGAACTGGCGTATCAATTTCATGAGTTCCATTCGCCCCAGTTGGACGATCCAGATTTTAACGCCAAACCGATGATATTGTTGGTCGGACAATATTCGACGGGTAAAACTACGTTCATCAAACATCTTTTGGAATCTGATTTCCCGGGCATTCGTATTGGACCCGAGCCCACTACAGACCGTTTCATAGCTGTTATGTACGATGAAAATGAATCCATTATCCCGGGCAATGCTCTAGTGGTTGATCCAAAACGGCAATTCAGACCACTATCAAAGTATGGCAATGCGTTCCTAAACCGATTTCAGTGTTCTTTGGTGAACTCGCCTGTACTTAAAGGCATATCAATCGTTGATACTCCTGGTATTTTGTCCGGGGAAAAACAAAGAGTGGACAGAGGTTACGATTTTACAGGTGTATTAGAATGGTTTGCTGAACATGTAGATAGAATTATTTTATTATTCGACGCTCATAAATTGGATATATCGGATGAGTTTCGTAGATCAATAGAAGCACTTAGGGGTCACGATGACAAAATCAGAATTATTTTAAATAAAGCTGACATGATCGATCACCAACAATTAATGCGAGTGTACGGAGCACTGATGTGGTCTTTAGGAAAAGTTCTACAAACTCCGGAAGTAGCCAGGGTTTACATTGGATCGTTTTGGGATAAACCGTTAAGATATGATGTCAATAGAAGGTAAATATGTTATTTTATATTACCTAGTAATTAATCTGTACTACTTATATACCTATATTTTAAGTACTAGCAGAATTATTTTTATTTGAATGTTTTCAATATTTTTTTATACTTGCCTAAAAATATTAGCGAATTTGATAGCATAGTTTGCTATTGTTAAATAATTCTTCAATTTAATTTTGATGTCTGCTTTTGTGTAACAATAAAAATACAATTTAGACATAATTAAATGTTTAAAACTTAAACATGTTAAAAGATAGTTTAAATTGATAAATATGTAGGTTAGGTTATGTATGGATAAAGTTATAATAATTTTTTTTTAATCGTGAAAATTATTCTTTTATACAATTTTAATAACCACCTATATTTTTATTTGTTTATTTATTTATTTATTTTATTAAGAAACCCTCCACATCAAGGTCATTGGGCAATATATATATATATATATATATATATATATATATATATATATTTATTTATTTATTTTTATTTTATTAATATGCCTATACAGATATTACTCATATGATTTATTTAAGTAATTTAGAATTAATTCTTTAGTGAATGGAAACTTAATGTTGAAAAATCAAGTGCATTTCAGTTAGGTATCTACATTTTATAATAAGCTGTCATTCGAAGTTAACCATATTGTTTATAAAATAAATACTCTTCAGCCTAATCAATTAGACTGTTCTTGTGGGTTTAGCGTGACTGATGTTAATTAGACCAATAAAACTAGATCGGGTAAGTTTAAGACAATTGTAAATTGACTAACCAATTATATTTACATTATGACAATAATTGACTTAAAACTGTTCCAGTTTCTAATAATTGGAAATCCATTTTATATTTATATTATTATTTTCTTTTCTTTTCTACGTTAATAGATAAAGGTTAGTGGGTCAATACTTTCAATACCTTATTCCTTGCCGTAACAAATGTTTTTATTGTGTTTAAATAATTTTTTACTTGTAGAATTTTATTTGCATGTTAGCTTTAACAATTGTACGTAAATAAACATTTATACTTATTTTAAATAAGTTATAATTCAGGTTTTTGTTGATAAATAGTAACCAATAAAGATCTCCATGGATTTTAACAATTAAATATACGGACAACTTATTTTTAGAAACTGACTCAAATGAAGTTGATCATAATCATAATAATAATATTATTATGTGACAATGATTAGGGAGGTATACTTTATTTATAAATTATTATTTCCTATAAATTATGTATGGAACAAAAATATTAAGTAAGATTAATCTTCTAAAAATAAAAAAATAAAATATTAATATTCATTATATTTATTATATGTATATATTATATATAATAAAATAACATCCAAGTATTTATTTTTTCAATTGTATTAGTATAAATAAATAAATTACTGTTCACGCCCATGCATGTTATTTACTAACATAGTTTAAGTACAATGCCTGGACAGTTAGTAATTTTCGTAATTTGCTGTGTTTGAATACTTTTAATGTCAGGGTTAAAATCATCCATTAGTTGGTACTTCAAAATAATGATACCTACTATTATTAAATAATGCATTTTATGTTTGAAATGTAGCAAGGCGTGTTTATACTTCAATGTACAAACAAAAGCTTTAAAATAAATATACCTACACATTTACTCACATTGACAGAACAGTCAATAAAATTATTTTATAACAATATCACATAATCTAATATTTTATATTCTATCTATCAGTGTATAATGTAATTTGGATGAATGATATACGATTATTTTTCGTAAAATACTATTAGAAAATTAAAAAAAGAAAGCAATGTATAACTAGTTTTCTATCAGCCAACATTTCTTTTCCTTATAAGTTTCAAGTATGGTCAATGGTGTCTTAACTAGAATCGCAATTCATGAAATACACCAACTTATTTTCTCACGTCCATTGTCGGATTATGAGCATATTATACTAAAACATATTATGCTCACCATAAAAATAACAAATTCCCAAGAAGTAATTAACTCCAGTGTATCCAGTAATTGTATTTTATTGGAAGTTTTCATTCTGTTAAGTTTTAAGCAGGTCTTAATCTATATGTTATTCTTGCGTTTTAAATTTTAAATAAATCCGAATTTAATGATATTCTAAAAAAATTTAACTTCTCTGTCTTGAAAATAATTTTAACATAATATATATTGTTATGTTTTTCTTTTTTTATCTAAACGAATTTGCTGATAATTAACTGCTGAATGTTTTGATTAAAAAAAGCAAAACACTTTTAGATTATTTGGTTTAAAACGGTACAATATATTCCACTGAAGCTCAGAATCGTTATTATAAAAATGATTTATATATTTTTTTTAATTCAATACACCCACCACCATTATCTTGTTACAGACTGATAAGACCTAAGAATGAACGTTCACCACGTTTATCTTACCTTCTTCTAAAACGTATTATTATTTTAAGTTAATATTTGAGTAGGAGCTTATATACATCTGATTTCAGAGGACACACTTTTTGATTAAATTGTGACAAATTTTTGTAAAAAAAATAATCTGTGGTTATAGCGCCCAAATTTCTACCTTCCCTTTATAACCACTTACCCTACACATTTATATTATTTATATGAAGTTTAAAATTAAATACTCAAAATAAATACAAGTTAAAGTTCAAAATATTTTACTAATAATTGAAATATAAACAACTTAAAACATTAGTACTCGATTTATATTGAAATAAAAAATGATCATATTTTTGTTGAAATTCCAAAATGTTAGTTATTTCTACAATCAAAACTACAACCACGTTATACAAAACTGAGGACACACTTTAATTTTCAGGGGACACAGTATTTTAGATTATGCATTTTAGTATCTAACTTATAACATATTTTTAGGTGCAACTTATTATCTATGTAAACAATGTCGTCGAACCTTGGCTTTTATCCTTATCTATAATATATATAGTTTTTTTTAGTTAATAATTTGTCACATGTTTTTGAATTTTTAGATAATGACTTTTACATTTGTTATCTGCATAAGTTTATAAAAAAAACTGAATATAATATTTTAAGGAGCAAGGTTTTCACAGTTTAATCATATGACTATTAAATATTAATGTAAAATATTAAAATCTGTTTTAACTGAGATATTACGAATAATTAAATCACATAATACAATAATAGATGCGTTTAGAAAATACGTTCTAGGGTTACGGTTCAAAAAAATCGTCAGTAACTATTACATATTTCTAATTGGATCAGTTATACAAAAAAAAATTGGTGAAATTGGCTCTAATAATGAAATTAAATTTATGTTAAATTTTCAAAAACTGATATTATTGAATGTGACATTCTAAAAGTCCTGAGAGTAGTTATCAAAAGCTGACAGTTCTTGTGTTTATTGATTTAATGCATTACCATTTATGTCTATTAGATGTCATCAATGTAAATAAATTTGTTACTTTTTTCATTACTGAATTTAATAACTACGACAATCTTTCATTTGTTTACATTTAACTAATACAAACACATACTATAATAAATAGTCACTATTTATTTTACGGTGTAATCGCAGCATATTATGTAGGTACTTCACAAGTATCATGGGATGTGCTGGCATTTGTTGATTATCAAATGGCATGATAAGTAATGAAACAGAAACAATTAGATTTTTCCAACGTTTTGATTGCGAAATCGCTATGAGGTCTATTGCATTTTGGTGATTAGTGTAGGTTGCATTTGTTGTAAATGAACCAGAATCCCCTTCAAACTGAACAAAGTGATACTAGTATACTACCTCATGAATTGTAAACATTAAGGAAAATATCAAAGATGAAACTCTGTTTATTAATTCGTGTCTATATATATTCATCAACAACAAAGATGTTCACATTATAATTTAATTTTTTTTAGTTTAAAACATAATACAACTAATCATATGCAATATTTTTCATTGATATCCACAATGTATAGATACTAATTATTATTTGATCTAAATTTAGAGTGTGGCATAGATGGCAGTCATTATGTACTGGATCTAAACTAGCTTTTCCACAACTTAATTCATATAATTACATACATCATATCAAATTACATCATTCATATAAGTAAAATGCCCTATAACAGAAAAATGTAATTTCATTAGAAGAAATTGGTTCAGAACTATTTATTTCTGTATTTTGTTTTTCCATTCGATGTTTGGTATTTTGGCATTAACATCAATAAATTTATTTACAACAATTGGGTAAAATACTTCAACAGTTTATTTATGTACATAATATTTATATACCTATTAGATACTATTTTAGATTCTGAGTGAAGCGAAGGATCTTATGGTTTTACAATGACGTTTATTTTTTTTTTCTGTAAACACTTTTTCGTATAGAAATCCTTGTCCAAAAGTTTCGTCCAGCAACTTTTTAGATTCGAAATTGAACTGAGATGGTACTTTAGAGAGGTCATTTTTCCAAAATCTCCATAGTTTTTCCAGTAATCAAGAATAACGATCGAAAAACGGTAAAATCGGTAAAAATCCGCCGTAAACGAGATTTTCACTGTTCAGATTTTAGGTATTTAGTCATAAATCGAAAAGTATTGAAGCTAGAAACTTGAAAATTTTATCCAATATCAAATACATACTTTTTTATATTGGACAACATTTTCAGAACAATTATAGCATTTTTGACTTAAATATAGAACTTTTAATTTACCAAATTGTTTGAAAGTTTTTATGTAATATAATTTTAAATATTTGACAAAAAGTTCTGAAAATTTAATATGACCTTACTCATATACCTACCTAATTATCCTAACAAAAATTCAAAAATCGTGACTCAGGATTTTTTTTTTATACACTCTTTAATAAATTATTATACGATTTTTTACGATATTGTCTGATTTCTTTTAAGTTTATTTCTAATGAAATATTGAGTATTTGTTAGAAAGTTCTGAAATTTTAATACAAGTTTACTCTTATACTAAACTATCAATACCGAAAAAATATCAATAATCGTGACTATTATTTTTATGGTTTATATATTATATTACACTGAAGCTTTGCTCAGAATCGTTTTATACTAAAAAAATGAGTCATCATTTCTTTAAAACTTAATACATTCATCACCAATATCTTGTCCGAGGACCGAAGGGACGAAGGACGAACTTGTACCACCATCATCTCACTTACCAGCTTTTTTTTTAAATTTAGATACATTTTTTTTTTAATGACTTGAAGTACTTCAGTTAAATGTTTTAATTAATACATATTTGGTTTAATAGTGGCTCTGTCATTTTTACTTTATTTATATTATTTACTTGAATTTTTGTCAAACGTTCACACATTTTGAATTGGGTTATATTTTGTATTTCAATATTGAATTTGCTTATAACAGACATTAGGTCTATAGTAAAAATAGTATGGATGGCCTGTGTATGTCTATTTAAGTGAAATTAGTTGTAAACACTGCAAAAATAAATTTTGTATTTTATGTCTGTCACTTTTATTCATAAAGTTAAGTGCAATAAAAATAATAATTTTATTAATTTATTCCTACATCTAATTTATCAATATATCTTGCCATTTTAATTAGTACCATGAAGAGCTACAAATTTTTCCTAGAAATGTTATTAATTTTTATCACATTTAAGAATTCATCATGAGAAATATTTAAGAGTTCAAATCCATTAAATTAAATCACTTTTATGTTACTGTACATTTTTTTTCAATAGCATTTTTCATTTACATATTTACCAACATATTTTTATGTTGTTTTTTTAGGTGATGTGTTTGAATCATGTGAGTTGACTGTGGAATAAATTTAAAATGTTATATTATTAAAAATACTTAAATTGCTTGGTTTTTACTTTTATTAATTATTTGTTATTGCCTTGTATTCATGATATATATATATATATATATCATATACATGATATATATATATATATATATATATATATATATAAATATATTATATTTTATACATTTTTATAATTCAAAATTATTCCATTTGTTTTCATAATAGTGGAATGATTCAATACCCTATTTTCTAGAGACAATATAAGGGATTTTTATTATTCCTATCATTTTACGCTGTTTGTAAATAAATACTAAAGAGGCGTTAATTACATGATGTCAGTTACATACATTACTACTTAGAATATTTGTACGATGTATCTACATATATTTTGTAAAATATAGTTAAATACATTATGTAAGATTGATCCATAAAAAATAACTTACATTAACAACTTATTTTTAAGTATTAAAACGTATATTAGATTATATTGCTATATGTAAATCACATTATTACAACAGGGTCATAAGGTTACTTGTATTTAAAGGTAGTTTTTCGCACACTGTTATTACTGCACATTGCTTATGTGTTCGTCATACCATTCATTTCTCGTAAGCACAGTATTTACATTGTTAAACGACAATTTACCTTACACATTTATGTGTTTTAGTTGTAGTAAAATATTACTTATTATTACTGCAACTAATTGTGTTATTTTTTTTTTTTATCTTTCGTCGATCCACTTTATAATTTACATTCAATATGTTTTGTGTTGTAGATTATTTGAAGACGAAGAACAAGATTTGTTTAAAGACTTACAGTCTTTGCCAGGGAATGCAGCTTTAAGAAAACTTAATGACTTGATAAAACGTGCCAGATTGGCCAAAGTAATTATTCTTTTACAATTGAAATCTGCTAAAACCTACTGATTAAATGCTTGTAAAATTTCATTAAAAAATATTGTATTTTTTAGGTACATGCTTACATAATCAGCGCGTTACATAAAGAAATGCCTACTGTTTTTGGTAAGACCGGAAAAAAAAAGGAATTGATAAAAAATCTCGGGAACATTTACCAAAATATACAAAGAGAACAACAGATTTCACCTGGAGACTTTCCTGAGCTCAAAAAAATGCAGGTACTATGACTATCAATGAACTCATTATCTCGGCTACAAACAATATATTTTAGACTATTTTAACTCTGGAATAGTAGTATTATTAGTTTTATTGACTGACTATTTGTATTTTTCAGGACATACTTGCAAACTTAGATTTTAGTAAATTCCAAAGTCTGAAACCACATTTGTTAGAAGAAGTTGACAAAATGTTAGCTAATGACATTGCCAAATTAATGGCAATGATTCCATTACAAGATGCAAGTAACCGAAATTCTGACAATGGAGAAAAGGAATCAAATATAGTCAAAGGTTTTTTTACCCACTAATTATTTTAAAGCAAATGATGTGACATTATTACTGAAAATAATCATGTTTGTAGGTGGCGTTTTTGTGAGTGTTGAAGACAAAGCTAGCCCATTCGGTTATAAAAGTGGAGAAGGAATCGAAGCTGGAAAAGGTGAAAGTGGTTGGGTAGTAGCAAAAGAACGTCAGAAGTATGATGCTGTGTTCAATACGCTTGAGAAGTCTGATGGAAAATTATCAGGAGCAGGTATGTTATTTGAGAAAACATTAAATTATGATACATTTTAATGATTGGTTTTGTACTATTTTACAGTCGCAAAAGCTGAAATGGTCAAATCAAAGCTACCGAATTCAGTACTGGGAAAAATATGGAAGTTGTCCGATATTGACCATGATGGTTTTCTGGATATGGATGAATTTGCATTGGCTATGCATTTAATAAAAGTGAAATTAGAAGGACACGACTTACCAGCTGAGATACCTGACCACTTAATTCCTCCTTCTAAACGAGATATATAATATGAAAATTTGATTCCACAATATATAAATAAACCCACTAAAAAAGAATTGTGTTTAACGATATATACAACGCAATTATATATATATATATATATATATATTTTTTATGTGTATATTAATTTAGGGATTAACTGAATGGTACTAAATTAATTTATACAGCACAAGTCTCCCTTTGTTTATGCCTATTGCTTGTAAGTAATTGTTATTTAAATGAAAAATTGTTTACATAAATAGAGTTAAACGGTAATATTAAAATAGAATAAAAAATTATTTATTGTTAACATTAATATAATTCATATGTTATGTTTAAGGTGTGATGAAAGTTTTAAAAAAGAAAATCTTTTTTGCAGCATTTTATTTATTTACTTTATCAGCAACTATGTGATATTTATTATATACTTAAAACAAGAAGAAAACTGTCAATTTTGTTCAGTCATTAATAAATACTTATTCTATGTATTTTATTATTTTTTGACACCCAAAAGTCTATTCTTTGAAGTGTATTCTTCCCAAATCTCGTTTAAGGTATTAGCTGAGTTCAATTTTATTTTACTTTAAATATATTTATACAGGAATGGATGTTTATTATGTGTTTGGATCTAAAGCAACCACTATTAGCCTTTTTTATAACATAATTCTTATATTATCAATGGATCAAGTATTTTTATTTTTATAAAATTAGTGAAAATAAAATGTTGATGATTTTACTAACGTGTTACTTAATGTGTACAGAAAAGATTTGGCAATTAATTAATATCATAGTACAGAGAAATATTTATTATTAATTTTACATTTTTTTTTAAATTAAATGTTTTTTAGTTTTGTTTTTATACAATTTTTCTTGTTTTAAAGAACACTTGTTTTTATTTATTTACTGTCAAATCTAGTAAAATGTTTTAAGATATTAGCCGTAATCTAATTATCTATTATGAATTATTATATATTCACTGTTTATTATCAAATTCCAAGTGTATTACATCTATTTAAACTATATTTTGAACAAATGATTTCAATTTCATTGATAATGTTTTAATTATGATGTAAAATAATAATTTGTATGTGAAACTTAGTGATTTAAGTTACCAACATCTTATTCACTATTTGTTCTACGCTGGAGTGCCACCTTCTTTTAATCCGTTAATGTGTTATATTATAACATACATTGTACTACTGTAGCAAACATATTATTTAAATTATATTTTTATTGTATTTAGTATTTTATAAATATTTGTATAATTTATTTTAACTAAAAGAAATGTAATCCTTTTTGTTAAAAATGTTTTGAATTTGATGATATATTTTTGAAATTAAAAGTCTTTTAAAAAATATTTATTTTGTTGTATTGACAGCAATTGATGAACTTGTTTGGTTAAAATTAAAAATTGAAAAAATAAAAAATTGGTTGGCTCCAATGCTCCATACAGGTGGTACTACTATTAATACGTTTTTATTTAAAGAATTTTTCAGTGTACAAAGTGATAAATTAATATGATATTGTTAATTTTTTCTATGCAACATTCATTTTATGGAAAGTTATAACACCCTAAACAGAAATGGGCAAAATACTTCATAATGAGTAGATACTCCATACTTGATACAATTATTTTAAGTATCTAGATACAAAATAAAAAATAGTTTTTGAATAAATATTTCGTTACTTGATTCTTGATACCTAAAATTTAAGTATTTAAATACTAGGTACCTAATCAATACATAATACTCTGCACATTAAAATACATTTTTATAACTGTTGTTTAAATATTCATCATATATATATTATATATATATACACTTTTTGTAGTTGGTACAATAATATAATACACATAGAAAGGAAAAGCTACCTACTTAAATCATAAAGTTGTCAAACAGTAAAATATAGCTTATTGGTATAAAATACTTGGAAGTACCTAGTACTAAAAAATGATTAGTTAAAAAATTTAATTACTTAAAAAATATAAATTTGTAACTGTATCATACATTATTATTTTTATTTTTATCCTTTCATTATATTACATTTAATTTTTCTTTGTATTTTAAAAGTTGTTTAATTCTATAATTGGGTGTTCCACTGAGTAGGGCACATATTTTAGTGAACAACTTAATATAATATAGCATGAATAATTTCTGAAGATTTTGATCTTTGTGATAAATTCTGGAGTGATATATTTATTAGGTATATGAATAAATAACCCTATAGCAGGGGTCTTCAACCGTTTTATGGAGAGGACCACACATTTTCTACAAATCTCGTAAGCCGTATCTGTAGTAAAAACATGTGTTTTATACTAAAATTCAGTTTTACTATCACAATTTTCATGATTAAATTTTAAATTACAAACTACTATTTATATCATTAAAGCAGCCAACATTTATAACATGTTATAAAGTAATTTAATTTGTTTTATCGCACTTATCCCAATTTTTTCAATATCGATGGCTCATGGCCGTTTTAATTTTATCGAAATAGAAAAGATGCATGCTATCCTTCAAATGTGATCGCGGGCCTCAAATAATGATGAAATGGGCCAAATTTGCCCGTGGGCCGCGGGTTGAAGACCTCTGACGTATAGTAATTAATCTTTTATATAGGAAAACAAACGAGTATTTTGAAGTTTTTTTTTTCGTTAACAGCCCAGGGGCTGGTTGGCAGCATTCCTCCATTCTTCACGCTTTTCTGCTTTTCGTTTTAGTTCATAGTATGTCTCACATCCTAGGTCCTTGACTAAGTGGCTTATGCTAATTCGTTGAGCACAATAATATTGTCCTCGGAAGTCGAGAGTCTTACTGTGATCACTGTTTTGGGGACACGGCCATTATATCTGCGACCACGACATACGTGAGAAATTTACATAGGTGCAACTAGGGAGGGAGGTGATTTGAGTACTTACTCCTTAGCACCGGCTAAGCAAAAATAAGCACCGCCCAGAAGAGAGGAACGCGTTTCTACAGTCTACTTATAATATCAAATACGAATACGTAGCTGGTAATGGTATGTACCAACAATTCTATAACATATTCTAATGGTCAATGGTAACAAATAGTTCATTCTAAATATCAATGCCTGTTATATTTGCATTTTGTGTTTGGTAGGTAGGTACTACAGGACGTGCTAATGAGGTAGGTACTACACAGGTACACAACTGTTGCGGAGGAAACGGTAACGAACGGTGTCAACCGATTTTGAACAGGTGTAAATTCGGTCACCGATACATCAGCTATACAGTATACACGTCTTGCCGTCTGCTCACCTACATTCCGCCGAGTCATGCGACCGTGTCCCCGCGACGCTTCTGCGAGATTCGAGCATGTCACGATGCCGCTATCCGGTCGATCAGTGGTGGTCTAGCCGCCCGTAGCCAGTATCAGCCCAACAACTGTCGCACGGTCCTACCAGGCGACTATCACTGTAGCCCGCGTCACGCGTCGTACCGCGGCTAATCGATCTCGCGCGCGAGCGAGTCCCCGAAACAGCGAAACGACCGCGTCACGTATATAGATTTCGTTTTTTCGATTCCGGCCGGCCGGAATGGAGCGGATACGGCGTCGTCATCCCTCTTCTTGTTTTCAGCTCGACATATGCGTCCCCTTTGGTTTAGAATCCCGGCATTAAGCGAACACGATCCATATGCCATTGATTGGATTTGATCGATTATTTTCTCCGTGTAATTTACACGGCTTGTTATGAACCCCTGTGTGGCTGTTTTGTTAACGCAGCATTTTCCACTTACGTCGCTCGACCGTGCCAATGTACGACGTCGGTCGAGAAACGTTCACCACGAGTGAGACCTGCCTCTACTTACACTTTTACATTAGTTAATGCAATAACATGTCTATTCTAATTTAGTTTGGTTATATTTTTTAAATAATCATATAAAGTGTTCCGGATCTAACCAATAAAGCGTAAAATTCGGTACGAAGCGTTTCTTTTTTCGACGAATCCAAACTACCCGCGACGATTAACCGACGGACCGAAGTAACCGACCGATGGCCTATTTAATGGAAAACTAGAACAAACCGGTAAGTTCACAACAACATGTGACAGTGGTTTTGCGATTTTTTTAAGAAAAAAAATCATTCACAACTGGTCCATTTAAAATTAGAGCACACCCGTACCTAATGGGTAGGTATTCTTTTAAATTACAGGTAATTATTTTACATTATTACGTCGAATCACACTGTGTAGTGCATACAATACTATAGTGTATACAGGTATACTACTCATTCAGCGATACTGTCAATCATGACACATTCCAATCCCATGCTCATCAGCAGTGCCACAACTTGCTATTAGTGGGCCCCAATGCAAGACAGAATTATGGGCCCCCCCTTTTCTCCACATTTTTTTAAAAGCAATATATTAGTACATCATATTTGTAACCCTTTTCTCCTGTGGTATATTATTTATTCAATAAATAATTGTATAGGTACAATTACTAAAAAAGGGTTGAATATACCAAAAAAAAATGTTCACTACACTTTAAATAACCCAATACCAACATACTGATTATTTATTAAAAACACATACCTACACAATTCATCTATAAGCATGTGTCAATGTTTATTACTTTAGTAACCAAGTTAAATTATTAACATAAATTATTTTTTTATTTTATGAATAAAAATTATAAATAATATTATAATATTACTTTTAACAAGGGACTCCTGTCTAAAAATAAATCTCTGGCCAGGGAATGCAACGCATACCCAGTGTCCCCTATGTTGCACGTATATTTCGTATATATTATATATATACATATATGGCATATGTTAATACACCACAGGGTGTCTTCCGGTCTTCATATACATTTGTCACATATTTTTGCGATGTCGTGAAAATTGATGGATGTCAGTATGTCACTAACCTTGATAGTGACCGTCAGCGCAAGTGGATCATAACTAGTACAACCAGCAACATCAAGACGTCATGGTACCAACATTTTCCTCATCGAAACTAACCGAAAGGGAATGAATATCAATTAGAGCAAGCGCGGAATCAACCATCCTTTGCTCATAACTGGTCGTTACGGTAGCCGCAGTGTTCACGTGACATATTGAAATCCACTAGTCAGCATCAATCAAAAATTACGAAAATTGATTATCATAATACTCATGAAATTCAACAACCCTAACTCCAACGTCTGTCGGCGAAGAGGACCAAGAGCTGTTGACTCGTCCTGGTACAAATAAATATGTCTTAAGTATGGTGTTGAGACCCAACAGGACATTCTAATGGAGCAGTTGATATTGGTTAAATTTTACTATATTTAATAATGTTTAAAAATTTTTATAAGAAATTAGTGTGTGTGTGTGTGTGTGTGTGTTCTAGTACTTATAGCAGTGGTAAGCTATCTTCAACCGTATGATTTTTCGGTGCGATTGTCCTCGAACGTATGCTGAATAGCTGAATCGTCCTTTGTAAAAGTGTGCTGTGGTAGTGTTCGATCCAGTACGCTTCGCGTTGTCTTTTAGGCGTGGTTGTTATTTCGGAGTATTAGCGAATTTATAGTTTTGTTTTTGTTTTTCGCGAATTTCGAAATGCTAGTTCATATTGATTAAATATTGACTAATTATCGCTCCAATAATGACCATAATTTTGTAATTTAAATGTTTATAATTTAAATTGGCATACATTGGTACGTGGTCTCAGAGATGTTTTTAAGACAACACGTGTGATATAATTAACTAAAAATGAACTAGAGCCTTTACTCTTTTCATCAACATCTTCCTAATTTTTACATGTAGTTTTATACGTTTTATAATCTTTTCCGCGCTCTGTTGTGTCGCGTTTGTCTTTCCAACTGCATACCGTCCACATCTACGTATGGCGAGCTAAACAATATTGTTTTCCGGTGCTGCCGGAGCGACGCCACGTGTCAGAGACATGTGGCAATATAAAAATGTGTAACATACTAACATTATTATGAATTATTCTTATTGCAACTACATCGGCCGGTATCCCCTAATTTAATCATTCATATTTTAAACTTATACTGGTTACTTTGAATTATACTAAATGTCTTATTACACTCAGTGAATTTTAGACCTTTCTTTTACACCAAACTTTTCATACCAATGACTATTCTTTAGCAACTTAATTATTATTATTATTATCGATTCAGATGCATTGAATTTCAGTAAGTCTATATTTATTTTTTATAAATATACATTCTTCCTTCTAAAATAATCCTAATGGTTCCGGTCTAAGTACGTAGGACGTAGGTTGCCGACCATCCGTTTTGATACGTCGTATAACGCTCGAACCGCTCAAAAAGTAGAAAAACCTAAGAAAGCCGAGACGTTACTCCATATAGTCCATACGACTAGTCTGTGGATATTGCCATTGGTTATGGAATTTAGGTATACAAGTTCTTTAAAATTCGAGAAGAAAGCGTACACACTACACACACTGGAGATGTACTATTTAACTATTTATTAATTGAGTCGTTTGAATTATAAATTAAAAGAATACATATATTGACTGTTTATTTGGATACCTAGCTTTTACACGACCGTAAGTCATAGACGCGTGATCTACAAGGCCACAACTAACACTTGTACATCAAACGGTGTGAGGCGTCCAGCAAATCATAAATGCTTATAAACCCCCGTTAATGCCTGAATAATATATAGTGTACCTATACTCAGTGTCGTAGCAAACAAATATTTCGTCGGGGGTGTAACTATAAAATACGTCCTTGTGAACTGTAAATTACAATAAAACTAAAAATTTGAAATATTATTAGTTATTACAAACTGATGTATTTGAAACGATGCAAGGCTGTAAGTCTTTTTCGCCTATTCAGGTACTGTTACTTCTGCCACTGGTTAGTAAAAACTTACCGAAGGCCTCGACAAAGCCGATTGCACATAAAAAACTTGTACATACTTTGCAAATGGATATTCTTCATTCCTCATATAAGACTATGAAGATGGGTATATTGAGTTTTAAAGAAACAATAGACTATTTTTTTAGTTAAACGATTCTGAGTAAATCTTCAGTGTAAAATAAACCAATCATTTATTTAATCATTTTTATTCTATTTGGCAATAGGGTTTTTTTTATTTGTTTTTTAATTGATGAAACATTTTTTCCGAACAAAGACATTTTTTTTACCTAAACATTCAAAACTTGTTGTTTTATCTGTATCCAAAGGTGCATAATTATTGGATAGTCCAATAATTTTTTAAACACATACAAAGTTGAAAATTAATGTAAAAACTGTCAACTCTATAAAAATCATATCATTATCTACTTGAATAATTACAACATCCAGTAACAATTTTGTGATTTTTTCAGTAGGTATCAATAGTAAAATATATAAGGTCCAAGTAAATTTCCAGAATTTTTTGCCAGACATTAAAAATTTTTATTAGAAATAAGCTTTTAAAAACTATGTATTATTAAAGTTGTATTTTTACCCTAAATATTGAAATTTTTTTTAAACTTTCGTTAAGTATATGATAATATCATTAATAAAAGTTGACAATTTAAATTTTCTAGCAACCGTACTTTTGGAGTTATGACTAAATAATAAATAACTAAATTTGATGTATAGAAAGTTTTACTTTCTCTAACTCGCATAGGTACTTAAAAAACTATTGAAAATTAAAACGAAAACTCCAAGTACTCTAGGGGTTCTTTGATTTTTAGAGTAGTTGGATCAAGATATTGGACAAAGTAAAGAGTACCAAAAGGTAAAAAAACGTCTACAGAAAAAAATTAATATCAGTGTATAACTAATAAATCCTTTACTTCACTCAGAATCAAAAAAGTATATATTTACTTAAGAATTTAAAAATCTGTAATTATATCCTCTTTAGCTTATGGATTAAATAAATTGTCACACCTAGTATTTGGACTTACGAGAAAGGGAAGAAGCCCTCTGTAAGTTCTATATAAAAAGACATAAGTGCTGTATAAATGTGTATCAAGTTGATTTGAATATGTTGCCCAGATTTAAAATACTTTTTACAAGATTATACAATCATTTATTGAAAAAATTACAATGAACTACCTAGTTTAGAATTAATTTTTACAATTATTATTTATTAAAAGTGAAATAATTAAGACACATCAAAATAAATTAAATAGACATATATATTTTGTAATCCGTATTCTGTTCTTCTAACATAAGTTTGATGATGCATTCTTCATGTAAAAACAATTAAATTCATTAATTTGTTTAACATTTTTTATAGGTATATGCTCACAATTCATTTTTATAAAAATATAATTACAAAGAATTTTCAGCAAAAATATAGAAGTAAATTTGCAATTTTCTTTTCTAAAACTTGACAGCTATTCAAAAATGAAAAAAAGACCCTTATTCAAAGTATAAATAAAAACACGTTTAACAAAACATACATCATGTCATAAAAACAAAAAATACTGTATAGTACCTATAACTATAAGCTCAATGTTAATAGTTATTTTGGTTCTTTATCACGTTTATACATACTAAAATTTTGAAAGTCAAATATTCACAAGAAGAATAAAAACACTTAAATTTTAACTGACATTACAATATTTTGTTTTCATTTCTTCTGAAGATGTTGTATAAACTTCTTGCATAGTATTTCTAGATGTCTCTATAAGTTGAGATAAGTCGTCTTTAGTCATTCCCTCTGTTGAAATTGGTGGCAATATTGTAATGACAATGTGGCCTAAAACATCACAATAAAAAAAAAAAAAAAATTAAAAATTTTATGATTGAAGTCAAGCTCTAAAATAAAAAAATATTTACTACTTATTTCTACCCTGTAACACAAATTTAAAACCTAGACTATTTCTAATAAACACAACATTTTTATTTAACATTTACCAGAATCAAAAATGCGTTTTCCATGATCCAAGAAGAAGTATTGTGATACAACCACAGGCTGTATTGGGCATTGAGATGAAATAGCAACATGAAAAGCTCCTTTTTTAAAATTCAAAAGTTCTGGTCCACCATGTCTTGTACCTTCAGGAAACATACAAAGTTTTGCCTATAATAATAATAAAAAAAAATTATATATATTTATATGTACAACAATTACATTATTTAATAAATAATAAATAAATCCATGAGTTTTAAGTGTAATTTAAATAGCAAGTGATAATTTACAATTCAATTTTTTCTACTATTTAATTAATTATTATAACTTATAAGTTAAATTGTATGAAAAATATTATTTGTGTTTGATGCTACAAGTATTTAGACTTGTTGTTTTAATTAATTCTACATTTTATTGATACTAAATTACATAAATCAAGAATTAATAAAATAAAAATGTATTTTCCATACATGTTATATTAAAATATTAATAAGAGCTCGTAGGTAAATGATAAATTAAAACATGGGATTAGTGAAAATTAAATTCAATAATATCCATTAAAAATATAATAAAAATCTTAAAAATCATTGTGCGTTTAGAAAACAGCAGTATTTTCAAATTGTTTTCAAACAGAAATACCTTTTTCTGTCGAATAGTTTCTCCAGTTTTATTAATAGTCCTTTGAGCACTTTCAACGTTCAGCCGGTCAATGAATATGGTACCCCATAGCCAAGATGCTAGACCAAAAGGCCAAAAGTAAAATATTTCTTTTTTGGAAATTACAGTGCACCTTTCCATTACCGGCCATATTTCAGACAACACTAAAAAATGTAAAAGTAAATTCAACTAAGTAAAATTTACAATAATCTATACACATTGTCAATTTACCTAATAAGTCCAAACAGCTTTGATGGTTGATCAAAACAACACAACCTGAATTTTGTACAATGTTTTCTTTGCCTTTAATTTCCCATTTTAATCCTAAAATTTTTGATATTTGACGTCCACCCCATGCTGGTAACCTATTTTTAAAAAAAACTTTAAAAAGTAATCAAACTTAATATTTATTGAAAACATGCATGAATGTTTATTTACAGTCCATTTCTGTAGTCCCTTGGTCTCCACAACATTAATGGTATGAATATAGTCGCAGAAATGTATGACAATACTGTAAATATGGTAAATTTGGCGCAGTAACGAAAAGCATGACTAGAAGTATACATGATAATGATGAACATGATTATAAGAGTGTAGGATATTTCAAACTTATAATCATTTATCAGGAGCATTGTTATGAGGTCTAAGGTCGTAACATAATCAGGAGCTCTGGAACACAAACTTTTGTTTAATTTTTTTAAATAATTTTCAAAAAGTTTATTAGATACGCTTATCAAAATTAAATTAATAATTAGTAAAAATTGCATTCAATTTGCTAGAAATTAAAATTATAAATTATTTACAATTTATGAGAGGACTTAAATTAGTAATGTCACCATGATTTTCTAAATAATGTTTACTATAATGGTATATTAGGAATATAAATTCTTAAGGTATGGAAAATATTGAGTACTCATAAATATAGGAATAATTTTGAATGACCTTTTCTCATAGCTATAATATGAAATAGAATAAATTAATAATAATTAATATAATGTAAATTTGAATTTTATTGACAGTAAAAGCCTAATGTTTAAATTAATTTTTATAAGTTCTCAATACTAAAGCTGAAAGTATAATAATATAGGTACTGTTTGTTAATAATTGTAAACATATATAAATATTTATGGAAAAGCATAAATTTTAAAATCATTTTGAGTTTTAAAACGATTGAGGTAAATTTTTTTCATAACGCCATATCTTAAGACATAATAATAATAAATACAAATAGATAGGTATCTATACCTAAATATATTTTTAAATTTTGGAAAGCAAATGAATACAATTTATAAAATTATGATATTGATTAATATTATACAACATTATTTTCTTCATTACTACAAACAAAGAATTTTAAATAGTGATTATTGGTTTGCAATAAAAATATCAGAATAGATTAGATAATTTCTTTTAGAGATAATGAATTTATGGTGGAACTCAATCCAAGTAAATAGTGAAGAATCATTATTAACTTCATTAAAACTTGTCAAATCCTTGGTGCACTGATGTTTTTGTTTTATTTGTTTTTTAAAAATAATAAATAAGCTTGTTTTAGATTATGCTTGTGCAAAGTGTAATAATAATCATAATATTGAAGGTACATAACATTAATGTTTGCTGGTAATTTGTAAAAACTAAAAATATAACATAAAATACAAGGATCTTTTAAAATAAAAACTTGAATTAAAACCACTGTTATTCTGCTAATGTTAATTAGAGCACTTAATTAATTTATTGCCAATAATTAAAATGTTAATCAATATATTTAATAGATGCATTAAGAATATATACCTCAGTCGTTTAATTAATAAACAATTGTTGTCTTAGTAATATATGACTAGTATTATATATATGTTTTCTAACTACACCCGATTGCATTACTTTGAAAGCAAAAAATCCTCAAACAGTACACTGAATCAATTATCTTTTTGTACTTACAAGTAGTTAGTAGATTATTAGCCTTTATATACGTGTGATTGCAAGCAGTTTAATTTTTATATATCAAAACTTTCCAAAAATAACACAAAAAAAAAAAAAAAAGATGAAATAATAAAATTATTTTCAACTGTTATTCAAAATTACTTCAAAAACAGGTATAGATTCTTACTGATTCAGTATGGTAAAAAATGTAATGTAACAATATAATTATATATCAATAAAATTATATACCAATGAAACTATGTAAGTATAATATAACATTCTGAGTGTACTTGAAATTAATTAGTACGAGGCTAAAAACAATGTTGCGAAATATAAATGGAAAAAACAGGTTAATAATGTATAATACATTCAATGTGAGTGACAAAATTTACTGAGCGAAATTTCAATTAGGTACCTGGCACATGCATAATTGATCTGCATACAACACAAATATATTAATATGTAATTATGCTCCAAACCGTTTAACAATCAAATATTCGAATCGATTGGGGGGAGGAATAAAAGCGAGTAGTGACAGCACAATACGATGGTGGTAAACGACGCATATAAACAATGTAACATTAATTAATAAAATCAATTACCGTTTGCACCTATGGTTTGCACTTATGTTTTACACGCATGATAAGGGGATCATATTAATAATAATATATTATATTATATTATAATATATTCAAGTGTAACGTGATAAAAAAAAAAAAAATTAATAATCAATAATATTAAAAGACGAACGGTAACGCGCGCGCGGCCGTTGTGTCGCCGAGACGACCACGTGCAGCTGGAATTTATCACGTCCGTGGAATTTTAACAATATTTGTCCAACGAGGAAATGAGAAATGTAAATAGAAGCGCAATAAAAACAAAAAATAATAATAATCAAATCACTCACTGGACGCAGGTCGCAGACGATGACGACGTCCCCGTCGTCATATATGTATATAGAAAGTATATATGTTATACATTATATTTCATATCTGCGGTCGGACTCGGCATACGACTCACGAGCCGAGAACGACGGCCACTGATAGATAAGTGATAATGGTGAGAAACGGACGTGATAACGCGCACGGGACCGTCCTACCAAAAGGCGATCGGTTGGCGACACCATAATATTATGTTCTTTCGATTCGACCGTGGTGTGAATTTAAGAGAAGGAGTAGTGCTGATTGCCGTGCCACAATCGGCTGGTTGTTATCGCGTGAAATTCGGTAATTTGATAACGGAGTGAAAAAAAAATGAAAAACATAAAAACCAACAAAAACACGATCTGAACGTCGATGAAAACGTCAATACCACGACGGCGTATTACCCTCGTCCGATTTATTTCCCCGATTCCACCGCGCGTACATTAAATCGTACGCCGCACCGGAATTTCGTTGCCGCCATCGTCTTATGGTGTTGCTTGCGCCGTGCGTATTCCAGTCCGACACATCTTTCTCGCAACGCATCGTCAACGTTTCCGCTATGAACAGAAGAAAACTGAAATTAGACATGACACACTCGGCTACGGACAACGGTTAGTGTCTGCGGCTCTTAAGCGCCTCGCACAGACGGATGACGACGACGTTTGTTGTCGTTGTTGTGACATTTTTTTTTTTTTTTACAGTGTATAGTTACCACACTACTGATAGTTGTAGATGTAGTAGTAGTAATTGTAACAGGCCTACCTGTCATCACTAAATCACCAATTAAAAGATAGAAACGACAATCGAATATAAGTTTTCCATATTATGTTCATGAACTGATATTTCCTTAGTTATCTTTGCTCTATCACCTGACTGATGGGTAATAAATAACTGACTGTTAGGTTTCTTTTTCTATATTCCATTCAATATACCACTTGATTGAACAACATTATTTCCTAGAACTGGATTAATTTGATAATCTTAAGTTTTTGTTAACAAAGTGGAGTTATTTTCATTACTTGGTATTTAAGTGGTACAAGTGAAATCATCAATGAGTTTGTTCTGCAAAGTTTGATGCTTTTTTCTTTGTTCTGTTTTCAATTTTTTTTTTTTTTTTTTTTGTAATAGCATAGAGCAAAGTTATCCAATCTACGGCGCACGGGCCGCATGCGGCCCACCATAACTTTTAATGTGGTCCTTACTTCAATTTATTTTTCTTGAAATTATAAACAAAATGTAATAGCTCGTAAACGGATTTCTACTCACTAATTATTTTGGTAAAAGTATAAATAAAATGTATTACTATTAAAATGTATGTGGCCCACAACAACTTCTACTCGCAAGATGTGGCCCAATCTTCACAAAAGGTTGGACACCCCTGGCATAGAGTATTTTTTTGTGTGTTCATACCGTTTTCGAGTTCAACCAAATTAATTATAAATAAACACTGAACCTACAATCAATAATTTAAATAGGGTATGTTTACAATTGTCAATGTGTATGGTATTATATTATTTTAACTCATTAAAATTAATTAAATTAATTTCTTAAACAAACTAACTGTACTCAAAATTTTCATTTTCAGTTGTATCCCTTTAAATTATATGGTATTTTAATTTATTCAAGTTTAGTATTAACATTCATTTTTAATAATCAGAACTTCTAATATATAATTTATGTGTAAAATTTGACTTCATATTCTTTAAAATTATTTTACTTAAGGAAAATTAATGATACAAAATGTATGTAGGTAACTATGTGTAGGACTTTTTAAGGAACTTAAAATGGATAAAGTTCTGAAATTAGTTTTTTTGTACATTATTAGTATTAACGTTTTAAAATATTGATTTGGTATTAACTGAAAAATATAGAGAAGAGAAAAGAATATTGTTTGAATTAGTATATTCATGTAATTATTAAATTATATATATATATATATATATATATATATATATATATATATATATATATATTAATTAAAAGCCTCCTTTTTTGGTTTATACTTTTATAGAATTATGTTTGCCGTTTAGTATTGTATCAATTTTCACATTTCTTCACTTTGTATACAGCATTGCATACTTAAATTGAAAATAGTGATGATATTTATACATATCATTAAAAGTTTAAGAACATTCATATAAAAATATTATTTTTATATTTATTCTACCATGAAATAATAAATAACTTTTTGTGTTACTAGATTCTAAAGAAATTGAAAATTATGTCAACAATGTTAAAGAACAAATTATGAATACAACTCAAGATAATTTGGATTATGGTTAGTATTCATTGTTTAAACAATGTACTATCTTATATTATTTTATTTTTTATTGAATTAATTAAAATAAAATAACTTAATTTGACATAAATTAATAATTAATATCTATTAATGTATTTTATTGTATTCTTTATAAAAAAAAGTAAATAGTGGCCTAACTGAAGAATTTTTTGAATATATGATTTTTTTTTATGTAACTAATTAAAAATAAATAACTGGTGTTTTTTTTTAGTGTGGCAAGAGTGTTATGATGATGTATCAGGGTTCATTTACTATTGGAATACACAAACGAATAAAGTTACATGGGAAAAACCTGAACATTATGAAGCCCATATTGTAGAAGAAAATCCAGGTATGGCGTACTTTATATTTGATTGACAAAATCAAAAACAGTGTTCTCAACATTTTTATATCCCTGAACTAACCATAAATTTTTAAAAAAAATGTTCTCACATCATTAAAAAATCCAATTAAAAATACAGTTATAACTTATAAGTAAAGAAAAAGCTTTATTTGTATACTTATTAATTACAATACTTGCAATAAGTATTTAATGACAGATTGAGTTCAATAAAATATTATTATTATTAATATTTCACTTTTTTTCTTATTTGTTTTAAAGTCCTATACAGAACAAAATTTTATAAAAATAATAATTTTTAACTATTTTTTATTTCTGTGATTTTTTAAGTTTTTAGTTTTCTTCAATGGTAACTACTAATATTATAGAAAATCAGTATTTTTTGGAAATTTGGCCATTTAAATTTTTATTTGAGATCAATGGTTTAAGAAATATATGTTTTTAAGATAAAGGCAGCACGGTTGTGGCTGAAAATTGTGTGGGTACTCCTACTTTTATACTGAGTCACTCCATCAAATTTATTAACCACCATTTGAAAATAAATTACCTAGAGCATATTTATAAAATAGACTTTCTCATACATGTTCTTGATTATGTTTTAGATGTTTCAAATAAGACCAAGAACTCAAGAAAACGATTGTCAAGTGATTCCATTCCTACTCTCGATCCAAATTCATGTAATAATTCGAAAAAATCAAAATTGGAATCTAAAGCTATAAGTGCATTAGTTGCTTATGGGAGTGATTCTAGTGAAGATGAAAATGAAGACGAAGAAGATCAAAAGTCCACTATTCTTCAAAGATTACAAGAAAAAGCTGAAATGTTCAAGCAAAAAGAACTGGATAAGTTGAGTAAAGTTAAATCACCTAGTTTATGTGACACAAATGGTCAGCCTGATATTTTAGACATCATTGGTAAAGAGGTTCCTCCAGATTATGTGATAGAAAAGCCTTCTGAAAAAAAAAATACTGGTGATATCTTTGATATAATAGAAAGTGAAGTCCCCCCTGATTATGTCAATGACACAACTAATAATAATTCTGAAAAAGAAAATCAATCAATTACTCCATCAGATTCAAGAATATTGGCAAATCAACAATCTGTTGAAAATAATCTTAAACCAAAATATTCAAATACTTATGAAAGTACTATAAATTCAGATTTTTCAAAAGAAACTTCATTGAAAACATTTAATTTAATTGCTAACTATGGAGAAGAAGAGCTGGAAAATTCAGGTAAACAATTTTATTTTTTTTGAAAATTTTTTGTATTTAATGTTCATAAATAATTCATTGTATTAATTTATATTACTTAAATTATTATTTTTTATTTTTTTATTTCAGATGATCAAAATAGTGATTTACCTGAAAAATCATTTTCATATGCCCAAGATCCATGTGCTACTTTAAAAACTGGATTTGGTTATTCAGTGTCATCCAATCATAAAAATGGAGGTTCTATAAATTTTGTAAAAGGAGAAACAATAAATTTACAAAATAATCAGATTTCTGATAAAAATACCATACAAAAACAACCAAAAGATTCTATTAAAAACTGTGATACAATAAAAGGTAATGCATAACTTAATATTGATTTTTCTAAAAATATGTTAATTAGTTAATTATACATACATGTTTTTAGCTCAAAGTCATATTGAAGATTTGTCTTTATTGATCTCATCAAAATTACATTTTTTGTCTGATTGTGAAAGCAATGAAAAATTATCTTCAGTTCAAGTGATGACAGTTAAAATTGATGTAAGTTTTTCATGTATTGAGTTTGTAAATTGATTATATATAATAGATTGCAAAATAAGTTGTTTACTTGAATATCAGTTTTAAAATATGTTAAAAAATGAGTTATTATTACTTAGATTTGAGTTACACAAAATAATATACTGTAAATAATTTTAAGTTTTATGGTTTTCATTAATTTTAGACTTTACTGGAAGCATGGAAAAGTAATTGTTTGAATGATGAATATTTTTCGAAGTGGTTGGATGAAATGGCTATTGAGTTAAATACCCTAGAAGAATCAGTTGCACCAGATGGCTGGACTTGTCAATGGGACAAGTATGTGACTTTTAATTTGTTAAGATTATGGACTAACAAAATATTTCATAACAAAAGATTCAAAAATCATATCATTTTGTATTTTATTTAATACTTCATTTAGGAGGGGGTATATTTTTATTGAGGGTTTTAAACAAATATTAGAAGAGTGCAGAGTACCGTTGACATTCGATAGTGCAATTATTTTGTATAAAGACTAAAGCAGTGTGTTATCTTATTCATCTGAAAAAAGTAGGTATGTACGTGTATAACTTATCTAGATACATGGTCAACTCCAATACAGATTGAAACAAGGAAAAAACACAAACAAATTAACTTGAATTGTGCAAAATAATTAACTATTACTGTAATAATATTATATTTTTACTACTTTATATTTAATAGTATTCAATTGTATGGTTTGCATTTGAGCCGTGTTAAGCGCAGGTGGAATAATATGGCGGAATTAATATCTACAAGACAGGTTTGTCTCCAACAGGCTTTACGACAACATTTATTCATTATTAAAATGGTTATTTAAGTCAAACATAAGTATTATTATTAAATAAAGTTTTTTTTTCTAAAATCTAAATCATTAACAATTAATATTATTATTTTTTTTTTTTTAAGTTAGTAATGGTTTAAGTATAATTTTTTTTATACTTAACATGTGTATTTTCAAAACTTGTAATGGCATTTATTTTATAATGTTTTGCTATGGATATTATTTTAGAATTAACATGCGGTATTACTATCAAAATGTTGCCGATGGCCGTACACAATGGCAATACCCAACTGATGAATCTGAAATTTGTGCCCCTTCGCCACCTGTGATTTCCAAAACAAGTACTCCTCCTCCTCCAAATATCTCTGAACAAAATACTAGCCACCCTGAACCAGAAGACATGGATATCGAAGAAGATAACCATAAAGAAGGCACAGAAATAATTGTTGTGAGTTAAACAATATTTAATTATTAATAGATTTAAATTTTTATACTTTATTTTAACTAAATATTCTTATTTTTTTAAACACATTTTTAGCCACCTGTTCCTGGAGATGAATTATCTTATGAATTGAGTTCATTTTACGCTGACCTTGCTCAATTTGAGTCAAAATCGTCTGGGCAAATTGAAACAATGATTGCAGTTCCTACCCCTGAAATTGATATTACACCAAAATTGAAAAGTACTGTTGATACAGTTAAAAATACGTTAGAAGAAGAAAAAGAAATAGTTAAACCGAAAAAAAAGAAAAAGGTAATATTTAAGTGATAATCACAATACTGAAATTCAAATTTTTGTCTTTAGATACTTGTTTGAACTAGTAAATTTTTGCGAATATCTTGAAACTGATACTCTGTATGTACATCATATATATTAATTTATGTGATGGTTTAGCATAAGCCTAGTGAGTGTATTTTTAAAATAATTGTAATGTTAGCATTTTTTTTAAATGATAGTTTAGTTTGGAAACATACTAAATTGCATATATGTGTCTGATTATATCAGACTATAATTTATTTAGTTTATTAATTTAAATATTAAAATTTTATCTTGAATCAGTTCATTAATTACATAAAATATATTTATAATGGTCAATTGCTAATTATATTGAATACAATTTTAAGTAGAATAATGATCAATGGTTGTGAAGGAAGTTTTAACCATTTTGTATTTAATTTTAAATATTGAATATTTGATGTTTTACTAAACAAAATAATGTTAATTAAATGTTTTTTTTAATTTGTTATGTTCACAGAATGGAAAATTAGATGTGGGTCTTGGATTGAAACAAAAATATGTATCATCATTGGTGCAGAAATGGCAACAAATTCAAAACGAAATTAAATGACGGCAATTTTCAATATTACCATGCCATTTTGTTTTAAATTAATTCCCATATTAATTATTTTACTTGATTGTTGATAATTTGTTTGTATATAATGTAATTATATTCAAAATATATATTTATTTATTTTTAATACCAAAAAAATATTATATTGAAATGTAAAGATGCTTATTATGCATGTTTATGATAGTCATATACTATTAAACTTTGTTTATTGTAAAATTAATATTTTCATAATTATTGCTTTATGTCATATGTGGTGTGTTTAAACATACAGTATACTCCTAACCACCTAATTAATTGTAATGTACCTGGTTTACCACCATTCATATTCTGATTGTAATTTTGATTGAGTTAAATTATATACCTAATTTTGTCCTGGACAATGTTATATTAAATAACAACTCAACAATTCTGAATTTCATATTTTCGTGTTTAATTTAATTTAACATCCAATGTAATTATTTTATTTGTCTTAATTATGTAATTCATCTTCAACATCATTGTACTATTAAACTTTAATTTAAACTCATGTTATTTTGTTTTTTAAGTTAATGATATGCTCATTAAATTTTAATAATGAGATGTTGTTGAGATGGTAAAATGAACATTGTACCATAAACCAGTGTTTCCCAACTGGTGTTCCGCGGAACCTAAGGGTTCCGTGAGCCGGCGCCAAGGGTTCCGCGAAAACCTGGTGCCGGAAGTATCCGACAATACTCTCATTCAAGTGTAAAAAACTTATGTCAGCATTACAACTATAGAAAAATATGGGGGTTCCACAAAAAGTTCAAGCTCCTGCAAAGGTTCCGCGAGTAAAAGAAGTTGGGAAACACTGCCATAAACCATTGTATATATGATAATGCTGATAAGAATTTTCGTAATTAAATATGAAGTTAAGATTTGAAGACTAGTCAGAGCCCACAGGTTATGACTTGTGATATAAATGTGTCAATATTTTTTTCGTTTTTCACTAACTAAAATCCAATTGTTTAATATTATTATTAAATAATATATTATTTTATTTCTCGAATATCTAAACACTATACACAGTAATTCAATGATGTAGTTTGTGACAGTTATTATTGAGGAAGAAGAATTATTGATGATTTCTCTATAATTTTACTGTTTTAAAATATGTGAGCATGTGCTTAAAAGTATGTTTTCCTAGATGCTACAACAGTGTGGACGAGATTTTATTTTTGATAATGGGTTGCTCTGTAATGTTACATGACGCACAAGTCAAGAAATTATAATAAAATAATTATCAAAAGGAGTTTTGGTTTTAGGCTTAAATGTTTTTTTAATTCGTCTTGACCCTTAATAGTAATCACAAATTGATTAGTTGCAAAGATCAATATTTGATATATTTGTTTTTAAATATTCTATTCACTAAACAGTGGTTATAAAGTATATTTATTAATAGATGTGGCTCCCTTTTTCTTATTTTGACATATTAAAGTTAAGGGTCCCCATTTATTTAAATTCAGAAATTTTGGAGGATTAAAACAGGTAAGTAATAATGTAAAGACTTAATTTAATGTTTTTTTTTAAAATACATCATTATATTAGTTACCTGTGTCTATACTGTAATAAATTATTAGTAATAGGTAATAAAACAATTTATTACCATTAGTAATACTGTACTTACCAAGATTATATCTAAAATCTTAATGGTTGTTTGAAACTAAATTTTCTGTTATTACATAGTATAAAAAAATAAATGTACAAAAAATAGTCGAATTGAAAACTAGTAGGTAACTCAGTTATAAATTGTTTGCTGTAGAAGCAAAATAAACTATTTCAAAAGAAAGCAAAATGTATGACGGTGGCGTATTATTTTTGACGAATATTTGATTTTTTAATGCAGTGTTTTCTTAAAAGATGCTTAGTGCCCGAAAATTCAAATCAAAGTTAACACCATAATCATAAATAAAATTATAGATTCAATGATTCTAGGAACACCTATTTTTTTTAATAGACGAAGTCTTATGCCCCTGCAATTATTTTCTACTTAAACTTCTGGCATAATGATGACTGCCTTTAATATGCACGGACATACCTATGGTTCTAAATTTAGCTACTCTACTTAGCATATAGCAGTTTCCGACTGTTTTCTTCAATGCCCACTTCATATTCTACCTGTTATTAGTTTATTGCCATGAAATCACTAAAATTATAATCATGCGTAATCTTGGGCATATTGACCTAACGGAGTACAAAGCAAATCACGTACGTTGGTTCTTCTTCTCCCCTAAATTCTATTTATTTATTTATTGTTTTTTTTTTTAGATTCTAAGTGAAGCTGTTGAGTTTACAATGATGATTTTTTTCCACAGACATTTTTTGAATAGTAAACTTTGACCTTCGCCTAAATGGCTCATCCTACTACTCTGTAGATCCGTAATTATATTTATATGATACGTTGGCGGTTCATTTTTCTCTCTTCTCAATAGTTTTTTCAAATGTCAGGAAAAACTGTCGGAAATTGAGTAAAAGCGATAAAACGAAGTCCAGTATACGAGATTTTCTCCGCACCAATTTTTGTTTCTTAGTCATAAATCCGCAGTCCACAAGTAATGTAATTAGAAACTTGAAACTTCATCGTATATCAATTAAAAAATTTTACGTACCTAGACAAAAATTTCAAAAAATGTTGATATTTTTTTGGTTAAATATAGAACTTTGAAAATTCCTAGTTTTTAAAGTTTATGTCTGATAAAACATTTAATTATTGATAGGTATTAAGACTTGGAAATTTAATATATGACTTAACTTACATATTCAGCAAACAGCACTAAAAACAATTTTAAAAATTGTTTATTACGATATTTTTTCTATATGCGTTACATTAATTTCTTACACAGTTTTTACGGAATCGACTAGGTAATTTAATAAATGGTAGGTTTTGTCGGTCATTCACCGTTACATGAAATAATTATTGTTTCATTGAAACGTTTTACAATCAGATAAAATTTTGTAATTTTAAATGGACCTTAATTGTCATGGACGAATAAAAACTTTAAAAAAAAAAACGTCAAAACAACAAATAATTCTATTTTTTTTTTTTTTTTTAGAATTTATGCGTCGACCGACCACGAAACACCGCGGTGCTCCTGACAGTGCATTGCCGTCGACCCGGCCCGAACTGATGAACCGCGCAGCCTTGCGGGGTTCGTCGGCGTCATCGTCTTCGTCTTCGTCGTCATCCTCGTCGTCATCGTCGTCATCTTCGTCATCTTCTTCGTCATCGTCGTCGTCGTCGACTAGATTTCATTACATCGTGAGCCAAAAACGCGTCCTACTACATGCGTCATGCCACGTCGAGAACGGCGCCTGGGTGAAACACCAAGTGGTGTTGGTCAAGCGCGAGTTCTTCTACGTTTCCCGGCTGCGGCCGTCCTCCGACCCGAAACCGTCGTACACCGTGCTGATCGTACGCCACGTGCACCGGCCGTGCTCCAGAGCACTGTGGCGGGGCACGGAGCGGGACGACAGGACTCGTTACAGCCGGCCGGCCGACTGTCGTGTGCGGCGTCATCATGCCGGCGAAGTCATCCGACGAAACGGAACCACGTGGTCGCGACAACAGAGCCGCTGACCGTCGGTGACCGGCCGACCAAGAAATCATCGTTTCGCGTTCCCAAAATTAATACCGAACTCGCATTTCAGAATATTATTACATAATAAATAAAAACAACAATATTACAGTCGACGTGATTTGTTAATTATTCAAATATTTTTATAATTAGGTATAAGCGTAGCCTACTCGTCATTTTAACTATAAAAAGTTAATAGTTATTATGACAAAACGTAGTTCAATGCTAAGATGGATCCAGGAGGAGCACTGGGGGAAAGTGGCGATCGATAGACGACCATATACACGATAATCAATATTGTTATAATATGTTTCAATGATATTTCCAAATAAAAAAAAAAATAAATAAATAAAAATAAAAAACAGAAAATTGGATTTTATCTTATATTATACATACCTATATGATAAACTTTTTTTACAAGTTTATACAATAAGTAAATGTGATATAGATACCTACAGATCACAAGACTTGAAAATCTTGAGGGAAGGGATTATCCAGTGACACTACTTCCAATTTAAACTTTGGGGGGAAGGTAACTTCATGAATATAAGTAGAAATAGGCATTATTTAACAAATCACGTGGCCATTTGCGTTTGAGACGAAAAAGTGGGTTATCAGGGATTGTACAAGAAGAGAGTTTGGATATGAGCGAGTTTGGATGGTTAAAGGTATTTTTATGAAATTTGTTATAATGCTGAGAGGCAAGTGAGGATATTGATGGCATGTTGAGATCTTGATGTAGGGTGCGGTTGCTGATGTATCAGGGAGCATTAGAGAGGACACGGAGAGATATTGATTGGAACGCTTGGAATTTGATTAGGTTTGAGTTTTTTGAAGTATCCCACAGTTGAATTCCGTATGTCATTGCCGGACGCAGTATTAGTTTGCATATTAGTGTTTTATTAGTGAGAGAGTTTTTGGATCGAAGAAGTGGTCTTAATTTATGAAGCCTGAGATAAAGGGAAGTTCTTTTAGCTTTAATGTGATTAGCCCAAGTGAATCTTTTGTCAAAAAGGATTCCTAGCCTCCTAGGTATTTAACAGAATATTTTTCGAAATTGAAAAACTTTAAACTTGATACTGACATTTTATTTTAGTTTTTGACCAAAAAAAAATTATCATCAAAACAATTAAACTTGCCATCAAACATTTCGTTAATAAAAGATTTGATTATATCCATATATATATAAAAGAACAGGCCTTTTTATGTACTAATTTTGTGACGACACTTTTTTCCAATTTTTTTAAACAAAGTTGTTCCAAATACCTTCGTGAGTGTCACCACGTCGCCCGATTTTCAAAATTTTGATTTTAAAGGGTTGAAATCGGCAAAAATAAATTTTAACGTGTTGCGTGTACTATGCCCGCATATATGCGGAACTGCGGAAGATTAAATATAAAATATAAAGAAAATACCGGTAAAATTGTTATCAGTTGGGACTTGGGATATTATATACACATGCTCCTGAATTCAACGGTGTTTTCAGATTTGTAATATCAACAATATCTAAAGAGATATTAAGTATTATATATTTCCAACTCCTTAGTGGTTCTCAAACCACGTATCTTTGGAAATTATTATTAAATCCGTGTATTTTAACATGTTTAATTTTATATTTCACTCCCTCCTCACTTCGCCACCTGGTACAGAAATATATCTCCTACCATACCTACAACACCATGGTTTCACAACCTCAACATTTCTCGAAAATACATAACATCGTTCTCCTGCCTCCGGTTTGGACATACCCGACTTCCTTCTCATTCCTTTAAACTGTCACTGAACGATTCCCCTCTCTGCACAATACACTATGACCCTATGGTCTGTGATATTAACCATCTTCTCTTCATCTGCCCCAGCTTATCAACACATCGTGACCACCTACTATCTATTTTGAACACCTCCAACATCCCTTTCGATACTATAAACTTATTTTCCAATAAACAAAAAAACATCATATTAAACATATTATCTTTCTTTAACCATTCAGGCTTTTTAATCTAAATTCATATTGAACTATTCTAATGTATTTGTAACAATAATTGTACTTTAATTATAATTGTTGAAACTAATTGTATATACAAAGTTTAAATAAAAAAAAAAAAAAAAATTATATTTTTATGTATCGTGCCTACAATTCGTTTACATTATCTATAGTTTTCCATGTAACAAAATCTATTTGGTAACAAAACTATACACTATATTAAATTATGAATGTTACCGCTTTGCCCAAGTTTAGTACCTAACTCATGGCCGACAAATACACATTGAGCTGTAACTCAGTAAGTTTTGATTCAATTTTTTTTTAATTAATTATCTCATTTTCTACATGCACACATCTATCAGTTTAAGTGAAAAATTTTTTTTAAAATCTGCAGCACAGAGAGGTTGTTAGCTATTTTAATGCTCAGCAGTGAAAGGTTAAACGTGTTACGATCCATCAGACGCCGAACGCGCGCCGATTGTCGGTTCATCAATGTACTGCGATTTTGATCAGTGAACATTGCACGTTTGTGTTGTGTTTCCCTAAATTATTTAACTACAAGTATTGTCATTTACTTTGCAACATTATGAGTACTGCCTTAGAAATACATAATTTGTATTTAAACGACGATGTTATTAATGCATTTTTAGACATCGTAAAATTACAAACATCATTTATTTCACAAAATGTATTGTTTTATCAAACATCACTTATGTAGCCGTTGAGAACGTGGACGGTTTTCAAATTTTATATAATGGTTCTATTGGAAACACGTACACTTTATGCGCGCTTAGTTTCATTACGATAATACATTAATACACACATAGCCAATGCCCAATAGCATCATTTCCCAGAGCCGGAATAAGGGTCAGAGTTGCCCTGGAGCAACATATGTTTGATAGGAAATTTCTTATCAAGAAGCAGTTAAAAACTTAAAACAGTATAATATGTATTTCATGTAATATTGTACGAATAAGTTGAACCGTTAAAAAAAAATTCATTTGGTGATCAGCGATTGAATAACTAAACAAATACACGATATTTAATATTTATATTACAAAAATTACATGCCACCCCCAAAAATTTGCCGCCCTGGAGCAAAAGCTCCTTTTGCACCTATGTTAATCCGGCTCTGTCATTTCCAATAGAACGATTATATAAAATTTGAAAACCATCCACGTTCTTAACGACTGAATACACAGTGGTGTTTGATAAAAAAATTCGTTTTGTGGAATAAATTATGTTTGTAAATTTACGATTTGGAAATAACTGTTTCTCAGACGGACAATATGTATGTGGCGTTTTCTAGAGTTGGAAGACCTGACCATTTGTACGTTTATGCACTACAAAATAAAACTCTAAATGTGGTATACTAAGAGGTTTTGACATAAACCGTATTAGAATTGAGCATCTACGTATCATTTGTAAATATTCATAAAAAAAAGTTATGTATAATTACATAATCATTTTTTAATAACAATATAAGTATAGAATTATTATCATTAGAATCAATAGAATCATTTGTAAATATTATTATTATTATTTTTGATGTCATTTTAATTCACTACTACTATTTAGTACTTTATATCATTAAGTAAAATACATTTTTTTTCTTTTAAACACAGCAATGTGTGTTGATTTAAGAATTTCATTTTGATACAACAAAAACTACACTCGGGCGAAGCCGGGTAATTCAGCTAGTTCTATATAATATGTATTAGTATAATTATATATACGTTGATCAAATATGAAGCTTTAATCGTATAAAAATTATCTTGGTTTTCGGGCATTTAATTTTTAATTAATTTTATATTATAAACTAGTTTACCAACTTATACACAATAAAAATATACTTTAGTGACTAAGTCTGTATTTTGTAAATGATTTTTCCACTTATCATGTTCTCTACTTGAGTTTTCTTAAAAGGTAAAAAAAATTAAGTAAAAAAATAGACTGAAATATTATAAAACTAATTATAAATACTTTATGCTTTAATTAGTAAAAAGGTATAGTATAAAATATAAATCTTTATATTTGTAAATATAGTACCTATAATGTCAATGCTTTATAAGTTATTTTAAACATTTGAGTAAAAAATGTCTGCTACAGCCTACATGGAGTAATGCTAACCTTTTAGCGATTAATATAAATGTAGGTAAGTTTACTTACTATATACTCACTTTTGGCAACCCCACCCCATGAAAAAATCCTGGCTATGTGCCTGTACTTACAATTAATGTATATACTACACAATACATAGATAGTATCTAAAGAATGATTTATTTTTTATAATTTTTAAGTAGATATATAATTACATTTCTCTATTTATTAACATAGAAATCATCAAAAAATGTTAATTTGAACTTAATTAATAAAAATAAAACCAGCAATTTGTTAGTTCCATTTAAAAGCATTGTTGATCACTAAATGTACGTGGTTTCATTATTAATTTTAAAAAAAATCAGTGTAGTAAAATTTCAGTACTCCCTCGTCCCCTGTTTACATACATCCAAGATCCACTCTTAATTCACTAAGAGTATAGCAGTAGTATACACTCTTGGTTAAATTATATTTCTCCCACTGTGCATTCTAAATTACCTAAATCCTGGAAATCTGCTCTTTACCTCATATCTTAATCAAAATTCTAAAACTAAATAATCATTTCCGTTCAATGTTTTTATGTCAGACACATTATACCTTCTTCTAGCGTTTTGTTTATAAAAATACATTGTTATAGTACAAGTTGTATTTAAAAAAAATAGTAAACGACCATATCATAGGCACTCGTAATTATTTAAGCCACCGAGAGCTACGAGTAGGTTAGTCAAATGACTTTTGAACTCGTTATTCATACATGGTTTGAATACCTACTTAGTTAATAACTATATATTACCAAAAAATAATTTACACACATGTAACCTATAACTATTGTTCTGCCTCAACAGAAAGTCAGTTATCGAGTTAGGCGTGATGTTAGGAAAGGGGTATTTCATACGGTGTATATTTAATATTACCTATAAATGATAATGTCTTATTGAAAAAGTGATTATAGATGCCATCCCTTTTGAAATTTTCCCCGAGTTTAGGTCGAGTATCAAGTTAAATTAAGTCGGATTTTGATCATTTTTCGACTAAAAAATTTGTAATACATATTATTATTATTTTTTATTTAGTTAAAGCCGCAACAGCTAGGGTTATTGGCTTAGTACATATTATATAAAATTGTCAAACGGCGAATTCTAGTGAGACTTACAGAACCTCTGCTGTAAATAACATGTATTTTTTCGCAACAACTGTTGGCATTTTCACGACAACGAAGTCGTTCCGTTTAGAATTAGGATCCCGGATTATCATCAAAAGATCTGGTAAATGGGTTCAAAAATAACATACTTGTGCGGTGCATGTAAATATATGTCACAAGATTTTTAATAAAAAAAAAAAAAAAAAATTGGTAAATAAATAAAATAACTTAATAATATTAATATAAATAAGCGCCACGGACATACTATCATAAAATGTATATCTGTATACGGCGGAAAAAAGAAAACACCACCGTCGAATCGTGCAAGTCGTCAAAAGCTGCGCGTATGTCCGCGTGTATTGTGTATATTATGACGTATTATATTATTATTGTCGACGTGCAGTCGTCGGGGCGGAAGTCCGCGTGATAATACAACACACGTGTCAGATATTCGTCGTACGGGTCGTCCCGGCGGCGCCTACTGCACCTCGATCGGATCCACCGTCTCGACGCTCGATCCGCCTCCGCCGTTGTTGTTGTTGTTGTCGTTGTCGTCTTCGTCGCCGTCATCCCAGACGGGCCGGTCCAGCTTGCCTGCCACGTACACCACGCCGTCGGTCACGCTGTACAGCGCGTACACGAACGGCCGGTCCGCGACAACCGACTCCTTGATGACGCGCTGCGACGTGAACGCGGAACCTGAAACGTGACGCGGCGAACCGTTAGCGATGACGACGGCTGCGTGCGGCGGCGGCGGCGGCGGGACGGGTGCCACGGGCCGCCGCGCGAACGTACTTGTCAGCGAATAAGAGGACGCGCCGTCCACGCACACCCTGATTCCGGCCTGTTGGACCACGTCGTCCAGGTACAGCTTGTCCGCGGACAGTTTCGACAGGTCCGCCGCGTCGGTGAACACGGCCTTCACGGGCGTTTGCTGAAACACGCGACGAGTATAACAAAAAATATTGTTATTGCATAAATATTAATATGGTCGAACCGCCAGACTAATGTTGTTTGCTATACATTTGCCTTGCCGCTAATCTAAGCTAAACCGATATGGAATTGTTAAAGACTTGGTATATCAATGAAATAATGAAGTTGATAAGTGACAAAAATAGTTAACATATGACTAAGTACAGTGCCGGATAAAACATTTGTGGGCCCCTAGACAATTAAAATTTTGGGTCCTACAAAATTGTTTTTTACGTGCATCTTGAACTTAACTACCCAATAATTAAAATAAACAGTTTTAATAATAACCAAATAATATTAATAAATGAAATCGTGTTATTAAATTGTCTTATTGGCAAGAAAAATTAATAAATTATTTTTTTATTTATTTTTTTTTAAATTTTTTTATTTTTTTAATGATTCATAATGAACTGTAAAAGAAACTTAAAATAAATTGTAATACTTAGTTAAAAAATATTTGCTTTTCAAATATTAACTCTTCTTAATTTTTTCGCATTAAACTCTTCGAGAATATCTTTGAGGTCTGTTTTTTGTAAAATGCCATTTTCTCTAGTCATAATGGCAAGTGAATTTAAACGATCTTGGGTCATTGATGATCGATAACAATTTTTCAACAACTTCAACTTTCAAAAAAGTTCATTTCTCAGTAGCATTGATGACCATTAGACATCTTATATATTTTTAATGCTGTCATAACATTTGGAAAGGTTGATTCCACCTTATTTTCATAAATTAATTTTTACGATCGTAATGCTGACATTGTTTCGAACAGGTATTATTAAATAAAATAAAAAAATTGAGATTTCCGTTTTCACGGGGCCCCTTGAATTAGTGAGGACCTGAGGCGCGCGCCTACTTCGCCTAATGGGTAATCCGGCACTGACTAAGTACATAGAAAGAGTATTAAGACTTAAGAGTTGTTGATAGTGTTGTGGTTTTCTAGCGTAACAAGTAAAATGTTTTTAGATTATATATTATGGAAAAATTGCGTATACCGATGATACCCGACTCAGCGAATAGCGAAGTATCTTTAAAAGTGAAGACTTTTTTTAAATTTTAATTCATTCGTTATATAATTCACAACCCGGTCCCAGATTGGAAAATACTGATTTAAAGGAAACATTTACTACGCCCCAGCACAACTGCATACAGTTGCAGAAGGATCCAGAATCAACCATACTCAACAATAATAACATTAAATATTATACTTCGTTGTGAACTCATGACGTACTTGTTGCAGAACCGTTTTCATGTAGGTTATATTACTGCTCTGGAAACACGGCATCGTCACGAAACCGGGTCTCATCGACAAGCTTTTGGTCAGCTCCAGTATACCATTCTCCGGAAGTTTTTCCAGCACCTCGTCCAGCGAGCTGTCTTTGTTTTTCGGCAAAAGTACCAGCAACGCGTAGTTGGTGTTCTGAAACACGTCCAAGACATCAATTAGTTTCAAAGACGACGATGTGCATACACGCCAAGACAATGCTGTAGCAATTGTACGATAATCCACCGAACGATAATTTTATTGTGGATAGTTTATAGAATATAGCTTATGTGTGGTGCTGAAGTCATAATTGTAAGTCAAAAATACCGAATGAATTTGGCATATTTAATAAATATACTCCTTGTAATGACTACAGGACGATTTTAGAAAAAAAAAAAAAAATCTTATAGATGGAATTACTCACAAAAGTTTTTAGGTTTATTAATATTTATTAATATTCTGGTAACATAATGAGTATTCAAAAATGTTCAAAAGAATAAACTGTAAATTACTATTATAGCACCGTTCAAATAACGTCTATGTACACCTTGTAATGGGTAATGACTAATGGCTAATGACTAATGTAATCCACAGAATGGTATATACGTATATGCCTGATAATATAATATAGATTTAAAACTGATGATGTACGTATACGTGTGAATCAGTGGTGATTATCGGAGGGGGAATTGAAGGATTAACCCTGTTCTTGGAAGTTCTCATTACTTTATACATAATTATATCCATTAATTTTCTTTTTTTTATATCAAATTGTTTTAATGTACAAATGTTGATTATTGTTCATTTTCAATAAATATTTAAATGGACCGAAAATTATTGTTACGATTTCATACGTATTTTACTATAGGTGCATAAATAATTATTTTTTTTAAATGAAACAACTATGATTGAACTGTTAAAGTAGGTAGTGGAAGGTTTAATCTAGTGCATGCTCGAAAATGTTCAATGAAATAGACAAAGGATAATTTTTTCATTAAAACCGCTAAAATTGACATATTTTTCGTACTGATTGGAGAAATAATTTTCCAACAAGGATAATAGGTGGTTGGGAGGGGGAATCTCGAGTCTTCATTGATTTGATATTGACCCCTCTTCACACCTACGTACATTTCCCCAGCCCCACCCATTTAAAAATTTCCCAACTTTTCTACGCCAATATTTAGCACGTGATTTGCATGTATTTGCACGACCCTTTTCGCAATTTGTACGGCAGCGGTTTACCCGGAAAATTCAATTTTCTATGGGCGGGGCGGGGGAAACGTTTCTCCAGCCCCACCCACGAGGAAAAACAATTTTTTCCAAAACTTTTTTATGCCAATATTTAGCACGTGATTTGCATGTATTTTCACGACCATTTTCGCAATTTTTACCACAGCGGTTTACCCGGAAAATTAAATTTTCTATGGGTGGGGCGGGGGAAACGTTTCTCCAGCCCCACCCACGCGGAAAAACAATTTTTTCCAAAACTTTTTTACGCCAATATTTAGCACGTGATTTGCATGTATTTGCACGACCATTTTCGCAATTTTTACCGCAGCGGTTTACCCGGAAAATTAAATTTTCTATGGGTGGGGCGGGGGAAACGTTTCTCCAGCCCCACCCACGCGGAAAAATAATTTTTTGTTTTTAATTTTGTTACACTAATATTTAAATATTTTTAAACAATACATTGGTATTTAAAAAATTATTCATGAATATTTGCTGCACACGACCAATCACCAATATTTCATCCAACACTAAACATTGTTTTTTATTTTTTCATATTATAAGTAGCTTCTATATAGTGACATAATCAATATTTTAATTAATTTTTTTTAAAAATCGTCAAGTAGTAGAATTTCTTTAATTGAAAATTTTAAAAAAATGTTCTATAGTACTTCTCTAATTGAGTATTACGAAACTCAATCAGTGAATGAGTGAAATAACGTTGTATGTTTTCGTGCGACATAATAGCTACATATATTTTACATTAAAAATTCTTACCAATTTTTTATTTTTATTTGATTTATTCTTCAAAATTATAATGGGTTCCACTCATCATATTCGTGTGGGAGCCTATTAGTTCAGAATATTTAAAATATAAAAGTGGTTTTTTTCATGGTTTATATAATATAATATTATAATTGTATAGTATTTTGTAAAAATCGTGGAGTTAAATAATACATTATATCTATGACAATTTTAAAGTTCTAAATGTTCCTAATTCATATACTATAATGTATAATTGAATTCAGTGTATTGTTTTAAAATGCATTGTTTTTTGAAGTTGAAAAAGGTAAAACTTATTAAGTAGCACATAACACTATGAAAGATAATTTAATTATTATTATCAATTACCAAATTAATTTTATTAAAATACTAATGTAAATAATTCTTTATAATAATAATAATAATAATAAATAGTTTAATTATCTTATCGAGTCAATTGTTGAAAGAAATCCGTATTTTGGTATTGGTTTTTAATGTACGGAAGCACAGAAATTCTATTTTTATCTACTTAAGATAATATTATTTATATTATTTTAAGATAATATTATGTATTTTGTATCGTGTAAGTTACCTAGATTCCTACCTCATAGTAATACTAACTGAATAACCCGGCTTCACACGTGGGCAGTTTTTGTTTTACCTACAGTTTCTTTTTTATCAGTTTTATATCATATTTATAAGTTGTACTTAGATATTATCTTGACACGGCATTACCGATGTTTTGTAACAACCATAAATTATTAAAAAAATTCGTATTTTAGTATTTCAAAGACCTAAATTTGAAGAGGCAACAATTGTTATGGAAGAAATCTTGAAATAAAATATAGCCTATATTAGGTAGGTACTTATGAGTTAAAGTATAGGTATGTAGATGAAAAAAATGTTTTACGTTGTATTATTATTTGTATATTTTTATCATTACTATTGTTATTATTATGCAGTATTAGATCAAATAATTTTAATAAAAATGGTTGTCTCTGGGTATTCTTTTAAAAATGAATTATTATTACGTTGTATAACTCATCTACATTATTCATTACACTACCTACCTATTTATTGGCGGTTGTCACTATGACAAGTTCCAGAATTGACACACAAACAGCTGATTTGATGGGTGTATGTATGTAATTTGCACCAAAATGTACCCTAAATATTTAAAACATGCGTAATTTGCACCAAAAATTTTAAACGGTGTTTGTAATTTTCATCAAAATAAAGGTATGTAATTTGCACCATCTAAGGTAGTAAGAAATAGAATCCTAAAACGGGTAAGTAATACTAAATCAGAAAACCAATCTCGCTTCGCTCGTTCGGGGGAGGACTCGTTTCGCTAGTCCAATCAAATTGATAACAACCCTCGATTTGTTGTGAAAAAACACGTCGGATAGGTTACATGGGGAGGTCTTCATAGTTTTATGTTCAAGATTTTGTCTTTCACCTGAGATGGTACAAATTACAAATCCTTATTTTGGTGCAAATTACAAACAGTATTTTCGGCTACCAGCAATGATGCAAATTACTTATCTTTATTTTGGTGCAAATTACAAACTCCCGATTTGATAAATATGATACCAATAATTATGTAACCAATGGCAATCCTATACAAACAACCAAATATTATAAATTTCGGCCAAACAAATTCCCGTTTCAACCACCCTTTAGATAGCACTTAGGAGTGTAAAAAATAGATAAAAACCTATATGCATACCTACCAAATGTTAATGTATATACAAAATTTCATTAATTCGGTTAAGCTGTTTATTCTACTACTTGACGATTTTTTAAAAAAATTAATTAAAATACTGATTATGTCACTATATAGAAGCTACTTATAATATGAAAAAATAAAAAACAATGTTTAGTGTTGGATCAAATATTGGTGATTGGTCGTGTGCAGCAGATATTCATGAATAATTTTTTAAATACCACTGTATTGTTTAAAAATATTTAAATATTAGTGTAACAAAATTAAAAACAAAAAATTGTTTTTCCGCGTGGGTGGGGCTGGAGAAACGTTTCCCCCGCCCCACCCATAGAAAATTTAATTTTCCGGGTAAACCGCTGCGGTAAAAATTGCGAAATTGGTCGTGCAAATACATGCAAATCACGTGCTAAATATTGGCGTAAAAAAGTTTTGGAAAAAATAGTTTTTCCTCGTGGGTGGGGCTGGAGAAACGTTTCCCCCGCCCCACCAATAGAAAATTTAATTTTCCGGGTAAACCGCTGCGGTAAAAATTGCGAAAATGGTCGTGCAAATACATGCAAATCACGTGCTAAATATTGGCGTAAAAAAGTTTTGGAAAAAATAGTTTTTCCTCGTGGGTGGGGCTGGAGAAACGTTTCCCCCGCCCCACCAATAGAAAATTTAATTTTCCGGGTAAACCGCTGCGGTAAAAATTGCGAAAATGGTCGTGCAAATACATGCAAATCACGTGCTAAATATTGGCATAAAAAAGTTTTGGAAAAAATTGTTTTTCCTCGTGGGTGGGGCTGGAGAAACGTTTCCCCCGCCCCGCCCATAGAAAATTTAATTTTCCGGGTAAACCACTGCGGTAAAAATTGCGAAAATGGTCGTGCAAATACATGCAAATCACGTGCTAAATATTGGCGTAAAAAAGTTTTGGAAAAAATTGTTTTTCCGCGTGGGTGGGGCTGGAGAAACGTTTCCCCCGCCCCACCCATAGAAAATTTAATTTTCCGGGTAAACCGCTGCGGTAAAAATTGCGAAAATGGTCGTGAAAATACATGCAAATCACGTGCTAAATATTGGCATAAAAAAGTTTTGGAAAAAATTGTTTTTCCTCGTGGGTGGGGCTGGAGAAACGTTTCCCCCGCCCCGCCCATAGAAAATTGAATTTTCCGGGTAAACCGCTGCCGTACAAATTGCGAAAAGGGTCGTGCAAATACATGCAAATCACGTGCTAAATATTGGCGTAGAAAAGTTTGGAAATTTTTAAATGGGTGGGGCTGGGGAAATGTACGTTTCACACCTTAAATGTAACTATTGTCGAATTAGATAACGGACGATGAGTAATAAAAAAACGTGTATACTGCGACTGGCGGGAAAAAAATCTTAACCGTATGGTAACAAAAGCAATCTCTCTTAATTTGCACTCAAACAAAATACTGTATAATATATGTATACGATTATAGGCCATAGGGAGCATATCTGATTGAAAGTTTTAAAACAGTTAATTTTTGAACATACCTTGTAGGGTAATTGGAACGCTGTGCAGCCCAGTGACGATATGTGGCCAATGGCAAAATTTCCGGCCGCCCCGAAAGCCCGGACAATGTTTCCGTTCCACGACAGTGATGTCTTGTGCCACGTGCTGGTCGGCCAACTCATTTCTAACGAAAATCCGTTGAAGATCAACATGGCGTGCTCGTTAAACGCTATGAAAAAATTAAAAAAATACACTTATTTTGAAAAACCGAGTGGTTCATGTTATGTAGAATCATCAAAAAAATATTCAGTAGGTATTTTAAAACAATAAATCAAATTTATAAACTAACAAAACATTTTGTGTACAAATATTTACAGAATATATAGACATACATTTTCTATAAATGGGAAATTGTGTAATATAATCATATTAAATATCAAAATCACCAATTTAAGTTCAGTACACTAACAAAAAAACATGTCTGTATGAAAAAAAAAAAAAAAAAAAAAAAATTGGGATGCACATAAATGAAATTAAATAGTGAGCCTGATGTGCATTTTCATGCAAATTAATTTGTTTGTATATTGGAGGCTTTAAATGTTAATCAGAACATAGTAATACTCAGAATACGTATTTTATAGTGCTACTTCATAGATATATGTAAGTCAAATGAAGGTTATTTATATTCTAAATTCTTATACGAAATTCTAGTAACACAAGTTCTATAGTAACATTTCTGCAACATAAGTACATTGTATTGTGCAAGTGATGCTCCAAATATTATTGACTTAGTGTACAACTTCTAATTCCAGAGTTCAGAATGAAATTGTATTTTATAAATTTATAGGTTTTTTTTTTTTTTTTTAGTGATCACGTTAATCACTGTAATCATTACATGCAAATGTCAAATTAAAGGGTACATAGTACATGGATATGTACCTATTTTTTATGTCAATATTAAACCGGGTTTCATATGTATATTAGCTCCGTATATACTTAGTATTGCCGTTTATTTACGTGTGCAAAAACCGGTTGATGATTATTTTGTACCTACATCCAGTGATTATATTTGTTAAACGATCACTTGTTTATTTTTAAATATAATTTCTTCAATTAAAAAATTTGAACGTGGTAACAGAAAACCAAATCCAGTTTGAAATTTGCATAAACCAATCGGAAACTTTTTTTCACCATTTATAGATATTTTAATTTCAAAATTAACAAAGCTGTAAAACGAGATACATTAGACGTGATGCGAATGCGATCACAACCGACAGGCAAATCCGTTTCGATGCGAGACGAAACCGTCACAGCCGATTCGCGCACCACCACACGTATTTAATTCATTTTGTACGTTTTCCATTGCTTTGGCAAGCGATTCGCGTGCGGTTTACTGCATAATTTAAAAGACAACAAGCGGCTAAAATCCAGTTCACCAGGCACGTAAAAACCACACCGTATACACCGACCTTGCTCTTACAGGCGCCAGGCGAACGTGCAGTGTACTTATAGTTATAGCTGGCGGCTATAACCCGTTCGTACGAACCCGGTTTCGGACGTGTGAATTTGCAAATCGAGTCGAACTCAGACCGCGATAGCCGATCGTCTTGCAAACGAGATTAATCGTGTGAAGACAAGAATGGCATTTCTGCTGATTTACGTTTTGTTATCGTAAACTCGAGTATATAAAAAGAGTTTGGGAATGATATTGTTTCACGCCAGTTTTCCACCCCTAGCCCTATTTTATATCTATCTACGTAGTGCGGTATTAGAGTTTGCATGTAGTTAGCACAATTTTTTGAAGGATAAGGTTACGCGTACCCAACCAGTGACGTATAATTTAGAGAAAAATGTAGGGACTTACCCACAAACTAATGATTTTTAATACTGTGGGAGAAGAGCGTATTGACGTATTAACGTCGGCGTCACAGCATTTCATTAAATAATGAAATTCTCAATTTTACTATATTAAAAAAAGCCATTTTTCAAAATGCTCAACAGATATCTTTCTATTTGTAAGGAAAAACTATTGGAAATTAGTATTCACTTAAATATTATACTTACTAAGTATTGTAATATAAAAAATTAGATTCGTTTGAACTTTTTGGACCGTCATGGTATATAGGTCAGATAACTATTTTTGCTAATTCATTGAAATATGTGAGTGCGAGACCCTTCACGTCATACACGTATTTCTCTCAGAAAAAAAATTTCAATTACACTATTACACATGATTATCGAGTCGTATTTTTCCTTGTCATAATAATAATTGATATGTATTATTATTAGTATGGAACGAGAGAAAAACTTTTAAAATGTTGAATTAATCAATGCAAATAACTTGCACATCACAATCATAAAAATTAAAAATAAACTTTAAGTCAATGTTTAAATTTGATAATATTACCGGTGGTAGTATCATCGGCAGCAGCGTCTGGGCCGTTTTGCGCGGCCTTCGCCACTTCCAAGTCTGGTCTGGCGACGGTTCGCACGTCCGTCAAGTAATACTCCCGCGCGAGTTCGGCAAACGATTCTAGCACGCTGTAGTTCTTGTAGACGTACAGGAAGTTCTTCAACACCACTTTGTTCTGTCCATTACCGTCCGACGAATAACCCTGCGGAAGGCGTAAATACCAGATCATAATTGATTTTTTGTAATTATGGATCTTAATGCGCCATAAACTACTACGTGATTTAAATTACGTTAAAGCACGTTATAGTCCCATCTCGCACTAGTTTGATAACTCGAGCTGGGAGTGATACAATTTCATGTGTTTATTATTCATAAGACATTCTTTTTTGTTACTCATCACACGTTTTACAAGGAACTTTTATCTTCACTATTCATATTACATAGTAAATGTACGACCTATACAACATAAAATCTACGACAAGTGACAAGTGTATAATATGTGATGAGAATAATATTATCTGTTAGTTACTAAAGAAAGAATAATGACAATTTCAACGGTAGAGGTAATTTTACGAGATATTTTACGTAAACCGGAAAAGCATTTTGAACTGCCATGAATGGGTTTACGGTGCACACTGCACAAGAAGAGTGTAATAATTGTTAGTTTTGAGAGACATCGTAGCGCAAAAAAACAACTCGCGTGAACAAATCCGTCTCGTGTATACTGCACGAATACATCCACCCGTAAGTGTGTGCACGGGGTAGTTTGGGAAGTCAATTGACTCTGACATTATTTTTTTTACAAAATCACTCATGGAAGTATAAGTTTTGTATTTTTTCCAAATTATTAAATATGATTTCGAATACATTTGATACTGACTTAGTGATAAATTATATAGATTATAATAAGAATTAAGAATTATATACCATTAACGTATTTCTGTAGTTAGATTATTATAGATGACATTATTCATGGAATAAGATTTTAGAAAAATATGAATACGTGCAGACTACCTACTATGCCGTTAACGACTAACGTCTATGCACATCTAACCACGTAAACCGTCTCAATTATAATATTATTTCCTGATATTTTTACACCCCATTATTAATAAATTCCGCCGTTCAAATAATACCGATAATATATTAATTATAACGTTTAATTTTTTTACCAGTAAGACATTATTCATTTACAAAATAACTAATATACTCGGCATATTTAAATAATAATATAAATTTAATATAATAATATTGATTGAACTTATGAAAAGCAGTACAATAATGGCGGTACTGCGGTAGATCCGTAAGAGATCATTGGCCTCTGACAAATTGTCTCACTGCCTCTCTACACGTGACGTTCCACAACTCACGGAAACGTAGAATCTCGCGTTAAAGTCTATAAACGACGATTTGAGAACGTTCTCGAAAATCACAGGACGTGTATGGCAATGTCGTGTTGGATGTGATTACAACCCATTCGTGTAAATTATGTATACTATGATGTATCATCTTATATGTAGAATGCTTACCTTGATGGACGTGAGCAATTGCTTGTAGGAATCCTTGTCCGGAAGCTCTCCACCCAGGGCTGCGACGATTTGACCCTTGGTATCCGCCTCAGATCCTTCAGCCGCCAGTGCTAAAATCACCGAACCGGCAAACGGAGACGATACGTAATTGAAATGGTCACCGGACGTGGCCTACAGTGAACGAAAAGCCAAAAAAAAAAAAAAAACATAAAATCTTGTGAATTTTCTGTTCGGGTTTTTCAAAAATAATAATATACATAGGCATGTACGATAACTGTCTACAAATCAGCTCGTGGCTGACAAACGTCTCACATCCAGTGTACAAAAGCAAACATCTCACGTATATACGTACCTTTAAAAAGGCGTCGGCCAAAACTTCCGTGGTCTTAGATATGGGCCGTGATTGTTGTTCGCCGGACGTAGCTGCCGCGGCGATCAATAAGCAAAGGCCGACCACAGCCGACATCGGTGAGACAATCATATTACACTATAAAAATTATAGTTATTTTACGTAGCACGGCTTCAAATATTTTTGTGTTTTATGACGCTCGCTGTGTGTTGTATCTACCACGTACCTTCTACAATACTGCGGCCGTGCTCGTACCGGCGTGTTGTTTAAATCTGAACTTCAAGATCAATGATCCTTTTCAGTAGGTATTGAAAAATATAATAGTAATATAAAAGAAACGACTAAAACCGGTCGAACTTCATTATATATTCACGCGGCGACTGTATCTGTTAGCATAAAGACTGCTGGTACCTTCGAGCACCTATACGGGCAGTGGCAGTGGTGGTGACAACAGATAGTGCCCAGTAGGAGTCTTTTATGTGCATGGTTTACGCGCGCGTTTATAAACACCCGTGTGTGTGTGTGTGTGTGTGTGTGTGTGTGTGTGTGTGTGTGTGTGTGTGTGTGTGTGTGTGTGTGTGTGTGTGTGTGTGTGTGTGTGTGTGTGTGTGTGTGTGTGTGTGTGTGTGTGTGTGTGTGTGTGTGTGTCTGCGAATGAGATATTATTTTCAGTAGAAAGTTGTATTGAATTCGAAAGCGTGTATCCATTATATTTTAGCACCGCTTTTTATTTTCTACAGGATGATATACAAACGGTGCATTCCAATGTAGATACATTATATTATCTACAATATTTATTTACGTCGCATCAGTACTTTATAGGTGAATATACGTGGTTACAATTCATTTATAATCCACTTGGAGTTGGCGCCGTGTACAGCGTAAAGTCTGTACCTAATCATAATACATTTAAATTGATTTAAATATTATGAATAATATTGATTTAAATTGAATTGACTAAATAAATGAAGCGTCTTTAAATAATGATCATGATGGTTGAAAAATATTACTATATTATGTTTTATAGTTTATACTATAACAAAGTGCCTCGCAAAAATCTCTTTTCTTCATTGAGAGATTTGAGAGTTACTTTTATAAAATATTTCACGGTTTCACATGTTGTTTAAAAAAGAAACTTACGCTGTTGTATTATTAAATCTAGTCAAAAGACGATATCGAGTGTATTCAAAACACACCCGGAGCATTCTGCGCATACACCAAGTGGCTTAAGATGACCAATGCCTAACCATTCGTAAAGTGCGTTATAGTTGGGATCATGTTTTTAATTACATATTTAATATTATTAAATCAATCATTCACCCACACAAAGTAATATTTTAAATAATATATGGTTAATTATTTCACACTACTTTTTAACGCGATCCTAATAAATTGTATCTGTACAGAAAAAGAATAGTCACATTTTGAATGTGATAGCTACAGACTAGTAACTAGCAATCACTAATCAGATTAGTGATGTATTGAGTTAGTAATTATTAAACTATACACTTGTCGCTTTTACTGAGTTCGTTTGAATTTTAGAAACACGTTAGACTTTAGATACTAATTTATTTGCATTAAATATCGCAGTCAATATTTCATTTATTGAAAATTTTAAATTTTGGACGATCTTTATACTTAAAAAAAAAAAAACTATGCATATTTCACTGGAACTTTGTTCAGGATCATTTTATAAAAGAAATAATTTATAGTTTCTTTTAAATTGTGTGCATTCATCACCATTATTTTGTCCGAGGACTAAAGGAACTAAAGATAAAATCCCATCACTAGTATCTTATTAGTTTTTTTACATTTTATGAATATCCAAGTGAAAATCTGGAGCTTAAAATTGTTAACCACATATCTACTTTCTTTGAAATCACAAAAAGCAATAAATTACAGGTACACCCAAGGCCGGATTAAGAACTTATTGGGCCCCAGGGCTGTAGTTTCATATGGGTCCTTTTAACAAAATGTATTTAGACACTTTACTAAGCCACTCGTGTCATTCGCAGACAAACATATTTTCTATCTATTTCATAGATTTTATTTTAAAATAATTAAATAAATGAAGATTTACAATATTTTTCCTACATAACATCTGCAAAACTACTAATCGTAGAAAAATACCATTCATGACTTGAATAAAACATAGAAGTCAATAGTAACAAACAGTGTTTCATTTAAATTTATTAAATAAATATAAATATTAGAATTTTACAATAATTACATTACAAAATACAAATCAATAGCCATTAGGTAGGTACATCGTAATAACGCGAAATGAGCAGTGCGTAGTAAGTAAAGTGGTTAAATATATTTGTAGAATTCTAGTTAATTAAATATACACATCATGATTTGTGTATTATATACATACATATATAATAAAAAATCACGTAAATATATTATCACATTATTGAGTTTAATAAAAATGTACAACGCACCAATAAATTATATATATATATATATAGGTATATAAAACAATCAATGCCATTTTTATACAGTACTTGATCAACGTAATTTTACTTTAATTCAAACAAATCATGAAAACGATAACGATAATAATAACAATAAAGTGTAACAATTGTTAAAACATGAAAACAATTTTTCTAACAGGTTTGAATAAAAATGTTATTTAAATATTTGATATTTCTGTACTTCATTTGATTAATTGGATCAGCAAATGATGATAGTTTAATATCGTGTTGCAACATTGTAAGAAAAACATAAGATGAATCGGTTATAAAATATCCAATTGATATAATGCTAATAATACACAATATCATAGCACGTTATAAAACGTATAATATTGCGTGTAATGTGTATTGTGTTGCCTACGAACATACGTGTTTGTATTGACGGCGTTTCAAGCGGCTAAGGTGTATATAATCATTATTTTTTTTATTGCGTGTCAGTCGGAAACCTCGTCATTTTGTCCACTTTTTCTATCATTTCGAATATATGGCAAGAAAATCTTCACCATTGGGTTGAATCTTGAGAGGATCATCTTCATCTAGTTCTGCTTCCAAGTTTTCCAAGTCCTGTAAATTAGGGGAAATGCATCATAACCATTGGATATCGTTTAATCGACTGTATAATAAAATTATCATGCATCGAATAAGTTATCCGGACCTACACAAAGGTGGTGTTAAACTTTGTTATTAGAATAGATGAAATTAGATTAAAATGGTGGAGTATTTTTTTAAAAACTTGGCTCTTGATAAATACGGATAGACAAAAGTTTTCAGTCATTTTGAACCGCGTTTAAAGACTCTACGAAAGACCGTGAACATTTTTAAAATAAGAGTGTCGATCTAGGATCTAATTTAGATCCTGTGATTCCTATTACTCATTCATATTTATTCTGGGACTAAAATGTTAACCTGCTCCACTATTTTTGTTCTTCAATTGGATAACTATAGTTATCATTCGTTTCTTCCTTGATAAAATATTTGAATTTAAATCTTTAATTACGAAAGTCCAAAAAAATTTTTCATTACAGGAAATATATAACAAGTAGTTAATAAATAACTTTGTACATAGGTACTTTAAATAAATTTAATTTCATGACTTAATCGATTAACAAAAATGCGATTCAGAAAATCATACGATCACAAATTATTATTCGGTATTATATAGTATCATACTAATATACTACATCCGAGAGAGACTAGTTTGGTCAGCAGTTTGCTGACACCTTTTGCAAGTCTATTCACGTTTATCTACCTATTCCTTATGAAATACTGCGATCCGCTTAACTGTAGGTTCTAGTAATACACGAAAACGACTTATATCAGTCATATCAATCTTCAGATTGTAATATATATGCAAAAAAGTGATAGCTAAATGTTTTTGTACCACTCGATAAGGTACATGTGATGCGAAGACGTGAAATATATCATAATTCATTACGTTGTCATCAGAATAGCTGGAATTGCAGTCGTCGTCGTCACCACCACTGTTTTCATTATAGTCATCGTCATCGTCATCCGACGACTGATCGAAAACCAGATGCTTGTTTTGCAATAAAATATTCTTCACGTCAACCAACTGTTCGACTGCTGACGGGTATGCATTGATATTGTTTTCAATGGTCTTTTCCATAACGCCCGTCAGTCCTTCTTCTTTGGCCAAGACCATCATATCTGGATACTTGAATAGATTGTACAGTATTCCGGCTATACATGGCATGATCTATAGGCAGACAATCGAAAAACGCGCCTATAATAATATTACATAACATGGTTTTCATCCTCCACGAATGTCTGTTGTGTAGACCTCTGGAGGTAGACAATTTTAAAAGTTGTCAAAAATTGTAAAGTGAATAACTGTCTTTTAAAAAAGTTGTAACTTTATAGCCATATATGGTCTACTACATCTCAAGTAAGAGCAGTTTATAAAAAATTGTCTTTATGTAATAAAACGAAGTTGGATTTTGCATTCACACCTCTGCAAAATGGGTTATAATATAACCGACTGAGTTATATTAATGTGTGCATAGGTCAGCCGGGGAATCGAGATTTCTCTAAGTTAGGTTAGGCCCTGCCCAATATTCACATAAGTTTAGGGCAATGGTGTCCTATTTTCAGCGTTAAATAATATGTTAGAAGTGTGATAGACAACTTACAACAGTTACACAGTTAATAGCCTTTCAGCAAAAACTACAAAGGCAAATACAATCCATTCTATAAAGATTAAATTGATAAATTTATTTTAATTTTATATTCCAAGATTAATTCAGAATAACCTACTATAACATTTATTTATATTATATACATCCACAGATCATATATATCTTTGTTACAACATTTGCAATTATAACTTTTACCATTATAATTGAAAAAATTATTGAGAATTTGAAAAATATTTTTCAAGAACCTACCAAGTAAAAGAAATGTTTGATCTACATAGGTCTATAAATATAATATATAGATAGTGGTGAATAAATCTGGACCATATTTACAGCCCAAAAATGGTATAACAAACAAAAAAATATATAAAGTTGTAAAACATTTGAATGATAGATTATAGATGCAACTATACATTTGAACAAAGGGGTGCTTGGGTTCCAGGTTTTTTTGTAACTGGTTTGTTGGTGTGAACCTCTCGGTACAACTTTTTTTTATATTATGCCAGTGTATCAATATCATGGCAAAAATGTCTGTTACTCGGTGAAAATTAAATTATGTTACTAATTAATCAATAATTTAATAATTAGACGTTTGAAGGCCCAGGGCAAATAATATTTGACATGCCACTCTTGATATCATAATCAGAAAAGTCTAAATTACACAAATTCTCTACTTATATTAGTAAAACCATTTCTAAGAGTATTTTAGCCTTTTTTCAGTTCAAATTCGTCATTAAATCATTTAAATCATAATGAATTTCGATTTAAATTCAATCAATTTTTAATTTTATTTGAAATTAATAATATAAAATACCTACAATCATTGCGATTTTAAAAATCTCAAGTTATATTTTGCTTTATTCAATATTTTAATAATATATCTAATATTTATATGAACTAATTAAACATAAATTTAAATTATAATAATTATGTAATAGATATAAAGAAAATTGTTATTTTTAAATAAGTTTACATTGAACAATTAATTCTAATTTTAATAACAATGTATTATAATGCTTAAATAAACGAACTAGCGAGGTAAGTTTTTTTCTGGTGGCCTTTAACTTTTTTCCCGATATGACTAATAAAATACGCCTATACGTTATTAGAAAATTTAATAACTTATAAATATTGATGATATTATCGTTGAGTAAAACACAATACAACTAGGTTTATACGATATAAACCTATACATTATACTTTAATAATGAGTAATGACTAACACAGTAATACTATACTGGTAGTGATTACCAATAGTAAAATATCTAATAACAAAAATAGTAACATAATAACAAAAATTAACTATTCTTATATGCTTGACAATTTTCATGATTTTTTATTACGATTCCAGTAAGACTTTTTTTTACTATTTGAAAATTGATTACGTTTTATAATTTTTAGGTCCCCCGAAATTTGAAAGCCCGGGACAAGTGCTCTTAATTACGCCCGTCAAATTCTGTTCTGATAATAATATTGTAGCTGACAAAATTAAGAATATCTCGGAAAGAGTGCCGAGAGGTGGTGATGCGGTTACGGTATGTCACTTTGACAGGGTTTTCAATTTATTTTTACGGGATTTTTTTTTTATTATTACTAAATTAAATAAATGCATTTAATTTAACGTATAATAATAAACATTGTATAATACAATTTCTATTGTGTTATTGTACTTTGATCAATTTTCTAGTTTTCATTTTTTCAATTCAAATTTTAAGACGATTATTTTAAAGGGTGTTTATTTTGACTGAAGAGTGCTAATAACCCAGAACAACCTCATATAGTTGCGCCAATTGAACTAATTTAATCAAGCCTAAAATTTTAATAATTTTACATTTTATAAAACTACGATTCAATTCAAACGGAAAATTCATCTTAACATTATTATTGAATAGAAAATTACAAAACATTATTAAGTATTCTGAACCGGTGCCCCATAGTATTAGGACTTTTTTATTAAAATTAAATTGAAGTTTGATTATTATATAGGTTCTAATTTATCTTGCATACGAGTAGTTATAGATATGCTCTATAGTAAAGATTAATATTACAAGTCATTACAAATATCATGATGGAACTGCACCCTATTAAGTCCCCCCCCCATTTCTACTGACACTGTACATGTATGATACGTGCATCCATTTGACTATATTTTTTAAAATTTCATGCGTTATGGTCAATAGATATGTGTGAACTAACGTCTACGTCTAGTGTCGAAATGAAAACACTCAAGCTCTTGAATATATTACGGGCACGTGAACTGCAAGCTCGGACGGCTAACTGGCATTGACATAGATTCATGAAAAGAGCCAGGCTGTATTCCAGGTCGTACATTTCGTATTTGTTCCGGTCACCGATGAATTCGCTTTTTCGGACAAGCTGATCGGCCAACCAGGTGGATAGGCCGTTTTCGATCATTCGTCTTCGTTCTCGAGATCTGCAATAAATGTGTAAGTTGCATGAACCCGCGTATACTACACAACATTTCTCTCGAATATATTATGAACATTTTACGTCAAAAACGTATGTTAAAGTATCATGATAAAAATAAATATATACTTATATCAATTTAAATGTATTAGCACTTATCAATACAATATAGGTACATATTATCGTGAGATATTATGCATGTATTTATTTTTTTATAGTGCTCTATTTTTGAGACACGCAAGTGCAAGTATGATGAAATTATTTTAAGTAGACACACTATTAAGATATATTCTGTATTCGCGTTCAATAAATTGGGGGTAATTTTTTTATGATCAACACTCGTTTTTTTAATTAACTATGGTACGAGAATATGTGTGCACATAGTTATTCGATATATCAGATTTTTTGTCGTTATTTTTTAAGTTAAAAATTAAACCATATTTATGTTTTTATATATTGAAACCGAATATTTTTATAAAAATGATTATGTTTGAAACTCGATTATTGAAAGAATAATTTAATAGAATGAAAATCTAAAAATTTAACCTTATTTTACTACTGTATATAAACTCAAGTAATCATATATTTTAAATGACTTGACAGTCATTACTGCAGACTCTTCAATAAATAAAGTATGTCTAGGATCACACTGAAAACTCGTATAACACTATTTTTTCTAGAAAATAAAAAGGATAATATTATTTAAATATTAATATACTGCCTACATCGATACAAGAATTAAATTATTATTACGAACTGATAAGATTCCTAATCATGCGTAATTTTTATCAAGTATGATTGTCTTATTGTGCATAAATTTAATGTGCATTAAAAATGTTTTTTCAAAAATATGAATAGGTTTTGTTTGTGAACATTTTTTTAAATTTAAAAATAAAATCATCATGAATATATTACTGACCCCATACTAAGCTTTTGCAATGTTCCCAACAACATATTGCACGTGATCGTGTCCCAGAAGTGTTGGGATGATATGAGCTGAGTTACAATCAAACGCAATAGAAACGGGGAGTCTGCTAAATACCTCCTACCCTTGTGGAAAGACGCCAGGGCGTTCAGAAGTCTCGATATCATTTGTTGCAACGGATGTGGTCCGTTTGTCATCGTCAACCATTTCATGAGACCTTGTTCGGCTTTGGATTTACACAAGTCCAACAAATCGCATTTTTTTATCATGACGACCGTTTCGATTTTATTGTCCAATTTAGTCAACCTCTTAAAAAGTAGATACTTTTTATTTAATTTTTACGCAGATTAAATAATCGTAACCATAAAATATGAATTATACGATTTCATATGAAACCAAACGATTATATTGTATACAGTGGCGTATTTAGGGGAGTTTGAAGTTTGACCTCTTAACTCCCATATTTTAAAACATGACCTATTGATCTATAATATTAAAATAAAGTCATATCATAATATAAATTAAATTTACTCTTTCTATTACATCTCCCCTCCATGAAAATAAATTCAATATACGCCACTGGACACTGATTGTATATCATGCAAATAATTTATATAGTGATCTATCATTTTTAAAACAAATTAATTAGGCAGTCTTTAGAACTGTAACGTATATTTACCCAGCGCAAAGCTTGTAGAATAAGTAACTTGTTCTTAGTACTATTGCCATCTCTAAGTTCATGTTTGATTTTAAGTACAGCCAAATCGAATTGATCACTTATTATTTCTAAATTTCGCTGTGATGGTGTTGTATATGATAAGCATACAAATATAGTGAAAACAATGTCGTAGGTATTTAAATGTTTAGGATTAAAATTCAATTATTAAAGAAAAAAACTAACTTCGTTTTCTTCTCCATTTTCGATCACAGCGTTACAATTTTTTAAGATAATTTCTAAATTAACTGACTGCCCCCGAATCGAACTCTCCAACGCGTTTAAAAGCTCAGCGGCTAAAACTAAGTGTATATAAGTTGCATTTAGTACATTTGGTTAACAATGGCAAATTAATTTTAAATAAAAGAGGAATAAGTATGAGATTTGAAAACGAACCATTAAGTGGTTTATACTCTTTATACAGCGTTTTCAGATGTTTTTTTGATAACCTTCGCTTTTTCGCGTCTTTGCTGGGAACCAGTATAATTGATGTACTGATGGCCATATCTAAAATAAAGTCCTCCAATCGTTTGTTTAACGAATCACACCATCGATTCCCCTTGAAATCGAAAAACACATTATAAAGTATGTTATAGCATATTCGACGAATATTATTCGTACTACGAAAATGTGGTCCAACCTTAATCAATTCAAGGGCCCATTTTCATAAATTTTTAATGTTTTATAACAGGGATGAAAAAAATGTATTGAAAACTTCAATAAATGAAAAGAATGAAAATGTAATATAATTAAAAGAATAAAAAAAGTTTTGGTAGTTTTAGGATTGGACCACGCTGTATCGTATCAGTTTTTGCGAAACACTTAATATATTTATAAACATTGACAGTGTACTTTGAACAGATTTTTGAACGAAGGATGATGTATTGGGTCGAACACGTAAGGCAAAGCAAAATACGGCAAAAATTCAGTTTCAGTGCTGAACTCGGCGCCCCTCTGGACGAGAAAATTGCGAAACGCATCCATAGAGCTTTCATTGTTTTCCTCGCATTTTTCATCACAACAATTTTCCGATTTGATCAGCCGATTTTTACATTCGAGTATAGTATAATAAACGTGAAGATAGAACGAGAGTTTTCTATACTCGTCAACTTGTTTTATCTCATTGGGTAAATCGTTCCACATCTGTAAACATTACACGTTTATTGTCAAAATTCGTAATTCACAAAGTTTTTTTTAACGTTTACTCCAAACTTGTAAACAATAGTAGTGGTTAATGGAAAAAAAGTTTTCAATTAAACATTACTTAATCAAGAAACAATGGAATGTTTGGAGCACGTCTAAACAGTTTTTCACCAAGAGTACACATAAAAAATTTATTTGAATAAGTGCATAATATAGACACACTAATAGAGTCAAATAGAACAGTAATTATATATCATAGCCTACAATTTTCTTCGATATTATAATATTATTTATTTATGTTTTGATACATTTTTATAAGATATGAAATTGAATCTCGAAATGTATTAAAAATGTATTAACAGGTACTATTTATACTGAGTATAATGATAAGCTATACCTGATTATATATCTTGCTTTAAAAATAAATAAATATTTAAAAAATCAAAATCTTATGATGGTTATTATTTGTACCTTGGAAAATTTCTTCTGCTAAAAAAATGTAGGATATGCAATATTGTTTATGTAAAATAAAAGTGTAATTTATGAATTAATAAGTTCACAAATGACCCAATTAATCAGGCAGATATGAAGTAAGTAATGTATCTAACAATATAAATAGGCCCCACAAAAGTTCCAAATGAACAGAAGTATTGTAAAGGAAATTTTAAACAAGGTATGTTTCTTTTTGTTAGACGTAATACCTATACTTGAATAGAACAAGTATTCATCTAGATTTTTATTCCGAAATATCGGAAAAAGTGTTTATTTTTAAGATTACTTCAAGTAACACTTGTACATAAACGCTATAAAACGTAGTTGGTTATTATTAGACGTTCAAAATACAAAAAAAGAAAAGTTCTATTTTTGAAATATCACTGTATACCACATACCTTCAAAAACATTAATCGGGGGGCAGACTTAAATGATTGAATGATAGACGCTGCGTGTTCTTTAGATAAGTGAACTGGAACATTGGCTTCCGCCGCTTTTGACGGCGCGGGCATATTCAATTTGTAACACTCTTCAAGGAAACAAGCGGATGTCTTCGTCATGTTGTTGGACAGTAAAAACTGATAAATTTAAAATTACATAGCGATTATATGTCTATAATAACAGCAATTGTACTGTGCTCGGAGCAACTCAAATTCGCCGATAATCATTACAAGTATAGGTCGATAATTATTACAATAATACCAGTTACATTATAATAATAACAATAATAACAACAGCAACTATAACAACGACATACGTACTTCATAAATGTGTTGCAATGTTTTCGCTTCACAGGTAGAGAATTTTTTTAACTTTTCCATTGTCAGTAACAAAACCTAATTGAAACAACACGCCCTAAAGCACACTGGCTATTTTATGCATTCATAAACCAGCTTTAGCGTGTTCGCCACGTTAAATCAATATTGTCGCCAACGGCGTTTGTATATACACACAACATTTGGTGCAGCGGTACGCGAGACCGTGTTTTTATTTTTACTTACGCGTGCTGATAAATACCACCAGTGAAAGGGCTTTAGCAGTGTGTGCAATTGAACTCGTCAAACGGTTTACGATAAGATTAATAAAGAGATTTCGTTACAAAGTATAGCAATATTTATTTTATTTTCTTAACTGTCATACTTAAAATATACATTTTTAACATAGGTACAATAACGCGATTTAAAACGTCAAAATTATAATGAAATAGTAAAATGTAAAACACAAACAATATAATATTATGTTATATATACATATATATGTATACGACATACGCGTAGGTATACGTTGTCATGATGATTCCGAATAGTCAATGTGATCCTAATAAAGGCACGTGAAATACACATTTTTTCTATACGTCGCGCGCACCGTTTAAACGCTGAAGGGTTCGAGCGCTACAGTGAATAATAACTGTCGCGCAAACGGATAAAAACATAGCGGATATAAAATAGGCAGATTTTATTCTTCTCCCGGAAAGCGATCATACTATGCCTTGACCCAGCTTCTTGTTGTCTTCCCATTTTTTGATTTTCCTCAGGGGGTAGCAAATTACTGCGGACGCGACCAATATCACCCCGGAGAAATAGAAGGACATGTCGTAGGTGCCGGTCCATTCTTTAAATAGACCTGTAAACACAAGGTGAGTTTAAGAAGATAGAGATGATAAATTTGATTTCATTTGAAATTTAATTTGAATCTGTGACTATACTATAATAGCAATTCTACTGCTAGATCATCCACCGCAGAATATAATAATAATAATAATAGTACCACCAACACTTGCCTAATAATGGAGATCCTATTGCAGCCGCCACTCCTTGGAACATCAACAGAACGCCAAAGGCATTCGTGAGCAATTCGAGCCCGGTTAGCTCGACGATCATTGTGGATCGCAACGATGCGAAACAAGCTAAAAAAATTAAAAATTAAAAAATAAAATATACGTTTAAGCGCAGAAAAAAAGACTTTTTCAAAATATTTTCATATCTCTTAAGATCAAACCAGAAAAATCACCAGTTTAATTTATTACTCTTTATCAATAATCAACCGGTTTAATAATAAGATACTATTCATCCCGAATATTTTCAAAAATTATTGGTGCGCTATATTTATATTCATATTTGTCATTATAGTTGAGTAGAACACTTTGGTAGAACTTATATTAATAGGGACGAACAAAAAATGTATTTATCGATGTATCATGAATCTTTGATAATGTTTTATTTACGGTTTTATATGCAGGATACTCAAAGTTCAGTAAAATAAAACAAAACATGAACTCGTATTTTCTTAACACAGATATGTGATGAATGATGATCTGAATTGTTTTTGAAAAGAGAAACAAAGTAAAAACTAATCAGGGTGGAGTACGGACCAGGGATTATTAATCACGTGATGTTATGTACTTATTTCGAGGAGTTTGACATGAAGATATTATGTCAACGGTTTCACGTATGTGTACAAATTGCTCTATCAAGATTTAGCTGAGTGTAATGCATATATATTTACATTTGAATTTTTTTTCTAGTAAAATTTAAAATACGAATAAATGAATATTTATAAAAAATATTTTTTTTATCACGGTAATTTTTTCAGTTTTTAGTTTTATAAAATTTCAGAACTATGGTCTATTTATACAACAATAATAAAAAAAAAATTTTTAAATTTAACCAGTAAGTATTTCATTGTTTTTATTTTATTAATCATATCTAGTTAAGATGTAATTTGTATTTAGTATTTAAAATTTAGAATAGCAGTATATTTTTACGAGATTTCTACACTTATTTATTTTAAGTTTTAAATATTTATATCCCTGTAGAGTATTGGTTAAAAATGAAAAATTTTCCACATTAAAATAATGTCTTTGTTAATATTGAGTTATGAGTAGTGAGTTGCCATTTAATAAACTAAAACTTTAAAAATCACTTTGTTGTAAAATTTTTGAAATATTATTATTTCAACAAAAATGTAGTCTGATTTGTGTTTTGAATATTTCAGGTCCATATGGAGAACATACACAGGAGAATTAAATCGAAATCAGTATTCATCGTATCAAGAAATCAATGTTGAGTGGAGCTTGTACCCGCCCTCCCCTGTATACACGTGTAAAACACGGTGTTGTTCCGCGTGTAACAGTATAAGTTCGTCCCACGTCTGCGGTGCATGCCTCGAACCCAGTAAGTCAAACCCGGTGCTTCGACTACTCACCCATCAGGAATCCGAATAGCGACGCGTACAGATAGTACGAGAACACCGAGTATGGGAGAAACGGCAGCACGATGGTGTACAGGCCGCCCAACGTGAGCGACACGTTGTTGAGCAGAATCGGGTCCACGGACTCGTAACTGGACACCCAGCCGCAGACCACTCTGCCGAACGTGTTGGTCATGCCGATGGTGGACACTAGCCATACGGCCGCTTGCTTGTCCATGCCCATGCTCATGGCTTTTTCTGCAATTAAAAAAAAAAATATATATATATATATATATATCACATAAAAATAATTATCACTAAACGATAATCGTACGTAAATAACTCGCTTTCGGTTTGTGAAGCGAGTAATATATTTGAAAACTTCGAGAAATTTATCAGTCCCGCGATTGCGGAGACCCCGGGGGTTGGTGGCGTAGCCAGGAAAATACTTTCGGAGGGTTTGACGATGCATTGTTTTCTTTGTTGACCATATGAAGTAAAATGATTCAAATGGCAGACGTCCTCAGTGGCGTATTTAACTTTTTTTTTCGGAGTTTTTATACAAAATGATAAACAACGGCATGTGCTACCTCCAAAAACACTACATCATTACCTACGTTCTTAGATCGTCTAGATACCTACTTGTCATACAATATAAACATTAGCATTAGGTCATAATTAAATACCTCTTTTTATTTTAGATAAATAATAACGTTATCACAACAAAACCTACTTTATTCGATTAGTCTATAACAAAAAAAAAAAAGCTGACGAGGTGGACCTATTCACAGTTCACACAATCCTTCACCACTGTAAACACGCCACTACAAGACATTTTGCAGAGTCTCGATTTTTTCCTTACAATATTGCAAACATACATATTACATTCATGTTTACACACTTGATAGATATGTAGTACCTGTACAACTGTACCCGATTTTAAACCTGAACTACCAATCCACCATTTATGACGTACTCCCTAGCCGAGGTTATTTTTTCATTCATACGTCGTTGATTTTTATCAATTAAATCGGTGCCCGATGCCCGACCGTATGACATTTTTCCGCTCTCGGAATTTATGTGCAATATTTGAGCGAGTCCTACACACTACAGCAGACAGCAGTAGTATATGATCCGTATAATATGCATGATTGTTACATACCAGTGATGTACATGTATGGGACGAAGAAACCTAGTAACGTTAGAAACCCGCTGCACGTCAACACAAAGAAAGACGGAGACGCCAAGATCGAGAAGTCCAACATCGTCGTGAGAGTGTGCATGACCACTTTGTAATACTTTTTCATGTTTTTACGGAACGTATTACTTTTTGCGGACGATTTTTCTCCGTCTTCTTCAACTTCGTTCCAAGTCGGTATCCTGGTCACTGACATCGCGTAGTTCAGCGAACTCACCTGAAACGATCCCAGTGATAGATAAATTAAACGTGGACGGAAGCATTTGCGCCGATACGTTTTGATCGATAGTTTGACAAACAATCAATCGTGTTGTGAACGTATAATATGTACGCAGTGTGAACCAATTGACTGCCGAAATTTTAATCGGTTTTAAATCTTAAAACGCGTGTACCTGTGAAGAATATTGCGGTAATCTAGATAAACTTCCTCCGAAAAATCGATCATCCCTGTCCATTAAATGTGCCGACACGGATGGTCTCCGGAGACTGGCCACAGATAATTTTTTTTCCGGTATTTCGGGTGATAGTTTATCCTTCAAATATTGATTATGTGTATTCAGTGAGTGACAAGATATGCTAATATTCCGGGGCTCACTACCCGATAGATGGTTGTATATTTCTTCGACCGTGGGCGCTCCGGTTTTAGAAGAATTACTTCTGACGTCCAACGACATTTTTCTATCTACTGCGGAGTTCGCTGTTAACAGTGGTTCGCCTTCCGGTATTTTGGGTTCCATTACAACTGGATTATTTGTACTAGGAACTTCGACTATGGTAGGCTCTAAAGGTCGGAAAAGCATTCCAGCTGCGGCACAACTCAACGAAAGTCCTAAGATGAAAAGAAGATTAGAGTAATTAATTTTTTGTCTTTTTCATCGCATTTCTTGTGAACTTAATAAACACGTTTTATATAAATTTTTATTTCACAAAATATAAATAATTATAATAATTACATTACGTCCTACCCCGTGTAGTATTTTATGCGTACAAAAAAATTAATTTAAAAAAATTAAACACACATATACGATATACGTGTATATTTTTAATAAACAGTTAAAGTCACTGTTGTTATAATACAATATCTAAAAATGTTTATAAAAAGGGTTATATATTAATTAATCTAAGAAACCCTGAAATCTGAATAAAATAGATATCTAACTTTGAGAATATTTTGTTATTTTTAATGAATTAGATTATGGTTAATATAGGATCATTGATAATTATTAGAATAACCTAAATACATAAACACGATTTTTTTTTACAAAAAGGAAATTCATACTGAAAAGTATATTATTTTTACATGGTTTAGATTTGGTTACGACTGGACTTTAATTGATTATAGTCAGATTATATACTCATTGACCATTTATCAGTCGAGAAATTTGAATATCATCAAAACAAGAGTAAACTAAATAAAACTCATAAATTGTGTGCTTTGACAAATGCATTACCTGCTTGAACTAATATTGTGACTCTCCATCCGTAATTTTCAACCAAAATCGCATTCAATGGTGCGAGTACAAATGTCCCTATTCCAGAACCACATACGGATATACCCGTAGCTAATGCTCTCCACTTATCAAAATAAAACCCTGGTATTAATACAGCAGACACATAAATCATACTGAACCCAACGCCTGTAAAAAAAGAAACCTGGATTATTTAATTGTTTTTCTTTATTCGTAGGTAGAAAGTATAACAAATTTATAGTTGACGTTTGTATTTTAGAAATTATTATTATTATCAATGTAATGGATTTGTTAATTCAAAATTATTTTATTAATGAAACAATAAAACATCAATTAATAATAATTTGAAATCATACTCTCTACAGTCATTGAAAATTTTATTTTTGTACTTGACCTAATGAACATTGAAACCTCAAGCTAAAATAATAACATTATAACCGTATCGCGTCTAATAAATTATCAACCAACGTAATTATAATCTAGAACAAATGAATAAAAAATATTTGGCATGCTTTAAATTATTTCAATACGCTACTAAACAATTAATGAGTTTTTTATTCGAATGACTTAGATTGAGTAAATACTAGTAAATAATATTTGTAGTGGGTAATAAATGATCACGTCCATAAAACTTTAAAATACTTTTTGTAACAATCATATTATAGGTAAGATAGATACCTAATTAGTAGCAATTAAGTGATTTAATTCTGGCAGTCTAAAATAAATTTACAATGATAACATTTACTGGTAAAGAATGTAATAAATTATGGAATATTTTTTCTAAAATCATAAAATTGATAAAATAACAATAATAATAATAAAAAAAACTATTACTTACCTCCAATTATGCCATAACAAAACATAAGTTGATACAGAGATTTTACGTTCGCAGCAAAAATGAATGCTATGCAACTGATTATGCTTCCAATTATTGTGATTTTTCGGAAATCAACACTATTTAAAAGAGCGCTAACAAAGGGACCTTTAATAAAAAAAATAACAGCCAACATTTAATAAGTTAATATCGGGAACAAATCATAAATAAAACATTCAATTATAATATATTGTACGTTTTTAGTACATTACATATAATTATTGTCTACTAAAATACTTCCATTTTACATGCAATTAACACCATCAAAATCATGGGTTCATTCAAATACAAAAACAGTGAGATTTAACAACATGTTTTATTATAATTTAAAATTATAATAGCTCTTTACTTGTATAAGATTTACTTATTACCTGCAATCAAATAAAATCCGTTCAATAGTGATCCAACAATCGTGATCATAGATTCCGTCTCATGAAATGTTGCCACCATATCCTTTATAAGCATACCGAAAGAATAAATGATTCCGTCTACGACTACATTACAATAAAATGCAGCGAAAACAACAACCCATCCCCAACCACCATCAGGAGGGACTACGATCGCCAACGAACCTCCGGCTCCCTTTTTCATCTGAAAATAAAACAATAACTTAATATAATATTAACATAATAAATGTGTGTTATCTTATATGGTATCAATCGATTAGTTTTTAAAGATTTATTTCCTATTTGATGAAGAAAAATCTAACCTAGAAAATGATTTGTGCGAACAAGAAATAGGAATGAATGAAACAATAAGTAAATTGAATATACCCAACTGCATTTTGCTTCGTGTAACACCAATTTTTCCTACATAAATTCCCTATCTTCCAAAAATATTCTCCTAATAAAATCCATAATCCACTTTATTCTCCTTTTAAACTTAAAAATATAATACCACTCTAACTATGAGCTTTACGAATTACACGGTAGCTAATAGTTAATACACTGTTAATATTTTTTATTATTTTTGTTGTTTTCTTTTTTATTACCTAATATCATCTAGTTGTAAGTGTTGAGATATATTAATTTATGTTAAAATCTCATTAATATATATATATATATATATATATATACCAAACAGCACGAAAAATGTATCCTCAAGTTTTCATTAAAGTTATTTATTAATAGATTGTTTTTTTGATTCCACCGATAATTATTATCATTAGACGGTCTGCAACAACACAACTTAGTATCATTTAAATATTTATTTGTTAAAAAAAAATCATGTTTTATTTTTGGTTGTGATTGCGTCCATTTAAATAAGAACCGATCTAATTAATTTAACTGGTAACTATTTTACTACTCAACGAAAATCTTAATAATCAGTAAAATTAAAACTATTATTATAGCACCCACACATCAGGTTAATTTCACATCAGGTTAATTTTAGGTTTCATTAAGTTTAGCTGTAGTGATTAATTGATAACGCACACTTTTATTAATTAATTTTCGGTTTTTGTGCAACCTCATAAATGCACTTACTACTCTATTCCTATGATAATTAATTTTATTAAGTATTTATTTTTTATTTTTATGATTTACTCTTAAAACCACTCTTGTATATATATATTTATGATATTTCGCAAGAATAAACTATGAAAATTAACAAAATAAGATTTCTTAAACCTTGCGCATCTCCACATAATTCACATTTAATGTGTTCACACACCGTGGAAACATTGTTTATCTCTCAAAACGATTTTGCAAGTACAACTGTATATTGGTCAAATATTTTTCAATAGTTAAGATGTAGACAACCATGTATCCAGTGTATTACACTATTGCATGATCTTCTGACGAATCCATAATAATTAATTTGCTCACGAGATTCATACAATAAAAATGTGTATTAGAACACTGCAAAAATGTGTGTAGATAAAACAATGGCAGATATGTATTGTTTGTTTTTTTTCTTTTTAATCGTTTCTGGTTTACGACAACACAACTATAATCCGACAGATAAAAATATCCTAATAAGACCGATGGCTAAGTACGTATGTACGATTGTAATATCGTAGCTCTTTCCAATACTAACTCTCTGAAGTCTGACTTATCGGAAAGGCCTTGGTCGAATTGTTTATAACCGCGGAAAAAATAACTTCATGTAACAAAGTACCTACACATGAAGGTAGGCTGCATAACGCATCTGTATAAAGGCGCGTCGTATAGGTACATCGTAGATGTTGTTATTATGACTTATAGTTTGGTAAACGGCTTTGAAGTAGTTGAAATCACAAAAAAAATGTATATGTTTACAAGCTGTTGTTTAAAATGTTACCGTCGGCCCCGATAAATTCGTAATGTATGATTACAATTTACGACTAAAAATATTATTTGCGTTAATGCATAAAGTAAATAAAATCCGAGCCGTTTATAGATCGTACGTGGAACGAATGACAACAACGAAGTTTGTTTTTTTATTGAACAAAAAAAATGTGTATATATATATATATATATATAGATAGGTACATACAGTTTTCACAGTAAGTCATCAATTAAAGCTCGTCAACTTATGATTATGTGTATTGATCTGTTTTGAGAAGTCATCGTGATTATGTTAGCCATCATATGTATGACAGTGATCTTAAAACATACGGATTATCATAAGGCAACAGCAGACAGTTGTGTGCGGATTGTGTTTAGACAGCTAATTACTCGACACGTTGTACACACACACACACGCACGCACGGTCGCACGCACTCACGAATACGCGCACACGCACATTAAAATAATATACGCTGTGCCCACATGATGGTTGTATCCATTATTACCCAAGAATCAAGATGCGGCTGGTTTAAAGAAACAATCGAATTTACTGATAATAATAAATCATAATAATATAGTATATTATACTCGTATAATATTATGTATTTATAAAAAGGCAACGTTGCGTCGTATAAATGTCACGTAATAATGCTATGTACAATTGTATTCTGCTGGATATAATTGAGACGTATCATAATTATTATTATGGTGTATGCACGTATGTACGTATGTTGCATTTAAACTCGTTTTACCCGTCGTTTAATTTTCATTTTTTTTTCTTTAAAACGCTTATTTCGTGGACTTAGAAATGTTAAAAAAACTGTTCCGGGCTACACACGCGTGTACGATAATACGTTATTCTCTGGGCTAATAAATTATAATAATAATTATTATTATTGTTATTGTAATTAACAGCCATCACATTATGCCAACAACATTTCACGTTATTAAATTCACCGGACGGCACGATTTACCAACGTCGAGCGTATGTGCGCGGGGTCCGACCGATGTACGACGCAGCGACGCGTAAAATTTTATCGTTTAACGTCATTTAAAGTTATTTTCTGTGAACGACTATATATTGTTTATCAACTATCAAAGTGTTGACAGCACGTGCAAAAGCGTTCAATAACAATAATAATTCATAATTACTAATTATTCGGAATCTATACGCGCTTCCGAAGATTGGAATAGCAGAATAAAAAATAAATAAAAAATAAAATAAATAAAAGTGAAACGGCTAATTAATATAGATTATTGAATGAGACTCAATTTCAAGGGTATGGTTAAAATAATCAACGGACAACGATACGATAATAAGTGATCTACACGCACAGCACAAATATGAGTACACACTACACAGTATACACACACACATACTACACGTATACCATTTTACATATATAAGACTTAATTGAACTCCATATTCTTCCGCCGTGATCGACGATTACAAATTGTGACGGAGACTCTTGTAAATCACAGTACTCACATATCAATTAAAAAACAAATATTTAAACTACAAACTAACATATTTGTTATATAACGAATAATAATTAAGAACGTAGTATTTGATGGTTCTGCAGTGATGCCGATGACATATTATTATTATATGAATGAGACTCCCGAGTTTCAACATCAAAAATTAACCCAACCCACCGTGTACGAAACGTGAATAATAATATTTGTTTTCAATATAATTCAAAATTAATATATAACCTCACAACAACACATACAAAAATAAATATAAATTTCCTTTCATTTTATGAAAGTATTATCCAACTTACTATTGTAGATAAGATTATTTCTAGTTTGTTTTCCAATACCCGGTCCCACCATTTTTTGTTTTGTTTTTTTATTTTTTTCACACGCTTACGACTACCGAACTTATAACAAGTTTTTGAAAAATTACAAAATACTACTTTTACAAATCGAATATGAGAGTTATTAGTTAACGTTAGGCCTAAAGTAAGTGGCTTTAACCTATTACATAACAATATATACAACACTGACCAGAATATTATATTAATATTTAGAAATCGAACAGTTAAAACATATTTTTGAATCACTCACCCAATGTCGTATACTTTATACTTGTTCAAGTCTGTATTAATCAACTGATTTAAAAAAAAATTGTATACAAAATGATATTAATTATTCAAACTTTTAATGAAATAATCATACAACAGTCCCTTGTGATTTATCAACACAATATACGTCAAATACAAAAATAATACCTACCATATGTTTATGACAATCAAATAAATTGAACGGTTTATGATAACGTTTCATAGTTTGTAATGGAAATTTTAAAACTATTGCATGATATATGTTTTTATTTAAGTTATTTTACATAAAACAGTTTTCATAAGGTGTAAAAAATCCATATGACTTAATCAATTCATTATTTTCGAGGCATTAAGATAACAATTATTTCCTATTTTTCACGTACAAAATAAAATCCCTTCAATAAACACTTGTTCTCAAAAAGACTATGTTTATATTTAAAATCAGTAATACATAAAAAAAAATTCAATTAAACGTTCATTTTAGTGCTTCACAGTTCACAAAGTACAATAAACTCATTCACGAATTTAAAAAAATCGGTAAGATAATGAGACGAGAATAATAAATTATGGTAATAATTATTCATCGGATTAAGAAAACAATTTTGAGTGGAGCTTAGTGAATAATTTCATCATTAGTTAAATTTGAAAGAATTCAAAATCCTATGATAAATTGTTATTGCGATTATCATGCCTTCAACAATGTAAGTCTTGGAATAATAATAGAATAACCAAAGTATATTTAATGTTAAATTATCCGTGAATTTTTATTTTTGTGATTCACTTAAGTTAAAAAACACTTATAAGAAAATAGAAATCGACTTAACCGATTAATATTTGTTTAAAAATTTTAATTCGTAAATAAAATATGTCTGTTAATAAAACAAGGAATTGCAAATTTTATGAAATAAAAGCAAAAATGAAACTATTATTTTTAAGAAATTATGTAATTCGAGCAGTAATTCTAATATATAGAAACATTTATGAAAACTAACTCGCTAACTCGTACTCGATTTTTACGATAGTTTAACTATTTATAAAACAAATACAAGTACTCGAGGAGACTAATATTCAGAGTAATTTTCACTAAACTTTTTATAAATTTTGAGTTGAAAAAAATGATGACACTTTGAGTATGGATCGAAAATATATAGTAGATCTTACAGTAAAAAAAAATATATATATATATATATATAAATATATACACAGGGCCGCTCTTTTGGGGGGGGGGCTTGCGGGGCTCATGCCCCAGGCCTCACGCTTTAAAGTCAAGTGGTATATTTTATTAGTTCATTAGATATGGGTTTATAAAACTTTTTTTGAACTATAAATAGTAGAAAAAGTAATATTACCTATATATAATATTTTTCATTATTACGTATATTTCCATAGCTTTGAGGATTATGCTAGTTAGTGCTGAAAGAATTTTTTCGAAATTAAAAATTATTAAAAACTATTTACGGCCTACTATGGTTCAAGAAAGACTTTCCGATCTCGCCATTATTTCAATCGAAAATGAAATTTGTGAAAATCTAGATTATGGTGATTTAGTAGGAACATTTTCAGGAGCAAAAGCTAGAAAAATTACCTTTGTTTAAATTGTTGTATATTACTTTATTTTGTTTACAAGTCTAATAATAAATAATAATAGTTCAATAATAATAATAATAATAATAATATTAATAATATTAATTGTATGATTTATTTTTTGAGTAGTATTGTAAAATTAAAAAAGTGTAGTCAAAATAAAACGATTTATTCATTTTTATGTATTTAAAAAAGTGAAAACTAGAAGGGCCTCGCAATTTTGCCCCGGGCCTCGTAGATCCTAAGAGCGGCCCTACATATACAATATACATACATACATATGTCATATATATATATATATATATATATATATATGTATGGAAATTTAATTTTAAATTTTATAAGATATAGTCTATCCATAACATATATTCATTATTTTCAAAAATGTATAGTTGATTCAATGGTGCTATTCATTACACAAGGTTTATCCGTCAATACGCCTTAAAAATTTAAAATATAGTATTACTATTGTCAATAGGTAATCGAATTGAAAATATTTATAAGACCTATACTAAATAATAAATAACTATATTATAATAGTGAAATAAAAATAATTGTGTTTTTATTTATATGAACATAATATAGAAAATCGGAATTCAATGACACGGTAGGTGGGTGGTTTAAGGCTAAATTAATAATCGGTACACTATTATTTTGTATATTAGTGTAATAACCACTCAGTCGATTCAAAAAGTGTCAAATTTATTGGAAAGTATAATAAAATCTGCTACTCCGTTATATTTCTAATAATTGTAGAAAATTTCAAATTTCTTTCACCATTATTTTTTATATTAAAATTTAATTAAAATGTATTAAATATAAAATCTAATTATATAACATCGTATAAAATGGTATGTTTTAAATTGTTTTACCTACATTTTTGGAAGTTTTCCTTACGTTTGATACTATCGTGGACCAGAAGTTCGTGGATAGATATTAAGGGATTCGTGGTTGCACATGACTGGACTACTAAGCTGTGTGTACTCGTACATAACATGTTAGAAATCGGGTGACTTTTTTAAGCATACCTATTATATATGTAAAAAAAAGGGTCATCCAATGTAAGTTCTAGTTGGAAATCCGTATTTTATTGCCTTAGAAAACCACACATTTTGCACAACGAATAAATCAGTACAGTTGAATTTAAAAAACAGTAGTTATTTTCAAAAAGATAGAACTACACAATTCTCTTTCCTAGTCAGGGCCGGATTTAGAGCGAACTTATCAACGATTTTATGGCGAAAAAAGCTCGGAAGGTTCCGTTTGTTAACACTTAAATTTAATTTTTTGTTTCCGATTATAATTATATATATATATGTTTGTTAAATACTAATAAAAGAAAAAGAATCTACTTTGAATATCATTATTCGTTTTATTTGGAAAATAATTTGGGTCCAGGGGGCCCCCACTACTTCGATGCCCCCGAGGCCTCCACTCCTCTAATCCTGCCCTGTTTCTAGTAGTTGCCTCTGTAGTTTATTATACAAAGGATTATTGAGTTATAATAATAATAATATACTAGTACTAAAGTACTACTAACCTACGATAAATGTCCAAAACTACAATTTTCACATTTCGTATTATACAATAATTGTAAAATAAATTAATTATTAATTGTCTATTACTTCTACATGTATTGTGTTCTCAAACTTTTATAGTCTTCAATTTTGGTTTTTTTCTTCATTAATCATATTCACATTATTAAATATAGTTTCACTTATATATTTTGATTAATTTCATTAATAAATTATTTTAAAGCAACTAAGTCGAGTAGAAAGTTATCAAAAAATTATGTTTGTGTAATAATTATTTATAATTCTAAGTGTTTGAATCGCTAACTGCAGAAAGGTGACAAGTCCAATTTTCCTAATTTTTCAGGAATGATGAAAAACTAAATAACTTATATAACCTTTCTGTAGTAAAGTGAAATTTCCAAAGACTATATCTTGCGTTCGGATAGACGGATTTGACTCCTTTCTGCAGTAACCGATGTATTTATGCGTACTTAATGAAAAATGATAGTAAAATCAAAATTGATAAAAATGAACTGTCCCCTTTTTGCAGTTAACGATTCATTTACAGTAGCAACTTTAGTTCGTTAAGAGTTTAAAAAAATTTCTTCATTCAAAAGATGTTATTAATAACTTAGAATATTCGATAACATTTTTACAACTAATAAAAGTAATTTATAATGATATTGAGTTGTTAAATTTTAGTTACAATCTTCAAAAACTAAGTATTTAATTCCGGCTTCTTACTGCATATTAAGCATTAAAAAAAAATAAAAAATTGGTAATAATTCTACGAAGACATACAATTATTGTAATAACAATTGCGAAATACCATGGTCCATGCTAAAGGTTGACTACCATTTATTTTATTAAAAAAAAAAGTCCTACAATAAACACGAGCTTTAAGAATTAATTAATTCTAAAGACGGTAGTCTAGATAAAAATTATGTTTTGCTAGAAATCAAATGATAATTCTAGGTATTGTGTATTATCTCATTTAAATCACTCGGAGATTAATTGTTTTATACGTAATTTCGTTTATGATTCTAAAAATCTAAATATTCAAAATGGCCTGGAATTCAACGATAAAACCGAATTAATGGCTTTCATTAAAACGCAATCAATTCAACAATGCTGTACTCGGAAAACGTGTCTCCAGGTCCCATATAAACATATGTATAATGTAAAGTTATGTAGAAAATGTTGTGCTCTGTGATTATTTTAGTTTAGAATCTAGTATCGAAATTAATATGTCCTATCCTATTGTTTCAGATGATACTGTTTGGAAGGGAAAAAAATGTTAAAAATGTCATTAATTGCCGGTTTCTAGTTTCAATTTATAACATATAAATATAGCATACTCTATGTGAATATATAAACATACGCGCAGTGATAACGTTCATGTTAACCCGGAACCGTTGAACCCAATGCATAGTTCATGCTACACATGCTAGTATAAAATATAAAGATTTCAGTTAACCTTTGTTCTCTATTTATTGTACTACTTATAATGCCGCCTTTTGTTGCTCGTGTATTTTGATCGGATTAATGAATTTAATCAACACACGTATAAGAATGTATTAATAAGATCATCGTTTTAATAATAACTGTTTGTGTAAATTATATCCGACTATCTCAGACTTTTTGCATAGGCTATAAACAAAAACAACCGAGTCGGCTTTAATCGAGTATATTATCATGAAAGTGTAACATATGAATGTAGTAGCCAGTAGGTATGTAGTGAAATGACGTGCGAAAAACAATCTCATCCGTCTAAGTATACCTTAAAACATTTCGATTGTTAACATTATGTTATACAATTACAATATGATTACATTATGAATCTGTGTATAGTGTGTATACCTGAGATGTCTAAAATAACCAAAATTAGTATTCGCAAGACTGTATGTTTAGTATTGTAAATGTAACTAATTATGTGTATACATACATCAATGATGTAAACTAATTATATAAAAACAATTTTCCCAATGATCAATAAATTTATCCAAATTAAAATAACTAAATCTTAATTAAATTAATAAGTGCAATTTCATTAACATGTATTGATTTGAAATTTGGTTTAGGTTACAAATATGAGGCAACATGGATTTAGTGATAAATATATTTTGTTAATATCGAAAAGTTTATTACAAATTGAAATCTCTGGTTGCGTTGTATAGATTTGTGCTTCACGTTTATTAACGCAATGAATACGTTGTAGGTAGTTAAAAAAACATTAAGTATTACGCAAATATATGTTATCTTTGTTTTTTTTTTTAGGTTGATATTAGCAATTATCATTTTGTGTTAATTTTCTTTTAGCTGGAAGAGAAGAACAGCAAAAACGTGTTGCCCATATGATGCAAAATATCGAATACGGCTCTCTACTTAGTAGAACGACTAGCACGTTGACACAACTGCATTACATTTTTGCGAGAAAAACACATCGATATTACTTCGTGTTCTATAATTATAATTGTTAAAGTAATCTCTAGTTTAGTAAAAAAATTATATAATAAGTGAGCAATGACCGATATGGATATATCTATAAACTAATTTTAAATCGTTATCGACAACTCTCTATGACTACTATCACGAAGTTTTTGCATATTTATTGTTTAAGAACACCACGTTTTTGCTCGGTGTTAGTATTTTGTTTTGTTGTATAGTAGATACGAAACTCGAATAATGAGACATTATGCCTAAATAACATGGCGAAATAGATCGATATTATTCCTGCGAGATTTTAATTTGCCATTTAAATAGATTTTAATCAAATTTTCAATGATATAATATTATAAAGTTTATTTACTTTACTCAGATAAATTTAATGTTACTTCAAACACGAATAAAACGCATCGTTTCGTAAATATTTACATTTTAATATTTTATACTACAAAAAAATACCACAAACGAAATAATCCCGAGCATAAATTCATGACCGTGCTCCCTATCTTAGTCGTATTGACACGAATATTTTCAAGTTGTAAATTGGCATTAACTTCGATAATGATTACGATAGGAACAATAGATTTCAGCGACGACAAATATGAAGAATTTTTGGATAACCAATAAATACTCGCGTATACGCGGCAGTTTATACTCTCTATTTGAACTTGGAAGTTTTTCATTGAGACTGTTCTGCAGATTACACGTAATATTACCAAGTATACAAACAATATAATGCACAATAATACTACATTCAACGGGTAATAATAACACAATAAATTAACTTTTAACTCCACTTCCGTCAGTGCATTATAATATATACATACTTTATCGACAGTTTATGTTATAAGCCTAGCAACAAACATTGTCACGTAACTAAACTGTTTCATACAACGATCAACAAGTGAAAGAAAAATTCTGTAGGCGTACAATATTTTTATTTACACGATCTGTCGAACATGTCTACATTATGGTACCATACCTAAACTGCAACATAGCGGCACGTGTTTTCGCGAACTATTAGGTAATGTCAATAGAAAAAAATAATATTAATGAATATTATTGTGCCTATAATAGTGGTTAGTTTACATCTAGTTTTACCAGTTGGAACAGGAAACAAATATCGAGGAATTCAGAATTAACCGCAAATAATTAAATAATATGATGTCCGTTGCAACTACTAAACACTGCACTATGAAAAAATAGACCCGTAATTTACGATGCACACGTGTGTATATTGTATTCTGTAAACCTATTTAGCATTAATTATAATAATACATTCATAAACTTTAATTTAAATTATACAATTATTATTCGCGAACCGGTAGTACCTACGTATGCGTCACAACACGCGTAAAAGATTGTTTTGTTTATAGTTTCATTCGAATACAGCAGTAGGTACCTAGCTATACTTATACTCACAACTGCCGCATTATTTCACCGTCACCGATCACAATATAAATCTAAAAATCCAAATTGAACATGAACACGATTATTTTATACTGAGAAAATTAAAGTACGTATAATACACATTTTATAACAATTAATTATTATTAACATGCAACCTATATCCTATTACGGATTGTTAAAATTTAAATTCAATGATCGGCATTATCGGTTACTTTTTACAAATGATAAACTTGCCCAAAAATATACAAGTTCCTACATGCATACATACGTCATACACATAAATACATATACATATTGGCAAGATAATATAAAACATAATATTATTTCTATATTTAAAAAAAATCAGTCTATTCGTAAAACATTCTGTAATGTAAATTCATAAATTACGATTTATTAAAAAAATACATAGAAATACATAACCTAACACAATACATAGAAATACATAACCTAACACAATACATGGAAATATTCATAAATGATAGGTAATAGTATGTTAATGATTTAATATTCATTATCAAAAAATGTGAAATATTCATAGATTAATATTAGGAGTAGATTGTTAGCAGTATATTATTGATCAAATAATATATTATGTTTTTTTTTATTAATTAAAAGTTTCTAAAATACTACATCGAATTATGATAGTATTACGCAGTATTGATCGTGTTTTTTTACTTCAATTGTATATTATATTGTAATAAACACCAATATGTATAAACAAATATGCACATCAGTGCACATAGAAAAAATGTATGTTGTCTATTTCTAAATATATATGAATATTAATAAATTAATTATTTTTTCTTTTTTTTTTTTAGAATATCACGGAGTTAATGGTAAGTAACACAAAACTAATTAGAAAAAAAAAAAAGAAATATTAATGTATTAAATGTAATCATTACCTCTGTATAATTGTTGAGAACGAACTGGTTGAGTCTTATGAAGCACACGAGCTACCACATTCGCGGACGAGCTAACTGGTTACCATAACACTAACGAGACTGCTTAGCGTATGTCCATAGTCAATATCAGTGTTGATAATTTAAATTGTTCAAGATTGCCTTTAGCGCCTCTGTGGGAGACGTTTAATAGTTTTAACCATGGTACAACTTAGATTTATTATTATTTATTTATGTATTAATATTTTTATTTTTACAAGAAATTCTAAAATAATTACATACCATTATTACATGATACATTATTTATTATAATGTACTTATGTTATAAAAATTATATTAATCAATTCACGTGACCTCATACTTTCAATATGCCAATAATTAATTGGTTTTTTTTTCGGCAAGTAACGAACCTTGAAACATAAAAACTATTTAAGATATAAACAATCACACTATGTAGACATCAAATAATTATTTAACGACAATAATAGTACTCCCGCAAAGCAGTAGGTGTATAAATTGAATAAATCATAATTCTTAATTAATCGGTAATTGAATACTATTTAAAAAGAAAATAACGATATCAGCGTTGAGTACATACTTAAATATGAGTAAAATGCAATTACAATGTTTTCCTTGTCAATACCAAATTAATAAAAAATAAGTCAAACAGAAAAGTTTTTGATGAGAACATGTTTACATTTGTTCAGTTCATAAATTATTTTTCCGAAACTTGTGAGACATTCCCCGGATACACTCAAAATTAACGATACTGTTATCACTTAAACCTTAAACGAATAAATGCTGAGATTCATACAAAATGTAATCTTTTCCAACGTACTGAACATTTAAATAAGTTAATTAATCTTATGCTACAGAACACAGATTACAACCGAATTTTGAGTTCAGTATTATTATTATACTGTTTTGGCGAGAGATAACGTATTCGACTAATAGACGGTTATACTTTGGAATAAAATAATTTTTTTTTTTTTAATTAAAGAAAAAGACTTAAATGCAAAATATTGAACTGATTTTTAAACAAAATTTTACGATCGGTTCAAATCAAAAACCATGAAGTTAAAAACATATTGTACGTAATAATATCCACAGGCTATATTTTTTACACGTTGCTTATTTTGTCCGTTTCTGAAATATATCACCTGAGTTTTTTATTACTAGGTATTTAATTTACATTATTGATTATTGATCGTTGTGAAATATTTTCCCCTTGAATATTGCCACAAATAGTTTTTAACGTAATTTCGAGTAAAAATTCAAGATTAAAAACCTGAAATAGACCATTTATTTAACACATATAAATATTTAATTCTAAACTCTCGATTGGTACATGGAAAAAAATAATATGACATTATTTATTTTATTTTTATAAATGAATTAACTAAACAACTAGATAACACTGAAATTTTAATAAAATTGTGAATAAATAAAGTAGCGATATTAAATGAATATGATTTTCCGAAAAAGTTCAAAAGTTTACGTACTAATAATAATACAACATGATTTGTATTGATGTGTAGACTTAGCTAATCAATCATCGTATGTACGTTTATAAAATAATTACATATTTATTTAAAAAATTCTTTATTTATCGTCATCGTATGCACATACTTATAGTTTAACTTAAATTAAATATATTTATTTATATGTAACATTAAAATGATGGACTGAAGACTAAGGTCAAATTTAGTAAACCTAAATGTATCATATATACAACTAAAATACTTTGTCGAGTTAATTATTTAGTCGGTATAATAAATGCGAAATTTCTAATGACTTTAACATGTGGATAAGCACACATAATTATTATTGTTCATAATATAATATTAAGATAAAATATCATTCGAATGATAAATAAAATTAAAAAATTAATAATAATGGCCTTATAGAATATTATTATTAGGTACGCTTTACTATATTTAAAAATTATTACAACAAAAAAAGTACATGTAATACGTGATATTATTTTTACTTAATATTATATGATTTACAATTATATTATAGTAATGGTATACAATATGCATTACACAAAAAAAATAAAATACATCTATAATTCAGACCTCGTCACATTATCACAGTTTTAATTTATTCAAAACATTAATTAGTGAACAAATAATCTGCCAAAATATTATCGTGTAATCAAAGAAATGGCATGCTAATCACTACGATGGTCACTACGATGGATGCGCGGGAAAATGTTCAAAAAACTATCTTAGGTTTGAAAATATTTACTTTAAAATTAGAGAATTTCGTCTCGTCTCGAGAATCAGTAGCCTTCATAAGAATTTTTTGGATAACGAATATTTCATCTTCCACTTTTAAAACCTAAACCTAATTATTTTTTGAAAAAATACACAACCCATTCAATATAATATTCAATTTTGGATTTTGGATTCTTTTGGATTCTGAGTTAAACAAAGGATATACTGATTTACAATATTGAATTTTTTCTAAAACTACAATTTTGGATAGTAAAATTTGTTCAAAAGTTCGTATTTTAAGATGGTTATTTTTCTCTATTATCTTGTTTTTTCAATACTCAGAAAAAAAGTAGCGTAAAAACGTTAAAATATGCCGTAAATGAAATTTAAATGAAATACGACTTAAATTATTTAATCATAACTCAAAAAAATTTTCAGGTTTGGCAGCTGTGCGCCTTCTTGATCAAGATCTGATGCCACTAAAATTTCGCTATATTATGTATAATCAAAAATTTTAGTAATTGTAAAAAAAAAAAAAAGCCGATAAGATAATGGTGGTGGAAGTTCGTCCTTCGTCGCTTCGCTCCTCGGACAAGATAATGGTGAGGAGTGTATAGCACTTTCTATCATGGGATCACCTGGTTTACGATAGTTTAGTTGTATGGTACTTTACATTTGAATGCAATGATAAATCATTGTAAGTTAAGTACAGGATACAGTAGTTGGGTGGGATACACGAGATGCATTGCTAGATTAGGCATTATTGGATAGATTTTGGAATTATTTTATATTATAAAAAAAAAAAACGATTCTGAACGAAGATGAAGATGTCAGCCTTAAATTGTAATATATATTTTATTTTAATATCCTAGATTGGGTTAAATTTACATTTGTCTATTAATGTGACTTCTGCTCGTGAGCATTGGACAAACCAGGATGTGCATAGATAGGGCGTAGGTAAATACCATATTATTTGCCTAAATGCACTATCGTGACGGTACCACCCGACCCCGCCGTCCATATATGCTGAATGCTCCGTGGCTACGTCTATTTAAATATTAATAATTAATAATAATATATAAAATCCGCATGTTTATGGAACTGATACACACATTAAAATAACTGGAAATTGGAAGTTAGTAACGTTCTATTCAACCATGTAAAGGTACGTTATACACCTTGTGTTTACAATCTACCAATATTTTGTATAGAACAGCTGTCAGCTACTGATTATATTATAATAAACTTAATCTATTTAATTATCTTTATCAGCTGTGATATTACATAATATTTTCATTTCTTATCTTTGAATACAAAAATTTTTATACATTTTCAACTACAAAATAATTTGCAAATATTCGTGATTTTGACAAATTTTGTCGATTTTTGAACTTCAACTGCTTATAAAAAAAAATTGTGCCTATGTATTTGAATAATTTTTGAGTCACTCTTAGATCAACTTATTCAAAACCTTCTATTAAATTTTCAAGCGATTTGGTAGGGCCAAAAAATTGTTATCGACTTTTATAAAAAAAAATCTAAGAAAAATCGAATTATTCAAATGCCTATAAATAGCTAAAAAATAAACGAAATATTTTGAAAATACAACTATGTAAAGAAAATGCCTATTTAAACATTTTGTAAAAGTTTTAAGTTTCTACGACCTATACTTTTTGAATAAGAACAAATATCAAAAATCAATGATGCCTAAATTGTTATTTTACGCGATTATGTGAAAAAATTGTAATTTCAAACACTCATAAAAATTTTTGATTTTATTCCAAAACAAATTTTTTTATAGATAATTGAAGGAAAACGTATGTCAAACTTTGTACCGAATTTACAATTCTTAGTTTTGAATACTTAAAATTTTATGAATTTTCAACTGCAAAATAACTTCAAATTTTCGCGATTTTCTACACATTTCGTAAAAATGTGAACTTTTTATGCTTATAAAAAAAAAATTGTGCATTACGCTTTGAATTTTTTTTTTATACCGATAAGTTCGACATATTAGGTACCTTGTATTAAATTTTCAAGAATTTTTGTCCAGTCAAATTTTTTTTATCCACATTTCAGAAAAAAAAACAAAGAAAAGTTGAAAATTTCAATTGTCTATTAAAAGCTCAAAAAAAGTCTAAAGTTTACAAAAATTGTACTACGTATAGATGATTCCAATATAAACATTTGGTGAAAGTTTCAAGTTTTTTCGACTTATACTTTTTGAATAAGAACAAATATCAAAAATCGTTTAAGGCTAAATTATTATTTTACGCAATCATGTAATTATTTCGTAAACGTTTGAACTTTAGATGCTTATAAAAAAAAATTGTGACTCACGATTTTTGATTTTTTTTAATAGCAATAAGTACTTCTAATGAGGAACCTTGTACTAAATTTTCAAAGTTTTATGGCCAACCAAATTTTTTTTATCCACATTTCAGAAAAAAATAAGTTCAAATTTTCGAGATTTTTCAATATTTCATAAAAATTTAAACTTTTTATGCTTATAAAAAAAAAGGTGTGCATTTCGCTTTGAATTTTTTTTTTATACCGATAAGTACTTCTTATGAGGAACTTTATATTAAATTTTCAAGATTTTTTGTCCAGCCAAATTTTTTTTATCCACTTTTCAGAAAAAAAAACTAAGAAAAGTCAAAAATTTAAATTGTCTATAAAAAGCTCAAAAAAAATCAAAAGTGTTCAAAAATTTTACCACGTATAGATGATTTCAATATAAACATTTGGTGAAAATTTCAAGTATCTACAATTTTTGGTTTTTGAGTAACGGCTAAATAAAAAAATCGATTTCGTCGAAAACGGGTTTTGCACAAAAAGTACCGTTTTTTCCTCATTTTTTGTTTGTTTTTCCCGTGGCATTTGAAAACTTTTGGGAATTTTCACTTGTGACCTCTCTAAGGTACCTCCGATATTCGTTTTGCCACCGAAAACATACCCTGAAGTTCAAAATTGAAGCATTATTTCGAGTAGTTATGGTGTACACAGACACAAAAACAAAAAAAAAAAAAAAAAAACACATCATAGTAAAATCAATACATTCTTCACTTCGTTCAGAATCTAAAATACAGATTGTTAATATTCAATTAATAAAAGTTTTTATAAAAAAAAACCTCAAAATTTAGAAGCTACTAAATTTAAATTTTCACAAACATTAAAAACTTTTTTGATGCAAACTTGACGAGAGCTTCAAAAAATGTTGACTATTTTTGGATTGAAAATAGAATTTTTAAAATATCTTTCTTTTTTTAATTTTTTATCAAATAAAATTTTAATTTTTTGTACAAAACCTGAACATTAAGCATAACCTTATACTTACATACTTTCCTTAAGATACTGAAACAATCGTTAGCCTAAATTTTTTTCAATTAGAGTTTAATAATAAATTTGACGAATCGACTATTATTATTTATTGCATCAAATCCCTACTTTAAATGTTTATAAAAAATGATCGGTACATCCAATCTTTATGAAACTTGGGATGAAGCTATTTGAAACTTTAAATACTTATAAATCGGAAACTATTGGTCCGATAATACATCATTTCTAAAAATATTATTCTTTTTCGTAATATTAGGCCATAAATATTGGTTACCATTAAAAAAAAAAAAAACTAAAACCACTGAGATAAAAAAATGGTAGAAATATGGTAAAAATATTACTTTTTTCGTAAAAATTTGTTTTTTCTCTTAGTGTTTTAAATTGTACATAAAAAGCAACTTAAATTTGTGCGTTATACAAGGTTAAATCATAATTTTCAAATAATTCTGATACATCTTGTATTACTACAGTAGGTATATTAATTAATTAACCTATATTAAGAATATTAGTGCATTAAGTAGAATTAAATCAAAACTAAACACGAAAATATTAAAACAACACTTAAAATAACGTACATTTATTATCATTATTAGTTTTCTAACAACAACGGAAATTTTTAAACAATAAAGAAATCAATAATATAGTTCATGACATCCATATGATGATAAAAATACAATTAGAACTTTTTCTGAATATGAGTAGAAAACATTTTATTACACAAGAAAAAAATAAATTTTAAGTGTTTCACTTGTCATCGTCAGTCTATTAAGAGCTTAGGTATGTATGAACTATGTACTGTAAAAAAGAATCAAACACTGAACATAATATAAATATTTAAACAAATATTATATTGCACGTAATTGAAATGTCTGAATGTGTAGACGCTGAAAAAACAATTCAGGAACGTATAAATATTGAAATAAGCAGACAAATTATTTTGCATGATTAAAATTTTTATTCTCGAATATTTAGAAATTTTTTTTTTAAAAACTAAAAAATGTTGACAATATAACTATTACAATTTCAAAACGTATACAATAATAAGTATAACTATGTAATTTATTAATATTAGATTATGATGTATTTATAAATCATTAAATATAGGTAGATATATTGATTGGTATAGGTTAGGTTATAGTTTGCATAATTGTTTAATAATTTATTTCTACTTGATTAAATATAATACTTAAATAATGTGAATAAAGAATTAGGTAAGTGTCCATTTCGAATAACTAATTAGTTAATAATTACTCTAGTTATATATTTTATATACGTTTAAGTATATATTAATCATAACTTATTTTATACCTTATAAAGTATATACTATACCTACATACTTACATTATAGTATAATTTAATACTCAATATTCAATAATTGTATAATATTGCACATCTAAATATTAATTTTATCGTATTATTTTTACGTCGGGATATCGATTATTATGATTTTTTTTCATGCACTGTGTTTTATTTAATTACGAGTATATTAATAAAACTAATAGGTTATATAAATATATATAAATGAACAAGGCGCGAATGTGCAGTGTCCGTCTTCCGGACGTAAAGTATAATAAATTTGCGGTCAACAGAACCAATTTTGTGCTGTTAAATTAATTATAATTGAACTAATATCTATTATCCAACTTAAAGGTAAAAACATATATTGTGTTCTTACGTCAATTTTTCACGATGTTTCAGATTTTAAGCGATTATGATCATGTAAAATACAACTATTTTAAAATTCTCACAACTTACTTTAAATTAAAAACCTATTGTATAAAACCAACGTAGAAACACAGATAATGTTCTTCCTTTTTGACCATGAGTCGATTTATATTAATATTAAAGTAAACAACATAAAATTAGTTCTGAATGCAAATTTACTATGTTGTACGTTGATTGGACCGCAAATATAATTCACGTGAGTCGGGAGTGTAGCGTCCTCTTATGGGGTCTGTCGTTCATGTATTCTTTCAACAACATGAGATATTGACAATGTCATGTTATATATTACATGGAAATAGAAGTATTCATTTCCAATTAAAATTTAACGGCTAAAACATAAATGTAATGAACTAATGAACAGCTAATGAACTTTATACGGTCCTCTACAATAACAATGTATTAATGTGTACAATGATAATATCAGGTAGAAACAGAAATATTGACCGACGCAAAAAATGCATAAATAAATCTGCGCGATAGATCGAAACACTAACAGGACACTCTCGAGTCATGAGTGTCCCAAACATATTTTCATTTGCATACGGGTTTATGAAAAATTACGTCCAAGAGAAGTTATGTGCATGTTATAAAAGCGTTAAAAACCCGGAAAATAGATAAACAATTAACTTTTTTTTTAAATATTTCACAAGCTATTTGTGTAAAAAATTACGTCAACTAATCCCCACATAATGTTTCCTCATTACGCGTACACGTTGCGATTTTTAAGCTCACAAACTAATCTACGTCACATATTTTACATAACCTAGTGTCTAATGTGTCGTCGAGCGGTGTCGTTCAATTTTGTAGATCCTCGACATCTCTCTGTTGTCAACCTCGATAACGTTTTCGCACGCATTACAATGAGTAATGGGTTGTTTGAATTTGTATCAGAAATTCGGAAACGATTATTAAGTCGCGGACGGTAGACGGTAGACGTAACAAAAATAATAATAATGTATCAAAACATATATAGGCTAAAAAAGATACATCACGTCGCGTTGCCTGTGCAGTGCTATTGACCCTAGTGTGTGTCATAACACACTGTAAATTGTGTATGTTCGTACGTACGTATGTATGTGTGTACTATTTATATGTACATATATAAATTATGTAGCATGTATTGGTAGTAGGTATATATTTATATACAGAGTATCTAGAAAATGTTAGACCATTATTCGTAAACTGCAAGGAATACGATTTCAAACTTTTTTGGTCACGCTGTATAATATACATAATACATATTGATAGTGCAACAGACTTGCAGACTGCAGATGACAATGTCAAAACTGCGAACCGTTACCCAGAGATTGCGCGATCGAATCGCCGCACGTACCTTAAACGGCGCGCAGCCGCAGTGGTTAAATATTTAATACAGTATAATGTAAATTATGCAATACATAATATGACGCGTGTGTAATAATATAAATAAATATATATATATATATATGTTCAATATGCATTTATAATTATGACAATTTAGTGTGCACGAGAGTACCTCTTACGATATATCGTATATTGCAGAATTGCAGCAGTGAACAAAAAAACGATCAGACTATGACATAAAAATATAAAACAAGCAAGTTTACAATATGTACATGTCTCATGCAAACAAGATAAATCATAATTATTATAAATGAATGAATTCGATAGATTATTACCACAAGGTGACACGTTGGTTAGCGACCGATGAGTTCATGCAATATTAAATTATTCATACAAAAAATTCTAATTTTTTTCAATGTACAAAACTTTTGAAATCGGTTTTATAGTGACGTCACAAAAACTTTGGCTGTTGGAGTAAACAAAACTGAAACTAGTCACCCACTCTAATATTCAACTCACAATATCCATATTCAATAATACCTAGTACTTTCTAAAATTCACATTATATTTTTCATTAAGTGTTAATCGCATAGATAAGTATTATTTCAAAAAACTTGATACTCAAGGGACGATAAATTCTTTCTACGTAATTCATGCGTTTATGTAAAATTATAAATATTTTTCTGAAGTGTTTATAATTTTGGTAAACATTAAAAAAATATAAATAAATATTAATGAAATTATTATATATACGAGTATCTAATACTAATGGATTAGTGTAATATTTAAGTACGCCATGCCATGTTGCTAAAATTTTATTCAAAATATTGGACTAAAACAGTGAAACATTGAATACTTGTTCCAAAGTTCTTAAATTTTCATCACAATATGTGCACATATATCAAAAAAATTTTACGCACCCTTCCAACGGTTAACTTCGAAAAATGACTTGTGACACTATGCCTGTACGCGTCGTATTGTACCTATATGCGTTACACATTAATCGTATAATAAAGACTAATCGAAGAGTGATTTTTTTTAATTCTAATTTTGTTTCTGCGATTGGAGTTCGTGAATATTTTGCTTCTACATAACTATGAATATCATGCGTGTGCTTGTAAATAAAAACTGTTGTCATAATCGAATGTTCATTCTATAAACCACGATAAATGAAAGGTAATAATAAGTACCTACACAATATTTGCATGCAATTAGAATTTCCATGTGACACACGCATCTCGTGATTTTTTTTACATTCATTAATCACACACGTTCGACGGACTGTTTTATGGTGATTTATTATCATTTCTCGAGTACAGCGAGTCACACGGTTTCGATAACGTACATGATGTCCAATGGTACAAAGTATTGAGTAATACACATACACACACACACACACACGCACGTTTATTTCGCGTACGCCGCGAGAAAATGCGAAACGACGCTTCTGTGTGTCTCGTTATAATATAAACACATAATATTATTCGTTATAGTTGCTGTGTAATCGTATGCCGATGAGACTAAATATTAATACGCGTGAGCCGCATGCGGGCGCAATTACCTACGGATAGCGCGCACGGTTTTTATAATCATTAAGTATAACACTTAAGATGGGTATGAGTGTATGACATGCGTGCATGACCAGTACCCCGTGGACAATGACGAAGCGAAGCTCGGGACGATTTTATTGCGCTAAGTATACAGTCTATTAGTGGCGACCCGGGTCGTAATTATTTTATTTTATTGTTTGGAAAGAATCATCAGTAAAAACAAATAATATTCGACGCACCACCTTGTTGTCGACGGCCGACGTTTTGCGACAAACCTCCTTCGGCCCGACCGCTGACTGCGACAGTCCATCGCCATGATTGTTGTTGTCCGCGTCGTACTGCGGCGGCTTGGACAGCAGCTGCTCCCGGTTGAGACGTGTTGCTCGTGCCTTGGTCATTTGAATGCAACGAGTCCGGCCGGCGTACTGTCGGATTTCGTTAACTCGTGAGTGTATATATTATAAGTTATAACACTCACAATCGCTACTACACGATTTTGGATCATAAAAAAAAAAAATATATATATGCATATACGTTGTGAAATTATATAACGTACACACTACACGTGTGTATGAAATACAATATAGGTATATAGTAGTATAATATATATACACGCGGAGGAACGCGTCGTGGTGAGTGGTACTCAAAAACAAGTGCCAACGGATATTTCGGTTGCGTCGTAGTATTTATGCGCTCGCAGTGTACGCGAGTCTATAGACGCATTATTGGTGCATAAGATGCATTTAGGCACATTAGCCGCCGCGAAAACAATAAAAAAAAAAACATAACGAGTGCATGGGCACCGTTCGCGCACGCACTTGTTGCAGTACACCTACATATGTGTTACACGCGCATACGTAATTGACGGCGTCGTGGGCATTCGATGAATCGATCTGTCGGTCCCCCAGACTCCGTATAATACACGTCGGGTCGTTCGAATTATCTGACATGATTATTACAGTTAACCTAAATTCTGTGTATGCCGAAACGAGTGCATACAGACGTTTATTATCCCGATAGTACAGATCATATACCGCGGCCTTGGTTCCCGATTAACAATGTTTTATCTTATTTATACTCAAAACAATACCATGTGCAATGCTTTATATTGTGTATTTATTATATCGTAAATAGGTACGCATGCCGACATGCGTATTATATCATCGATTCCGATACAGTATAAACTGTACAGCTCCACACCCCGTGCTATCAATGTTTTGCCCGTACTATACACAAAACACTTTGTGTTAGATATCACACAACAAAAAGTAGGTCTTTATATCATATGAACGCTATGTATACAGACAATCAAGGACACGCGTTTTTTTTATTGGTGTTCTCGTAAATATTAAAAACGAAAAGTCGTCTCGTCGTACACTATTTGATAATGCACGTTATAGTCGAGGCTACGGATTTATAGCATTTGCATATTTATTATTGTATTTATTACCGATAAATAGTTGGAACTCTTGAAATCATATACCCGCAACGGATCAAAACAAGACATTTTTTTGCTTCACATATTTTTTTACGCGTTAATAGTGATATTTTCGAATCTAATTATGCATATTTTCAAAAAAATTTAAGCGTTCTCTTCATTGATCTATTTGGTCTAAATTATTTCATAACCGTTTTGACGTGAAAGAAATGAAAATATATATGTATATTTTTTAATTTAATACTTTGAATTCTGATGATACAGTATCATTTCTAATAATGTTTAATAACATTATTGTAAAGTCATCAAATCATTTTTTCTAAAAAGTAGGAAAATAAAATAGATTTCTATCGTATATTTTGGAAATTTATTTACAAATGATTGTATATTTTAATAACCATAAGAAGGGCTAAAATGGAATAAAGGGAAGATTGCGACTACAAAATCCCCTTAAATTCGGACTGTATACATAATATCTTGTAAGTTTCATTGCGAATAATTTTAACTATTTCAATGTAAAATAAGTTTCCCATTTACATCCTGAAATATATTGATATTAAATATTACCACATACTTTATGTATAATAACAATAACATTGTAAATTAAAAAACAAAAAAAATAAATATTAGGAACTAAGGGCCTGAGTAGCGAGTCTCTTCAATTTCCTAGCCCTAATAATATTACTTTATGAACTTTTTACTGTGTATCTAAAACACGGTTTACAATTGATATTGGTATAAATAAAGCTGAGCTGTGAGACCATGCAGAGAACGTTTGAAAATGAAAAATGAACGAGGGAGGATCTTCAAGCCTTTGTTATACCACCACCAAAATTGACGTCATCCTACGAGTGTAAAGCGTCATGCAGACACAGAGTAAAGTCTCATCCATAAGTGTGCATCCGAGGCAGGCTACTGCCTCCCTTGCGAGATTTCCTGCTTCCTCAAAATCTCATATAACACTGGTTTTTAATTACAGTTAAATATTTTCAACATGCGATTTTAAAATAATTAATAAATATTAAAATTACATCGTATATACACTTATCAAAATATCGACTATCATAGAAAAAATATTATATATATATATATATATATATATATATATATATACAAGGGCGCCGGATTTCCCAAATTTCACGGGGTGCCTAAAATCCTTAGATATTAATAAATGTCAATTTAAATAAATAATAATTTTTTTTCAACATAAATTGTTACCTTATTTAATACGACCTTTTTCATATATTAAAACTTTTAAATACATATTAAAAATTATACATAAAATTATTTTCATTTCATATACGTATGTTAGGAACGAGTTATCAAAACATCCAAAATATATTGTTGCCATAAATATTATACAACGAAAAAATTATAAACGTATTAAATTACGTATTTCTCTATATTTTTATTTCATGGGGTGCAGAGCACTCCATAGAATGATTCATGGGGTGCTTGAGCACCGCAGCACCCCAATAGTCGGCGCCCATGATATATATGTAAATTCATATATTTTTTATTTTTCTAATGATAAGACAGCTTCAACTGTAGTAACTGATATTTTAAAACATTATACCTTACCGTCAAACTGCGTATGGAACTTCAACGAAACATGTTATTTTACAGGTAGTTCAAATTATGTTTTCATATATTATTTGTCTTTAAAGACGTTATTATTATTATTATTAAAAATTACCAACTAAAAACTGCTGTGATAATTTTATGTTTAACTTAACCCACAACCATGTATAAAACAATATATACGAATTATACGATGATTTAATAGAACTGTATCATAAATTTTGTGTGAAAATTAATTTCAATGATTGTTGCCTTATATCAAAACCTTAGCTGGGAAAACATGTGGAAGGAGGTGCCTGGAATCTAGTCTTCCTTAGTTATGATCTTTCCTCTCTTGTCAAGAGAACGGTGCCGTGCGTATGCATCACGTTCATGATTTCACCTACCTCTCTCACACGTCGTTGTCACTTGAAGATTTCGCGAATCCGTTTCAATCTCCGCCGCCACGCGTCCAACTTCTCTGTCCACACGGCGCTCGTGTATGTCATAATCTATAAAAGCATAAACATATTCACAAATAACTTATAAGTATAAGCATTTATTTTGTATTTAAGGGAGAAACAATTTAAAAGGGTCTAAAGCTATGCTTATTGCAAAAAGTATTCCTTGAATCGTTAAACTTATTTAAAGATAAATATTGATTTAGATTTTTGTAGATAATTAACATTTATTAATCTCAAAGAATAACTACAGTAAACAATCAGGTATCAAAAACTATACGTAAATAACTATCAATTATCTCACACATATAATATGAGTATAATAATATGATTGTTATGGTTTTTTTTCCTACATTGATTCTAAAAACCATGTATAACTAAATAACATTTTTAAACCTTTTATTATTTAATTGTATTTCATATTACATGTAAACAACAAGAAATTCAGTTTCAAATAAACATTTTTACTTACCCTCTGGTTCTATACTTTGATGAAAATAATGTTATGTAACAATGAACAATGTTACTGATGAGTTTATAATAAGTATCTTACTTGACAGTTTTATATTATTTGAATTAATCCCCGGAATTCTGAAATTTAAACTGAAGAAAACAGACCAGACGCTAACAGGCTAACTTAAACTAAACTTTGAAAGGGGATATATATATATATATATATATATATGTATGTATACCTATACATACGTGATACGTATTTTAAATCGCATGTGAGAACACGACGTGTTGTCATAATAATACGTGAATTAACACAAACATGATAATATCAAAAGCGTAAATTGTAATCCACGTATTACATATTATTATATTTTACATACGGCACGCAGTTTAATATTTTTCAACCGTACATGTACCTAAAGCCTCGGTTACACAGTGCGAGCTAGACGACCGAGTTCCCATGCATAGAAAAGAATACTTATGTTCCCATGTCAGTTACTGCAGTGCAGCCACTCGCACCGTGTGACCACATTATACGAGTTACTGTTATCTGAAATACGGCAAGCACAGATTTCTATTATAGAAATCTGTGACGGCAAGTGACTCGCATACCAGTTACTACAACATTTTTTGTTTTTACTCGCCTGCTCGCATTCCCCCACCACCATTATCGACAACAATCTATAAGATATTCCAGATGAAATGAAAGAAATACGAGAGTTATTTCTAACTTCACTCTTGCAGGTATAGCAGCCCTCATGTGCGTATCTTCACGTTGAATTTTTGGAGCTATTAAATTTAAAAGTATTTCCACTTGTGTTGGTGTCATTCTCATAACTGCTTTATACTCTAGGGTATCTTCATTATATAGCTCTTTAAATATTGTATGCGTTGCCCCTTTCCTTTGCATCCAATTCCTGACCCAAATCGTTCTTTTTTTCTGCCGTTTGAAGTAGTTCATTGCAAAGTATTTTTGTAACCGCTTTTATTAAGGTATTAACTGTAATCAGTTTTGTATTTTGTGACGACATTGCACGAGACATTGCTGCGACACTGCTGCAACATGCACTACAGTAGCTCTCGTATTCAATCTCGCCATCAACTCGCACTTGTGTGACCGGATGAGGCGAGTTGAGATACTGTCATGCAAGTACACTAGTACAGTAGCTGTCCACTGTCAGGTTAGCAACTCGTATTGTGTAACCAAGCCTTAAGTAAAATACTAAAATCATGGTATTGTACTCACATGCGGCTTGTGGACCGGTGCCTGTATATTATTATATGTTTTTGTGTTGTCGTAATCCTAATAATATTGTTCAAGGAAAGCGGAAACATCTACCTGACGAGTGACGACCGAAATAGATAAACGTGCCGATGATTGGATCGATCGATCGATCGCTCGCACACATCGTCGGGGCCTACGCCGAGTACAGTATAAATTATAATACAATACAAATGTGAAACGTTTTTCGGTTTTGATTTTTCATCGAGTTTTACTATCACATCAGAGGTCGGTCGCATACACTAATATGGACAATATGGTGTCATAATTAATACTATTGAGTTTTATATTTTCTAGTTTCTGTTTTTATCATTATTATCATTATTATTATTATTACCTCATTGTGTTTATTGGTCGTTGAAGAGCTTCTCGTTTGGTATTCAGCTACAACTACCACAACGGTACGCACACGGTGACGAAAACGATAAAAAACATAGAATTGATGACATATGTTTGAAAGACACAAAATAATAACGCACGCACGGTGGAATCCTTACGAAAATCGTGTCCGACCGACGACGGAGACATTGGACGATGAACGCGATTTGAATTTTCTTAATCGATGCGCCTGTTATGTACGATTTACGTGTTTAAATTTTAAAAATATTATTGTCGTTGATTATTGTTATACAAGTACTAGCATACTGTCAACACATTATATTACATCATTAATAATTGTTCCGCTAGTGTATTACAATCATTAGTCGCCGTTTTATGTACTTACCTACCCACATGATCATTATATGTCTTTACAATAATATTATTACAGTTGATTTTACCGATAACAGAATTTAAATAACTAAAATAATAAAAATGATTAACAGGTCAATCAATGATGTTATTGGGCGCGTAATTATATTATGTATTTGTAGAAATTTTAATACAGTACAGTAAAAATCAAAAAATTCAATAATATATAAAATAGTATGTACAACTTTTACAATACCTAAGTATAACAAATGAATAATTTAGTGTAGGAACTCTAATGTCTAAAAAGAAAGAACTCGTTCAACACGACGGAATTTATTAGTCAAAATGTTATTTAATATTGATTAAAATAGCTGCACATATTTGAGTTTGAAATGTTGATAATTTATCGTAGATTTGTAGGTCCTTGACGCAATGTCCATTAAATTAAATACAACCGACGGATAGTAGAGATTTATTTTAAATATGTATCCCTTAAGTCGTATGTAGGTGTTGAGCGTCATTTGTGACCGGGCGTTTTTCTAAAACATTTGATTCCGCTCATTATATACGTAAAAATTATTAATTATGTAAAACAAAAATAGAAAAAACATTTTTAATAAGTATATATCTATGAAAATTCCGGTTCTGCTTAAAAATGAATGCAACTTATTATTTGAAACTATTAATAATAATGAGCAACTAATAAAAAGTCGAGACTTTATTTTTGGAAATTCAATATGATTGGAAACATATTGAAGTTTTTTAATTCAAGAACAAAAGAAAAATTCATTAACTTATTTAAAAAAAAATTTCAGTCATAAATTCAATTCTTTAAACATCTATCAAGAATATAAGATGAAATTTAATAATTTTATTCAAAAAACTCACTAAATCGATTTTGGTTATTTAGCCCGTAATTCGAAAAATAATATTATTTGAAACTTGAAATTTGTATCATATAAATTAATGACAAAGCGTTACTTATTTCACGGAACTTAAAAAAAAAAATAGAATTTTCAAGCTAAAAATACAACTTTGGTAATTTCTTGTTTTACAAAGTTTATCTTTAATAACATTTTTAAAACTCGATAAAAAGTTCTGAAAATTTGATTTCATCATACTCATGCACTTACTAACAATACTGAAAAAATTTGAGAAATCGTGACACGGGATTCTTTTTATAAGCGTTTATGTAAATTACTATACGATTTTTACGGAATAGACTGTTTTTATTTAGTTGAATATAGACTGCTCACATTTTCGACTTTAAAATGTATATAAAAAATTATTGGACAATCCAATCATGAACCTTTGAATATAGATGGTACGACATGTTTTTAAATTTTTAGTAAAAAAAATGTTTCCTTTCCTCAAACAAAAAATTTTTAGGCAAAAAATTTCAAAAAATAGATTGGTTTTACAATTTATTATGTGTTTTTTATTTGTTTTTAGATTCTGAGTGAAGCGAAGGATATTATGGTTGTTTTTTTTTCTGGAGATACTTTTTGCTCAACTTAACTTTGTTTCATCCAGTAACTCTATAGAAAGAAAATTCTATTTAGATGATACCTTTTAGGATTTATTAAGCTTTTATCTAAATAGTTTTTCCAAGTGAGCGGAAAAACAGCCTAAAATGGACCAAAACCGGCGAAATTGTACGAAAACGGACACTTTCATTAAATTGACTTTAATAATTTCGTCATTACTCTAAAAGTAATGTTGCTAGTAACTCAACTTTAAATATTTATAAAAAGAAATTGTTCCATCCAAACAGTATACTTTAATTCTGAAAGTTTGCTCAGAATCTTTTAACTAAAGATTAAATAAATGATCTATCATTCCTTTTAAATGCAATACACCCATCCCCGTGAAGTCGTCCAAGGCAAGGAACGAAGAATATATACCATGAAACGGAGTACATACTTTTTTTCTTATGCGTGTAATCATTTTTTCGTGTAGTAATAACGGTTCAAAATTTGCTCCAGCATCTCTATATATAATAAATTCCTTCTAGTTGGTACTTTAGAGAGGATATTTTTCTTTAATCTCAATATTTTTTTCCAGGCGTGAAGAAAAACTACTTAAAAATTGAGTAAAAACAGTAAAATTACTGCTATATACAAGATTTTCATAAAATCAATATTTTTAATTTGCCCATAAATTCAAAAAATATAGTACTAGATACAAGAAATTTCCATCAAATATTATCTTTAGTTTTTATAGACTTGAAATAAGTTTAAAAAAAAATTTACCACTTTCAGGCTACCTATGTATAAAACTTTAAAATTATTGGATATTTATCGTTTTTTGGAAGATTTAACTAATACAATTTTAAATATTTGATACAAAACCTGAAAATGTAATTCCATTTTACTCATTTCCTTAAATAATAGTATTCAAAAAATTCTAAATCGTTACTCAAGGTAAATTTTTTACACGCGTTTGAAGTTGCTATTATGGCTCAAATAATTATTTTTACGCATGTCAGATTGATTTTAGTTTGATCGTAATACATTTGTAATTTTTGATTATAAGATCTGAAATATGTGTAAAAGATATTGTATAAGTAGCCTTTGCTATATTTACATAGTAACAGAAATCGGTTGCGTTAATGTTTTTTGTTTAAGTTAGAAGTGTTAAAATACAGTGAAATAGAGTATTATTACGGATATTCTCAAATCGAAATGAATTTTTCTTGTTATTCCAAAACTTTCTTCACTTGAAACTTAAAAATTACATCAATTGTCTATCACAAGTTTTTTCATTTTTTTGAAAATTTAACAACCTAATTGATACTAAAATTATTACTTGAGTTTTGCTCAGAATCCTCTTCCGAAAAAATAATTTATCACTGAATTCAAATTTTAAATAATTTATTAAACTGTATGTTTTCCAATCTAAAAAGTGGCTTATTTAAGGTCCTCTACACCCAACACTGTTATACATATTGTCCGAGTACTTACCGCTATACCGAAGAATACCCATGGTGCGAAGCATATCTGTTTTTATTTGCATAATTTTTGTTGTCCACCATGTGTAATTTATATATATATATATATATATATATATATATATATATATATATATATATCACAACTACACAAGTACTTCATTCATTTTATTTTATGTAGACCAGCGGTACTCAAACTTTTTTGTTCGCGGAGCCCTTATTTTCCTAAAAAAAATTACGGAGCCCCAAAATTCAGAAATGTCTATTTTAGACAACAATAATTCATAAAAAATCATGTCAATTATAAATGATTTGCTTTTTTTTTTTTATTTTTCTGTTGAATACGAATATAAACAAATTATTTAATTAATTTAATAGAAAAAAAATATCAAACTATTTTAGTAATTTATAAATTTTAATATTAATGTGATCCATGATGTTGGTTTTTTTACTGGCCAGTATTTTAATATTTGGCTTGATAGACGAGAGTTGAATTGCATGTCTGCTTCAGCATCTAATCTATTACGATATTTGGTTTTTGAATATAAGTATTAAAATTAAAAACGTTACTAAGAAATATAATAATAATTTAATAATTTGAATTTAATTAATACAGATATGCTCAGGGAGCCACGGAGCCCCTAGACTACTCTCGCGGAACCCCAGGGCTCCGCGGAGCACAGTTTGAGAACCACTGATGTAGACTATCAAAGTCGTTAAGTCATAGTGTCTCGGTTTTAAGTAAAGGTATTTTATAAAATTCTAGTGGCTTCGTAGAAAAATGTAAACTAGGTTATGAACTTCCGATTTACTAAATTGGCTACCTGTCTAATTTCCTCTGTCAATAAATTATTCAAAAAATCTAGAAGAATTCTAATGCATAAAAAAAGAAATACTCCCTGAAATTAACTATATAATTACCTGGCTCATTATTTATACAATGAATTGATAGCATGATACATGTATATCAACCCATACCTATCATATTTTACAAGGGTGGCCAAACCTTCGATCGCGATCTACCGTTCAATTATAAATGATCGTAAAAGCCGATCGTATAAGAATTTATTTCCATTGATCAATTTTATCAAATACCCGAACTAAGAAAAAAATATTTATTTTTTTTGCATAAGTCGATTTTCAAATGAAAAATGTGTTCTCAGTATATCTCTGTCAAAAAAAGTTAGGTAATCCTTACTAAATAACCATGATTGACACTAGAATACAAATATTGTTAGTGTAAAAATTCAATTCCATTTCATTTTAATCATACAAATAATGATGCATTGTTTCGGCAGACTTACTGAAATTATTCAAAAAGCATTAGGTGAAACTGTTCTCCCTGATCCCCCCTCAAGGATGTCCCTGCATTATACATTCTAGGAATCAAGAACATAATATAATACTTGTTACTATGTGCTTATCTGATATCGACTTTTCAGTATTTCAATCGAGTTAATTTATATTTAAAAAAAAAAAGTTCATAATATTAAATTATAGTATTTAATATCTAAGTTATATTTTTTAATTTTAAACGTATTCTAATTTTTTTTATTTCAATATTCTTTGACTATACTTACATAAAAAAAAAATGTAAACTTATTACAATCGACATGTTTTTCATAGCCTCCCTCAAATATTGATGAATTATATAGAGAGATTTTAACTATAATAGCAATATTTCATAATAATAATAATAATAATGATTAATGACTACGATTATATAATATAAACATATAGATAATTTTTTAAAAATTACAAAATAATTTGAAGTAAAGCGGATTGTTCAAATGTCTGCAAGAATAAAATTCCACGTATACCCATAATTACAAACAAGGAGCAAAATATAAAAAAATGCATATTGATTTCATGGAACCAAACGTCAGAGTATAAATTGTAATTATAATATTATATTCAAATAGTCTTGAAGTTTACATGATTTAAAAAATATAATAATTATCGATCATCAGACAATACAACGTATTCGAACAGTTTTAAATCTAATTACTGTTAGATTACAACTGTTATTAACCACACGATATCATTTAAGTCACAAGAGCATTAACATATTTTTCAGGGACGTTCATGAGACGAGCTGTGGTGGTAGACTGATGAACCGATTTATGTACGTCCCCTTCGGTGGCTTTTTTCCCTAATTATTTGTATACCTACATACATAAAACTTGTAATGAATTGACTTATTACGATTATCATTATTATTGTGCATTTATCCTCGTTCGTCTGACATTCCTGTTTATTACCGGGGTCACCCGTAGGTATATACCTACGGGAAGTTGTGGCATTGGATAAGAAGGGATTGGTTGGGTTTGGTTTGAAGAATATAAATTAAACGTTCAGACAATTTGAATAAAATTATTCAATCCGTTGATTGCAAATAATACTTTTATTCGTCGTGTCAATAGTATAATATTTGTATTTATATATCGCACGCAATCACGCAATGCTCGATTGTTGTTGTTGTTGTTGTTTTTTTTTTTTTTTTTAATGTTTAAAATAAATAATATGATTTATAAATCAATTAGAGTTGTGTTTATAAAAAGTTATATGAGAAATAGTTACAATAATATCAAGACATTTTCAAAAAATAATAAATTTAAAACATTATGTACATTTCTAAACTTAAACTTTACAATCCTAATTATTCTATCAAACAAACATTTTATTTTTTACATTAATAACTGTATCAGATTCATTTAATTACGACTCGATTATTGATACATTTGTATTTAAGTATTTAAATGAACAGAGTTTGAAAAATTAACAATTAAAGCTTGTTTTTTTATGTAAATGCATATTCTCACTAAAGAGTTATAAACTTATACGACCAAACACACATTTTTGTCAAGTGATTTAAGCAATATCCAGGCACCCGTAATACCTCGGTAATAGTGTAATACCCACCAGGTCCTGGATGTAGAAAAAAATGTAGTTTTTATTTTTCATTCATTTAGCCTTTAGGCAATTTTATTAAAATACGGTTGCTTATATCCAACATGTACCGTGAAAGGCTATTTGTAGAAATAATAACTATAATTATACAACTTAACTAATTACAGTCAATATTTGAAAAGGTGACTGACTAGTAACTGGGTACGCGTCAATACGGTTGATTTCTGACGTACTATTAAAAAGTATATTATTTTTAAAAAAAAAACATATTTTTAAAAAATTTTATTAGATAGGTACTACTGTAATTTTAATTCAATGATTTTACAGTACTTAAATAAAATCATATATTATATAAAGGATTATATCTATTGACGAATACAATAAAGATCCTTAAGTTCTTTACAATATTAATTTTTATTTTATTTATACTTTTGATTTTTCTATTTTTTTATCCGTTTATCGGTAACACATAGCTTTTAGTTTTACCATATACCTAAGAAGAATAATCCTTTTCTTTTTTTAACCAGATACACTTTAGTGATCAATCAATAAATAGTATTTATCCTAGCAACTAATTCAGAATGTATTTGCAAATGGACAAAATATAAATCTAGCGATGTGTTAGTAAAATTTTTTTTTAGGGACTCAACCACATTATCAGGGTTAGTTCTCATATATTTTGTATACATTATATTTATTAAAGTATCCTCTAAAACATTATTATTGTTATTAAATAAACTATTTCAAATTGAAATGTTAAACTTGTATTTAAGTAACATAACTTTATTAACAAAACCATAAAATTGCTAATTTGTATCTTAACAGTCCATAAGAAAAATTTCCAAAAGAGCAATTGAAACAGATTTTTAAATTATATAAAAATTATTTTTCTATCTTTTAATGCTTTTAAAAACAGTATTTATACCTTTTTTCGACAAATACTTTACTTATACACAAGGTCGGATTAAGAACTTATTGGGCTCCAAGTTTGTAGTTTCATGTGGGCGCTTTTAACAAAACGTATTAGACATTTTAATAAGCCACTCGTGTCACTCGCAGACAAATATATTTTCTTACTAGGTATTCCAAACATTTTTTCAAAAATAATTAAATAAAGGAATATTTATAATATTTTTTCTACATAACATCTACAAAACTAGTAATTGTAGGAAAAAACCACTCATGACTTGAGTAAAACATAGAAGTCAACAGTAAAAATGTTTAATTTACATTACCTATTTAAAATACATTTTTTAATAATATTAATAAAATTGTAAACTATAAATAAATAACATGAATCAATAAATATGTTCTCAATATTTTTTTTCTTGCTTTATTATAAACTAACTCTCTTAGAATTTTATTTAAATCTAGTTTTAATTCATTAAAAATCAGATTTTAATAGATCATTTTCAGAATAAAGGACCATTTGTATGTCTAAGTTTTCTTGGGTTTGAGTAGTCTTATATTTGTTTTTCACTCTAGTAAATTTCGAGAAGGCTCTCTCAGCCGAACAATTAGCAACCGTAATCGTCAAATATATTTTCAAAGATGTGCATATACAAGGGAAAACGTCATCTAGCGACTGATTTACAAACAATCAAATAATTTAAGTATGTTTTTTGAATAAAAAAAAAAAAAAAAAAAAAAGGTTGAAAAAGCCTCATTTATTTTAACGAAATTGTTATGTAATCAAAAAATGTTTAGTGTCAGCTCAAAATGTTATGGGGCCCTATTATTTTAGTACTAAAGAGGGGCTCCGGGGCTACCACCCCTGCTAGACCCTCCTTAATCCAGCCATGCCCATGCACTGTTAAATTTGTTAAATTATATGAACACAATAGTTTTAATGACAAGTGTGTTTAGCCTGTGTTCATTTTTTAGAAAAAAATTTAATAATTTATTAAATATAGATTGATTTACCCAGATGTCTTTGCTAAACATTGATACATGTGTAAAGGCACGCTTTATAACAGCGATAACTTGCTAGTGTTGAAAATGATAAAAATACGCCAAATTCTAAATGATTACAGTTATGGAATATTAATTACATTCTTTCAGATTCTTCGAATTTTATACTAGAATTTCTAATACACATTAATTTATGTAAAGACAGTTCTCTCGAGTTTAGAGAATGAAAGCAAAACGAAAGAAAACATGTTTGCTTTACTTTTATCGATCAATAGGCGACAATTAATTTATCGTAACTAAATGATGTTGAATGTTACAGTTCATTATGATAAAAAAAAATATTTATCAAGACACAGTTTGTGGATCACGACCCGCATATTGTAATAAAATAGTTAATTATGCAATAAAAATAAATTACAGGAACTATTTTCCTGGTGTGGTTTAAAAAAGATATTAAACTGGGTGTGTAAAATCAATAATATTTTTTAAGTAATGTAATTGTCAACATTTTTAACGCTTTAAATTCAAAAATATCAGAAAGTTACTTGATATTTACTTATTATTTACCTATCCAACCAAACTGATTAAATTAATGTAAAACAATTTTGAAATCAATCTAAAACGTCGAACAATCGCTTTTTAAAACAGAAAGATTATCTTTAAAAATATTTATAAATATATTTAAAATGACGTAGGTGATGGTACAGGTGAATAGGAGTGTCCGTTGTATAGCTATGTCTAAAAGTCAAATCAACACAGTGAACTTTTCACGAACTCTAACCTGAGTTCTATATTCAGTTATTTTCGTAAGAAACGTCAAGGCTAGTGCTTGAAAACCAATAAGTGGCCTATATAAAAATGGGAACTATATAATACAGGTAATCGGATATATCTGCTACTATAATATTGTAACTAATATATGTATTGTAATGTACGCATAAACCACACAGGCCCGGACAAAAGGCACAATAATTTTATTGATCGACCTTTTTTTTTTTATGTATAATGTGAAGCGAAATTTATTTTTTACTCTAATTAATTATTTAAAATAACTAATTTGATATTGAAAAATAGCAATAATTTTAAATAAAGTATTGATTTATATTTGCATTTTTTGCGATTTGAGTTGTATTTTTAAATTCTGATTTTCTAAATAAACTATTGATTTTACAATAGTAAAATAACATTGTCTATAGTAGGTATTTTTAATAATAACAATAACATTTCTATTATGTATTTATTTACTTTTCTGATTGTAATAGTGATCCATAAGCTGATTTCAGTCACATTTTATACATCAGACATTTTATATGGTTGATATTTTAAATTTTAAAGACGTAATTTTTTTCTATTCTAAGTAGTTAAGTTTTCCAGGTGTACCTAAGGAAAATTAAGTAAAAACTGCGAATGAGATTTTTATTAAAATAATTTTGGATAGTTAGCAATAAATTCAAAATAATGGTATTAGAAATTCAATACTTCCACCATGAGCCAGCATTACTTTCATACAAACTTGATAAAAGTTACAAAAAAATTGAGATCACAACACAAAGCTTTTTTTAACAATAAAATTTTCCATTATAAGAGCTGAAATTAATTGTATTATATAACCTTCTTATATGTAGTCTAACAGTATTTATATTTTCATGTTAATTGGTTATTGGTTAATATACATATACCTACGTATATTTTTAATGCATTTTAAGTGTTTAATGTCTATGGCAAAATGGATAATTTTTACAAGTATTATTAAATTATTATTATTCTAGAATTAGACCTGCCTACTTACACTTAAAATTTGAAATTTTGAACATTTCTCTAATAACTTATCGTAGATTTTTTTTTAATTAACTAGTATATTGGTAATACAATTACTTAATGAAATTTACTTAGAATAGTTTTCCAAAAATAATGATTGATATTAATAGTTTCAAATTTAAAATAATATCACACAATACTGTTCCCGGGTAATCGTGAAAATCTGAAGGGACTTTACAGACTAGTCTTTACACCCAACACCATCTTGTCCAAAGAGCGGAAAGATGAAATACATACTGATTCCATTATTCCCTGTCATTTTTTCAACGAAATTTAAGTTGATAACGTTCGAATAATATTTGAATCGATTTGATTGGCTCTGCTAATCATTGCTTTTTTTCTTTTTCTTGGTTACCCGTTTTGCTATCGTATTAATATAGAAGTGAATAACAGTTTATTTTAGTTTCGACGCACCTGTGCATGTTTAGCTATATACTATTAACTATTAAGTATACACTCGAGAATTTTGGCAGATTATCAGTAACGGTTACCGTGAAATAATAGAAGATCCTAACACTAAACTATTTTAAGGATAAAAAAATAACTAATTTACAGAGTGCCTATTTTTAAAAGTAGGTATAACTATCGAAATATTAGTTTGTACTTTTTTCCTTCTAAAACCTTTATTACCTATTTTCATGCAAAGAGCGAATAGGAATAGCATACATATTATGTTTAGGTACACATATTATAGACAGGTACCTAAACATTTACATGAAACAAAAATATTTTTTTTCGACTCGGTGATCGACAATAATTAATATCTGCGAACTGCGATCCACTCGACGAAATACATACAACGTTATCTCATATCTCTGCTGTGTTATATCCGTATTTGATGGATCCGTATTTCTCAAAGACGCTAATGACGGTTTGCAAACGGATATACAAAACGGTATATCCGGTTATCTGTACCTAAAAATGTTGAGTGACTAAATCCTATTCGGCTTTTATAGTGATATGTTTAATGTAACTTCAATAAAATTAACTATACACTAAGTACGCGTAATTTGAAACATATCATCTTTATATTTCGTTCAATGTTAAAAAAAACTAGAAACTTAAAACTGAGGGATTAAAAGTAAATATATGTATATGTATGTATTTTTTTGCATCATTGCATAATTATCAATACTTACAATCGACTAAGGTACTTGTAGGATTCAACCGATACGCTGCGTGTTATATAATTTTAGTAATAATGACGATAGTTTTCCAAGAGCTCTTTAGCACACTTTTTCCAATTTATAAGAGGATCGAAGGAAGGCTTTGAGAAAATATAATAAAATATGATAACTTCCAAAATCTAAAAATCTGGAAGTAAAAAATTAGAAAAAAATATATTAATTTAAGTATTACCTATTTTTACGGTACATCAAAATGTTTGTTTTATTTACTATCACAAGTAATATCAATAACTTTATTGTAAAAGGGACAAGTCGAAAAGATCCAGGAGTCCACATAATAACAGGTTTGGCCAGAAATTAGAGTTTTCGTATTCTCATTACTTTTATTTATGATTTTAATAAATCGTTACGACGGGATGACTTATTTTCAACTGCGAAAACAGCCTGTGCACATACATACGTGTCTGCAAGACTTAGGCGGCAGCGGTGGCCATAGTTTCATAGATTTGTTGACGGCGTGCCATTCAGTTCGTATAGTAATATACTACAATACTTTTATAACAATTGCTAACTCATCGTTTATGTCATACTCAGATAAATATCATAATATGCTTCAATAAATAGAACCACAGGACCGTGTAGAGAACGAGTATAGAACGCAAAATATGAGTGACCACTAACGTTTTTTCCATCAACTTAGTGACAAGTACCTAACATTCATTTCTACATACATTTATAAACCGTACTCCACTTACACTAATTTCTACAGGTAAATACACCACCTTAGAGAAGTGTCTTTAAATATGAATAATCCATATTTTATAAAGTCACTCGTTTCACTCGTACTTCGCAACACCAGCGGTCTTCAAAAACTACCCTTAAGAACAGGGTAAATCGGGTAGTAGTGTTAATCGTATTACTTCATTATTCGTATGCACTAAACAAGAGTATATGTTTCTTGTTGTATATTAAATCTGCTTGGTAGTATTTGTTTTATAAACGCAGGAAATTAATATCTTTGACCAGTAAAGTACCTATAATTAGGAAAACTTTATTTAAATATTATTTCAACGATCTGGTTCTCAGAAGCAGTTAGTGTAGTAGGGATTATCCAACCAACAGATACTTAAGTGGAGAGAATAATACATAAATATCGACCGCCCCCTCATTCGAATTCAACTGAATGGAGCGACTAGCGAGGAAGGTGTGTTACACAAAACAATATGTAATTATTCTATTATTGTTGCGCCCGCCGGTATAATGGTTGTGAAATATTAACTTGAATCTATGCCCGAAGAAAAGTGAAAACTTCAATGAAGTGGGGCACACGCATGGCAGTTGGTCAGCGTACAAGGTGTTATTATTGCTATTATCGTAATAAAAATATTACAACGGCGGGATGCAGTGTGGATACACACACACACACACACACACGCATGCACATTTAGATATTACTATGTAGTATGTACTAGCTTTACTCATACTGCAGTAGCGGCAGAAGCAAAAGCTTGGGTACCTACACTCTGTAGTAGTGGTAGTGGTGGTGTCTATAAATGTGGGCCACGTGTGCGTGCGCAGATTGCTGCTGCGACCGGCCGGAAAGCCGAGAGTAGAGCGTACACATCGCGACACGCGTCGGTATCCCGTAAGCGCGGCGGCGACGACGACGACGATTTGGCGTCATGGACAAGCGGCTATGTTTGGCGCCACAGCTGTGCATCCGGTGCCGATCATACGACGTTTACGACGACGATTATGACGATCACCGTGTCGTGGTCGTGTCCAACGTGGACGCTTGCACTTGTCCGGACGACAAGACGTGCTCGCACAGTAAAAACACGCTAAAGAAAAAGTTTGTTTGCATTTTTGTTTTCCTCGTGTCCTTTTAACAATAACGGAAATAACGATAATTTCATAAGTAGACTAATATCAAAAAAAATAAAAAAGCCCAATTGTTCAAAAAATTATTATTACTAAAACAGTCAAACGTTCTCCGTATAATCATACGTAGTCATAAAAAATATATCCTCCACAAACGAGACTGCATAGGTATGTCGTATAAAATGTACATAATAATTGAATAATGACATGGAATAATGACAGAAATGAAAATTAAAAAAAACCTAACAATACATTAATTATATGAAAATGTCGGTTTTTTTCTGTTTTGTGTATAATATGCGCGTTTTGTGCGTGTGACGCGACGACGCTTATTCGCAGGATTAGTTTGGTGTCAACCACGACCGTCTACGACGGCGATGAAAACGAATTGAGAAGAACTCAAACGGAATCAGAGGATGAATTTTCCAGCTCGTCTTCAAGTAGTTCTTCTTCCAGCGATTCGGAAGAGTCAACATCCTCGTGATAAAGACAATAGTTGCTGAAAATATTTCCTCTTGTTGTTTTCTTTTTAATATAATTAAGCTTTAAGGTAAAATGGCAGTCGTCACGTACACACACACACACACACACACACACACACACATTTTTAATGATAAGTTAGGAGTTTATTTTTCGTTTTCAGCACCACTTGTCTCGTTATCACTGCTGCTGCTACTGCCACTACTACTACTGCTGCTGCTACTGTTACTGCTGCTGCTACTGCTGCTACCAGTACTGCTGTTGCTGTCACTGCTACTACTGCTACTGCTGTCAGAAGAACTGTCTTCAGAGTCGGACGAATTTCCATCTTTCTTTTTGCGTTTCGCTTCCTTTCGTTTTTTCTTCGATTTTTCTTTATTCAACCTGCTCAATACACAAACGTTTCATGACCGTGGATTATAATTTCGTAAATGTCCAGACAAATAAAATCATATTACTTAACAATCATATATAAACAGTTTATACCGTTGTAACAGTGAAACACGAGCCTATTGTTGTTATATGTATTAATATTAAGATATAAGTATAAAGTAGACGTTAAAAGCAACGGAGTGCTGAGATTTTCCAACAAAACATATTTTATAAATATGTTCAATATACCTATATTATTGAGAACTGTAGTGATATTTTAATGATTCACCTAACAATATAGCTCAATAATTTTTTGAAGGATATAGAAAAAGCGTAAAATGTATGTTTTTATACGCCATTACGTTCGTGATTTTGTATAAAGATTAACTTTAAAGATCACTGCCTCCCCTGCCAAAAGAACCCCTTAAACGTGCTTATGGATGAAAGTTTAAGCACTTCGATTGTAGGCGATTGACTTTTTAACGAGCATAACTATAACGATAATTATTATAGAGCTCACGTTGTAATTCTGGCGGTATATAAATTACATATATTTTCATACAGTACAAGTCTACTATATTTTTGTTACACACATACACAAATACACACACACACATACACACACACACACACACACACACACACACACACACACACACACAATGCAACGCTATGCTGTAAATATACGTACTTTGGTAGGAGTTGACTGGCGGGCCTATCTTTGTTTAAATTCCGTTTGAGTAACGTCGTACGAGTCGGGCGGTCCGCGAATTTTCTTTTTCCCTTGCACTCGTAGGTCCAGTGACCATACTCTAAACACTTTTGACATCGAACACCTTGCGGAGGTACATAGTTTCTACACATATACAGTATACACACATGCACAATGTATAATTAATTTACAAACACTGTGATAGTACAATAATTTGAATGGGAACAATATAAGTATATTTAATTAAATGTTCTTACGGTTTTTTTTTGCTTAGATGAATTGGTGCCATTTTTTTTGGATGTTTTACTTAATTGATTAGTGATTGATTATCGAAATTTTGTTAAACTTGAAGAATCTGAAAGTAAAAATAATATTTTTAACTTTAAAAATTACATTGTTATATAAGTCAAAGTGGGCTAAAAATAATTTTAGAAAATTAATGAGCAAAACAAGTAAATGATGCATCTATTTTATATTTTAACAATATAATATTATATTTATTCATAACAATATCATTTTAACCAGTAATTTTATAGTGAATACACCTAAGTCAAATGAGATAAAATTTCATCTTATGACAAAAAATAAATACGTAAACACAAAAAATTCAAACACACCTTATTAAATATACATAATATGTATTGGCCATTCATATCAACACGTATACATAGAGGACAAAACAATAAAGCAACTAATGGACACAATAATTTCATTAATTGACTTCAAATACAAATAAAAATCAATAGATTAAAATAATATTCACGTTTTATACATATTATAGAATATATATTTCGTCACGTATGTACCAAAAGTATTAATTTTTGGTATCTGGTATAGGCATTGATGAGTTACAGATAAAAGCTTTTCTTTCTATCCGTTAAGTATACATAGTAATGATCACACATTTTAAATTTGATTTCTTATTATTTTATGCCAAAATAAAAGTAAATATGTATGACTCTACGACATGGTAAATTTTGATGACAATCATATTCGCATTAACTGACTATTTAGAACTTGAATAGTACGTATTTTGTAATTGCTAATTTAGAAATGAATAATAATAATAATAATAATTTCATCAGAATGGAATAAACTATCTTTATTAAAAATGCACGATAAAATCGAATCCTAAACTTAACGTAAATATGTTTAATAGTTAAATAATTACAACATTTTATAGATCATTAAATAATAACTATAAATTCTTTCATTATAGTCTGAAAAGGTCGCGTCATTTTGTTCACGGCGTTTTTATAAACAATTCCAGCTATTGACACTGTTTTAAGATACACAAACATAAGACTCCGTAGGTCTCTCTGCGGAGTTATACAGTGGTAAATGCTTAGCAGTATGCAACTATATAAAATTATACAAAGTGAGCAGTCCGTGTGAAAGTTTGAATATACAATAAAATGCGGTGATCCCAGGAATAAATATTATTTGATACGATTTATTTTAAATAATAAATATGATGCCCTGTTTGTTATGATGCTGATATATTATATCTTGTGTTTGAATAACATCGTAAACACAGGAATTGTTAATGTTCAATTAGGCAATTATTTAATCACGTATAAGAAAAAATGAAAGCCGACATATTGACCAAACAGCATCAGAACTAAATGGGGGCTCCTACGGTCGGTCATTTGCCTGTGCCCTCTTAATCAAGATTAACGTTCTATACCATTATCATATAATGCCTATAACACATATTGTAAACGTACCTACGCAAAAAGTTTTCGCACAAGCATACAGCAGCCTTATCGTTTGCACGTAATGTCTAATTAATTAGTGCGATGTCTATTAATATATGATGTGGCACAACTATAAAAATTTGATAACGATTGCGTTGTTGTAATAAACTTTTCCCCCGATTACTTCACATGACATCAACTGACTTTAGAGCAAACAATTTAACCATTGTAACTATATATGGTAGGTACTGTATTTAGACAACAGATTAATAGAGGTGTATATTATATAGGTACTAAATATATAAACAGCTATTGAAAACCCTAAAACCTTTGCAGTCTTATAATTTTAATTAGGCTTTGAAAAGTTTATAATTATTAATACACATTTTTTAAGCCAACGGGATTTTTTCTTTTTATTATTTTAACGCATACGCAATCAACTTTTTTCTTAAATAGCAACCCCTAAAATTTACAAAGTAATAAAAAATGTAATTATATGTAGGTATTTTAAAATGAAATATAAAACATTTCCTGTTATTTGGAAAATTTGAAACTTAAAAGATGTTTCTACCACGAAATTGGTTTTTGTGATTTTAATTTATGCGCCTATGTCTAATAAAATCACGGCGCTGCTCTCATATGTGGACTACAATCATCTAATATGTAGAATACTATAATGCACAAGAGACCCCCAAAAAAAAAAAAAAACTATTATAAACAGCATACATCTATTTAAAGATAAAATTTGCTGATATATATGATAATATAGGAGGGATACATCTTGTATTTTCCAACTATATTTACTGTTACTATGTGATAAAATTGTTGATAAACTTAAACTGTGTGATATATTACATAGTTAAAGAGTTAATCAATTCTTCAAAAAGAAAATCCTGACTTATTTGTTGCTTTTTAGAGGCACATTTTGGCAGTTTATAGTTCAGATTTTTATCTTTTTTTAATTATTTTTTTTTAAATATGTCTTGTACTATTATTATACTATATTTTTGACTGTATTAATACACAAATGTTATAAAAACTATTAGCATAACACATGATAATTTATAATATACTAGAGGGTTTACACCTCATTATGTAAACCACATACTTGAGTAAAAACATGTTGGTAGTCTGTACATAAAAGCAGCACCAAAACCTCTTGGAACAAAATAAATTCTTTATTTTCTGGTAAAATTATAAAATATAAAATATTTAAGTGTAGAAGTTATATTCAGAATAGGTACATCAATTAAAAACACAAGAAATCTTTGGTGGTTGAAACAACTTCTTTAAGTTATATATTACTAAGTAATAGGGAAATATCAAATTGCATTAAAAAATATCTCTTATGTATTTAAAAAACTATAAAAATATTAATTTTGGAATGAGAAGATTAAATGAGCTATTACAGTGTGTGGAAAAAAAATTGGGGTTGCCAATAATTTGTATTATGTTAGCACATAACTAATACACAGAAAAATATTTCTAGTTGTCTAAAAAAATATAATAATAGAAACAACTCATAAAATAGTTTAGGAAAAAATTCTGACACATATTAACAGCCATATCCTAGTAAATTTGTTATTTTCACTCAAGAGATTAATATAAATTCATTTTCTAATTTATTAATAAAACAAAATTATGTACGACAAAAAAATTAGTATTAAACTGAATTCATATTAAATCAAATTACGTAAGTTCCAAGAGATAGTCTAGAAATAGTTATCAATGATTTTTTCAAATATGATAGAGAAACATTTCAAGAAAAATCTGTACATTAATAATAATTAACAATAAAAGTATTCAACGAAAAAATTGATTTGTTATAATATATTATAACTTACAAATATTCAAAAAATTAACATTACTACTTTTTAGTTAAGAAATTAAATTAAAAAAAAAATTACCTGGAAATAATATTAGATAATAGCATATTAATAGATAGTAATTAATAATATGTATAAAACAATAACATCAGTGAAAATAGGAATTGACTGTCGCCGGACGGAAGTAATGCTCACGCAGGTCCCGCCTGATCCTTGGTTCAAAAAAAAAAAAGGTAATAAATTGTCTAGCTCACTGTTCTTAAATATGTGTAGGGGATTTCTATTCCACATCCCATAACCACAATACATTTTTATACTACCAAGTGTAATAACAAACCAAAAAGAATATAATAAATATTACTAGTTTTTAAAAGATACAATATTTCCAGTTACTGTTTAAGTATTATAGTATATATACAACTTGATCATATTCGTGAAACTAACCAGACAGTTATAAACATAAACATCACTTATAATTCAGAAACTGAATTTTAGAAATTTCTTAAATATATATTATAATTTAAATAAAAATTAATCGGCAACGAATGTCAGACAATTAAATTTATATTTTACTTAACTAATAAAAATTACCTACTAACGAGTAATGATGTATGAAATAGATTTTATTTAAAAAAAAATTGTTTTGATTACTTAAAATATTGTTTCATGCTTACATAAACAGAAGTAATTACAATTTTGTATTTTGGTCATAAACCATAAGTGTAATAAAATCACTATCTTTTTATTAGATCTTTTCTGACATTTATTTAATAAGTAATATATCATATATAAAATAAACAAAAAAAAAAAGTTTTTTTAAAAAACGTTTGGATGATTCAAGAGGACATACTTTTGTACAGAATCCAAAAACTATTATTTTTACATAACAAACCTAGATGACAGATAATAAATTGGAAGCAATCCAAGTGTTTATGACAATTTATAAAAATAAAATAATATTTTTACAAAAATCGACATTTGAGGTAAGAATTTTTTTTCAGATATATACAGTATTTTTTAATATTGTTTTTGAAAATTTTACAAGGCAACTATAATTTATAATCGCTTGGCAAATATGAGTACATTAGTTCTACTTAGGGATTTATTTATACATTTGTATTAAAATGTATGAAATATTATTATTTGGTTTTGATTTAGCTGAGAATTTTTTTTTGAAAAACGGCAGTTTAAATAATGATAAAAAAAAAAAAAATTAAACAGGTAAAAAATGGAAAATTTGATGATTCCCTGATATTTAAAAGCAGTTATTAGGTTATTTTTTTCATTTTATTGTACACAAAAAATGCTGTGCATTTATCACAACAAATTTTATTGTTCCTATTATTTCATACCATATAATAAAAAAGTTATACTAGAAAGTTTAATTTTGTATTTAACTATATAAATTTAAACAGAAAATATGAAACTAATGAGTATATTAGATATTGAATTAGTTTTATCTACTTTTAAAGTTTGGAAGAAAATGAACCTAAAGAAAAAAATAAAACAACTAAGTAATTCGAATTTTGATATTAATTGATCATGAATTATTGAACTAAAAATATTATGAAACAGTTAACTACTAGCTAAGTAGTAAAATTTCTTTTTCTACTTTGAAAATGTATAATGTGTTTTTATTAATAATTTTTTCAGCTTAGATTTATTTTTCAAAACAAAAATTAGTAAAATACTTTTAAATAGTTAAAAATAATGATGAAAAAAATATAATTCTATAAAATCAATCTTTTTAAAATATAAGTATGATATCTTCAAAGAATCATCAAAGAATTTCAATAATAAATAATAAGAAAAATGTCATAGTCAGAAATATGTTCGGATTCAATCTTAATAGTGTAATGACATTGCAGATATATTCCCACATGACTTTTCCATTGTTATTTTTTTTTTAATAGATTCAAATACTTCTTGTACATTGTAATTTACATAATACAATTTACACAATGTATGATCAATCTGTAAAATTGAGCTTTATCTTTGAAAATAATATCATTATTCAGTATACAACATGACATTAAACATTATAAAATATTGACGTTAGGTCAGCTCCAAAAATTTTGATTTTACAATGTTTAGTTACACAATATTACAGTAAACATTAAATTTTTTAAATATTTTATAGAATTTCAAATGAAATTGTTTAGCACCAATCTATAAAAACAATTGTTAATATAATTTCATTGAAACTATATGATATGTACTAAATAAATTTCTTAATTAACCCATAGTTATTAGGCATTTAACTTTTCATATTATCAATAATTTCACATAAAATATATGCATTTTGAATATTATGCTCTTTGCTCATATAATATGATAAGTATTTTTTTCAAATATATTTTAAATTAAATATCAATATCAATATATACAATATACCTAAATAAAACTCAATAATTTACAAGCATAATGTAAATTTCATTAGTTTAGTAATTAATTATGAACTTATGACCAGCTTATAGTTTTATATAAGTTGTAAAAATTGATTTCCCAATAAATATCATTTATAATAGATGGATACATATTTAGTTTATTTAAATGTTACAAAGGAGTATTCAATTTATAAAATGTGTGAAATTTTACATATTTATATGTATTATACCACTGATTTTTCAAAGGCAGATAAAATAAATTATAATAAGACCTGTCTGATATTTTTTCTATTACAATGTGTAATCAACATTTTTAAGTGTCAAAAGTACAAATTAACAATACAACTATATGAAACAAATTAATTCCTAAATATATTTGTTGTAAAACTGGAATATATTAAAATGATAAAATCAAATTTTGAAGGTCTTATGAATGCTCTTAATACATTGATGATCTATGTATAATCTAGGACTGTATCACTTGCGTAGGGGACAGTCCTTCTTTCATATCCCAAGGGATTTAGTACAGTATATTCCTTTGGAGTTAAGACCATCAAAAATGATAATACGTACAGTATAAACATTGAATATACAACTAGTTTTACTACATTTAGCACTTGTACAAAAACCAATCATTATTAACAGATCACTAGTGCAGTTCATCTTAAATATGTAGGAGCATACAGTCTAGATTCATGGTTGACAGTTTTTTACAGATATTATATTATGGGGTTCATCAATTTTCAATAAATATAATAACTAATATACACTAAATAGAAATGGAAAATATAAAAGTTAATGATAGCTTTACTGTTACCATCAATTAGAAATATAAATATTAGTATTGACTCTTGATGCATATTATTTTTTTAACATTTGAAATTAACACAATAAAATGAATGGTATCAAACTTAGTAATGCAATTTTAGCTGGAAACATATAACATTGTGAAAAGAATATCAGTAAAATTGTATAAATAATCCATTTGTATAAGAATCTTTTAATGATTAATACCTATATCATGTATATCTAGAGATATTCAACTGAATAATCAAATTTAAAAATAAAAATAAATGTTAGTTGTTTCATCACAATCAGTTCTTATATATTATTTCTATAACTATATTATCGAATAAAATGTGATATTAATATTAAAGTCGATCTTCAAAAGTATCTCCAACACCAAAACCATTCAATATTAACTCAACAGCAGTTTCCAAGTCATTAGTTTGTTGCAATGTATAAAGATTTAAACCTTCATCAGTTAGACCCATTTCTCTCATAATTTGTAGTGAAGTTGATAATTCACCAGGATCCATCGAGGGACCAGGTGGATTTCCTGTAATTGTAGTAGATGTGCTAGTGCCACTAGTACTAGGCTGTGGTTGCTGAGTTGTAACACTTGCAATGGCTGAAGCCAACTGAGCAGCAGTTATGGTCCCAAAGGATGAATTTCTAGACACAGGTAAACTACTTGTCTCAGAAACGGGCGATGAATCATCTATATCTTCCATATCCTCATCGCTGCCATTCTGCGCCACAGTTCTGATAAGCTCATCTCCAATTTGCGACTAACAATCAAAACAAATAGTTAAAATATATTTAGATAAGTAAATAATACGTTTCATAGATTTCCACTAAAATTACTTGTAAAACTTCTTCAAAGACAACTGTAGCAAGGTGGAGCATAGCTGATGCCAGAGCAGGATGATTTTGTGCAAGGCGTTTCACAACTTCAAAATCACCAAGTTTCAATAATAACTCAGAATGAAATAGAAGAGCTATTGCTACAGGATCTTCGGCCAGGCCAGGAACATTTATAATGACTTTAGAAATTTCTTCTGGAGTGGTATGCTTCATCATTGAATTTCTATATGCTGGATTCACAGTGAATGAACGAACAGCTACACCTAATTTACCCAGATCGGCTTCGGTCAAAGATTTAGCAGGACCTGGTTTTACAGTCGGAATTTTTTTGTACACATGCACTGTAGCTCCTCGGAATACGTCATATGTATAAATAGGATTACAATCTTCCATGACACAACCGCAATAAATAGCTTCAAGTAGTGACTCTTGCAGGTCTTCATACTTTTCACAGATTGTTTTTTTCAACACACTAACAGGGTCCTCCAATTTTACCAATACCTTTGTGTTATAAAGAGTCTGCGTTCCCGAACGCACTTTCACGTTTATCTCAGACATTACGTTTCCAGCTAAGTCCTGCATAGAAATAAAGGTACCCAAACTTTGTATGCAAATTAAGAATGTGAATCGAGTATAATAGAAGTAGGTACGACGTATAGTAAACGCAATTTACGAATATAACAATAAGTATATGTTTATATGTACGAATGTATATTTATATGTATTGATACCTTATTACGTTCGTCTGGAGCTCGAAAACGTTTAAATGTTTGACGTGGAAAATCTGATGCACCGTTGGCTGCTGTATAAACATAAACAATTCGGGATCATTTGGACATAAGAAAAATTAAGACACCAGAAGTCCGTACAGGACGCAACAGTAACTAGACTGACTTCGCGGGATTTTCGCCAACAAAACTCAAATGTAGGTTATGAACACAACTATAATGAACGTGAAAATAGATATGATATTTTAAAATAAAATATAAATTTATATATATATATATATATATTAAATTTAATTGTCTTTACAAAAGACCGTTTTGTCTAACACGGTACCACGACGACGAAGTGTTTATCGGATAAGTGGTGTTGTTTATCAATTTCGACTACTGTTATTGTACGAGTGTACGACTGCAGGACGTATCATAAGGTTGCTTGCTGTTATCACAACCATGCGAAAATCGGACCAACCACGACTGTCGACATTTATTACACAGATTCTTAGGGTGCGTTCCGGTTGGACGCTTACGCGCTTACAGTGCTCACGCTCACGCTCGTGTTTATGAACCGTTCCACTATCAAACAGACGCATAAAATCGCTTTGCTTACGGTCCAGGTGGAACGCGTGTGAACCTTAGATCATATACATTTGTATATGATCTAAGGTGTGAACCTGCTGTGAGCGCTTAGCACTTGTTTAGTGATATCAAAAATGAAATTGATAACAAGATAAACAAATTTTTTTTTGTTATTGTGAATAATTGTTTGAACATTCAGTTTTACTAATTATTTATTTCAAATTCGCCAACATTTTTTTTACTTATTCTATTAGTGTTTTATAATGGATAAATCTAATGAGCGTGATTTAATTATCAACAATGCTATACAGCAATGCTGTGATATTATATTTTCCTCTTCGTCTGATGACAGTGATGATGACGGAAATGAATATGAATATGTAGTACATTGTTTAGAAAGAATAGAAACTAAAACTGCAATACCTAGGTTGCAAAATTATGTTGAAACGATCGTACCACAATTCAATGATGGGCAATTCAAAGCTCATTTCAGGTTAGAAGGTTTTAATAATAAAATACATTCGCCAAAGAGTTGATTACTTTTAGCAGATGAGAGTAGATACAAATAAATTGTGAATATTCTACATAAATCAATTATTATTGTACTATTTTATAGGATGCTTCCAACCACATTCGAGTTTGTATTGACTCTAATTGCTCCAAAATTAAATAGAACAAAGCCAGGTTACAAATCTCTTATAATACCTGAATTCATCCGACTTGCCTCATCACTCGTCACATATATCACGTATTTATCCACCCCATCCATTATTGTGACAGCTACCGACATTTTATATAAATTTAAATTAGATTTATATAAAATTAAATATTATAAAATTTATTTTTAATTTGTATGTATTTATCCAATTAACTGATAAACTGATAACTGATAAGATATCCCAAACGCTTTCGCCGCACTACCTATTTCGTATGAGCGTTCGTTAGCGGCGAACGATGACGTAGAGCTCAGATGTCGTGACGTCACGGTTGTAGTGTGAGCGCTTATAAATGCCAAGTGGAACTCACTGAGAGCGCTCATGAGCGCTTAAAGCGTGTAAGCGTCCAACCGGAACGCACCCTTAGACCGGCGTGTCACCGTGACACAGACAATTTCACATTTGGTAACCGACATGTGTGACATGGAAGAAAAATAACCATGTCACGTGAATAGAAGTGTATAGTTTATTCATTTATTGGTACAATGGTCAATGACTCCATTACCATGCACAATGGTACGTTAAAATGCCGAATGTCTCCAAAGTCCAATTCCAAAACCAAAAGCAAATAAATAATAATATTGCAGTTATGACAAATGTTACAATCTTAGATTATTATAAATATTATTTACCTGTATTTTTCACTATAGTACTAACTGTCAACGATCCGTACGTACTACGTTTTGCTATTAAATGTACATAGATTATAATTAAAATAAGAATTGTTTTGAATACGCTAGCACAATCGTTATTTAAATAAAGAAAGATAATAACTGGCAAAACTTCGATTATTTACATTTATAATTGTCAACACTATTCAATTAATACGATTCAAATTTCTCTAGTATAAATACTATTTATATTAATACTATTGCTTTTAAGGTTAAATAAAGTCGGTATTATATATTATAATATATGAATTACTATATTTAAATTTGGTAACATTCAAATATAACATAAATAATGTGCATGTATATAATACAAAACGTATTAACATGCTTCCAAAGTATTAATTAAAAACCGTCATAACTGATGAAACTATATGAAACCAAAATCACAAGTTTCATGAAACCGCAGTTGCGCAACTATGAGAAATTTTTGTTTCATGAAACTCAGTGTGCATATCTCTTTGGTTTTTAATTGAATGGTTTCATGAAACTTAAGTTTCACGTTTCATGAAATCGGTTTCTTAAAATTAGTTTCTTCAGTGTGCAGCCCGCCTAACTTAGTTTAATAAGTCTATGATCAGGGTGGATATCTCAGAGTAATAATAATATAGAGAGGGCACTACGTATAACGCTATACAAGCATAATGCAGCGATATTTTTATCACACAAACACCGCATCCGATAAACCTAACCGTTAGATGATGCTGTTTCATGACAACAAATTTCAATGATAAAATGATTTTCAAAATATAATTACAGCTAAAACAAAAATAAAATAGTTTTTAAACTATAAATTGTATTAATTATTCGTGTTTCACTAATTATTTTAATTAATTGAAATATATTAAAGTATACAATATTACAATATGAGCGTACACAATATTATATTATGTGTATTTATTTTAATGTGACATGGGTACGGTAGTTTTTATTCATAAAAGTGGTCACACTGAAGGAACACCGTTGTCGTTGCATTATCCAATGTTCATGGCCACCCCTCGGTGGATATATATCCACCTTGTCTATGATAAAAACGGCCTGTGATATGATAAAATCGTCGGTTTTGGCGGTATTTGATGAGACCATGCGCATGCTGTACTACTATAAAAAATACAAAACAACCGATAGTTGTTCACTTTGCACCGGCCACTACCTCTATATCTAAAATACGGTTTACGTCGTAATAATTTATTATTCTATAGCCCATAGCCGCTTGCGTATTTTACTTTACAAAGTGATTTCAGTTGGCGTCTCTGAGCTGTGCGCGCTTCAATTGTCTACAGTTTCAACATTTCTATTCATCGTGTGTATTGAAATGGCCAGAAAACCGGTCAACCACCTAAACCTAGGTAACAAGAATTTTATTAATCTAATTGGTCGGCTTAGCATGTTTTCCCGTTGCCTCTTCTAAATCTCGAATATTTGAATTGAATAAAATACTGCTTGATACCTTGAACAGCATACATTTTGATTTCTCTCTCTTTCTCTCAGTTCCTAAAAATTCATTCCTTTATATATATATATGTGTGTGTGTGTGTGTGTGTGTGTGTGTGTGTGTGTGTGTGTGTGTGTGTGTGTGTGTGTGTGTGTGTGTGTATGTGTGTATTTGGTATAAATTGAAATGTTGCACTTCAATTGTAGATGCATAGTTCTGAATTAGGTATTTAATATTTGATGCTTTATAATTTTTGAACATGAATAACTCAATATTTTATGTCTACATCAGATTGCTACATTAATAATATTTATTTAGATATTCATGAAAATATACATTTCATATAAAAACCTAATAAAATATAACTTAATTTGAATGAAATCGATGAGTACCTTTATTGTTGCTCTTGGAGTACTATTTATTTATTATTATTTTATTTAGCTATTTTTAGTAGTCAAAATGAATCAAAATAAGCGAGATCCTTTGGTTAGGGATGTATATGAATACATTTTATTTTTCATAAAAAAGTATAAATACAGATAACTTTTTACTCATATCTTCTAATGATTTAGTAGTGTTATATCAAAATTAGCAAACACAAATCAGTTATTAAACTTATTGCATAATATGAAGAACAATTCATACATAGTTAAAAATAAAGTTTCAATCATTTTATCATAAACATAAAATAATCAAATTAACACCCATGTATTTTACCATCAAGAATATAAATAGGACATTATCCATAACTATTACAATAAATTTGTCGAAATTCCAGAAGGATGAATAATTGTAAACAAAACAAATGAGGGAATGAAAAATATTAACTAAAGAAAGTTAGAGCATTGGTATCTTCCTTTATACTGTACTTTAACCACTAGCTATTAGCAATGGAAATTTTACACATAATTTATTTTAAATATATTTTCTTTCATTTTCAGATCCAGAACAGCAGAAGGCATTTGTTCGTTTTCATAGATCACTACCAGATGTAAGATTAAATTATGTTTAAAAATATTAAGTATTACCGTAATAATTCAGTAATTATTAATATAAAATAAAATATTTATTCTTTTGTTTCTGACTAAAAATGAAAAACCAAAAATTATACTCAAATAAATTCTTTTAGCTGTCAACTTTATTTTCATCAATTTTGCCTTTATGATAATACACATTATTTTAAGTATGACATTCAAAATTATTATAAAAGTCCAGTCTTGATGTCTCAAAACTTAAGAGTGACACAAAATTAATTAGACTTTATATTTGTTGAGTGATGTATCTCAAAAATTACTTGAATACACTTCAAGGGACCAGAAAACTAGTTTAAGATATCAAAGCTATTGAATTATCTATATTTAACAGTTGACTGTATCTAATAAATTATATTCAATTTATAATTTTTTTCTCAACATTTAACAGGTGTCAAATAATTCAATAATTATTAAATTAAATAGGAAAATTGTTATTGTATAAATTAAATTGTGTAAATTATATCTTATACAACTCTAATAAGTATTAAATAAATAAATAAATAAATAAACAACAAAAAAACACTTATAAATATAAAATAAATAACTTATTTTAAGTTCTCATGTTATAAAGTATTTAACATGGATTTTCTGTATCATTATTTTTGGAAAACCCTACTTTGTCATTAAGAGTAGATGCTAATTGTTGAGCTTTGTTCTTGGCATTTTGAATTGTCCCTTTGACTTTATCTCCAAACTTTTTCCATACAGAAGGTTGTGTAGTGGGATTTTCCATGAAATTTTTATGATCTTCAATGGTATCTTGATGCACAACGGACTCAGTTTCTTTTTTAGATAAGCTAGATACAATTATTTCAGATTGTGGTTCTATGTATTGTGTGTTTTCATTAAAAGTTCTTGAAAAACTGGATACTTGTTGACTTGTTTGTGGCATAGATTTTAGATTATGGTTTGTTGAATAAGATGTTTGAAAATTATCTTTATTTATGTTCACTGTACTTTTTGGTGCAAGAATTTCGTGTTCCAACTGTCCTAATTTATCAAAGACACTGTTGTATTTAAAGTTTATTGATTGATCTTTACCAGTATTTAATTTTCCAGTTTGTGAAAAAAATTCTGATTTTTGAGTATCATCATTTCGATAGTGATTTTGGTGTGTTGGTTTGTTGCCTTCAAAATCACTCGTTACTTCAATAGTTTGTTGACCTTGTAAAGTTGGACTTTTCATTGATTGTCCATGTAATGTCTGGTAATTATTATTAAAATTGGTTGGCAAGTTATCTAAACTGCTTGAATCAATATTTTTTTCTAGTATACTCTGTCTTTCAAATACTACAGCCTGTTGGCCTATTGGTTTATTGTGTGTTAAAAGTTTTTCATTTTTTACATTTTGTTGACCTGAAGTTGACCCTCTTATATATTCTGTATGCTTTTGTCCACCGATTCCAAGATCAAGTAAATGGGTTGTATCTCCGTAGTTAGAAGTTAAAAACTCTAATCCTTGAATTTGTTGTCCGGTTGTTGGCTGAGAGATGATTTGTTGCCCTGTACCATATTGTTGACTTGATTGACTATTTGAATTCATATTTACTGGTTGTTGTCCTACTGAACTATATTTGTTTTGATATGATGATTCTAATTTTTCAAATTGCAGTTCTGTTGGTTTTATTTCAGGTTTGTTTGGTGTATATATATTGTCAATATTTACAGATTCTTGACCTATTGAAGATGGTTTTGAAAATGAGTTTAAGTCTACTGATTCTTGTCCAATGTTTTCTGTTTTTGAAGATGAAAACTCAAATTTTTCAGTTTGATGTTGTCCAGTAGGTTTTATATTTGGTTTATTTGGATTGTATAAGTTATCAATATTAACAAATTCTTGACCTATTAATGGTGGTTTTGAAAATGAGTGTAAGTCTACCGATTCTTGTCCAACGTTTTCTGTTTGTGTGGATGAAAACTCAAATTTTTCAAATTGATGTTGTCCAGTGGGTGTTATATCTGGTTTATTTGGATTGTATAAGTTATCAATATTCACAGATTCTTGACCTATTAAAGGTGGTTTTGAAAATGAGTGTAAGTCTACCGATTCTTGTCCAACGTTTTGTGTTTGCTTTGATGAAAACTCAAGTTTTTCAGTTTGATGTTGTCCAGTAGGTTTTATATCTGGTTTATTTGGATTGTATAAGTTATCAATATTCACAGATTCTTGACCTATTACAGGTGGTTTTGAAAATGAGTGTAAGTCTACCGATTCTTGTCCAACGTTTTCTGTTTGTGTGGATGAAAACTCAAATTTTTCAGTTTGATGTTGTCCAGTAGGTGTTATATCTGGTTTATTTGGATTGTATAAGTTATCAATATTCACAGATTCTTGACCTATTACAGGTGGTTTTGAAAATGAGTGTAAGTCTACCGATTCTTGTCCAACGTTTTCTGTTTGTGTGGATGAAAACTCAAATTTTTCAGTTTGATGTTGTCCAGTAGGTGTTATATCTGGTTTATTTGGATTGTATAAGTTATCAATATTCACAAATTCTTGACCTATTAAAGGTGGTTTTGAAAATGAGTGTAAGTCTACCGATTCTTGTCCAACGTTTTCTGTTTGTGTGGATGAGAACTCAAATTTTTCAGTTTGATGTTGTCCTTTTGGTTTTATTTCAGATTTGTTTGGTGTATATATATTGTCAATATTTACAGATTCTTGACCCATTGAAGATGGTTTTGAAAATGAGTTTAAGTCTACTGATTCTTGTCCAATGTTTTTTGTATATGTAGAAAAAGCTTTCTGACCAATTGGTTTACTAATTGCTAAAAGTTTTTCATTATTTACATTTTGTTGACCAGAAGTTGATCCTCTTATATATTCTGTGTGTTTCTGTCCATCAGTACCAAGATCAAGTAAATGGGTTGTATCTCCGTAGTTAGAAGTTAAAAACTCTAATCCTTGAGTTTGTTGTCCAGTTGTTGGCTGAGAGATGATTTGTTGCCCTGTACCATATTGTTGACTTGATTGACTATTTGAATTAATATTTACTGGTTGTTGTCCTACTGAACTATATTTGTTTTGATATGATGATTCAAATTTTTCAAATTGTAGACCTGTTGGTTTTATTTCAGGTTTTTTTGATGTATATAAATTGTCAATGTTAACAGATTCTTGGCCTATTGGAGATGGTTTTGAAAACGAATGTAAATCTGCCGATTCTTGTCCAATATTTTCTGATAGATTAATATTCACTGATTGTTGATTAACTAATGATGGCTTTGAATATGTGTTCAAATTGACTGGTTGTTGTTTAAACAACTGATGTGATGATGAAGAACTTTCACTCTCGTCACAGTCAACGTGATCTCTTATATTGTATCCAAATGAATTAGCTTTATTAGTATCATGTGCATATGTTGTTTTTTTATCGTTTATTATTTGTGAATTGAGTGGACCATTTGGATTTAGGGGTTGTTTTTGATTATTAAAAAACGTGTTGTAACCATTGAATTTTTCTAATTCTTCAGTTGTAAATTTTTGTGGTATAGAAGTTTTTATTTCAGTATTTGTTGGGTAAGAGCCAATTACACTTGAAGAAGAATATTCTTTTTTGAAACTTTTTGAGTACCCGTTTGGCAATTGTTTAGTCTCTTCAATTTCTAAGACATGAGAATTTTGACCATTATTATTGTTAACAGTTTCTTTTTTCATCTGTGTTACGAGATTTCCATTTTGATCTTTATATATTGATGTGACTGCTGGCACGTTGGTCATACTTTCTCCAATCGTAGGTTTTAAATTTGATTTAATTCCAAAAGAATCAGAGTTATCAGATACTAACGATCCCTGATAGTTTTGTGAATATTGTCCAAATTGACTGGTATCTCCATTTATTGATTTTTGAACAAATGCAGTGGGTTGAGATTGTATTGCACTAGAAGATGAATATTCTTTTTTAAAACTTTTTGAATACCCGTTTGGCAATTGTTTAGTTTCTTCAATTTCTAAGACATGAGAATTTTGACCATTATTATTGTTAACAGTTTCTTTTTTCATCTGTGTTACGAGATTTCCATTTTGATCTTTGTATATTGATGTGACTGCTGGCACGTTGGTCATACTTTCTCCAATCGTAGGTTTTAAATTTGATTTAATTCCAAAATAATCAGAGTTATCAGATACTAACGATCCCTGATAGTTTTGTGAATATTGTCCAAATTGACTGGTATCTCCATTTATTGATTTTTGACTATTGTAATATTTGTCTACAGTTAATGGTTTTTGAAAAAATGTAGTGGGTTGAGATTGTATTGCACTAGAAGATGAATATTCTTTTTTGAAACTTTTTGAATACCCGTTTGGCAATTGTTTAGTCTCTTCAATTTCTAAGACATGAGCATTTTGACCATTATTATTGTTAACAGTTTCTTTTTTCATCTGTGTTACAAGATTTCCATTTTGATCTTTGTATATTGATGTGACTGCTGGCACGTTGGTCATACTTTCTCCAATCGTAGGTTTTAAATTTGATTTAATTCCAAAATAATCAGAGTTATCAGATACTAATGATCCCTGATAATTTTGTGAATATTGTCCAAATTGACTGGCATCGCCATTTATTGGTTTTTGACTATTGTAATATTTGTCTACAGTTAATGGTTTTTGAAAAAATGTAGTGGGTTGAGATTGTATTGCACTAGAAGATGAATATTCTTTTTTGAAAGTTTTTGAATACCCGTTTGGCAATTGTTTAGTCTCTTCAATTTCTAAGACATGAGCATTTTGACCATTATTATTGTTAACAGTTTCTTTTTTCATCTGTGTTACGAGATTTCCATTTTGATCTTTGTATATTGATGTAACTGCTGGTACGTTGGTCATACTTTCTCCAATCGTAGGTTTTAAATTTGATTTAATTCCAAAATAATCAGAGTTATCAGATACTAACGATCCCTGATAATTTTGTGAATATTGTCCAAATTGACTGGTATCTCCATTTATTGATTTTTGACTATTGTAATATTTGTCCACAGTTAATGGTTTTTGAACAAATGTAGTGGATTGCGGTTGTATTGCACTAGAAGATGAATATTCTTTTTTGAAAGTTTTTGAATACCCGTTTGGCAATTGCTTAGTTTCTTCAAATTCTAAGGCATGAGCATGTTGACCATTATTGTTGTTTACAATTTCTTTTTTCACTTGTTTAACAAGATGGCCATTTTGATCTATAAATGTTGTTGTGACACTAGGTGCATTTTTCAAACTGTTGTCGACAGCTAATGGAGGTTGTACATTCGGTTGAATTTCAAAATTTTGGTGATTTGGGTTTGAAGAAAATGAATATTCTTGATGAAATGGTGAACCACTTTGTTGATAGTCAGATGGAATGGTTTTTAACCCAGTCAATATTGGACTGGCTTTAGTTGATAGTCCAAAACATAAAAGCAAAATTAATTTGCAAACCTAAAATATTGAAGTGTATGTTATACTTTAAATAATTAATAATTAGAATGTATGCTTATGTTATATTAATTTATTTTATTGTTATTAATTTAACTTATACTGGGTGTATCAGGATGATTTGACAAATGAAATAACTTTTAGTTCTATCCTTTAATATACTATGTATAGTAATTATGCTATAATATAAATGAATACAAATATTTTTTTTTTCTTAACCCAAATTTAAAACTTTACTACTTAGTTGAAAAAAAAACTTAAAATCCATTTTATTAACTAGATTTTTAGAAAAAAATTGGTGGTAAAATATCTTAAAGTTACACAATTTATTTATTAAAATTTTTCAAACTTTTTGAAAATGTGTGTTTCATAAAATGGTATGTTCAATAATTAAGATTAGATCAGTGATTTTAGTTTATTTTTTAATGAAGTATTTGATTAGAAATAAATGATAGACAATATTAAAATTTTCAGACTTTAAAAAATATAGAGATATAACAGATGAACTTTTATTATAATTTTAAATGCTAACAGTTTTCTTAAAATCAAATTCAGAAAACAGCTTTGATTTTTCTATAATGCTGTAAAATAAAATTTAAAAAAATTGGAATATTGTTTTAATAATTTTTTTATTTACTGTAATTATAACACATAGATAAACATTAAAGTGGCTTAGCTCCCCTGAAATTTCATAAGCTTCATTAAAAAAATACTTCTAAAATCCGCAATCCAATTGACAAAATATAAAATTCTAATTTTTTTTTTTTTTTTTCAAAAATATAAGTGATGTACATGTTTTTTTGATGTTAAGTTAAACCCTGGTGTAATATTTATGTGTTGATAATATGGGTTCACGTATTGAATATATAAATATATAATAAAGTAGTTTCTCGGTCATAAAGAAATAAAACCTGGATCAGAACATCTATGTTGCAAAATAGATTTATAGACATCCATTATTTACATAGGAAATTATGTTTAAAATATTGATGTTGATGGAATTTTAAGTATATTTTCAATTGAAAGTAGGTACATTTTATTAAAATAATTGAACATGTAAATTGTATTTTTTTTATATACTATGTTTGTTCTACATGATGTTTGTTATTAACTAAATATAAGTATATAACTACATTATGTTTTTATATTATATTAAGTATAGTTTTTATTCAAATTATAAATATTTAATTTATTAGTTTTGTTAATACAATATACATATTTTTTCAGTCATTTATGAATAGGTATACTCTTATATACTATATAAACAAAAAATGTTTTTATATATATAATATAAATGACAGTTAACCTATATATTTACTTATGTTGGCATATGGTTATTCTACGTGTTGAGTTTATTGGGTAATTTTATTCATAGTGAGCTAAATCTTCTATAGCATAAAATTAATTAGAAAAAGAAATATTATTGGGGGTGCATGAGCAAAGCTCTTGCGCGTCACTGTATAAAAAAATGTTAGGCCCCTAAAAATGTAGCTGATATCCGTCTATGAATATAGTGCACATTAATGCTGTATACATTTTTTTGTTAATTTATATTATTGTAATATTAGAATTATAAAAATATTAAACAGAACAAAAATTATTGCATTTATCAAATCATCCTAGGATTTGTATACTATCCATTATAATAAATTAAAATTAACTCTTACTTTTAATGTTGTTTGCATTTTTGACAATATTAATTAATTTTACTATTAAACTTCACTATATTTTTTTAACACTATTAAATGTAAACTTATCCATATGGAATATAATAACTGACTAATTTAAATTAAGAAATGGCTTTGATTTATATAATTTACTATGTGTATTTAATGAAGTATAAAAACAATAATTTACCAGTATAAATTAAGAGGAGATGGAAAATAACTTTTATTGTTATGACTTATGACCGTGGACTTATACAGATAACCTTAACCCTAAAGTTGTTTGGACACTAGATGTTATGCATAATCTATTCTATTATTTGTAATAATAATATGCGTAAGTTTTTCATTTATTTACTTTATTAAAATTATATTGTCTGTTATATTAATAATATTATCAAGTTTAGGTATGACTATTAGTAAATGAAGCACTCGGCCGAACAATGAGACAAGTGCCACTGAATTTAGGAAAATACCATAAAAATAGATGATAAATATAACACGTGTCCCATTGTTCCACAAATTAAAACTTAACTTAAAATTGCCCTTTAATCTATTTTTAAATGTAATTTAAATTCGATAGTGAAAATTTACATTAAATTTTACGCGTGTCTCGATATTCTACAGATAAACGCAATATTGCTGAGACTAGCGCTTGTCCCGCTGTTCGGCCGAGCGCTTCAAATATTATTGTATTTAATATAGAAAAGGTATTAAATGCATTTAATACATTTCTCAAACATTGAACTGTACTGAATATATTGTATTGATATATATTTTCTAAAATTTTACTGAATTTAATCATTTTATATTCTGAGTGAAACAGAGATTGGTTTTAGAATTATGTGATTTGTTTTGTTTTTTATGTGTGTTACCACTTTTTCGGGTAGTAATAATGGTCTTAAAGTTTCATCCAGAATCTCTATGTATCAAAAATTGGTTCTATTTGGTACTTTAGAATGATCATTTTCTCTATTCTCTATAGTTTTTCCAAGTATATTGAAAAACTACCAAAAGTTGAGAAAAAATAACAAAATTTGATGTCGACAAGATTATCTTAAAAATGCATTTATGATATTTAGATATAAATTCAAAAATAATGATGCTAGACACTGAATTTTCAATTAATATAAACAACGCTGTTATATAAACTTAATAAAAGTTTTAAAAATTAACCATTTCCTTGGTCTTTATAGAACTTATATTTATGTTTATTTGTAATTAAATTTTTAATATTTGACAAAAAGTTCTGAAAACTGAATATGACCTTACTTAAATTAAACCTTGCTTAATATTAAACTAATAATATTGAAAAAAAATTAAAGATAACTTAAAGATGAGGATTTTTTTATAAGAGTAAGTACATAATTTTACAAAATTGACTATTTTTATGTCAATTTTTTAGTTTACATGTTAATTGAAAAAATTTTTACCAATCAATCATTATGAAACTTTGGATGCAGATAAAACAATATGTTTTGAATCTTTTGATAAAAAATAATTTCTTATTTTTCGAACAAAAAAACTTTAAACTGATTTGGAAAAAAAACATACGGACTATCAAACTAAAAGCAGTTAAATATACAAACGCTATATTTTATTGTAAACTGAAACTTAACTTAAAATTGTTTAGGTACAGAAATTATCTATCATTTATTTAAAATTTGATTCACCAATCTTCATTATTTTGTTTGAGATAAGACCTAACCAAGCTGAGCGAAGAAGACCCCATGATATGAAGTATATACTTTTTAGTTTTTAATCTTTAGTATAAAAACCTGAAAAATTAGTATTATCTTCGTATGCTTAACTTACAGTACTTCAAAAATTTTTAGTAAGGATTTTTATACATGTTTGAAGTAAGAATTTTGCCAAAAATTATTATTTACTCTTAAATTAGTGATATTTTTCAATAAAAACCTTGTATAATTTTATATTATTAACCCGGTAAAAATTTTCTTCAATAATCCTACCACATATTTTATTGTCTACAATTCAAGTTTTATTAAGATTTTTATTCTCATTTAAAGTTAGAGTTACAACTCAAATGACTTGTTTCACATAAAACGTGAGATTTATTTTTATTATTATTTCGTAAAATTTATAGTTTTAAGTGATAAGATTTCAGTACTTGTTTACAATCTTTTTTATTTGTAGCCTATTTTATATGTAGCTATATTTATTTTTAATATAATAATTGGTTGTGATAATTTTTTTTATATAATCTAGGAATATCTAAGTACAGTGAAATGGATAATTTTTATGAATATTATTAAATTGATATAGATTATTCTTGTCATTATTTCAGAACTATTTTAATTTGAAACTTAATGCACTAATATTACGCACTTTGTCATTTTCTCAAAAACCCAATTAGTGTATATAGTAAAATTTGCTCAGAATCATTTACCAAAAATTATAATTTATCATTGATTTAAAATATAAAATAATATCATACTACATTATCGTTTGTCAAATATTTGTAATAATGGCTTATTTGAGGCTATTTACACCTATTACCATTATTCTGTTTAAGGATCGAAGAGAGAGGATGAACTTCAACCACCATAATCTTACAGATTTTTTAAATAGTACTATCAAATATTTTCAAATATATATACAGGCCACAGAGTGTAACAGATCTATTTGACAAATGCAATAACTTTTTTTCTATTCTTTTTCTTCTTAACTTTTTTTTTCAAATAAATACTGAGCCCTTGCGCTACTGTATTATCAAATTAAAATATTTTTTTGTACTTCGAAAACTCGAATTTGAAAATTTAAAATTTAATTTTACCATTAAAAAAAAAAAAAATCAGAATAGCCATTTTGTAGACCTGATTTTTAGAAAAATTATGGTATTAAAATATCTTATTAAAGTTTGGTCATTTATTTTTAATGAATTTTTAAACTTTTTAAAAATGTGATTTAAATTACTAAAATTATTGTACAATTTATTAATATTGTACAGGTCTATCAAGAAGTCGGTGATTTGATTATGATTTGATGTCACGTAATTATGACTTTGACTCACAATAATAAATATCAATTTAATGATAAAAGATGTAAGCGTTAACAAAAATCTTGGAATAAAAATTAAATTTCGATCAGCCATTTAATTAATAGTGTTATACAATAATATGTGTTGTAATATTATGTGGTATACAATACAATTCTTAACTTTTTCACAAATTTTAAAAAACACTAATATTTTTCTAAAAATCAGGTTTACAAAACGGCTATTTTTAATTTTTTTTTTTTTTTTTAACGGTAAAATTAAATTTTAAATTTTCAAATTTGAGTTTCATAAGAAAAAAAAATTTTTAAAAATGAATAGAAAAAAAGTTATTGCATTTGTCAAATTATTAGAATATTGTGAATTTGTATTAAATAAGATCTTTATTTATATTGCTTATTTTCTATATTGCTCGGTTTTCAATGCATTTGCTTATATCTTTTTTCTTTTTTTTGAATTCTGGGCATGATGCTTTCCTAGCTTAATCATAACTTAAAGTGTTTTTCAAGTAATCAGTTATTATCAAGTACCATTTTGGGGCCTTTTTTGGGGATTTTGACATTAAAAGAAATTTTTGATGTTTTTAGTACATTTTTTATACATTTTCCGTTTGGTAAATACAAATGTGTTTATGAATGGTTTACATAACAATTTTACCTATAGGCTATTTTCTTTACAGTTTACCTATATAATAAATATTTAATGCCTAAAATAAATAATCATTATACATTTATAATACAATTATTAATATAGAGCCTTATAATGGTAAAAAATATTTGACACTACTTTCTAAAAGTATATAAACGTTAGTTTAAATATACAACTAATTTAACCAAATGAAATATTATTAGTCTTAAACTATTTGTTTTTTTTTTTTTTTTTAATTTACATAAGTCATTGAATTTTTGTTGTTTATTTATTGATATTGTTTGTTAAATTTGTATGAATTAATTTAAAATTAAAGAAAAGAAAAAATACAAATACAATATAGAATTAATGATGTAGACCAGCGTTTCTCAACCTTTTTTTATTTACGTACCCCTTGACCTCTCACCAGTGCTTTACGTACCCACAAATGTCAATTTATTATATATTCACACACAACACAAATAAGATATTATGAAATAAGTTTGATAATGGAAAATTTGAAAATAATATTTATTAATTAATTTTATTAGCCATACAATGTATATATATATTAAAGTAATATAAACTTTAGAATTTAATTTCAATGAGATCTTTGGGCTTGTATGCTGGCACATAATTTTTTGAAATCTGGCTCATCGGATGATAAGTAAACTCGTAAATCTAAATTCACAGAGAGTTGTAATAGACTACTATAGGTACTTATTTTTAATGTACATGTACGACTAAAAGGCCCTCTCCACCAATACAGTACTCGTGAACGGGAGTAGAACATTAAATGCTGTGTTTGAAATCTCAGGATACTCTTCTTTTACGTCAGCCCAAAAAGCGATGAGAGATATTTTATTAGAGCCACATTATTCAATATTTCACAAATTAAAAACCATTTAAAATACACCTATTGTAATTTTTTCTGCCATTACGCTTTTTTTTACGTACCCCCAAGGTTACGCGTACCACAGGTTGAGAAACGCTGATGTAGACTAGACTGTAGAGTTTTTTAATGCTAAAATATTCTTTATTTGACCATAAAAGATTAAAATAATAAAAAACAAAAACTGTATTAAATGTAATATTAGTTTTTAAATTTATAATTTATATTGGGTCCTCATTATAATAGTTTATTGTTCTATTAAAAAAAAATATTGATTAATTGTTTAAAATACTAATATTATTTATTGTTATTTGTAGGTATTTGACTATTCAGTGAATAATAATAACTTCATCAAATTTTATTTTTGCTACTTATAATAATTTACATTTCAATAAATAATAATTATCATTGAAATTATTAGTAGCTATTTAAATTTGTTATATGTATAGCTTTTAAATATTATTGGTCATCACTCATCAGACTTTGATCTAAATTTTTTAAATTTTCCATTTTTTAAATAATTTGTTATGTATGAAAAAACATTGAAATTGATGAACTTAATGACCCTAGTCTATATTATGTCCTTGTATCCAATTATCATGAATACATTTCATTACTTTTTTTATCTATGTAAAAAGAGATTGTTGTGGCCTTTAAGTACAAATTTAAAAACCCCAATTTAAGTTTAAAAGATGTTAGTGAATGAAGTTTAATTATTAACTACTCTGAACTCTCGTCTTGATTATTTTCTAGAAACCTTTAACAACTGTTCGTTTTTTCAATCGCCAAGATTATTATACTGTGCATGGACAAGATGCTACATTTGCTGCTAAAGACTTTTATAAAACAAATCATTTAATTAAAACAATTGGTTCAGGTTATTTTTATTTTTATTTTATAAATCTTAAATGAATCATTTTTTAAAGTAATAACTTCAATTATTCTTGTATTATCTCATTTAGATAATGACACATTAGAAACATTGATATTCAATAAAGCCAGTTTTGAAGCTTATATTAAACAACTATTATTAATCAATCATTATCGAGTTGAAATATTTGTTAACAAAGGCGGGAAATGGACCCTGGATTTCAAGGTATGATTATTATAACATTTCACATAGGAGATTAAATTGTGTAATTACACATGTATTACTAATACAATGGTTTTTTATTTTTGCAGGGTTCTCCTGGTAACTTATCTCAATTTGAAGACATGCTATTTGGAAACATAGAACAAATAGAAGCAAACATAGTAATTGCTTTAAAGCTGAGCTCAGATTTCAGAAACAATAAGGTATGTTAGATAAAAATCATAAATACTACTCTGAGAAAAACATTATTATTTATTATTATTCTCTCTCTGTTTTATGTTTCAGTTAATTGGAATGGGAGCTATTGATACTGTAGAACACAAATTTCAATTAAGTGAATTTACTGATGATGAATATTTTTCTCATACTGAATCTATGGTTATTAAAGTTTCACCCAAAGAATGCATTCTCATGATTGATGGAAGTAATCCAGATGTAGATCAGTTAAAAAAAGTTGTGGAACGTTGTGGAGTGCTAGTGAATATGAGAAAAAAATCTGATTTTAGCACAGATACATTAGTACAAGATTTGAATAAATTAATTATGTTTGAAGAAGGACAGCAACCAAATGCACATACATTGCCTCAATTACAACTTGAAATTGCTTCTGCTTCTATAGCAGCAGTTATCAAATACCTTGAAGTATTTCAACTTATTTATGCTATACATTTATATAATACCTATCTAAAACTCAATCAAATGTGTTTTTAATATTCTAGTTATCAGCTGATTCAGATAATTTAAATCAATTCACAGTTGAAAATATTGGATATGATAAATTTATTCATTTGGATAGTGCTGGTGTTCAAGCATTAAATCTCTTTTCTAATTCTGGAACTATGTCCAAAACTGATTCTATTCTAGGAATTTTTGATAAATGTCGCACCCCACATGGTCACAGGTTTATTTATTGTTTTTATAAAAATTGTACATTAAGTTATTTAATTGATGGAATATATAACAGTAAACAACTTATTATTTATTGATTATTACAAATAGCCCATCCATTATTTTAGTAGTTCTATCAACCTAGAAAATGTATAAAATATTGAAAATATCATTGTTGTTTAGATTACTAACTCAGTGGATCCGACAGCCATTAAGGGATTTGAATAAAATAAATGAACGTTTGGATATTGTTGAAGTACTTGTTATGAATACAGATTTACGACAACAACTTTATGATCAGCATTTACGCACAATACCTGATCTCCAAGCTTTAACACGTAAGATTCAACGAAAAAAAGCCAATCTACAAGACTGTTACAGGTAATTATATCATTATTAAAAGAAAATAACCAATTATAAATTGTATGTATTATTATGTTACAAACTATATATTAATATTTATACATATCTATAAATTAGGATTTACCAAGCAATTAAAAAGCTTCCAGATCTTTTGGAAACACTAGGTAATTCAGATAATAAAACTCTTAATAGTTTGATTACAATACCATTAAAAGAATTAGTCAATGACATGGAAAAATATCAGTCTATGATTGAAGAAACAATAGATTTAAATCTGGTGGAGCGTGGTGAGTTTCTTATACAATCTGGATTTGATGATGAACTCCAAGAAATGAGAAACCAAATGAATGACTATGAAACAAAAATGAAATCAAATTTGACCAAAACTTCTGGAGCACTAGGAGTTCCCGTAAAATTGGATTCAAACTCACAATATGGATTTTTCTTTAAAGTGACTTTAAAGGTAATTATTTAATTATGTTATTTCAAAAACAATATGCAAATTTATTGATTTACTTGTTAATTTAGGATGGTAAAACTGTGTCAAATAATAAGTCATATGAAGTACTTGATACTACAAAAGGTGGTGGTGTGCGCTTTAGATCTCCTAAGCTTACTGAACTTAATACAGAGTATCAAAGTATACATCAAAATTATTTGGAACATCAAAAGTCTATTGTAGTTGAAGTCATTCAAACAGCTAGTATGAATATTTAGCTTAAGTAAATAAATTAATTAAAATTACTTTTAAAAATAAATGTTGATTTTAATGTAGGTAGTTACAGTACAATTCTATTAAACCTAAGCCGAACTTTAGCTCAATTAGATGTATTATCAAGTTTTGCCATGCTGGCTGCTAGTTCATTACGTCCATATGTAAGGCCAAAGTTACATCCTCAAGGAACTGGTTTGTTAGATTTGAAGCAAGTAAGGCATCCTTGTGTTGAGTTACAAGACTCTGTGTCATATATACCTAATGATGCATACTTTGAACAGGGTAATTTAATATTTTTTTACATTTGTGTTGTATTTTATTATTTATTGTTTATTTGTTACATTTTAGGAAAGTGTACATTCAATGTAATAACTGGTCCAAATATGGGTGGAAAAAGTACTTATATCAGAAGTGTAGCCGTAGCAGTTTTTATGGCACACTTGGGAAGTTTTGTACCATGTGATAGCGCTGAAATTAGTGTTGTTGATGCTATTTTGGCAAGAGTTGGAGCAAACGATTCTCAGATTAAAGGATTATCCACATTCATGGTTGAAATGATTGAAACCGTTTCAATTCTCAAAGTTTGTAATATTTCAACTAAAATATCAAATTATTATCTAAATTATAAACATTTAAATGTATCATGTTGAATATCTAGAAAGCTACTTCAGAATCATTAGTGATAATTGATGAATTGGGTAGAGGGACATCAACTTATGAGGGTTGTGGAATAGCTTGCGCTATTGCAGAGTGAGTATCAATTTAAGTATTTATTTAAATACAATATAATCAGTAGTAAAGCATCATCAGAGAAAATGAGGCAGTGTCTTAATCTTATTTAAGTATGAATAAGTCAGTGATTATAAAATTTAATTTTAAAACGACAAATTTGGAATAAACAACAATGGAACATTTTGATATTATTTTGAGTAACTTTTTTTTCCAAACTATTAGAATATTGGTTGCCCTATTTTGCAATTAAATATTACTACACAGTATAGTACAATGTACACTTATAGGTGTAAAGGCACTGGTTATTATATTTTATTCCTATATTTAGTTTTTTGTAGTGATTGTCTGACAGTACATGAATATTGTGAATGTGTGACATAATATTATATAAAACATATCAAGATTATCAGTTATCAGAAGACTTTATTTAAATTTTAAATTTGGCCAATCTATTAATTTCCATTATTTACCATATTTTATTATTTTAGTAGTTTATTCACATTTTGCCACTTAACATAACCAACTAAGAAATTGTTTTTATTTTAATATATTATATATTTTTTTTTAGATATTTATGTATTAATAGATTAAATAAATATTATAATTTATTTTAGACGTTTAGCATCTGAAACTAAATCATTTACTTTATTTGCAACCCATTTCCACGAGTTAACTAAACTTCATGAAAATATACCAACAATCGTTAATAAACACGTGTCTGCTGTCACTACAGATGACAGCCTAACACTTTTGTATCAAGTGCTACCAGGTTCATGTGATAAGAGTTTTGGTATTCATGTTGCTGCTATGGCGAAATTTCCAAAAAATGTTATTCAAGTAATTGTCAATATAATTCACCTTTTCTTGTTTTCAATAAATAATAATGATTCTATTATTTAAACCATAGAATGCTGCAAAAAAACTAGCTTTATTGGAAAGTTTTCAGAATACCCAAACACCAGAAAACAATCAAATGGTAAAATACATTTCTTTGGTGTAAACAAATACATTTTTTATACTTAAATATGTATTTCTTTTTAAGGAAATCAATGAAGCTGATAAAGAAAAATTTCTTAATGAATGCAAACGTTGTGCTCAAGAATGTGTTTCATCTGATGACGAATTGTTTAATCGTATTAAAAAACTGAGAACAGAGTTCCTTAAATAATATTCCTTAAAAGTATTACTTATGATTACTAATGTTTAATTTAAGTCAATTATTCCATTTTTTTTATTATTATTTTTATGCTCATAAATTATACTGTTATAATGTCCTCATTTTGTAAAAACAAATAGAATAATTTGTGACTGACAAGACTTAAAAGTACTATAAATTTAATTAAATTTAAGTTTTTGTTACATAAAAATAAAATATTCTTATTTTTATTTTATTTTATTTTTTTATAAAGTTTGTAATAAAATTAATAATTGAACAAAACTGCTTTATGTGTTATTTTATTTAAATAAAATGCTTATTAAACAATAATCAAACTATTCAATATGTTTATATATATACATATTATATAGTTTATACTAAATTATTTTTTTTTATTTATAATGATATTAAATTTTCATGATTTGAAATCAATAACTGCTACAATGTTTTTATTTATTGAAAATCAGGATCTTATTAAAACTTTTAGCTCAATAAATTTGTTTTCGTGATCTATGTGATCCACCTATTATTTAATTTTAATAATCTAAACAGTCATTGTGTACTTTTAATATACATGGAAATAACGAATATGCCTACCTAAAGTATTTACTCTGGTATATGCCAACACTACTATAAGATGTAGTAGACATTAGTGACTTGTTATCTACAGTACATTTATGCACTTAATAAAATTATAGGTCTAGGTTGAGGTAAACAATCTCACCTTGGCCTAGCTATTATAGTCTTATGGAAAATACCTATACTGTATAATATTAAAATTATTCCATTTTTCAAATGTGAGTTGGACAGAAAACTGAATTCAATTTATCTTACTCCGAAGGAGTATTTAAAGGAAATATTTATTGTGATATTTGACATATTTACAGCAAAAAGTGTTAATGTGTTTCAAAAATTAAAATTCTAAACAGAAGAATATATAAATATAATATACCTATGCCCAGGACTCGAAATATCTTAATTAGGCCTTGGATTCTTATTAAACTTAATGGAATTTATCACTATTCTTTTTTATTATTAACCTATTTTATTATGAATTTTTTATTGATACTTTGGTTTTTGTAATGCCATGGTAAGAAGGGGTTTATCGCATTCAGGCCCGGATTATACATATTTGGGGCCCCGGGGCCAGATATTTTAGAGGGCCCCAAGAATAATTTTTTTCATAAAAATAGTATTTTTTTTTCATGATAACATTATTTTTTTTCTAAAACAATGTTTTTTTTTGTTAATACAACACAAATAAAACTTTGTAAATATAAAACTAGAACATTATTTTTATTTAAAAACATTTTTTTCTCGCTTTCGAGGATGTAAAGTTTTTGATATTTTGACCAAAGTCAAGTGACTGGAGACAATTCAATACTTCAGTCTCATATTTTGTCTCTGTTAATATTTGTTTCTCCATTTCTCTATTTATAGAATTTTTTTATCTATTCGAAGTAATCACTTTGTTACTGCAGCACTTCTCTGTTTAATACTATTTTTATGATCGGATATTTTTTCCAATTATCAAAACTATTACTTACAAAATATGGGCTATCAGAATAACTAGTAAATAGTTTGCACATAAAACAATATACTGTTCCTCGATTTTGCGAATACTTAAGCCATTTTCGATCATATACATGACAATTAGATAGTTTTCTTTCAAACATCGCAATCGTTAAATGTCTCTTATGATCTAAACATAATGCATAAAACATACTTAAAAATAATACAAAAGTTCTTTATAAAAATCATAATTTCGTTTTTAAACTGAATTAAAATGATAAAATATGTGATAATTTGTTTAATTAATGAACCAAAACTATACCATTTACGAGAAATTTGTGTTTAAATGTCTGCAGAAGTTATGTAAATTACTAGAACAGTGTACTGATCTGTACACTTAATTTTTAAGAAAAAATAATACAAAAATCACATATCAATTCGTAATACTCTATGTAGACTGTTGAAAAGTACGATAAATTCAAATGTTATAAATCGAACTTTAAGTAATTCTCAATTAGTCAATTTTGAAGTTAGAGCAAGACTTTAAAGGACAAAGTTGCTTAAAAATATTTACATAATTCAAATTTGAACTAAAAAATAAGAGGTGCAATTTAAAAAAAAAAGTTTTGTAGCGTATGCGCAGAATTAAAAAAAAAAATTATAATTTACCAAAAATAAATGTAATTTTATGTCCTTTATGCATTAAAAAAAACCCGAATTGAATACAAGGTCATGCGTTCGAAATATTTTGTGTTACCTTTATCGTTGAACACACTGTATTATAGTCTTCTGCTGTTTGAGACAGCTCAAGCAAGTGACATTAATTATCAATTTTCATAGTAAAATAACAAAATTTATTCATAGAATAAAATAACTTTTTCTATTCAATTATATAAAAAATATTATCCTAACATGAAATACGAGACATCAAAATCACGAATGACAAAAGTCAAAGTTTGGTACTTTGGTAGTTAGATTATACAGGTGACAAAAAAAAAATTAATGCAAAAAAAAATATATAAAACTGAATTTTTTAAAGTTATTTTACGAATTAAGTGGAATACAAGACTACATTTTTTTATGTGGGCCCCAAATTGTCGTGGGCCTGGGGGCCACGGCCCCCTTTGGCCCCACCCTTAATCCGGGCCTGATCGCATTGATCAATTTATTAAATTTCAATTTATAAAAACTAAAAAATTTTCTTTTACGTAATTACATTTAATTAATTAAGTTTTTAGTTACTTTGTTAATTCATTCTTATGTAGAATAACCAGTGGTAGGACTCAACATGCCTATAATAGTTCAGTCCTTGGTACAATTATTTGAGATAATGTCCTAATAATCAAATAAAACAAACCAATTTTATACTTTGATCGATAGATGCTCTGACCTAGCTTTGTGAAATCTGATAAGTACTAAGACTGAAATTGAATTCTCATATTTTAATTATTCAACATTGATAAAATTAAAAACAAAAATTTGTAAAAATTATGTATGTTCTATTTTACTAGTCATTAAACAGAAATATTATTTTTAATCTAAGTATTTGTTTTAGCAACATATCGGGATATTATTTGCCAATTAGTAATAGTCAAAGAAGTCTAAACAATAATATAATAGTATCAATACAATGAATAATTTAGGTACTATTAAGCATAATACAAATATCAGGCTGTTATGAATGATATTATTTTGCATTTAAAATCAAATTACAAATATACAATATAATTAATAGACTGAAATAATATTTTATTTTTTTGGTTAATCATATACCCTCAGATTTTCTAATGATTATAGTAATATGTACACAGTGGTGGATTTAGAGGGGCCTGACCCCCATGACCCATCATTTATGTTAGTAATGATTGTGACATAAAATGTATAAATAGTAAAATTAAAATAAAAAACTGAAGTTTCTATTTTTGTTTTGATACTACCTAATAAATATTTTATACTTTATAATTATATATAAGTTAGGGATTCGAGATTTTTAAATCACCATACCGGGACATATATTTGAATGTCAAATGACCTTTTAGTTTTTAATTTTCGATATAAACTACACAATATACATATGTATTTCTGTTGTGTGTATATTTATATAAGAGTAGCTAGTTAAAAATTAAATAAAACTATATACATTATATTAAATACATTTTAAATTATTAAATTTATTGTTGATATGTGGTCTTAACCCAATAAGATATGACAATTTCACGGTTTATAAAATATGAATTAATTACTGTGATAATTTATGACAATAATCTTTCATCAAATTAAAAATCGGTATTTCAACCACTTAAATTTGAAATCCAGGACATTTCATCGCCCCAAAACTTTTTTTTGAGGTATAAGGACACTAATTTGAAAATTGTGTTCCAGCAAATCCAGGATATCTAGCTACCCTAATATAAATCAAACTTGAAAGGGTATTTCACAGTAGCTTACACATGGGGGGTTTGGGTATTCACTCCCCTCTGGGCTTAACTTTATAATAGTTTTATGAAAATTATATAATGTTAAATGGTATATAGGTATATAAATGGTCGATTAGAAATTTTTGAAATGATATTATATAAAGCTTGTGTAAATTATCCTATCTGAAATGTACAATTAATGGTTTTTATCAAGTCAAATATTTTGTATAGCTTGCTTTAATTTACTTTTGTCATTTGCTGTTGTATTTGTCTTATCACAATTGTATAATATTGCAAAAAATCAGATATGAACAAGTGTAAAAAAAAATTTGCCCCTCCCCCTCCAACAAAATCCTAGATCCACCACTGGCACTACGTTCAATATCATGTTCACTTGATCCCTATGCACACGTAGATACTTAAGTAAAACTTAGTAAATTTAGTAATTAGTTTGGTACTAATTTGCTAGACTGGGCATTGATGAGTCAAAAAGTTGAAGTTAAGTTAAGTTTAACTGAGTTAGTAAACAAGAGACTTATTTTCTTAAATTAACTCCTAACTTAAAGAGTGATTTTTATCAATTTCATGCAGTTACTTTTCAGTTAAAATATTGTAGAGCTAAATTAAGTTAATATGTTATGTTTTGTACAAATTATTGTTTACACAACAAAAAAAAAAAATTGGAAATACTATAACATATTCATAAAATTATAGTACCAACAGATAACATACGATTATTTTTGTATAAACATTAATCCATGTAATTTTGTGTATCTGTGATGAATATACTTAAATGAAACTTGTTTATTGTGTTTTGGTAAAGATTTATAATATTAAGTGAAAAAAAAACTGATTTTTAACTAAATTAAGTTACTTTTTTCTCTGTTTAACTTGTAATTTAAACAAGTTAAAAAAAAGAAGAAACACTTAACTTTAAACTTAATTACATTTTTCCCATAGGTACAACTTAACGAGGTAAAACAATTAGTTAACTATCCTAGTCTTGATAATTTGCTTTGCAAATCATTAAAATATATTTAGGTATATCACTACCTACTTACTAGTTTACTTTCAATCTAGTGATTTCATGTGCGAAGGGCCATAGACTATAGAGCCTTTCATTACTTACTGTTCAAAACTCATACAACGCCGCGTTTATCCGTACCTACCTACTTCTTGTTGTCTATGACTACATATGGACTTGACTCATAGAAAGACGGCCCAGATAGTTTTTAAATGCGCTATGCTGTCATACTTAACCTACTAGGATTTATTTATAATCATGCACTTGACTACTTGAGTATGTAGGTACTTAACGGGAGGGGGGCTTAATGAGCGGATTAGTGCACGTGTAAATGGCGAGCCAAGTGGTTTGGTAAAATACGTTTCACTCGCAGGCACGCCGAGCCACCAAAACCGTAAGCTATAGACATGGAGACAATTGAAGATCCAGCCTAAATAAAATTCTCGTTTACCTATCTTGGATAGTTCGATCTAACGCGTACTCGTGTTTAAATGCACATCTAATATTAAACGTCCAATACGGAAAAGTAGACCGTGAATAACACAGCTAAATCGATTTAGGCGTACAACGCGATTGAACTACGACGAAGAAAAAAATGGTCAGTTTCATTTTTGACCGTGATCTCATTATCATTTGAGATTATTAATAGGCACATACATCATATATATTCATGTAATCAATGTTATTGTTTTTATTAAATCATTATAACAAATAACTTTAATTGCCAACAACACGCATGCATGTGTTATTTTTATACTTAATTTTTTTATTATTGATCTATTGTTATTAAATATTAATTAACCTAAACGCATTGCATAATATTTTAATGATTTCTTACATATTACAATTATAATAGTAACACTATAATAATCTGGTTATCGTTCTCGGTATTCGTTTATTGGATTGTAGATTCTGAGAGAAGCGAGATATTTCTTACATAGGTTTTACCGTTTACGCAAATACCCTCCCATTCCTATATCCTGTGCGTACAAACAAAAACAAAAACAATGATAATAACAATTTTAAAAAAATGTGTGAATCATAATGCAGGAATAGATCCTATTGAAAGAAATATAGAGGGTGATTCAAAATTATGAGTGTTTTTACGTGAAAGTGTTTAAAAGGGGCATGATATTATTTATACCAATTTACCATCATAATTATTAATAATACTTAATATTTTTATTAATTACCTAATTGACAGTTTATTTTTTGGTATTTTCAGACTCTTTATGCACATCGTAGTGAATTTAATTTTAGATTCTGAATGAAGTGAAAGATATCTTTGTTTTGTGATAATGTCTATTTTTTTTCAATCCCGGAGTCACTCTTGGTAAACCTAATTTTGTCCAACAGTTTTATCCAGCAACTCTATATACATCAGAAAATTTATGAAAATGAAAATTAAACATTTGATTTATTATATATATATATATATATATATGATGCCTAAATCTTCTGCTTATGTGAAAAATATTGAATTGTAACAATTTTTTCATAAACTATCATTAAACATAATGCAGGTCATTAAATACATACATATTTTACACTATGCGTCTAGATATATATAAATGTTTGGTGTGTACTCTTATGATTGTAGCTGTTTTAAGATATACATAAATGATAAAACTAATATTATCATATAAAGAAGAGGCGGCTAGACTTTTTTTAGAGATCTACTAAGAACATTGTTTCTCTAAAGATAGACTTTTTACAAAAAAAAAAAAAAAATGTGTAATTGATTACCTTTTTACCTATAATAATTGACTAACATATAGATACTTTTGTAAATAGTTAATAGATAATAAAAATTAAATGTTTAGTTAAATAATAATGAGTATTTTACAAATCGTTTCTAAAATTGTAAAATCTAAATTAAAATTTAATAAGCAATATATTATTTTTTTAATTTTATAAAATTGATTAGTAAAATAAATGTTTACATTATTCACTTTGAAATCATCTGCGATCGATCATTTGGCCGCTTCTGATGTATAATTATAAAGATTACATTATTATGGTAGGTTAAAATACTGAATGATAGATCGGCATTGACGTTCGACAGGGTTCTGTCTAAGCGGCTCATCGTTTTAAATTGTGGTGACATAGGGAGTATAGAAAGTGTCAGTGGATCGTGATGTTCGTTGAAATACTTTGAGACTTGATACTGAAATAAGGCTATGTGAATCGATAGTACACTCCAATGATAAATAAATAAATTAATTAATTAAATTAATTAATTAATCGAGTACCTGCGGCCATTTATGGAAGTACACGTATACAATATCGTTAGACCAGGATTATTTTGTATGTATTAAAAAACAGAGGTGTATAATATTAAGATTGTTTAGCTGCACGTGTTTAACAATACTTAATACGCACGTGGTGAGTGATAAGTATAATTAATAATCGCTAAACTTTGATTTTCACTATTCTCTGAATAATAATAATTCTCACCATCTTATACGTAAATTCACAGTTTTGAAGATATACGCACCAGTGAATAAAATTAATACGCATTGTTTTATGGGGTTCGATAAGTTCCCACACAAAATATAGCAGGAAAGCGATCACATACGTTAATCTCTACACGAATAAAAATAAATCCAGGCGTAAGTTACTATACGAACAAAAATAAACCATATTATCATATGATCCATATGTAATTTTGTAATATGCATTACTTCCTGAACAGTACAAGCAAATAGTGGTGCAATTAGGGAAGAGATTGAGGGTGCTAAGTCCCCCTGTTGGAATTTTATCCCCCTTAGTTTACAGAAGTGATTTAAAAATTTTGTTTAAGCTTAATATTAATTGATCTTTATTATTTGATTAATATTGGTAAATATTTGAAAAATAAATTGTGGAACTCTTTAATTATTTTCCTGTAAACAGTCAACATTACTATAAACCATCGAAAATAATTGACCGATTTGTTATTACCGAATCATTAATACTAAATAAAATGTGTGTTCATTGTTATGTTACTCAGTAAATTTTTCATAGGTGATTAATAAATGTTTGTTATTGATATGTGTTAGTGAGCGATACATTTTTTAACATACACGCATAAAAATATACTGGTAGTCTCTAAAAGTCTTCGCATCTCCCCCCCCCAAATGTAGTCCTTATTGCGCCACTGAATACAAGTGTTCTAAACTATCCTCTATCGGGCGCTTCTACTATTTAGATTTATCTTGTTTATGATCAGGGCCGTATTTATACTTTTTTCGCCCTGGGTCAACTTTATTTGTCCACCCTCCTCCCCCCCCAAAAAATGTATATACCTACTCCTTTTCTTACAATTACTTTGAAAAGCTTATAGGTATACTTTTTTATTTATATTATTTACACATATAATAATATTTATAAAATATATACTTAAACAAAAAATAATAATTCAATACAATGTTTAAAATTTTCTTCTTGATTGTCTAATAAAAAAAATTTCAATCACACCTTTGTAATTTATTTTCTTTGCGTTTCCCGATTCCATGTTGAGAGCAGCCAATGAATTTATTCTGTCTTCATTAATTCTTGATCTTAGATAACTGATAAGTCATAACTCTTAGAGTGTAAAGAACTACCGTTTAGCTGAACAGTTGGTTGCTGGAGTACATAATATCATTTTCAATGTAATGTCAATATATGGGTAAACTTCAATAAAATTGTTTTTTCTTATATAAACATTCACTTCTAGATTTGTTTTTGAAGAAATACAGTTTTGTTTCTTTAAACTTTTCAAATGACTTTCAAAATTAACATATTCTATAGAAAATTATATCCCTAAATCATTGTATACATTTTGCAATAACTCGGAATTTTCCAAACTTCAGCTGGTGTTAGCGTCTAGAGGTATCTAATAAAAAAATGACGATACATAAAATATGACATTCACATCCTGCATGAGTCATACATGGTCAAACTTGATGTTTTCATATAAATGCTATAATAATTAATCAAACAGGCTTAAAATACGATATTATTCTGATATAGTCATACAAATGGTACGTAATACTATTATAGATCAATAATCGATTGTCCAACCTAACCAATAAGTTTATAAGAATAATAACATATTCTAATTAAATGAATACTAATAATTTAATACATAAATAAATAATTTGTATATTTACCGCTTAAATAGTACATAATTTAATTTATTTATGTCAATACAAAATTATACCTTAAATAATAATGTATTAAACTACTAAAGAATATCTTCAATTCTTAAATTAGCAAACATATCAATAGCTTTTTCTAACTTATAAATTAATATAACTTGCATACTCTTCTAAGTTTCATTCCCAGTTGTACTTCTTAAAAATGATTCAACGCGTTTTAAAGAAGAAAAAATTGCTCATTGGTAGGTGTAATGACAGGCAGAGTCAATAAAATAGTTAAAACTTTTAGTGTTTCAGTTAGAGCTCTTGGAAGTTCAGACATAGTTTTAAGTATATAATGAATATCTGATTTTTATATCTTTTTTTATATGCATTTAAAGTTAAAAATTAAACAAAAATCATTCTTTTCTCGTAAAATAGCAAATTTTGTCAACGAAAACCTTATAAAATTTGAAATTATTGTGTGGTAAATATTTTTCATTATCACAAGACTCACCAGATATTCTTCTATCTGCGGTCCAAGATAACTTGGTTAAAAAGTTTCATCCGGCAACTCTAATATTAGACGTGAGAAAAAACATCCGAAATACTAAGTAAAACCGGTAAAATTTTCCATAAACGACAATTTTTTCACTTAATCGATTTTAGTTATTTAGTCATAACTCAGAAAGTAATAAAAACTTGAAACGTTCACCATACGTTTATGGTATAATAATACATATTTTACGAATGTTTCATGAAAATGTCTCAACTTTTGGGGTAAGAATAGAACTTTAAAAATATCTTGTTTTTTAAGTATATTAAAATTTTAATATTCGACAAAAAGTTTTAAAATGTAATATGATCATACTCATACACTTAAATAACGATAAGTACTCAAAAAATTTCAAAAATCGTGACTCAATTTTTTTTTTTTTTTAAGTGTAAGAAAATATACGATTATTTTGGAGTTGACTGAGTTCTTTTAAGTTTATTTTGAATTAAGTTTTTAATATTTTACAAAAAGTTCTAAAACTTTAATATGACCTCACTCATTTAAAAAAATAATGATATTGCCAAAAATTTCAAAAATCGTGACTCAATTTTTTTTTTTTTTAAGTGTAAGAAAATATACGATTATTTTGGAGTTGACTGAGTTCTTTTAAGTTTATTTTGAATTAAGTTTTTAATATTTTACAAAAAGTTCTAAAACTTTAATATGACCTCACTCATTTAAAAAAATAATGATATTGCCAAACATTTCAAAAATCGTAACTCAGGATTTTTTTTTTTTTAATTTGAAGTAAAATTATACGAATTTTATGAATAGACTGTTTTTACATCAGTTTCCAATTTCAAATGTTTATTGAAAAAAAATGTCCATTCAATCGTAATGAAACTTCAGATATAGGTAGATATAACAACATGTTTTGAGTTTTTTGGTTAAAAAAAATGTTTGCTTTGTCAAATAAGAAAATATTTTAAACAACTTCAAAAACAAAAACCTACCAACAATTAGACTAAAATTGGTAAAATATTTGAACAGTATAATTTAATTCTGAAACTTTTCTTAGAATTGTTTGACTAAAGAAATGCAGTGGCGGTGCGTCAGGGGAAACTTTGAGACGGCGTCTCCCCAATAATTATTACATCGAAAAAAAAAAAATTGGTTTTAATTTTTAAAATTATTTTCAAGTATATGTGAAATCTATGTGTAAATAATATACTGTGTTGTCAACTATATTTACTATATATATGTATGAGTGTATTATACCTATTATGTCCATCGTGGTGTGAATACGTATGATTCAATGAAAATACGTTCTGAGCTATTTTCGGATTTAGTGATAACGACGGACGACGGCAACGAAACGAAAGAGACGGTCGAACGACAGTCTCAATTCAATAGATAGGAGGTAAATAAAAGTTTGGGGGGAATTCATTATCGATAATGGTTACTGTACGGAGTCCGGGAGACTAGTCTCTGACACGTTATTCGTTGCGTATGCTTGTATAGTGCGTTATTTTGTACATTAGATCTTGTAGCTTTTTTGATTTAATATTGAAGTAATGGAATCAAAACATTGTGCATTAGATGAATTATTAGACAATGATTTTCATTCATTTACGTATGATGAAAAATGTAAATTAAAAAACAAAAAACCTACTCCATATTTATTAATTGAATATAAAGACGGAAAATTTACCCGTAAATTTCAAAGTAGTTGGTATGATAAATTTACGTGGTTGTAATAAACGCAACAAACTTTTTTGTTTCATTTGTGTATTTGTCAGTATCTAGTTTAAATTAAAAACTTAGAATGAAGTAGAATAATTTGCTATCAAAAATTTAATAATAACGAATAGTTACACAAAAATCAAGTCTCCCCGTAAATTTTATTCACGCACCGCTACTGAAGAAATGATTTATCGTTTCTTTAAAATTCAATACATCCATCACCATTATCTTGTCCGAGGTGCTAATAATTCCTCATAGTGCGAAGTACGTTCTTTTTTTAAATCAAAACCGTTTAAGATTTGTTTGTTTAAATAAATGAGATTTGAGAAGATATTTTATTAAAAGTTGCAAAACATATTGTTTAATTGTGTAATTTAATATTGTAACAATTATCTTTGTTATATTATCTATGTATCATAATGATTGTAATCGATTCTATAAAAATCGTATACAAATTTAGTCATACGTTTATAAAAAAAATCTTGAGTAACAATTATTGTGTTGTTATTATTAAAAATAAAAAATCTTTTTGAAAATAAACTTTTAAATGTGAAGTATTTCCATAGTTGTATTTTCAGCCCAAAGGTTGTCAATTTTTTTGAAACTTTTGTCAAGTATGTAATGATGTATTATTGATTATGGTGAAAATGTCCACCTGTATCTAACCCGTCAGGCGTACAAATTATAATCCAAAAGTTTATAATAAAAAAACTTAAAATAAAAATATTTAAATAATCATTTAATACACAATTGAAGCTAGGTTAAACTGCTATAGTATATATGTATAATATAATTATTTATAATTAATGTTCGCATTAAGTTTTTTGTGTGGTTGTTTCATATAATTTTTGTAAATCACTTAATAATTTATATTTCTTTATCAATTGATCAACAAATTCTTCATCATAATCACCCGGTTTATTAGTAGAGCCTTCAATTGATTCATCATAATCACTTTCATTATAAGGTAGGGTTGCGATTTGTTTGCTCACCGTTGGTTCTTGGGTTGACTTTAGTAACCACGTTTTTTTTAATTCATGCCATTTTCCCACGGTTTTTTTTCTCCTAATACCAAACATACTTAATTTTTCAGCGTAAGTTGCTGGACGCGTTGTTGGTGTCGTTGCAATGGTTTTAATCTTTCTGAAAGTATGTGTTTAATTAGTTATTGATTTGGCATGCATTATAAAGCATGACAGACGACAGTCACTACTATGTGTTGCGTATCAAGATTATATACTAAATAAATTAAAAATATTCTTTTACGTGGGTTGTAGGACGGGCACACTCAAAGACCAGATCAAGTTGCAATTTTGAAACAATAATGCATATTAATAAGAGTCAATGAAGTATAAATTGAAATAAATATATCTATTATATTTAATCCTATAGGTATATAATACAATTATGAAAATAAAATCACAACATCAATAAATTTCCGTGATATTGCATTTAAAAAAAACTTTAAAGGATAAAAGTCTATCGATACTTAATATCTACTACCCTATCAAATATAAATAGACTACGTAAAAATCTGTATGCTCGCCAAAGACATTCATTTTATACTTTCGTATATTTTATATGATTTTACTAATTATATTTTATATTTATATGTATCTTAATTATAAAACATAATAAAAAAGTAAATAAATGTGTTTATCATTAGATTAATATTTTTTAAATTTTTAAGCAATATAGTGCTAAGAAGGAAAAAATACCAAAAACTAAAAATGTGTGAGAAACATTAGGTACATTGTAGCATGCGGAGCTTTTTATTTTTATTTTTTTCATGTTTGAACTGATAAGCTTAAGGAGACTAGGTACTAAAACATTGCTTAAGGTACGGTGTCCCAGGCCTTCGACAGAGTGTGGCACGATGGTCTCCTATATAAATTAAAGAAAATCTTACCACCTACGTTTTACCTGTTTTTCAAGTCCTACCTTCATGAGCGCCAGTTCGCTGTACGTTACCGCTCTTCTCTATCCGACTGCTCCCAAATTCAAGCTGGAGTCCCCCAAGGTACAATTGCAGCCCCCCCTACTATTCCACATATTTATTGCAGATCAACCTATTTCCACTAACACTTTTGTCGCAGAATACGCTGACGATAAAGCGATTATCTCATCTCATGAAAATCCACTCACAGCCTCAAACATGCTTCAATCCCACCTCACCCAAATAGAAATCTGGTGTAAAAACTGGAAAGTTAAAATAAATGAATCCAAATCTTGCCACATAACTTTCACACTAAAACAAGGCCTGTGTCCTCAAATCACTTTCAATGACATCCAGATTCCCACTTCACTTACCACAAAATACCTAGGTGTTAGCTTTGATAAAAGACTAACGTGGAATTACCATATCCACACCACCAAAATTAAGTTAAACTCTCGCCTTCGTTCCCTTAACTACTTTTTAAACCCTAAATCCAAACTCTCAATCAGTACCAAACTAATGCTGTACAAAAGCCTGCTAAAGCCTATTTGGACGTACGGCGCCCAAATCTGGGGTTCGGCAAAAAAATCCAACATTAAAAAAATTCAAGTTGTCCAAAACAAAATTCTACGTTTAATTACAAACGCGCCTTTCTATGTCTCGAACCTCACCTTACACACTGACTTAAAACTACTAACAGTAATAGAATCCGTCTCTAAACTCTACAAGCGTTACCACAACTCACTTCACGATCATCCAAACATTCTTGCAAAAAATCTTTCCAACCCAATGCCTGGTAACCCTCCAAAAAGATTAAAAAGGAAATGGTGCCGAGACCTACTCCTTGACTAACCCTCCCACGTGAAAAAAAAAAAATTCTAAAAGCCGGAGTGTCGTCAATGGGCGGCTTCTTCACTCAAGCCTTTCTGTTAATTTGTTTCCATTATTTGTTATCCATTATGCTTATTATACTATATTTGTATAGATTGTATAAATCAAATAAAGAATAAAAAAAAAAAAAAAAAGGTACGGTGTCCAATGCGCGACCCGTCGCCGCGACCGGTCGCGGCGACTGGTCGCGCCATACCCTTTATTTGCGTTTCCTATTGACTGGTGTTCTATTCGTGACTGCAACGCGCGACAGATAATTTGTCGTCGCGACCCGCGACAATACCGCGACCAGAGCAGTGTAGCGCGACCGGTCGCGACGCTTCAATATCTCAGCAATAGCTTTTACACCAATTGAAGACGAAATGTTTATTGAATTCGTGCGAAAACACCCCGAGTTGTATGGTTGTGCACACATGGGTTATAAAAATATTATAATCAAAGAATCAAAATGGGAAGCCATTTCATTTTCAACTAAATTCTGCTGCTTTACCTTTAAAATCTACGTTTCTTGGGCCTTTTAAAAATATTGGTATTAATTTTGCTTTCAATACAGTCAATGGTTTTTTTAAGAATTCTACTTATGTAGGTGTGACAAATTCGAAAACCAAATGATAAAGATCGTAATGATTCAAACCGAGTAGCAATGATTGGTCGCGCATTGGACACCAGTCAGTCATCAGCAACCGAAAAATGTAACTGGTCGCCGCGAACGGTCGCGGCGACGGGTCGCGCATTGGACACCGTACCTTTACCTACAACAGCATAATATAGAGCCTATCCAAGTTTAGTGAAGCGCCGTGTATATCAAAAATTCAATTAATTTCTATTACATCTGTGTTTTTTAATTTTTAAATACAATAATCGCGTTCCTGTATCTTACCACTGAATAATTAATTACTCGAAACAGTTCGAGAATTGCGTTTTCTATTGACATCTCGTACTAGGTCATTGATTTGTAGAATGATACCGTCACACTAACCTGTCATAGAGCGATTCCATCTTTTCATTGTTAAATGTTGATTTGACCGATGTGGTGGTTTTTATCGGTTTAGCGGTAATAGATGAGAAGATAATAAGGCTCACGAACAAATATAACGCACAAACCTAGAATGACAACCCAGGAAGTTATTTTACTATGTAATGATTTACGAATATGTTTTTTAATATTTTATTTCACACACTCTGTGGTTACAACTGAATTATCTCACTTTTAACTCTACCATTTTCATTTAGCCGTTCCAATCCGAATACGTCAGGATCAAGTTATAAAATACTCTTTGTCTTGATACCCATGTTGAAAACACATTAAACTTATCGAAAACATTGTCGATTTAAAATTCTACAACGTGTTCCACTTGTTTACTAGAAAAGTACATGATCGAGTGTCATAGATCTATGTTCTATATTTATAATATAATTGAAAGATGTAATTTACGAACTCCAATTTTCTATCTCGATTATTATAATGATTAATTTAATTTATTCATTTAAAATATAAATTGATCATTCAAAAACACAATTAATAATAGTTTAAATAATGAGATTATCGACAATTCAGTGATAATTTATTCTATTACTTTCATTGACACCATACCGACTTACGACTATTTTTCCAGGTAATAACACAAAATATTTTCTTGCAAAAGTAATGAGATTCGACAAAATATTCCTTTCGTTTACTACGTTTTTACTTAATCTTCTTGTAGCTTCTTCCAACTACTGGGAAGTTTCAAGAATAAAAAACAATAACTGGCTAAAAGTAAAAAAAGAAAGCAATTTATATAATTTTATTTTTATTACAATTTATATAGAAGGAAAAAAAGTAACTTATGGATAAATTCTACTGCACAAACAAAGTGGTTTCAATTTATTAATAACAATAAATAGTAATAAATACAATTAACATCATTGTAAAACCAAAACATTTTCCCCTATTCACTTAAAAACTAAAATAATAATAATAAGACATCAGTATTGTATAATTTATAATTTATTAAATCAATTTATGAGTACCTACATATATTTATTTTAGATTCCCAATGAAGTGAATGATTTTATGGTAATACAATGATGTTTATTTTTTTTCTGGAGACACTTTTTGCTCAACTCAGCTTTGTCAAAAAGTTTCATCCAACAACACTATAGATCATAAATTTTATGTAAATGGTACTTTGAGGGTTTATTAAGGTCTCACCTCAATAGTTTTTCCAAGCAGGAGGAAAAATAAATTAAATTAGAACAAAAATGGCGAAATTTGCCATTCATGACATTTTCATAGAATCGATTTTAGTAATATCGTTGCTACTGTCTACTCCAAAATTAATTTTGCAAAAACTTAAAATTTTCACCATATATTATTGCCGTATTATTATACATACTATAAAAAATGTTTCAACGAAATTTGACAACTTTTTGGCAAAAAATAAAACTTTGAAAATATCTCGTTTTAATATTATCCTTAACAAAATTTTAAATATTTACAAACACTTCTCTAACGATTATAAAAAAAATTTCAAAAATCGTGACTCAAGGTTTTTTTTAAAAGCGTTTAAGTAAATTATTAAAGATTTTTACGTAATAAACTGTTTGTAGCCAATTTTCAACTTTACATAGTTATTTAAAAAAATTGTTCTATCCAAACGGTATATTTTATTTCTGGAGCTTTTCTCATAATCGTTTATCTAAAGAAATGATCTATCTTTAACTCGTTCGAGGAGTGAAAAATATCTCATGAACAAAGAACGTACTTTTTCCGTTTACTCCCAGTCTTTTTTGTTATTTATTCATTGAATTATTTTTTGTGCACTCGTAATGCATACAATTTGATATGAAACAACATAGTTATGCATTTAAATTGAAACGATCGATGGTTTTTTGTTCTGGAATAATATATTACGAACTAAAATTCATGGATGAATGAGTCTATAAATATAGTGAAATAATTACACTACTAGTATAATTTACATTCAGACAAATTAAATGGTGATTTCCTTACAATTTTTAATCATAAGTATTTTTTAAATTAGTGCTCAATGTTATTAACAGGTTTTAATTTGTATGAACCTAATACAATATATATTTTTGAGACTATTAAAATTACATAAGTGTTTATAATGACACCATGTGTACCACAAATGCATAAGTGTACACTATGGTTTGAATGATTTTGAACTTTGATTTACACATCAATCCGACCAAAATAAGCTCAATAAACTCAGCGTATTAGTTGTTTTGGAATTGAGCGGCTTTCATTTGGGCGAATAACCCAAAATAACATATCGTTTGGGCGAATTTATATACATCATTTGGGCGAAATTTACACAGACCTCTAATTTATCTAATACATCGTTTGGGCGAGCCGAGTTATTAAAAAAAAATAATTGTAATATTATATTTAGGCAACATATTGATTATAATTTATAGAATATATAATATACGTTTTTCTTCCCATTTTTAGAGACTTAGGACTCTCAGTTAATTCTAACTGGTATGGTTAAAAATGTGTTATATTGTCATATAATTTATTATCTTAACTAAATTTTTTATTAGTATGGTACCTCATACCCACTGGTCATTATATTATATTAAATTATATTCTCATAAAAATTGTCATAATATTTTATTAAAAATAGTAACTAATTTTTTTTATTAGTATGGTATCGCATACCCATTTGTCTAATATAATCTATTATTGTTAATTTTCCGGTTTGATATTCTTCCCATGATTTTAATGTGTAGTCTTGTTTTTCTTTAGTATTTTTACGTGATATATTGATTTTTTGTTTGTTAATATATTTTTATTTTGCATGTGTTTACATATATTGAGCTTAATGCATATTTTTTCATATTTAGTATGATGGTATTTATTTCAAATGTTATATATATGTTACTTCCCTATTATTCAATAATTTATAAATTCGCCTAAACGATCGGTTAATTTCTCGCCCAAATGATACAGCTCTACTCAGGTAAATTTTGGGTTATTCGCCCAAATGAATGACGCCCTTGGAATTATGAACAATATTTTGTACTTTATGTATAAATACTAAAAGTTTTAATATAATTATTTAAAATTTATAAAAGTATAATTTTTGTTATGGAAAATCTTAAGAAGAATACATGGTCCAGTATTTAATACCGAAACCCAACGATGGGAATTAAGATCGAATGCACAACTCAAGAACCTATACAAAAGAGAAAATATTGTACAATACGTTAAAAGTATAAGAATGCAATGGGCTGGACATGCATGGCGTGCGGAAGGATGCCTGATAAAAGAAATAATGACTTGGACGCCAACAGGGAAAAGACCAAGGGGAAGACCCCGAAGAAGATGGATAGACAGCGTAAATGAAATATGGAATGCGGTAGACCAAGAAGTTAGGACGAATTGGCAAATCATAGCGCAAGATAGAGAGAAATGGGAGGAGATAGTTTTGGCGGTAAAGATCCTCAATGGATCGTAAAGCGGGAAAAAATAAATAATAATAATAATTTTTGTTATCTAAACTTTTAAAATCCAATCTTACAAGAAGGTTGAATGAATTGTCTTTTTGTGAAAAGAAAAAGAAGTGAAAACTTATTGCATAATGTATTAATTTAAAAACATTGATGATTAATTACATAAATATAATTTTTTACAAACGATATTATCTGTGCTATTGCCGCAGTACCCACTGATAAGTGTAAAACATATTTAAAAATGACAATCCCAAAGGAAGGATGAAAACATGACGTGCTATATGAATTCGAAATTCCCCTTTTTCTCCCAAAACTGAGATATTTCATTATATATTTAGTCAATATCTATAGTAAAACAATTTAAAAGAAACTGAAACTTGTACATACAAATTTTGTATATAATAATAGGTATATACGTACATTACGTTATTACATATTTATACATTAATACCAAATGCCAGATGACTTCATCTTAATAATATTATTACTTTCTACAAGTTAGGGGAGGTGCTAAGGTTTATAAGTTCTATAGAACTCCCCTTGAGTCATGTTTATCTTTTTTTTTTTGTAAGAAACCATACATTTATTATTAATTTTGTCTTTAATGATATAATATACATAAGTAGGTACCTAATAATCTTAACGGCTGGATTTAATTTACAGACTTTTAAATAACTGTTTTTGGTTTGAATACATCATTGATTAACTATACATATTAAATCATAAATATATTATATTTTTTAGTTAAGATATAAGTACCAGTTGACGTTCATCAAATTGTAGATATATTTCCAGGAGAAAAAATGGAAAGATGAAGTGGGAAGAGATAGGGATTCTCGCTCTTTGGACAAGATACCGAAGATATGTGTATTGCATAAAAAAAAAAAAACGATAAATCATTTCTTAGTAAAACGGACTACGGTTCTGAGCAAAACTCCAGTGTAAAATATACCGTTTACTTAACATTTTATCGTTTTTAATTATTAGATTGTCAGTAGGCTTCTTTATCAAAACCCTATAACGATTTATTTTTCTAGAAGATATTATTTTTAATAGATTAAAATATATTTTCTTTCTATATCTCAAGTATTAAAATGATTAGATAAACCAATCATTTCAAATATACATTTAAACCAGAAAATTAATATAAAAACCATCGATTTTGTAAAAATCGTATTATAATTAAATCAAACATTTTCAAAAAAAAAAAAAATCACGAGTAACAATATTTTTTTTTAATTTGAGTATTTTTAGATAAATGTATGAATAAGATTATCTTAAATTTTAAAATCTCAATACCAAAAATTAAAAATTTTGTTAGAAAAAAATTTTAAAAATTAAGAATTTTTAAAATTCTATTTTAAGGCAAAAAGTTTTTTTTTAATCTTTTGTAAAGTATGTAACATCTCTTTAATATATGGTGAAAATTTCAAGATTTCAGTGACATTATTTTCGGAGTTAATACTAATAACAAAAATTGATTTAGTGGAAGTCTCATTTATGTCAAATTTGATCGTTTTTAGTAGGTTTTTCCTTGCTTCTGAAAAAAACATTTAAAAGAGAGAAAAATAAACCCTCAAAGTACTATCTACATGCGATGTGACTTTAATGTAGAGTAAAAAAAATTAATATTATTCTAAATCCAATAGATTCTTAGCTTCACTCAGAATCTAAAATTATGACTTTATTAGATTCCTAAGTTATATTGAAATTATAAGAAGCTACCCATAAATCATAATTAATAATGTTTAAATTTTGTGCTTATAATTGAACTCAGATGGGCGATAAAATAATAAAGTATATATCATATAATATTTTAAGTTTAAAAAGTATTACAAGTATGTTTTATGAGTACTATACATTGCCACTTATAAGAGTCACCAAATTAAGTTGATTATTTGTAGGAAATCTAAATTTAAATATGATATTATCCACTCAATCTTTATAAAACTAAAATATATGTTAGAGAAAAATATTTTGCAAATCTTTTGGTAAAAGAAAGTTTCAACTGGATTAAGAATTCAAAATGTAAGATTTTGTTTGAAAAAAAATTGACGACGATTTGTTCCTAATTTGATCTTACACTACATCGCTATTTGTTACATTTTCTCATCATGAAAAATAAAACTCGATATTATTCCTATTTATTATACTGTAGCTTTGCTCAAAATTGATTTACTGAAGAAATTATTTATTGTTTGTCTAAAAATCAACACACTTACATATCTTGTGAGAAAGCGTCAACGCTTTTCACATATAGATTTTGTAATATTCAGGTGTTAATATGACAATATTCTATGGATTTAACTGCTTAAAAGGCAAAATTATCATTTTAAATTGAATTGAAAATTCAATAAAACATTTATCGAACATAACTGATTCATTAACTGATACCAATAATAATTTGTATTCATTTATATAGTTTTTCTTCTCTTTTACAATATTACTTTCTTAAATACAATCAAGTAACAACAAATCAAAGTCGAAAGAGACCAAAAAAAATTCAAATTTATAATTTTTCGAATTAAATATTAAAAATTACTCTAAAAAAAAAAAATTATGTATTGTCCTGTCTCTAGTACTTCGAGTTTTTGAGTTTATCGACTTACCGAGAATCAAACAATCGCTACTCGATTGTATTTATACATTTATTAAATTTCATTAAGTCTTACAAAAACAAAAATTCATGACATCATAGTTTAACAAAATATTTCATGATACCCTAATACAAATAGCTATAATATATTATAACATAATATACTATGTATTAATATAAATATTTATATATAATATTAAGAACATTATTTTTTTTTTGGTTTTACTTTAAAAATTTTGTTAAAACTATCTAGTAAACCTAATTGCGCTAGATGTTCATTAGTATATTCATTATTTTTAAAAGTAGTGATATCCCCAACAAGATCTGAAAAACTTTCAATTTTTTCAGTCGTTGTTGGTTTTTCCGTTGGAATATATTTTTCCGTTGGAATTCGTTTCCATACTTTTTTTAATTCATGCAGACTCCCTAATACTTTTTTCTTCTTTTCGCCATGTTTATGTGGTTTTAAATTTTGAGTAACTGGTCGTGTTGTTGTGCTTGTAGAACTTGACTGACTGAAAAAAATATAATTTTAATGAGTAAGATACATACTGATTTGTCATGCATTATAGTATTTGACAATCACTAGTCACTACTCTCTGTTGTGTATCTAAATACGTATTTATATACACAACAAATAAAAAATATTTCTTTACGTACGTTACAAGACAACAATACTTACACACCAAATTATAATTTTGTTTATTAACATTACATGTTATGGATCCAGTTGTCCATGTGATTTTATTCAACAATTAAATTTTGAATCATAAAATCAATATTATTAGCCATTAATATTAATGACGTTTGATAATTAAATAATTTAATTGTTCACTAAAATGAATTGAAATGATAAAATGTGTGGAATTGTTTGTTTAGTTAATTATCTAAATTATTCCATGTATGATAAATTAGAATCGATAAATAGGTGAAAAATTTTTTAATTTTTTCAAAAAAAATTATGGTATATGATATAAAACGTTTCAAAACCATAAGGAGAATAATGAAAAATACAAATTACATACATTGAAACTTTAACTCATTCTCAATTAGTTAATTTTCAAGATAGGACAATACTTAAAAAGTCAGTTATTTTTAAAAAATTGACGTACTTAAGTTTTCCAAATGTGAACGCAAAAAGAGGGATCTATTAAAAATAATTTTGATTTGCTGCGCATACGTAGATTTTTTTTTAAATTTGAATTTTCCAAAAAATTATTATAATTTTCAGTACTTAATGTAGTAAAAAAAAATTTTAATTGGTCCTATTTTTGGTTATAATCTGTTGGTGTTTTTTTAATTTTTAAACCTAATAATACAGTGAAATCTCTATTAATAGAAATCTTTCAAAAGTGCATACATTTTCAGTATCAACACTCACGAATTACCCAACAAACAGATAATGCATACAGAATATATAAATAATGAAACCTAAATGGTACATATTCTTAACAAATAACAGTAGCCATAGATACATAAGTAAAGAACCAAAATTATATATTACTTCTCATTAATGAACATTTTTTGTATAAATATTACATACAATTTACATTTTGTTCTATAATATTATTATTTTATTTCCTTATCTGAACAATTATTGAACTAGTAACTATATCACTTTTTAATGCATACAACAATATAATAAGAAGTATATACTTCACTCCTGTGACAAATTAATCGAGATTGGTGTATTGAATTTTAAAGGGATGCTGGATCATTTATTTAGCCAAACGATTCTGGTCAAAGTTCTGTAAACACAAAAATATACCGTTTATCTATTTGATTGTTTTTATTTAAATTGTTGGTGTGTTTTAGGTTCTGAGTGAAGCGAAGGATCTTATGATTATACAAAGATATTTTTTTTCTGTAAACACTTTTACGGGTAGTACTAATTTTCGAAAAGTTATATCCAGCAACTCTATAAATCAGGCATTTGATATAGATGGTCCTTTAAATAGGTCATTTTTCTATTTTCTCGATAGTGATTTTAGGCGTGGGGAAAAATTGTCGAAAAACCGAGTAAAAACGCAAATGCGCTGTCAACTGCACTTCCATTAAATCGACTTTAATAATTTTATCATAACTTCAAAAGTAATGTTGCTAGAAACTTAAAAATTTCATCATATATTTAATATGACTTTACTCATAAACTTATCCAACGATACTGAAAAATATGAAAAATCGTGACTCAGGATTTTTTTTTCTTAAGCGTTTAATTAAATTATTATATATTTTTATGTAATTAACTGTTTTCACGTCAATTTTCAATTAAATATTTATTTGAAAAAAATTATTCATCCAATCATTATGAAACTTTGGATACAGAATATAAAACAACATATTTTAAATCTTTTGGTAAAAAATTTCTAATTTTTGAAACAAGAAAACATTAAAAAAGAAAAAATTTAAAACAGTACCTACATACGTCGCCCCACGGGGTATTCTTCGATCCTCGGACAAGTTGATGGGAATGGATGTATTGAATTATAAAGAAATTATAAATAATTTCTATAATTAAACAATTCTGGCAATGCTTCAGAATTATAATATACTATTCATAAATTTCACAATTTTTCGTCAAATTGTTGGTAAGTTTTTTCAAAATTATTTAGTTTTTTTGTTTGACAAAGGCGACATTTTGTTTTGACCAATATATTTAAAACTTAAAGTTCTATCTGTATTCAAAGTTTCATTATGATTGGATGGATCAATTTCTTCTTTAAGTTGAGAATAGACGTAAAAACAGTTTATTACGTAAAAATCGTATAATAATTTACTTAAACAATTATAAAAAAAAATCCTCAATCACGATTTTTTAAATTATTTCAGTATCTTTATAAAATTGTATGAGTATAATCATATTAAATTATCAAAAGTTTTCGTCAAGTATTTAAAACTTACTAAAGGATAAACTTATAAAAACAAGGCATTTTCAAAGTTCTATGTTTAGCTTAAAAGTTGTCAAATTTGTTTGAAACTTTTTTAAAGTAGGTATTTAGTAATTTACGTCATCATGTATGGTGAAAACTTCCAAGGTTTTAGCAACATTTTTTATCGAATTCAGACTCATAAAGCTAAATAAATGATCTATCATTACTTTTAAATTCAATACACCCATCTCCATTATCTTAATCTCATTATCTAGGAGCAAAGAATATCCCATGGCGCGAAGTATTTATTTTAATTTTTTTTATAGTGAAACTATTTTTACACTTAACTTTGTCCAAAATTTTCATCCAGGAACTATAGATTGGATATCTCATGCAAATGTTACTTTGAGGGTTAATTTTTCTTTTTTCCCAATAATTGTTCCAATAGTAAGGAATATAATGCTTTTACATCAATTTTTCTTTTGATGAAGATCTAATGTAAAAAAAAAAAATGTTTCAGACGATTTGATGGAAAAACTTACCGATTACTGGACTAAAAACAGTAAAATATATAAACGGTATATTTTTACACTGAAACTTTGCTTAGAATTGTTTAACCAAAGGAATGATTCATAATTTTTTTTTAAATTAAATACTCCCATCATCATTAACTTATTCAAGGAGCAATTAAGAATATCCATGGTGCGAAGTACGTTCTTTTTTAATTCTCTATGAATGTCCATTATATAGAGGTTTCACTTAAATTATGGCACTGTATTGAACCACCGATTGATTTCAATACAACAGCTGTTCGGGAAGTGAATTTTCTATTGATACCTATTGCCAGATCAGTTTCACATAATGATACCATAGCACTCACCTTTCATAGTACGCTTTCATCAATGATTCGTAAGTTTTCTTTACCTTGTCTCTTCTTATCGCTTTACCGCTGTTAATCGATACTACAAGAATCACGAACAAAAACAACGCATGAACCTAAAACGACAGAAAAATAATTAATTCACTGTGACCGGGATTCATCAAAATGATTTTAATATTTTATTTCGCACACTCTGCGACTACTACTGAGATATCTCACTTTAAACACTGTAATTTTCATTTTTACAATCGAATTCGAACATACAGGATGACTTCAGTTTGACGACTTTCAAACACTATTTGTATCGATACTCTTGTTTAAAATATATTAAATTCAATGACAATGTTAAGCAACGTGTTTCACTTACTGACTAGATACATGACCGATTTTATAAATCTACATTGATGGGATAATTGAAGGATGTAATTTACGATCATCATAATACTATTTAAATTATTATGGTGATCCATTTAATTTATTTATTTCAATAATCAATTGTACAAAAACACAATTAATTATAGTGTTATGCGCTTATTGACATTCCGTCGATAATTGTTTTTTTTTCATTGGCAGCATACCGATTACGATTTTTTCCAGGTGATAACACAAAATATTTTATTGCATAAGTTATGGAATTCAACGCAATTTTTCAATAATACCATACCTCTATACCATTATAATTTGAAGATACTAAACTATAAACGGAAAAAAATTACCTAGAACTAGTAAGGTAGAACCATAATAATTTAATCGTCAAAGCTATACGGTTACGCTAGTTTTGCTGCAACAATCATCCCAGATTTGCACGTTGTGGTTCAATCTATTATTCTATAATCTGCTAAGTGTTACCAATTAAATATCGTGACATGCTTTTAAACTTTGCCCTCTGCGATAGTGGTTATCTCTCGAATTACTGCGAACGTATGATTTTAAATAATATACTACAATCATCGTCACAAAAAAAAAACATAAAATAATCAACAAAGTTTAAATTTTGAAACCAATAATATTATGTATTTCTGGATATCTGATATATTAGTATCTAGTGGCTAACATTTACATAATATATAAAAATTATTTCGTCTGAAGTTTTACTAACGGTTTCCAATTCTCAGGCTGTTAAACAAGTAAGTAAAGATTCCTTTTGAAAAGTCTATTTGATACTTCACTTAAATGACCACAATAACGAGTATTGTTTAAGAAAAGTCGAAATAGGTCTCTCAGGATTTATTCTCTATTACTCTAGTATTTTTACTATTCTATGAAAATTGTTATTTAAATGTTTAGCTTATAAGATGAATTACTAAAATATACATATAATTTATTCATAATATATTATACGTAATAATATAACAGAGTTTATATAACAGAGTTCATTTACGAAAAAAGTACTAAATATTAGAAAACTTCATATTTTTAGATACTGAGTGAAGTGAAGGATCTATTGGTTTTACAATTTTTATTTTATTTTTACTTTTTTTTTTTGTGAACACTTTTTTGAGTAGTAATATAGCTCTAAAAGTTTCATCCAGCAACTCTGTAGATCAGAAATGTTTTCTAGTTGGTACGTTGAAGAGGTTATTTTCTCATTTGATACTTTTTCTAGGCACGGAGAAAAACTGCCGAAAAACTGGGTGAAAACGGTAAAATTTGCCATAAACGACACTTACACTAAACCAATTTTAGTTATTTAGTCATAAATCATAACTCAAAAATAATGTTGCTAATAACTTGAAATTTTCATCATAAATTAATGGCATGGTGATATATACATTACAAAAGTGTGTGTGTGTGTGTGTGTGTGTGTGTGTGTGTGTGTGTGTGTGTGTGTGTGTGTGTGTGTGTGTGTGTGTGTGTGTGTGTGTGTGTGTGTGTGTGTGTAGTATGAATTGATAGAGAAGTGTATGAGTAAATTCAAATTAAATTTTCAAAAGTTTTTGTCAAATATTAAAAACTTTATTAGGGATAAACTTTTAAAAAACAAGGTAGGTATTTTCAAAATTCTGTTTTTAGCCTAAAAGTTATCAAATTTTATATTATATTAACATCAAAATCGGATTTTACAGTGTCGCAACTTTCTATTGATATCATTAGCACTTGAGAAATATTTTTTTTCACTGATTTATAAGCATAGACCTTATACCTCAGTACCAGCTGGTCTATGGTTATTACTTTTGTTATCTCAATACGTTTATTTCAACATTAATTTGACCCAAACGTTAATATTACTAATAAAAAACCAAAGATGTTCTAAATGCGTATATGTGTAAACTATTAATTTGGTTATTACAACTAAACCTGCTGTGTTGTTACTACTAATTGATCTCGTATTTTCAAATGTAAGATAAGAAATATAACGATTTTTTTTAATATAATTAAATATTTAGGTATCTAATATTAAGAATTAAGATACTTCTCATTAGTCATTATTATTTTATACTCATTATTATTTTATTACAATATTTTAAAATATTGTTTTGTCAAAGAATGACAAGACATAAGCATTGTACTATTACTTTTATTATTATTATTATTAATATAATTGTTTAATTTTTTTAGTTTTTGTTACACAGTTATATTTTTTTAGTGTTTATTATATTGTTATATTTAAAATAGGTAGTCAAAGATATATTGTTTACTAAGATTTTATTATTAATTTTATATAACATAACATAAAATATTGTGATAAATATTGTTTTGTCAAAGAATGACAACTGAAAAGACATAAGTAATTTATAGTTACAATTATTGTTATTAAAAAAAATTGGTATTAACATATTTTATAATCAGTATTTTTTTAATTTTTGCTCTAAAAGAGGTTATTACAGATAATATTTACCTAGTAATTATTATTTATAGTATACCACATTTGAAAAATGAGACCCTATATTGGGTCTCATTTTACCGGTATTTACAAAAAAAGTGTTTAAAATCGGCTGCATCCGAATTGGTTCCCATGCCTAAATATTGGCATCCGAATTGGCTCCCGAGATTTTATGTAGCATACATCCGAATTGGTTCCCGAGATTTAGAGTAGCATACATCCGAATTGGTTCCCGATATTTTATGCATTCTATTTTCGTAAAATACCTTCGATATGGATTATGACTATGGATTCTCCCGGTCATACAGTTTATCTAATAATTTCTCCTATCTCATACATAGGCGTGCGCAGGGGGGATGCCGGGTATACCTTGGCATCCTCTGCGGTCTGCAGAACCATCTAATTTTTTAAGTTAGGACGTTAGGTTTGTAAAATAAAATGTAAAGTATAAATTATACTTTTACTTGTTTATATTGACATTGTTTTGTGAGCTTTTTAGTTGTAAGAATAAAACTTTTTTTTTAATTCTGATTTTTTTTTTATGGGAGTTAAAAATTGAGTTATTTCTGAAACATTGGCTAAGATTTGTTAAAATATGTGAGGGGAAGGCTTAATATTAATGAAAATTTGGTAAAATTCTTGGGTGGGTCATTATATCAGGGAGGCTTTTAGTATGAATTAAAAAAATTTGAGGGGGCTAAGCCCTCCCCATCTCCACCTATATTTTGAAGTATATTGGCATCCCCTGCGAAAAAAGTCTGCGCACGCCTATGATCTCATATATATTTATATAAATAAAAAAGAATTGATATTGACTAGATATTGACGATTTAAGTGGCATGGTTAAATATCTTGTTGTTACTTGTTAGTCGTTTCCTGTACGTTACGTGTTATACCCATACTTTTTTTAATATGGAATTTATGTACAGTGGAAAAAAATAAAAAACTTGTGGTGTTAGATGGTTTTAAATTTGGATTTCAAAAAAAGTTAGCAGGAGTCAGCATAAGAATAGACAAATTTCAAAAAAATGAAATTATTGTAATACTTACTAGAAAAAAAACAATTTTTAACCATACCTACTAAATGTAGACAGTCCTAAGTCTGTATGAAACGGGAAGGAAAATTGAAATTACTCCCGTAAGAAATCGGGAACCAATTCGGATGTACCCTCCGTAAAAACTCGGGAACCAATTCGGATGTACCTTCCGTAACAACTTGGGAACCAATTCGAACGTTTCGGAACCAATTCGGACTGAGCGTTAAAATGTGCCATGAGTTCCAAAATTGGGTTTCACCCTAAAAATTACAAAATATTCCATGAAACTTTTAATTTAAAGCTCATTAATGGTTGTGCAAAGTTTCAGAAATTTTTGATGAAATTTAGTACCCTGGCAATTCTGTCAATTTCAAGTGAAAAATCGTGGCAATTTAGAGAATTATACCGAGATCCATATTTGGGTCTCATGGCAGTCAAGTTGCTAAATATACTTATATTATTATTTCTTTATCGACGCTGCAGCACGTCGATATCCGGTTTGGAACATGGACGTGGTAGTTTTTGCGCATCGGGGGTTACAATCGTTGTTGACCGCTGCCGCAAATAAACATGATGCAGCACATGTCGGCCGTGATTTTATGTGATTTTCTTTAAAAATACATTTGCGTGTTCCAATAATATGGATTACTGAGTGGTTTTAGTGCAAAAACACCTATTTACAAAATTGTAGATGATTTTCAAATCTAGGTACGTAAGAAGCCCGATTTTTAATGTCTTTAAAACTGCATGAAATACACCATGTTGAATTACGCTCTTTTTATCGTTTTTACGATAGCTTTTTCTAGGACTTGAAATTCAAATTTCAAAAATCCGGCTTCTTACGTACCTAGATTTGATTTTTTATTACGCTCGCGCGGCTCGGTGACACGTCCTCTTAAGGTATAAAAGGTATTCCACTAAATTTCTCCGTTTAGTAATTTTTCTTCAGTATAATGTCTAATTTTGTTTCAGGCGCTTCTACACGTGGAAAGAAAAAAATATCTTCCTTTCGTGGAATAAACAATTTATCATTCCACCCGTATCTAAAACAGACAAATTTAAAAATATTTAGTACACTATTATTCATTAATATGTTTGCGCCAGAGTAGTTCCTACGAGTGGTGGCGGTTGACTAGTCCGATTAGGTTCCTAATGTGAAATTGTTAACTATAAAAAAAAAAAAAAAATGGTATTGTATTTATTACTGTTTCATTTATCTATAAAAATGTTTTATTTTAATTATTAAAAAAAAAAAATGTCATTGTTACTGTCTAGCTATTATAATCATGTATTTATTCATCTATTCATGTATTTAATTATGTATTTATATCATGTATTAATTAATCGAATTATTATATAGAGTCAGCTGGTCTACGAAAACCAATCCATCGCCGAATTATTTGCTGATTGTATGGAAAAACAATTAACAACGGCAAATCTCCCACACCCTAACGAAAACTATGTAGAGGAAATCCTACAAGCCAACAAAAACTCTCCTAAACAAAGCCAAACCATCTAACTCACCCCGGGTGAAATACATAAAACAATTCGACACTTGCCGTCCAACAAAGCTCCAGGACATGACAGTATCACAAATCACACTCTAAAAAGATGCAGCAACAAAGACACCATTCTACATCTATGCAAATTATTTAATGGGTGCATTCGTCAAGAATATTTTCCATCCCAGTGGAAAACTGCAAAAATAATAATGCTTCCCAAACCAGGAAAAAACACAAAATTTCCAATTAACTACCGTCCAATATCCCTTCTCAACTCACTGTCAAAAATCTACGAACGATTAATATTAAATAGACTCGACATATACGTCCTCCCAAAAATCAGACCAGAGCAATTCAGATTCCGCCCACAACATAGCACGACTACTCAATTAATCAACGTCATATACAATATTTCAAACAACATTAATAAAAGAAAAATCACAGCCGCCGCACTACTAGATATAGAAAAAGCTTTTGACAAAGTTTGGCATAACGGCCTACTTGTCAAACTCATCGAAATGGAAATACCGCTCCAGCTAATCAACACAATCGCATCTTTCTTAAAAAACAGTCAATTCTAAATATCAATCGACAACACAAATTCTTCCACCAGGCCAATAAGTGCAGGAGTACCTCAAGGATCCTGCCTCTCCCCTCATCTATTCTCGGTATATATCAACGACATGTCAATGCATCCATCATCAAAAATGGCTCTATTCGCTGACGACACGCTGATCTACGCATCCAGCTCCACAAACAACAGAGCAGTCAGCAGTCTCCAGAAACAAATAGACCTTATCCAACCCCGGTTCGACAAATGGAAAGTAAGCATAAATCCTTCAAAGACTAACACAATCCTCTTCTCTCACAAACAAAAACAAAACTCCAAGAAATTAAAAATTAAAAACACCGAAATACCCTGGTCAAACTCCATCAAATACCTAGGTATCTACATAGACTCCAAATTAAACTTTTCTAAACACATCAAGATAACCATCAACAAAACGAAAAACGTCAGATATCTACTTTTCCCTCTTCTAAACCACAAAAGTCAACTATCTATAAAAACGAAATTATTCATACGCAAAACATATCTACTATCAGTTCTTACATATGCTTGCCCAGCATGGATTTCCTTCATATCATTCACAAACCGTAAAAAATTAGAAACATTCCAATCAGTAACACTCAGAACAATATCCAAATTACCCTGGTTCGTCAACAACATAGCTATAAGGAAACAATTAAACATGCCATCAATATCCGAATACACATCAATCATCACCAACTCAACTAATAACGCATCCAATCATCCCCCTTCACTCACATTCAAGAAATAGTAAATCGACCATCCATATCAAAAGACTTTCAAAAAATTAACCACCCAATAGACTTTTAAAACCGCAAAAAAAAAAACAACACCTCCCAAACCTCAAATACACATCCTGCCCTCTGCAAAAAGCAAAGCTTGTAACAGAGTATCTAAAACAAAGCAATGCAATCGAATTATTATGCTCAAAAGCTCAAGTTGTTTTATTTGTTTATTAAAACTTTTGTCAGAGGCCAAAATGTGGCAGGAAGGCCGACTGAGGTAATATTTCTCTGTATTCTGTATTTCTGTATTCTGTATTTCCCTGTATGTTCATATGTATATTGTAGCGATAAGGTATTATCGGGTGATTGTCGTTCGTCCGAAGACCGAAATATCTAATCAGTAATCACTTAGTAATCGAACGACCGCCACGACGGACGGGCACGTTAATTCTTTTTTTTATATATCCGTAATAAAGTGAATGTCCTTAGCAATAAATCGTTTTTGTTTTATTTCATTAAACGTCGCCTTTACACACGTACTACTGCGTTCGAATGTGTCGTACAGCAAGTTCAGTCCCGTTTAAGTGACTTTGCTACAATAATGTCTAATTTTGTTTCAGGCGCTTCTACACGTGGAAAGAAAAAAATATCTTCCTTTCGTGGAATAAACGATTTATCATGCCACCCGTATCTAAAACAGACAAATTTAAAAATATTTGGTACACTATTAATTAATTATTCATTAATATGTTTGCGCCAGAGTAGTTCCTACGAGTGGTGGCGGTTGACTAGTCCGACTCGCGTAAGGGTTTGGGGAATGGGTGACCTTCGTGTATATAAAAATATGGATCCACGAACGGACGCTGTTGAGCTAAATGTTTTGATGACACGCGTGTCCCTGTTGACAGTTCGTGTGACAACGTCATAAAAAACACCACTGAGACTCGATGACCAGGGTGCGCGTGGAATCGTCGAGCTCCGTCCGTTGTAGTGACACGACAGAGATATGCGGACGTTTTCTATACGCATTAATAAAACGATGTACGTATGTAAGCGACTACGCGGACTAGCAGATCATACGACGAGAACGTGTCATACCATTCTGACGAATGTTCGGCACTGAGTACTAGGGCCGCGGGCCGCGTCTCGGGTAAGTCAAAAATCGGAATTGACGGTGTAGTTTCGTCCCAAGTTGTCGCGTCATCGCGAATGAATTGGGGGCCTTGCCAGTATAGAGACAAACTCGACAGCGCTGATGGCAATACACTGCGTGAAGCGCAGTCGGCGGGATTCTCATCAGATCTGACGTGGAGCCAACGACATTTTGGCACTAAATTACAAATTTGATGAACACGGTTGGACACGTATATCTTAAAAGCGCTGTGCGGATTTTTCAACCATGGCAATACGATAGCTGAGTCACTCCATGCGTACAAGTCGACGATATTCAAATATGAACTAAGAGTCGTCTGAATCCGGTTCATCCAACGGGACAATAACAAGGCGGCATTTAGCTCTAATCGCGGTATCGACAGTGGTTTTATCGGCGCGAGTTTCGTTTTGGTTCCGACGAGGAAAATGGTCGAAGTAGAACCGTGATTCAACACTTTGATGTACAGCACTGCAGCGTAACGGTGTTGCGATGCGTCGCGAAATCCCAATAACAAACACGGCGACCCGCGATACGTGTTGAAATGACGAGGCACCTTTAAATCGCTCAATGACGACAGATCTGACACAAAAGACGCCCACTCGCGCGAAATGTCACTCGGGAGTGGGTCATCCCACGTAATTTTTGCCGCCCAAGTTCGTTGCATAATGCATTTTCCGTAGAAGATGGCGTGCGCGAAAAGCCCCAATGGATCGAAGATCCACGCAATCAGCGATAACAGGCGTCTCTTGGTATACGTGATCGGTACGTCGAGACGAAGAGAGCACGGAAAAATGTCTTCGGTCGGATGCCACTGAAGGCCGAGCACTTTTATGCCGCATTCGTCCTCGGTGTCGAACGGTTGCGGACAGTTGACGCGGTAGTCCCGGGCGTTTTTGCCACCGACATGTGACCTAAAGTTAAATATTCGGCCATAAAATTAGAATATAACTCTCGCAACTTGGAGTCGGTCGACAACCGTCGTTCGAGGTTTTCGAATCGCTTGATCGCATGTTCGCGTGAACCGGGAAAAGATAACGACGACGACGTAGCGCGCGTCGGTAATGGCACGGGGAATCGTCCTGACGGCAATCGGGTGTGTTCAGCCACGAACGTCTCTTCACACCGACCGTCTTCCGTGAACGACGGCGGCGGTACCGCGGGTTCTTCGACAAGCCAAAACTTCTCGCGATCAACGTTTCAATCGAGGCGGTTAAGGACACCGGGAGTGATACTTGACGCTCGATATCATTCTGGGCCATCCACTGATCCGATCAGAATCCACCCGAAAATGGAGCTAAAGGCTGTTGGCAGATCAGCGGCGACAGTTACTTTTCGGCCGTCCAGAATTTGCGCGAACAAGTCGGCACCCAACAGTACGTCCACCGGTGTTGTGCGATGTTGAACGTCGGATCGGCCAGTGCCAAATGCGCGAATCTGTCTTTGACGCTAGACGATAGAGATCGGCGTGGAATGTCGGATGTGATCGACGACAGCACCCAGGCCTTCGTTCTCAACTGCGGTTCATTAGCGAATCTGGGCTGTACGACACAATCGACCTCATACATCTGCGACTGCGGCGCCAGATATTCCGCTGATGGGCGCTGTCCATTTTTTCGGCCGTAGGCCCAAGCGATTTTAACAAGAAACAGTTATTGCACTTATTTGAGATGCTGAGTCGATGATGGCCCGAACCGTCTGCCATGTACCACAATGATTACGAATATGGACCTGGGCGGTGCCCAGAAGCACGGCTAATGATTCGTCGGCTCTGGCTGGCATTGAAGCGGCGCATAGTGATGCTTCACCGATGGGCGGAGCGATATCTGATTTGCGCCGTGCTGAAAACCCATGAAGTAACATGTGGTGTTTTCTCGAACAGGTGTCACAGCGGAGTCGCGATGAACATTTGTCGGCCCAATGATTGGTTGATAAACATGTATAGCACACACGCGCCCAGTTATGACGATCATCAATCGACAGCGACGCGAATTTTCGACACTCCGTAATGACGTGCTGCCCGTTACAACGTGAACACGAATCATTTTTGGAGCTCGATGCCTTTGAGGTGACCAACCAAGTGGTGGTCGATTTAACCGGAATCCTTTTGGTAAACGCGTTGCCGAGTGATGTAGTTGATGGTCGATTATTGGACCGTTTTTGATGATCTCCGGCCATCTCTAATATGGACACGCGAGACTACACGAAATTAATCAAATCACTCACGGACGGAAACTCTGGAGGAGTGGACGACTCGAATAATTTACGTGTGGATGCCGGAAGACAACGAAACGCCATGGCGAACAGAATGAATGACCCGAGGTCATTGATGTGTAGTGCGTTTAATAACGCGATGTTTTTGGAAAAGACCGACAAGAAATTATTGAGCTCGGACCACGTTCCTTGCGACCAGTGGCGCCGAACCCTATATACAGGTGGGGCGGTCGCCCCACCTTTGAAAGTGGGTGGGTGGGTGGTAGGTGCTAGGTGGTTAGGGTAGTAGGTGCTAGGTAGTTAGGGTTGTCAAAGTTAAATTGTTGAAACTTGAAAGTGTTTAATTTCAAAAACTGATTAATAAATACGTATCAATTAAATAAATAATACAAATTAAATAATAACTGCGTGTATATTTTATTCATCTGCACTATTATATAAGAAATAGTAATTTAGTTGAAATATTTAAACAATACTTCCGGTTCCCAATGTATATTTTCGTCATTAAAGTAAACACGACATTTCAATGTTTGTCTGTTATAATAACATATTATATTTGAACCATTTAGTATACTGTATACACTGTTATTGTCAATCCTTGTCAAATTGGTGGCACGGTGAGGCAGTATGATTTTTCCATTTTGGGCAGATACAGAAAAACGTATATAGAAGAATATATATATATATATATATATATATATATATAAGGGGCGGGGGGTGGTGGGACGGAGAAACAAAGAAAAATTTGATGACTATTTTTTTTAAGTTTTGAAAGGGAATTGTTAGGTGTATGGGTGGGGTAGGTATTAATTTTTGTACTTTGCCCCACCTATAAAAATTGAGTTCGGCGCCACTGCTTGCGACGACACTGGGGCGCCAAACAGTTTGTCAATTAACGACTAATCGCGGGCGGTGAAAGCGCGAGGACAGCGTTGACCACGCGAGGTCGTAATTATCGGTGGATACGGGGATATTGCGAATCGCGCCGGAGGAAGACCCGCGCAAACATCCGATTAAATGTTGCAATTTGTCGATATTCGGTATGTCGATCCTATCACCAACAAGCGCAGAGAACCGGTCACGAAAAGTCGGCCAATAATTATTAAAATCACCATCGAACGATGGTAAAATAATTTAAAATTATTTAGAATATAAAAATTATATAGAAATTAAATTATATAGAAATATAAAAATTATTTAGAAAGCAAAGTGCGCGGCGCGAACAAATATGATATTAATAATATCTGTGAACTAGATTCGGACTTTACATCCGATTTCATATTTACTTCTGATTTTCAGTTTTTGGGAAGGGATATTTATGTTTTGGACCTAAAGATTTAGCTTCTTTTGTAATTTCTTTATAATCATCGTACAGGTCATTTTGTTCATTATTTTCTTCGTGACGAGCATAAAATTTTCCAGTTATTGGTGATGCTGCAAAGTTCAATACGTCAAGTAGCACTCTATCATACGTAGTATAGTAAAAAATATCATCGTAATACTTACAGTTTAAACTCGGCCGAAAGGTAGTATATATCTTTTGGCATTTTTTTTCTTTTTTGTACATTTCCACCAAAAAATAATGATTCATCGTTTCCAAATTTTTTAAGATATCAGTATAAAATTAAATCTCATAAAATTAAAAATCTTTTAAACGATGTTAAAGTGTTTAATAAATCATCCATAGCAATAACAATATGATGTAGTCTATTCTATTATTTCTATTACCATAGTTACCTATGTTCCTAATAAAAAATCAATTAATCGTGGTGACTTTTTGGTCATTAATGTCATCAATGTAAAACCAATGTAATTATTTTTACTTAGGTAATATAATATTTGCGTCATTGAAAATCAAATATATATATAGGTGTATGTATTATCAATAACCGACAGAACGAATTAATTCCGATTTTTTACATGGAAATCATATATATAACTCTCGACTGAAAAGGAAATATTCTATTTAAAAATATTTTATTTAAAAAAAATTATAATTACTCATTAATTGAAGACACCTTTAAGTTAAAATATAACGTTCATTGTAAGTCTGAAAACCTACAATTAATACCAATCAGTGATAAGACGTTGACTTACGAAACAGTTTTTGGTATTTTTAAAGTCCTTTACAGTTTTTTGATAAAATATGATATTGAAAATCATAGGTTTATTTACAGAAAGATATGTAGGAGATAAATACCTTCTAAACTTTTATTTTATTATTTTTGATGATTAACACAATTTATTGTTTGACATATTGATATTTGTCTCATTTGTAGGAAGATATAACAGAAATACGAGAAAAAATTGAGAAAATTACAATATTTCATTACAACTGATATAATAAGTATTCATAGGAATTTGAAAACCGGGTCGATTTCCGTGATTTGTGTATCACTAACAGGGCTGATATGATTCAAAACATTTCGTATCACAAAAAATCGCTATATCGTCAATAATCATTCACTTGTATAATCATAAATCAGTATTCATGCTTCAAATAATATGGTGCTATTCTGCTGTTTCCATGTCCGCAAACCAGAATTCACCGTATTAAAATTATTTTTCTTATCACTTTTAATCATTTACCAGTTCTAACCACATTAAAATTTAAAACACAGTGAAATAGTTAAATATTAAGCGTTTGATTGATATTTTAAGGCAATAGCTGGTGGACATAGGCGTGCGCAGACCTTAAGAGGGTGCCTGTAATATTTTTGGACCTTTTTCTTAACGAAAGCTCTCTTTTAAAAAGATAAAAATATTAAAAAAATAAAGTACCTACTGTAATGCTATCAATCGTCGATGACGACTGAATAATATTCGTAAAAATCCTCCATCCGATTACAATAAAACAATAAAAATAGCTAAGGATACTTATAAAGAAGTTTGTTTATAGATTACAGATCTTATAACCAAAAATTACAAATGTTATGATATACAAATAAAAATAAATCTGACATTTTCCGTAAAAAAGTTATTTCAGCTGTAATTCAAACTTAAAACGCGTGTAAAAAATAATTTATTGAGTTCATCTTAATGATACTTGAATCCTATAAATAACTATATAAGTGGAGGACAGGCACGTAGCTAGAATTACACCATTAGGGTGGCCCAATTACAGCCACAATTTTTCTTGAATGGTCTACGTTTACGCCCCCCCCCCTATCAGTCATTATGAATTTAGAATGTTTTAATATGTAATAATGTAATCTGCGTAATGACAAGTATCAGACAAACATTTTCAAATACGGTTCAACATTATTTTTACTTTGACTCAATTAAAATTTAGATACATTTAAAATACAGTGAGGGTGGCCCCAGTGAGGTGGCCAGTAAATATTTTTGGGTGCTATTGCGAGCTGCACTCCTATTTATAAGTAGGTATAAGTATAAACTAAATATTAGCTACGAGTTAAAACTAAAATAGACAGTCACGATCGTCAAAACAATATTACACATGTTTACTGCAATTAATGTATGGTAAATTCGTAAAATAATTAATTTATGTGTCATTTTTTTTCTAATAGATTAAAACAAAATGTGATATAATTATATGCATGGAAAGATTATGAGATACTCTTAAATACATTTGATTAGTTTATTCGAAAAAAAAATAAATTCATTAGCAGTTATTTTACGTTAAACCAAAAATGGATAAAATATTGCCGAGTATTATACATGGCCGCCGCCGCGGCGAATGTATTCGTGACGTCACGCGCAATGTCAAGAATCACCATAACTAGCAAACAGTCACAAACGAATTTTAGTTGTAATATTATCTAAGTTAGAATCTTTTTTATTTATTGTGATATTAAAATAATAATTTATTTTTTGAGCTGGATGATCCTTTAATCAGTGTTGGACATTATTTGTACTTTATGGTAACTATTCTATGTAAATAAAAATGTATTGTTGTAAAGTGCATTTTTTTTTATAATACAGTTTTATTGGGGCATTGTTGTAAAATATTTTCTAAGGGTTTCAGATCACAACACAAGCGTAAAGCGTGTAATAAGTTACTTCATTCTTAATAAAATGTTTAGTCAAAATAACTTAAAATAATTTAATGAAATTTCAAAATTAAAGTTAATTTGAAGAGTAAATAGAAAATGATTGTGAACGATTATATCAAACAATATCAACTAAATTTAAAAAAATACATTTTTACATGCAATAAAAATTTAAATAGGTCAAATAAAAATTGATCATTCCGGGCCTAGGCAGCGACTCAGTAAATGTGCCATTACTTATAAGTATCGATGTGAAATATGATTCTGCCTATAACTCAGCATTGCAATTTATTTTTAGTACATTAAAATTATTTTATTTTATATTTTATAAGACAAAAAAACTATTTGATAATATGTATTTTTCATTTTAAGTCATGCATAATCAAAAATTGCATGCATTTTATTACTATATAATACATCACAAGAACATTAAAAATGATGACACCAAATAAATTATGTACAATATCACTAATTACACTCTACGTTTCGACCTATTTTATTTGTAAAAAAAATTAACGTTTCATCGATTGGTACATTCCAAAATTATATTTTGCTAAATTTTTGACTCTACATATCTTTTTTATACATGACAAAATTCAAAATCATTTTTACTACTTACAGACTTAATTTGATATTTTAAATTATTAAATTTGTTTCTAATATATTTTTGAAATATATTAAACTGACTAATATGATTGTTAACACCTAAATTATTAAGTAATAAGAATTCTTGTGTATATTTTTTTTAGTTTTATCCAAAATATATTTAATACAATTTCAATATTTTTCTATTTATTTATTTTTATTAATTAAAATGGGTATTTCATATTGAAAGAGAATTAAAGTTTTCAAATATGTTTTTCTTCACTTAGTCGTATTTCAAAATGTTTATTTTTAAATCTTTTAATCTTTAGGCATTTCAAGCAGTTGAAGCAACAGTTCTTCAAAAATAATGCCTTTATAGAGTAGAAACCTAATAGTATAATGTTCATTTTTAGACAGGGACAACAAAGGTTATTGAATCTTTCTAAAAAAAGAGCGTTCTAATTTCATAACTTAATCAATCCAACACCAATGTCTTCGTTAAATTGATACTTTAAATGTTAAGTAAAAAAACAAAATAAAGGTTAAGTTGACTCATAAAATAATGAAAAAAATTAATCATAATAAACAATTTCATTTGTTTGAAAACTTAATAATTTAGAAAAAAATACAGTGAAAAATACTTATTTATCTTGGAGAAATACAAGTTTGTTTTGTTACAATTGATATTGATTTCAAACAACACCATCATTAAGTAGAACGAAAAACCAGAATACATAAACCCAATTTAACATTATGATTTCTTTAATTTGAGAATAATAAATAAAAAAAAAATCAACAAAATCATTCTTAAAAATCATTTAAAAAATTAGTTCTAATTTTCAATTTACAATAGAGTAAACAAAAAAAAATGTTATAATAAATGTGTAAATATTTACAATACCAAACTTTCTTACAACTCTGTTTACAAAAAACCATAAGGATATAAAAATAACTGGTTAAAAAAAAATAACTTTGTTTTTATATTAAAAAATAGTACATAATTATATAAATAAAATCATAAGTTCAACATGAATTTCAGTTTTTTTGTTTAGTTTTTTGATTGAAGTTTATGTTGTAATAGTAAAAATAGCAACAATTCTTAAAATTAATTTTTATATCAAATTTACAATAGAGTGAACAAAGTATTATTTAAAATAAATGGATAAATATTTACAAATATCTGATTTATCATACAAGTTTGTTTAAAAAAAAAAAACTATTAGGACATACATTTAAAAAATAATTGATTGGGTTTTAAATAAAAAAATTCACATATTATAAAAATAAAATCGTTAGTATCATATTTAATTTTCATTAAATGTATTCCTGTAACAGGTCTTTAAAATTACTATAAAATACAATAAACTAAGTAATAACTCAAAAGGTTTATATCCAAAGTTATATAATTAAATTACTTTAACAACTAATTCACGAGGATTTTGTACTAATTAGTATGCTATTTGTACATCTATTCAGCGACAAGGAGTGTTTGAATAATCATGCGCCTCTTTTCATCATACACAAAGTTGTTATTCAAAAATAACTTACTTTCAAAAAATGGTCGAAAATCATGCACATCTATCTGTTTTACCTATAAAAATGTTTTTATTTTTTATTAAATTGTAACTTTGTAATACAAACCAATATTAAAAATAAAATTGAATAAAATGTCTCTTACTTTATCTTTGAAATCTTTTTCATGTATTTCAATAGTGTTAACAGTGACACCATGAATACCTCTAATATAAGCCAGTTGATCAGTGGCCATTTGATGCAAAATAAAGTACAAAAGTTCTGTGATATCTTTTTTGAATGATAAATATTTTTGAAATGTCTAAAAAATTAAAAATTAATTTCATATACATAAATGGTACTCAATAAACAAAATATAAAAGAAATCAATTACTTTTCTCATGGTTTTCATAACACTGTATTTTTGAGTTTCAATAAAAGATTCCAGCATTATACGTATGGCCATGTTGACATCATCTTCTTGAACATAGTCTCTTAAATGCATTTTGGCATTGGCTTCCGCCATACGGATCATACTTTCTATGTGTCTGACAGTAATCGGTAAACTTCCAGTCATCTAAATTGAATATAATATAGTTGAATTTTTAAGAATACTTGAACATAATATATTAATTTAATAATTACCATGGACTCTTGTCTAAGTTGACTATACATTTTAGCTACTTTGTCTTGGTCCATACGATGCAATTTAGGATGAATATTTTGTTTAGAATAAACTATGTATTTCTTTAACAAATCTTGAGGTATTGGTTCCAGATCAGAGGTAGAAAATGGATTTCTTAATTCACTTTCTTTTTCTTTATTCAAAGGATGATTACGCATATGTGATTGTACCACAAATGTTGCTAGCTGATTATCTTTAACCTGATCTACTTCATCTCGTACAACACATAAAATGTCAAACCTTGACATAATGGGCTCTGATAAATTTACCTAAAAATGTATTTTAGGATTAAGAATTATTTAATTTATTTTGATTTAAAACTTAATAATAATAATATGTATTTCTATAGGCATAAAATATAATAATTAAAATTGTAATAAGTAATTGTAATAGTAAAATGTTCGATAATTATTATTACTATAACTTTATTTACACTTTTTTTTATATGAATATTAAATCTTTAAGATTTTTATATAAAGTAAAATGTACTAACATTTTCTGAAAAAGTCATTGCTGGATCATAACGACCACCTATTGGGTTAGCTGCAGCCATAACAGAACACCTGGCTTGAAGTGAAGTCACAATACCAGCTTTAGATATAGAAATACTTTGTTGTTCCATAGCCTCATGAATTGAAGTCCTGTCTTGGTCATTCATCTAAAAGAATTGAAAAATTAAGTGAAAAACTAAATTTAACACAAAATGTATCTGGTATTCACTATTTATTATTTGTACTTATTTTTAAATACCTTGTCAAACTCATCAATAATGCAAACTCCTTGATCAGCCAAAACTAAAGCACCTGCTTCTAATGTCCATTCTTTAGTCTGATTGTCACGTTTAACATAGGCTGTAAGACCCACTGCAGAAGCCCCTTGCCCAGTTGTAAACACTGCTCGTGGTGCAATTTTTTCAACATATTTCAAAAATTGTGACTTAGCCGTTCCTGGATCTCCACACAATAGGATATTTATATCTCCACGAAGTTTATGTTTCTCGCCTATTCCATGTATTAACAGTGTTTTATTTGAATAATGTCAAATAGTCCAAATAAATGTAATATATTAATACCATAATTTTTTTTTTTTTGTTAAGTTCAATACAATTTTATTTATTAGAAAATGTTCAATTAATACTAATGATTAGAGGAAAATGACTACTATATTATCCAATATCAGAAAATTTAGAATGTTCATTAATCAAATATTTTATACCTTAAATCATATTAATTATTTAGTTTGATTTAAATGGATGTTTTTGAATAAAAATATTTTTAAGTTTATAATTACTATTTAAATAAGTTTTTAAGTATTAGTAAAAAGTACATAATGGGTGATTCTTAAAATAAAATATTATATGTATTTAATAATGACATATTTAAACATATATTTTACACAGAAATAAATATTAAATTTAATATTTTAAGTTAAACAAACCTGGATTTTTGGCTACACCACCAAATAAAGCCAATGCCAAACTTTTTTTTATATAATCATGACCATAAATAGATGGAGCAATAGATGCAGCAATACGTTCACCAATTTTATGATCTTTAGCCAACTTAAGTATTTGAGAAACATCTTCATCAGTAAGAGAGTCAATTATATGTTTATTATCCTTAACAATTAAATAATTAGCCATGATAACAGTAGCAAATACTGGAAATCCATTGCCCGTATTTAAAGAACCATCATAACTGTTTGAATATACTCCAGTTACATCAATTTCATCACCAGGTTTACACTGATCACAGAGATCAGCTAACAAAATACAATCTTTACCACGTGGTATACGGCCAGGTGGTATACTACCAGGAGACTCTTGGATAGTTATCTTTTGATAATTTCTATACAAAGTTTGTTCCATATTCACCTAAGAAAAATTAAATATTAATTAACTTGAACTAAATTCAATAATTTATACATCAACTAACCATAAATGGTCCTGTACTTTGACATTCAGGACACGATCCTGGTTTTATTTCATGACTTTGAGACTGTGTAAATGGCCCCATAACATGACCACATTTTGAACAATCATATTTAATAATACTAAGTTGAGGTAACACACCTGTTGTTGAAGTGACTACACCACGAGTTCTGACTAACTGGTTCAAATGAATTTTCCTGAGGATATTAAAAATTAGTAATAGTCTTCAAAATAATAATTTTATAATCAATTACTTAAAAGTGCGAATATCTTCAATCAATGGTAAATCAATTATCCGTACAAATATTTCTGAAGTAACTCTACCATATTGAGGATACATTGAGAGAACCATATCTTTAGCAACTTCATTGAATATATTTATCATTTCTGTAGGCGCTTCTGGCAGAAAAAGAGCTAATGTATGTTGTTTAGTAGCTAAGTTGGTAAATTCTACTTCCAAACTACATAAATTACTCTCAACCATCCTTCTTATTTTATCTTTGTATAAGTAAGAACCATTAGAAGTAACATCATTACGTAAGAAATTCCTGAATCTGTTAGCGATTTCAGTTCTAGGACCTAACATAGCAACCCACTCTGCAACTGTATGTCCTTTAGTGTCTTGTAAATTTTCAATAGACTCAATCATCTAGAAATAAACAAGATAATGAAATACATTTCAAAAATTCAAAAATTTAATTCATACTTCTTCATCATGCTCATCGTCAACAATAAAACCAGTAGCAGCTCTTTCTGCCATACGTCGTTTCTTTCTTGAAGCCTCATCATCATCATGTTCATCTTGAATAAAATATAAAATGAAATTTTAAGTAAAAATATAAGTTTATGAGCAATACAAACCATAAAGTATATCATCTGCATCTCTGCGACCAGTTCCTTCTTCACGATCACGTCTTAGCAATTCCCTTTCAGCAGCAGCTCTAGCTCCTGGACTCATAGCATCATAGTCATCATCGTCTAATTCATCTCCGTCATAACGGTCAAGGGCCGGCATTGGACGATAGTCCCTATTAAATTAATTAATAAATAAACAAAATAAATTTTACTTAATTATTACAAATTACATACCTTTCTAAGTTATCGCCAAATAGTTCTTCTCCATCTTCTTCTTCTGGATCATCAAACTGACTCAAACTCAACACATCACCTTCGCTCAGCACTTCATCATCAAAATTTCGTACCGGTGAAGTGTCGCCGCCTTCGCGGTCAACCTCTTGAAAAGGTTCGGGACTACTGGTGTCTCTCTAAAGAGAAAACGTCATGATTAATTACATCTAGATATATATATTCAAAATAAAATTAACATTTTATATACACTTACGTCAGACATTTTACTCGAGCAGTATTCTCCGGATGCTTGTCAAAATGATTAATAAACAAAAACTTCCAAACAAATCAAAATGTAACAAAAAGAGATAAAATAAAACAATACAACTGTACGATCATAAAATGCGTGAATGGAGTTTATAGTCTCTACTCTCTAGTTGTGCATTTAGCACAAGAGCTGTATAGTGTAGAATGTAGATTGTACCATTGTCCATTATGGTGGTGGGTACCTCTAAACAATTGAAATGGCGGGAAATATTCAACATGATAGTAGATCCGTAATACGCAAATAGTTGGCACTATGTTCATAGTGTTATTCTCCCGGCTAAAACACAAATTCAAATAAAAGTTTGCAATGCATTTTTTCCTGTTAATGTTTAATTATTAATGGTAATCGTTTTAAATTGTGTATGCATTTTTTAATAATTTAATTCTTAACCGTTTAAATTATTATATCGTATTAATTACATAATTAAATTATATTAGATATTCATATAAATTATTTATGAAAACAATTTGGAGTTAAGCGTCTGACTTTTTCACTTTTTGTCGTGTTTGAATTATGATGAAAATTAAATTAAATTTTATAAGATAACAAAATTATTCATTGAAACTCTGTATTGAAAGAAAATGCTATAAAGATATAATTACATTAATATTACTTTCTTTTTCTTAGTACCTTTACTGGCGTCTGGCTACTGTACTATACCTACTCATAAATATAGTATATACACACTTCATTCATAAATGTTAATAATAGGTTCGAAGTTAAATAATTTTATTAATTGATAGCATAATTTTTACATCCATAATGTACATAATGTACTATTACCAATGAATAGCTAATAAACTAACTATAGGTAGTTATTTTAGTTTATCTTAATGACTTAATACATTGTTTATTTTGACTTTTATGATAAACGTTTTTTTATTATTACTATTTAGTTCTACCACAAATATTCAATGCTTTAATATTAATTAAGTAAAATAATAATAAAAAATCGACTAAACAAATATTGCTTAAAAAAAAAACCAAATAGAAGAGAGAACATGAAAAATGAAGATACACGAGTATATGTGAGGTTTTATAAGTTCTACAAAAACCTACAGACTACATTATTATTTTAGATTCAACTATAAACTAGAATCCAGAAAACCAGGCGTGGTCCAGAGGATGGGCTGGGTGGGCCTGGGCCCACCCAAAATTTTCTACGATCACGATTTTGATTTTTGAAATTGTCATCAAATGTTTGAAAATACTTAATACTTTATCTAATATAGTAATAATCGCGTAGAAGAGTAAGAAAACGACAGTTTATCTACTTCCTAAAATAGGTATCATGTAATTTTTCCTTGTGAAAAATTTATTTTTATCTATAAATATCAATTGTCTTTTGTTACCGAATCAAATTCTATGAAAGTGTACATCTCCATCAAAGGCTTGGGAACATTATTTTTAGAGTTGGAAGAAATATACAGACGAATCTTAGTTATTCCGATTTCAAGTGCTACAGCTGAAAGAAGTTTTTCGACCATGAAAAGAATAAAAACCTTCAACAGGTCAACAATGACCAGCAAACGCTTACATTACCTAGCTCTGCTGTCTATTGAACGAAAAAAAAAGTGAAGATTTAATGAAAAATCCCGAGGAAATTTAAAATGAGTTTGCATGTGACAAGATATGAAGATTGCATTTTTCATTTTAACTTTATTTAGATACTAAAAACTAAATAAAAATTATTCTGTAGTTGATTTAATAAAAATAACAAGTTTTAATTTTACTATATTAACTTTTGTGATTTAATGTATCTGTATGTGCCCACTCAAAAAAATATTCCTAGATCCGCGCCTGCAGAAAACACGTCTAACCACTTTACTTAAACAAATTAAATTATATTGATGATAATAAATAATAATATACAAAATAAATATTTGTGAATTTATTTAAAATACGTTATTTTCTTGATTTTTTATACTTTTAAAATTATGTCATTAACATTATAATAAGTCTTATTTTTTGAATTATAAGCATCGAAAAATGTGTTTCACTCATCCGGTTTCTTAATACTTGATAAGCCATTGCGGTTAATATTCAATATTTACATCCACTATTATATACATATGACGATCATTACAAAAAAATGTTGTCAAGTACAATCCTAAAAAATTAAAACTAAACAACACGATTAATGCGTACCTACAATATAATAATAATGTAGGCGTACCATACCGTACGATTAATAGTATTTATACCCGCCATCATTTTACTAAGACGTACAACATTATAACGTAGCAACCTATACTTTTCAAAAACAAGTTGCGTTCGGTAGGTATGGGTACCTCCTATGTAACATGTTATTATACCTGTATACATATGCAGTAGTGCAACACAGAGTTGGGGCGTTTATTTAGAAGATTCGTTTTATTTTATGAGGGAGAAGGATTGAGACGAGTAAAATAACTATTTGAGTGATTTCGACCCTAGTCTGCAGCACATTGAATATTGGAAACGCCTCCCTTTCGCTCAATTTATTTTTCTAATAAAGCCCTGAAAATTAATAATTATATTTTATTTATACCTACGTTAAGTTAATAAAACTTTATAGTGGCCTCGGCGATGGTACATTTTTTTGTGTCTACATACGCGTATTAAAACATAAATACCTAAACACAATACTCTCACACTTTGAACTATCCTCCCCTCCCAATAGGATTTCGATGCTCGTCGATCTTTCTATTATAAATATTTGCTTAAAATAGAAAAACATCGGCTTGGCTATGTCTGGTCAAAAATACATACCGATATCTTTCAAGACTCAAGAACAATTACGTAACAAGTTTTAAATTTTAATAATAGGTTTAGACTATGTTAAACATCAAGTCCCAGTGTAGTGTGTGTACTATATCTGTATATATTATACATAGCTAGTGAAAACATGTGAGACACCAAATACCTAAATGTTCAATGTTTAAATAGTATATCATATATATATATGCATTAAATTCTGATCAAAGAATGTATTAGTTTTAGAATGATGTAGCAATGATAAATTAATTTTGTTGTTCCATGTAGATAGGTACGTTGACGTTTTTGGATTGTAAAAGTGTTCTAATTAAAGTTTCGTTCAGACCCTTTATAGTTTTAAAATTATACCATGTTGATATTTTAAATAGATGATTTTTTGAGAAGATCAAACTCTCTTTTAAAGCGCGAGAGAAAACTACCAACAAGTGAGTAAAAACGGTAAAATTACAAACTTACCGATAAACAACCGTTTTAGTTATTTAGCCGAAACTCTAAAAGTGATGGAGCTAGAAACTCGAAATCGTAAACCAATATCATTATTTATACTTTAATACTTTTATATGTAGACCTATCGACATTAAAAAAAAAAAATTGTATTCTTTAATAAAATAAAATATGAATGAAATTATCCAATTTATTTGATTTATCATTACTTTAAAATTGAATATAATAAAATCATACAAACATGTCAAGCATCATACTTTTTTTCGTGTTTTGTTAATTAAAATTACTAAGGTCATCTTCAATGTATTTTCACTTATAAGAGGTAGAATGTTTTTTAATGTTACTATAAATCCCACGATAATGTACACGTGTGCAGACGTCCCTCTCTTAGAAGTGGCGTAAAGTGTAATTATAGTGGATGACAATCGCCAGGGTGGACGATAACGGCAAAAAAACCTGTGCCAGAAATCGAGCCGATGACCGTTAATTTCGTGACGGATTGCGTGATCACAATATAACTGTCTTCGATATGTATCTATGTATATTATGTATAAAACGATTTTGTTGATATGATACAGTATCCCTTTATTACCCCTGTGTCACAACTAATACGACTTAGACACAGAAGTAGTAATGGGCTGTGGGTAAATACCCAACGGGTAAGAAATATATTTTGGGTAAATACCAGGGTATTTACCCACGTCATTTTTTCCTTTGAAAAATTGGGTTTTTTTTTGAATATGGCTATACTGTTTTATCTTAAATTGTGGTTGTAACCAAGGTGGATATATCTCCACGTTGGTTGTAACATAAATATTAAAGTATATTAAAATATCACATGACTACAATTACACACACGGTAGAAATGTAGAATATAGAATATAGATATACCGTTAAGAATGCGTTGGTAACGCGGCATTAGTCTTGCTTTTGCGCTTTTTTTCGTTTTTGCTTTGTTAATGAAATACAAATTATTTATTTTTATTGTTGCTTAAATTTGTGAACTATAAAATAAAATTATAGGAAGAAAAAAGGACATAGTACTCAAATACTTGGAACAATTCATATCTAACGATAAACGTCAGTTATGCTAGTTTTGTCAAAAAGAGTATAATATGAATGTGAATAAAATTGAAAGAACATTTACTTAAATGTTCAAATTGCCCACAACAAATAAAACAAACATTTTATTCAAATTCAACTTCTAATGTAACTGAAGATCAAATACAAACAGTTGATGAATATGATGCTCATTTAGCTGTCAATTCGCACAATCATCCACAAACAACATAACCATCAACAAATTTTTTGATCACATGAATAAATCAGAGAATGTAAGTAAAATAATTAATTTTAAAAAATGATATTAAATAGTAAGCTTATTTTGTTTATCATTTATTACCAATGTATTATTATTTAAATACAATATTTGCTTGTTTAACACTAAAAACTTGGTACCTACCTGTGTAGGTATAATGTTTAATTATATAAATTGACAAAAATTTTTTTTTTTAATTTTACATTATTACATATGTATTTAAAAGGTACAAAAAATCAAAATGTTAAGGATTACCTATATGCTATATGAAAATTACAACTTATAATAAATTAAGTACCTACATAAATAATATTGTATTCATGACTATTATAATTTATATGAATATATACAAATTATCATAGGCGAAACTAGACATTTGTGTAAGGTCAGGCCAAAATATTTAAAAATGTCCACATCTTCGTAAAAAAAAAAATCGACCATTCAAATTTTGTTTATTTTTAATGTATTAAAAATACTTAATTACATTTATACATTTAATACTCAGGGCTGTGTTTTTATATAAATATTTAATATAGCTACATATCTTTAATAAAAATAGTCACAGTATATTGGAACTTAGGTATATAGACCAAGAAAATTCATGATGTAAGTATTTGTTTCACATAAACAATTGAGTCGTCATTTTTCAACTTTAAATCTTGTAAAAAATAATTGATCAAATTGAGCTTTATAAAACTTAGATCATAGATAAGAACATTCACCGAGTTTATTGGTGATGAACATATTTTACTGAAAGAATAAATTAGGTACTTGAAATTTTATAAGATTTTGATTGAAAAAATCGCTATATAACGTAAAAACAATAATTCTCGTTAAATTTCAAAAAATTATTTTAAAAAAATTCAAAAAAAGTATAAAAAAATCCTAGCAGTTATTGAGATTTTATCAGCATTGTTAGAAAACTACCTATACGAATAGGATAATGTAAAAAAATACACACACACACACACACACACACACACACACACACACACACACACACACACACACACACACACATCATTGTGATGAAGCCAATACGAATTTGAACAAAACCTAATTTATAATAAACAAAATCAATATTTTGCGTTATAAATTAGAATTAATATTTATTTTAATTGTCTTATCTGTATTTTTTTTCAAATATGTCCCTCATCTGTATCATTTCCAGGGTCTTGTCTGCATTAGGTCAGGTCTAGTTACCTAGAAACCCGAAGTTTCGCCTATGCAAATTATAATTTATTATTTTAATACTGGTGTTGTATCTTTCATAATATTTTATATTTATAAATTTATAAACAATCTATGCTTATTAATTTATGTTTTTTTTTTTACTTCTACTTATCATAATATTTTTTCATTAAGTAGATATTTAGGCTTAGTTTAAATCTATTTGAATTAGGTAACATAGTTCTCTAAGTTGTTATAGAATAACATTTATTAAACTTATCTGTTTAAATAAAAATTATAAAACTATACCTAATTTAGGTATTTTGGCTTGAATCACCACATTTTAACATTTGTTCGTTGATGAACAAAATTTTATTGAATATTTTTTGTTTGAAGTAATTACCCAAATTACCGGGTATTTATTTTAAATATTGGGTAAATAACTAGGGAATTTACCAAAAATATATTTACCGGGTATTTGCCCATCATTACACAGAAGCTACACGTAGCTGTTAATTTATTAAAATAATATTGAATTAGCTTGTATGTCCCGATGTCCGTGATGTTGAAATAATTTAACATAAACATTTGAAATTAAAATGAGTTTTCAGAATATTTTATCATAGATAGCGCTGCGGGTATGATATGATATGCGAGTGCCTGTATTTTATTATATGAAACACGTTTAACCGGTTCGTGTGGAATCGCGTTACTTATTATTTTACATTTTAATTTGTATTCAATTTGGGTCGTAACCAATTAATAAAGCAATTATATTAACTTAATATGACGAACACAAAATTAAGCAAGAGAAAGAGATAGAGAAAGAATTTTTAATTCCAACCATGTGAATTAAACACATTTCAGCCCACGCAGTTTATTACCTGCAACATTTCCGCGACGTCGTAGAATGAAAAAACTCATAGCGTAAACAAGAGTAAATCGTAAATCAAAATAAAATTAATTAAAAAATGAATTTTTATTGTTGTTTAACTAAATATAATTATAATAATTAAAACGCTGCGAACTGGAACGTAATGAAAAATTCACATTTCTAAGAATATCACTGAGAATTTATAAAATTTATACTGAATATCACATAGCACTACATAATTAAATAGGTTTTTTTTAATGTTATCTTGTCATTTACAAAAAATTGCAATGTTTCATATTTAATTCAATCAGTTAAATAGATTGTGGATATTTGATCTTGCCTATTAGTTATTTTATATATTTTCAAAATTCAAACTTCTATTGAGTATTATGTAGCCTGCGGATATAATCCGTTTCAGATTTCCATTCCTCTATTTTTAAGAAAATGGACCGTTTAACTTCAATACATTTCAAAGGAGATTTACTATTTATGTGAATTTGAGCGTGACAAAGTGTTTAAAAACGAAACTTAAGACTATACTATAAGAGCCACCACTGTAAAATATTACCATGTACGTTATAAGATACACAAATTTGTTGATGTCCACTCGACGTGATAACGAAATAAGAAACCGTTACGACGGTTGGTTTTTAGGGTACTTTCCTACTTGTAATATGTATGATGTATATATATACAATATACATACGTGTATCCGTGTAGGTATTATATAGGTGCTCGTATTATGAAAGCAAATAACGAAAAATAATATACACATACATATATATTATTATTATGAACGAGATTATCCTATAAAAAGTGTCAATAACAAAAGGAGTACTGCGAACACACATCCGGCAATTCCAGTTTTATATTGTTCTTGAGAAAAAAACTTTTTAAACATATATGGAAATCGTACACGAAATAAAATGAATATAATGTTACAATTACCATTAGAATAATGGGGGAGACAATAAAAATAAAACGAGTATGAAAGATGAAACACGATTCAACGGCAGAAACGCTTCATGAATAATATTATTTTATTATGACGAAACAACAATAATATTGTGCACTAAATGGAACGTCTTCGTCAACCTGAACTGAACAGATATTATCTAGAACTAAAATATATTTCAAACACACACACAAACACACACACACACACACACACACACACACACACACACACACACACACACACACACACACACACACACACACACACACACACACACACACACACACACACCGGTACACGATATTCTCCATTCCTCCAAGGTTTTTTCAAGTATATTTGTAGATACATATAAATATCTTTATTCAAAGATATAACTGAATCAAAGTTAAAATTTTTTTAAATGTATGATAAGTGTAGGTACGTGCGCTTAATATTAGTAATATAAGTACTTGTGTCTATAGGTATGCAAACAAAACAATGTGAAACTAAGTCCGGAAATAACGCGTTGATATACTAATCAGCATTTATTGTGAATACAAAAACCCTTACAGTCTGTAGGACTACATAGATGTTTCGCTTGGTTTTCGTGCACGTACATGCATAATAAGTTATTCTTATTATTTTAGTACTTACTATTTCATATTTGCAATGTATTTTAATATATATATATATATATATATATATATATATATATACTCATAATACAGAAAACAAATTCTTTTTAGTTTTTTGTTATTGAATAAAATATAAAAAAAAATTATTTATATAATACATTTATTGTGGGTTTATGGAATAATTGTACGTTCATAATTTATTAACTGATAATCGTCAAATTAATTTTTGATAGAACTACAGACTTTGGATAACGTTTCAAACTAAAAGAAAACATATGTATTATTGGAATATCTACTCATAAATATCTGGTATCGACCAGTAAGTTCCTAATAAGAAATATATTTGAAATAGTAACACAATGGAATCTCAACCTATTTAACAAACTTGACGGTTCTTTTAAAAAATGCATTATAAAGAAATTACTTTTTTCAATCAAATAAATGTACATGTTTACATATATATATAATATATTTAAATAAATTAAACAAAATAATAGTGCAAATAAGCAAATATATAGTAGGTAAAGTATGAAACTGAAAATACAAAACTAAATAAAAAAAATTGTCTGATATCTTGCTGAACCATTTTCGTACAAAACAGATCGTAAAAATTCTCACACTTATTTAATTAATGAAAGATACCATCAAACACGTTTTCGGTCACGTGAAATCTACGACAAATCGTGTCGAAAGCAACCATAATTTCTTTTTTGGAAAGACGAAAAACATCTACATCCGTATTGCAGAAGTTATTTTATAATAGTTTTGGTAACTTGTTATAATATTATAAACTTATTTTAGTGAAATAAAAATATTTAAAAAATTGATGATTGCCTAAAAAAAAAAAGTAATCATTTAGTAGAGATTTCAATGGATGCACGGTTCTTTTTTGTATTTGTTGAATATATTTTTACATTTCAATAATTTACATGGGCAAACTAATTAATTTAAATATTGGAAATAATTTTCAAAAGTATTTTTAACAAGTATGCTCGTTATATCGCAATTATTACTATAAATTATTTATTTACTTAGTAGTTCTCTTGTAACATAAACATATAAATTTAAAACATTCGTAAAGTGAAATAAGGTCAAATCGTAATTAAAGATAAAGCACCAATCGATAAAGTCAAACCACTTCTGTATTAATATTTGAGTCTTGTAAACTTGGAGAAACCTATTTAAACCAATTTTTATTTATCTTAGAGAAATAAAAATAGGTTTAAATAGTATGAATGTTTATATGTAATACATATATACATATTCGTGATGTTCTATTTAATATTTATCTATTAATATTACATACTAATACATGCTAAAAAAGATCAACTTAATTTTTCACCATAACTTATGAGAATCGAGTATGTTTTATAATTGCGTCCATAAAATAGCTGGAATATTAAAGTGTATTTTTTTAATAAAACCATCTTAGACTACTTACTTTCGAAATGTAATCAATAAAGTACCTTTGACCCTGGTCTTGTTTTGGAATTTGCTTCATGAAGTATATAAATGCGATTTACATCGGAGCTTAATAGTTTACTAATACTAATTAAAATATTTTTTAAAACTGTCGTAGCCTTGTCTGTCACAGTATGGAGTATATTTCTATGCTGTGGTTTGTTAATTTTTAACTTTCTCGAAAACAGCTCGGAAAATCGAATTACTATTAAAGATATTTTACCAAAGGGTTTTAATTTTACCTATACTGTAAAACCTACAGCTTGTAAATAAAATACTTTTTATTATTGACCCACCGATAATATTTCGAATGCTATATGCAATACGGGACCCCGATAATACCGCGTATACACATACATGAGTCAGTACAATACTCTCTGTTTACTCCCCGATAACGCGTAAACACACCACATATATTAGTAGTGACATATTATTGAAGTCACACATAGGTTGCCGTCTGCTGTAGACACTGTTTAATATACACAACGACGTAGTCGGGGATTTTCGTTTGGGAAGGGCATTCATATCTTCTCAGTTCTCATGCAGTCATACACGTTATACATACACGTCATATTTTGTTTAAAAAAAAGATGTCACTGCCAATATCGATACATATTTTAATATTTATTGAATATATAATGTGGAGAATGGAGATAAACATTCCTCAAAAATAATAGTTTTTTCTTTTTTTATGGTACGCCAAGTACGTGTATAACTATATAAGGCAGTATATAACATATCTATAGGTATGTAACATTCAATAGTTGTATACGTATGTGATGTGACTTATTATCTGTAATACACTAATGTTATTATAAAAAAGAAAATTAAACCATTTATTATGATGAACAGCGGAGAAATGAAAATTACAAAAAATATTTGACTACTAATACTCTTAGTATTATTATCTTAAGATGGTATCCCGGCTCAGGAACTCCTGACACCCCCAGACACCCCCCCCCCCAAATAAAAATTATTGTTAATAAAAGTTTTACTTAATATTATAATATATATATATATTTGTTATTGTTGTTTGAATATTGTATATATGGCCAATTAATATCTATTATCTAGTAAAATAAATACACTTATACACTTAAAATAGGTACGTGTTGGTATACATATATATATATATATATATATATATATATATATATATATATATATATTTATTTATTTATTTATTTATTTATTTATTTATTTATCGTTGTTGACTATTTGTATTTATAGTAGTTGTTATAATATCATGTTGTTTGTAGACTATAATATATATAGAAACCACACTGACACACACAGGTATTTGATGTTAACTGAATTGTTCCAACAAAGTCTGGCCCAATGGCTCTGAAATTATAAATCGGTCCTGGTGGGTATGCTAATAATATTGCATTAATGCTATGACGGTTCAAAAACGAAATATATTCGGTGTGCCCGCGGATATCGAAGTCGTGATAAAAGAACAATGTATCAGTCACGAAAATTAAATGCCTAACCCATACACACCCGTCCCTTCTCGATATTTGTTGTGAAATCGTTAAAAACGGCGTGGCCCGTTCGCACCCTCAGGAACTATGGGACATCTGCAATCTGTCCGTTGCACGGCGATCGCAGAACATAAATAAGGCCTGCGTTTGTGTGTGTGTGTGTGTGTGTGTGTGTGTGTGTGTGTGTGTGTGTGTGTGTGTGTGTGTACACGCAGCGAAGCCCGCAACAGGCCGTTTGCACCAGAGTGTCTGCGGAAAATTGCCGCAACACGTATTACACACATACAGTACAATGGTATGTACATAATAGTAATAATAATAATACGTATACGTGCACTGTATACCTATTTATTACGTGCGTGTTAAACGATTTTTCCTGACCAAAATACCTGTATATTTTGCGTTTTGTTGTAATTTGTTTAATAATGTGCGATTCCAAATTATACGTATAAAAAACAAAACGAAACAAAAGACACAATCGACTAGTCTGCAGGGGAATGATAACTACGCTGCAATGCCTAAGGTTGACATTGGCGATCCGGCCGTCAAATATTCTGCAGAGATCGCGAATTCGTTTTCCTCTGACAGAGAATCGTGCACGAAACGTTTCGACGTGTATGCGAGTCGAGTCGAATCATTTTCGATGTACGCATAAAAACACGGTACTTATACGGCTTAACGTATTATAATAGTATATATCCCCTTGGTCCCCCCTATTAAACTCGTTTCAAGCCACTTTGGAAACGGGCGGCGTGCTAAGACGAGACTCTGGTCGTAATTTATCGGTGGGGGCGGGCTGCGAGGATGGGTCGTGGCGGCTCGCGTTCGACGTTCCGTCCGGGGGAGGAGGCGGGGGCACGCGTGTGCGGTCGTATACGTGCGCGCCGCTCGTCGGATGTACGCGCGTACACATAAGACGCACGTGAAGCGCGACAGAAAGCAAGGGAACCGTGAAGACCACGAACCCGTGGTTCCCCCCCGTGAACCAGACCAGAACACATCGGCGCAATTAGCGTCACTGCCGAGCAGCACCAAACGGCGGCGGCGGCGGCGGTTGCACCACCCGCGCTCCGGCGGCAACAGCACCGGGCCGCGTTACGGTGCGTGTGCGCGCACGAGAGGCATTACAGGTATGCCGTGTACGGTCTGCGGACGACCTGCTGCAGCAACTGCCGGGGCAACAACAACAACAACAGGAACGGGTCGTCTCTCTGTGTCGTCCGACCTGTGCCACCTCGGCATACGTGTATTATATACGCGAGCACACACTCGGCCGCCTGTGCTCTGGTGGAGACGGAGGCGGCGCGCGCGTGTTGTGTGTGTGTGTGTGTGTGTGTGTGTGTGTGTGTGTGTGTGTGTGTGTGTGTGTGTGTGTGCAGCTTTTTCGTTTTGCTCGGTTGCGCAGTGTGCCTGACCATTGGAAACTTATAACATCCTTCGCCGCTGCCGCACTCGTGTGTGGAACACATTACACATTTATAATACATACACACGAGCGCATATACATAGAACGTCTTGTATGTGTGTGTGTGTGTGTGCGATGTATATTGTATCGGTATATATATATACATTTTTAATTTAAGTTTATCTACTGACGTGTACGATCGTTTCGTGTGTTACGCGAATGCGTGTGCGTGTGTGTATAAATGTTTATACCGTACGGATGATGATAGCTATACTTTTATAACGAACACAAAAAAAATACCGACCTTCCGCCCGTATACCTGGTTACCAGTAGTCTATTCTATGTGTGTAAGGTACCTAACGATATGAAGAGATATATATATATATATATATATATATATATATATATATATACGCCCTTATGCAATTGAACACTTGAGTACCTATGTGTTATACACATATACATATTATATAGATACGAAAAATAATAACAATATTATTATTTCTATTTTTTTAATTAATAGCACACGAACAGCCATCGTTACGCGTTCGTTTTATTTATTATTACTACTATTATTCTACAACAGGTGCTTTCGCGCTGGATAACAACGCATTAACATAATACACACAGTGTATTATGTTGTTACTGTTACAATTCCATATGAAATAATATACGTTTTCTCGAAAAAAAAAAATGCGATCGAAGATTAAAACCGAAAGAGTTATTTCAAAACATACACTGCATGTACTGATGTACACCATACATAGCCATATACACGTTTTATAGTTCAAACAATATACCAGCGCGTCGTGTTTTTCTCGTGTATTTACTTGCAGATATTGCGAATTCGCGTGTGCAAACAAATTATCGGACGGATGGGTTGCTTTCGTTTGTCGTCGACGATTTATCTATAAACGCGATACTACATTTCCGCTAAATCCCGAGTTCACAGGACTCATGTGGGGGGTACAGACAGCACGGGTATCTGCGGTGTATTTACGCGTACGGTCTATAGGTAACTTGCGGATCACACTCGACGTCCGGCGCTAGACACAGGACCGCAGTCTACGCCATTGTGAGTAATATTATTAATATCATATACATAATATACGATATTATTAATAATATAAGCGTGCACGCGCCCCGCCGCAGCTTATAGCGAATTGACGCGCGTCGTGATTAGATGTATACGTACCGTGAAATACACGGTCACATCGTCCACTAATTACGTACGCTTAAAAAACCGTGCTGCAAGTACCTGTAATGTAAGCGCGTATACACACATTCGTCCCGCAGGAAACGAGTCGTTAAACGTATTTCGTATGAAAGTAGTTCGCCAACGTCAACATGATACGCACAAACACACACACACACACACACACACACACACACACACACACACACACACACACACACACACACACACACACACACCACACACCACACACACACCTGAAGATGCCTTATCAATTATATGCGTATTATATACACGTACGTAATGCGCCCGCGTGCTACGCGTGCACGTCAAGTAAATAGGTATCGGATATGTGAAAATGCCCGTTTCCTAAGCGTATTACATATATAATATTATACAAACACATATGTACGAGCACAGTATTCTTACACCGTTACTTTAATGCGCGCATCATATTATTACACGAATCAAACGCGCGGCGCGGCGTATTAAGCATGTAATATAGGTACACATTTCATACCTATGTGAAAAATATTAAATAACTTTGACGTACGTAAAGCATAGGTGTGTATAATGCGTTGTATATATTATTTTATTGTTAGTTTTAATTTATACACCGTAGTAACAATCACACAGCTAATCTGTTATTTATTTAACTGAAGTATATTTTTCCATTAAAATTCAATTAACACTATTTACACTTTTAATTATGTATAAGCATATTATTAAATAATTATTAAGTATAATTTCAAATGAGTAATTACAATGTAATGCGTGATAGGTACTTGAAAAATAACCATTAATGACTCACTTGACACTTATAATTAGAACTTATGCGACAACAAAGCTACTGACAAGCAAAATGGTTAAAATATAACCCAAGTTACAGGTTTACGATGTGGAAATGGATGTTATTGATAGAACCGCGCTGGACACCCACCCAGTTGTGGGAGTAAGTGAAATCTGAGTTTTTTTCCTTTCTGAATAGATCAATAAAATGATCGAGTGTAAAGATCATAAATAAAGATTACCCATGTATTTAAATAGAGTGTGTATATATATATATATATATATATATATAATCATACAAAGACAATAGTACAATGTATAAGAAATATATTTATCCATGTATAAATAGATTACATGATTTTAGGGAAACATACAGAATCAACGTACCTGTATCAAGCTTCGATACGAATTTTGCATAACTTTATGGAAAAATGAAAATCAACTCGTTCGTAATAATTGCAAAACGAAAAAACGGCCAAGATTCTTTTACGGATAGCCGCCAGTGGCCAGATACTTACGACTGTCATTCATGTTCTTCGGGATACGTACGCATGTATAAATAATTGATGATATCATAAATTATCATAAGCTTATTGCATAACCAACAAACGGGAACGGTCGGTGACACTTTATAGGTACGTAAAATGCACACACGAGAGACGGGACTGAATAAACGAGACGATTTCCAGTCGAAATATTTTTATTTTATTTTTTTTTCGTTTAAAGTGTTATACTCCATCTTCATCTAAAGTAAATAGGTAGATAATATAATTTCATGTTTACTTGTGTTAATACTCAATAGGTATGATAAATAACGAATATAGAAAACAATAGTTCTAGAAATAATGTTCTTTAAAAGTATACGTTTGATATAAGCACGTAAACAAATTACAATTGGTTTAACACATTATTTCTTACATTGGATCTTTAGTTATCAGAAATATTTGATAATTATGATCAGTCACAACTTCACAAGATTTTAATACTAACAAATTCATATTAGGCATGCTTATCTGTAAAAAAATACAATTAATAATTTTTTTTCTGGCTTTAACTATAATTATTTTCAGTATAATACAGTTATTTATACATGGGAAATTAAATTTTTAATATCATTATTACACTGTTTAATTAATTTATAATTATTAATTAAACCAACTACATAATTTTGCATTAATACTGTATAAAGTATATTCAAAAACACTTTCATACTTATTGTAAAATATAATTAAATTAATAATTTTAATTTTTAACTTAATTAGTTGTACCATATAAATTTGCACAGTGCAATTAGATCATTCAGGATTATTTTGAATTTCGGATTCTGAGTTAAGAAATAATCATAAATAAAACTTTCACTAAATCAATTTAAAGTTACTCAGTCATAACGCCAACAGTAATATTATTAGATATTTGCTATTTTCATCGTATATATTTTTTATTTTTTTTTTACAACCCGAGGGTTGGTTTGCAACTTTCTTCTTAGGGTCAACAACTCGAGGGTTGGTTTTTCGCCTAGAAGAAGTTGTTACTTGGGAGGAAGGGTTTACTGTGCAGTAGTTTCCCGTTGCCTTCTGCACAGGGGAGATGGCGGCCGCTCTTTCTAGACAGTCGCCTGCCCAGAGAGAGAGAGAGCCGCCTGTGACCGAGGTTTGAACAGGCGACAGTGTGCGTCAGCAGTGACGCCTAGTTCCACTCGGCCACTCCGTCCGCCCTTCATCATATATTAATTACGTATTGTTTCGTACTTTAAGAAAGTTAAAAAAAATTTTAACTACTTTTGACAAAAAATAGAGCTTTGAAAATACATCGTTTTTGAAGTTTATCTGTAATCACATTTAAAATATTTTACAAAAAGTTCTGAAAATTTAATATGACCGTAATAAATTTCAAAAATCATAACTCAGGATTTTTTTACAAACATTTAACTAAATTAAACAATTTTTACGAAATTGACTGTTTTTTAGTAAAACATTTTACATACATTTCAACTTAAAATGTGTATAAAAATTTATCGGACCATTCAATCATTATTAACCTTTGAATACGGGTGGAACCAAATTTATTTAATCTTTTAAAAAAACAAATTTATCCCTTGTTCAGGACAAAAGGATTTAATCGGTTTTGATAAAAAAAAAAACCTGTAGATAATAAAACCAAAAAATGGTAAATATATAATATATGGTATATTTTTACACTCAAGCTTTACTCAGAATCGTTTAACTAAAGAGATGATTTACCGTTTCTTTAAAATACAATACACGCATCACTATAATATTGTCGTAGGAGCGAAGAATACGCATGGTGCGAAGCATGCCCGATTTTTTTCTTACAGATTTACACGAAAAATAATTCGAATTCATGATTTATCCAGATATACTTGTATATATGTGTGTGTATATATATATATATATATATATATTATATATATATATATATAATTAAAAAATTTAAAAAATAATTATAAAAAATAAAAAAAATTAGTTAGTACCTCCCAATTCATAATTTCATTAAGATCTAAAGTTAATAAATTATAATAACTTTGCACACATTGCTGTACATTGCACTTTGAATAGTGTTATCTGGACAATAATTACGAGTCAAAGTACCTAGTGGCTAGTCTTAAGTATAAGGTTTTTCATATATTATTGTATAAATATATTATCAAGGTCGTCACTTATTAATAGTCTAAATAAATAAGTCCATAAATTATAATATCATTGTAATGTTTATGTGTCATCAATTTAAATATAATGTAATATATATATTATAAAATTTGAGGTACAGTAGAAAATAAGATCAAGTCTTCTGGTAGACCCAAGATTCTAGGGCTTACAGAAACTTACGAAATCCTAATTGGTCTATAAGCTACTGAAAATAAATAAAATAAATTTTGAAATACGATTCATGTGATAAATGAGTATAGTAAATACGTATAGATTAATATAACGTATAATGGTATAAACGCCATATTATTATCTATACTATGTGTCTATGTATTTATAATAGTTACTGATTTAAATAAGTTTACTAAGCAGTAATTATTAATTACTCGCGTAAGTGCAATATTAAGTAAATCATAAAAATTATTATCTATAAGTAAATCAACTTAAATTCTATATCATATAAATGAAATAAACTAATTAAAAATATTTATTCATACTTTTTTATAATTTTAAATATCAATACATTAGATACGATTTAATATATTTGTAATACATAGGAATGTTAAAATAAGTTGGTAAACTTGATATTATTTCGAAATTTAGATAGTTTTAAGTTCAAATACTAGTGACTTGATCTAAAAAAAAATGTTATGACATAATAACGACATAACACGACAGCAATTCTGTTTTTTCACAAATGCTTTAAATCTATTCTCGTATGAAGTATTTAGTTTTACAAACGCCGATAATAAAATAATTCGGTGCTTTGAATTAATACTCCGTTGGAAAAAGTAGTGATTCAATATAATTTAATAAAACTTTTTAACAAATTATTTTTCTGAATAAGTATAACGGTTATAATATTTATGTTTCTTTTTTTTCAAATGAGACACGTAAAATGATAAAAAAATTTTAACTCATCGTTCTATTTCTGGTACACATTTTTACGCAAATAGTAAATTAAATCTAATATTATACACGAAACGAGAACATCTATATATTATAAAACTGTACAAGTAATATAGGATTCGATGGTCTTTATTGAAATTTAAAAAAATGACATTATAGCGCATAGGTCTCACGCGAGGACTAAAAATGAAGTTATTAAAGAACCGAAAAAAAATCCTTAAATTAGTATTAAAAACGCATACCTAATCTCTGGGCCCGTGATGTGTATTATTATAACAACGTCTAGTGATTTTTATTCTTTTATTCCCCCCCCACCCCCGTATCGTCGTTACCGAGTTTTCCGTAAAAAGCTTTTCGGTATGCGCACCGTGCATAACAGTGAGTGGTATTCGGTGCGTATCGGAGAAGAACCACTACAACTGAGACGTAGTTCATATTATAATAATGTGTACACATATATATTATGTATATACATATAATATACATTATACATGTATGGTGGTTCCGATCAATTAGGCTTGTCGCGCCGGGGCACGTGGCTCCCGGGCTGATACACAGCAGTAACACCTGCCGCCGCCGTTTCTCCCGGAGTCGCGGCGGCGGGCCGCAGCTGCAGCAGCGGGCTCGTCATGGACGTGCGTGTGACGTACGCGCGTCGCACCACCAGCACGGAACGCGTGGCACCATCGTTGGCGGCGGCGGCAGCAGCGGCGCTGTTCCTCTCATGATAATAAATAATAATAATAATAATAATAATATTCCACATGTAAGTATTATAATATAGGCTCTTGCGGGCCGACGACCGCGTGTACCCACAACTGCAGCATACGGACGCGCGCGCACGTATTCCGTGTCAACACATACATTACGCCGATCTACCGTCGCACCAGTGCCCCCCTACCCCGTGGGCTTTTCGCGGCGTGCGTTTCACATTGTCCGCGTGTGCACCAATTGCCGTGATGAACGCGAGCACAATATCGCCGTCGCCACCGCCGCCGCGGCCCGACAGAAATGACTTAGAATACATTTTACGAAATCACGTACGCGCGTGAATCGTAAAACCTGACTGGTCGAACTCGTGTATTGAATGTGAATAGTTTAAAACTCTGTCGCACAGCAAACCACTGTCGCTATAGTTGTCCCCAGTGGCGTAACGACAGGGTGATACCATGGGCAAAAGGCCACGGGCCCACGAGTTCGAGGGCCCCGTCATAAAATGTTTAAACGTTTTACAATGAAAATGAAATAGTAACGACTTCACCAGAAAATTACGATTTCGTTTTAATAGGATTATTTTCTCGTTTCAAATTTAAATAAAAAATTTAATTTAAAATTTAAAGTCAAAAAAATAATAACAATACCGATTGAGCTTCGATTTTCCGTTTGTTTCATAATAGGTAGTATAGATAAAACGTCGAAATCGACAACCATCTTTCCCAGTGATAGCGTGTTTAGGTGTTTAATTATGCATGTCAAGTAGAAAGATACCAGAGTGGGAACTCTAAGATTCTGAAGAAAAATGTACAACGTGTTTGGATTCAATAAGGGACCCAGACACCAGTGTCATTTTGTTCGATTAAATGGACGATTTTTCGATTATTCGCTGGCTAAGATAAAGACTAATTCATTTGTGTAGTTTTAATTTACTGTGGAAATTTTCATCGTAATTTTTAGGTGTGACTGAGAATGTTTCGATTTTTCAGTCGTTCTGAAATGTAAGATTTAAGATTTACCATTGCGCTCATGTTAATTGCCGAAGGGACATTTACTGAAATGCCAGGATGGACCATTATTCAAAACACTTGATTTTTTTTTTATAATTTTTAAATCACCACGGGCACTATAAACTCTAGTTACGCTTCTGGCTGTCTGCCATCGTACGTATTAAACTACGTACGCCGACTCGCTCGTCATGGCGATAATATACTTACGGGATAGCCTGAAATACGAACGTACGCGTATGTAATACCGTAGGTGAAGCGGTGGTACACACGAAACGACACTAAAACCAGACTCATCATTGTCGCACACGAACGCGAATTATTCGTATTCATGGGTAAACGAACCGCCGAGCGGTCGTTGTGATACTTGTAATAATGACAATAATACTGTATAATACACGAGGACGCACCGCGGCGAACGTAAATTATATTATTGTCAACGACTGTGTGGACGGTGCCGCGATGAGGGTATTTTCCAGACCTCGAGTGTTCGCGGCCGGTCTCGGGGGCACCTGCTCTCTCGTCGATGCGGGTGCTGTTTACGTGCGCGTCGTACGCGCTACAAGAGATCGCATGGCGCATGCAATATATTAATATTATTATATAGTGGCGTTTAACAGCACATAAAACGTCCGTTTGGGTCTTTTTCCGCCGCGTACGGCTCGCGCATTGTGTCGATATAATATGATCTCGCGGACTACTAGAAAACGGCTTGACTGGAGCGGGGCATAAGAAATCATCTCACTTCGTGGAAGTTGGTAACAAGTATTCCGTGAAAAAAATTAACACCGAATACAAAACGTGTAGAACCAACAATACCTTTTTACAAAATACTGCAGTATACATATTGTATAAAGTACAGTTTTTTAAGCGTACATAATATCCCATTTTATCTTACATTCAGATTTGCATGATATTTAAGTATTTTAGTTGTTTTAAATGATAACTACTACGTATAACTTAATATTCTGAAAAAGAATATTTTGTTTGAAAATATTATGATTGACATTTTTTTCTATCAATATTTTTCTATATATTAAAAAGTTTTTTCAAACAAATGGAAAAACTACTAGAAAAAATTGTGTAATGTCGGTCAAGTGTACAGTAAACAAAATTCTTATTAAATCAAATTTAGTTATTCAGTTACTCCAAGAGTAATGATGCTCGACAAACTTGAAATGTCCACCAACTTTTGACAACAATTTAACAGACTTAACAAATTTTTCAAAAATGTTTTTTATTTTTTATTTGTGCGCTCAATAAATCCATATTTTTTTAAGTATTATATAATATAAAGAACTAAAAAAGGACGTACTGCATACCATGGGGTACTCACTCTCCGCTCGTCGGATAAGATAATGAAGATGAGTGTATTAAATTTTAAAGAAAAAATAGGTCATTTCTTTATTTAATCGATTTTGAGCCAAGCTTCAGTGTAAAAATATAGCATATTTTACTATTTTTAGTTTAATTTTCAGTCGGTTTTTTTAATTAAGTTGTTCAACATTTTCTTGTTTTATAAAAGAAACACTTATTTTTTTGCCAAAAGATTAAGAACATGTTGGTTAAATTTGAATTCAAAGATTCATAATGACCAAATATTCTAATAATTCTTTATACACATTTAATGTTGAAAATTGATGTAAAAACAGACTATTCCATAAACATAAATTCCGTAAGACATTACTTCACGATTTATGATAAAATAACTAAAATCGATTTTGTAAAAATGTCATTAACAATAAATATTACCTTTTTAACTATAGGTTTTTCGGTCATTTTTTTTCATGTCTGAAAAATCTATTAAGAGGATAGAAAAATTATCCTTCAAAGTACTATCTAGTATCTACAAATGATTTCCAATCTGTAGAGTTGCTAGATAAAACTTTTGGTCTAAGTTATTAAGTGTGTAGAGTGTACCAAAAAGTGTATCCAGAAAAAAAAGAAAGGCAGACAGAAACAAAATAGACATAATCGCAAAGCCAATTGATCCTTCGCTTCGCTCAGAATCTAAAATGTTATGGAATTTTGATTTAAAAAAAGCGCTTTTGCTAATTTGATAAAAAACTGTACAATATTTTAATGGTATATATATAAATAATCCATTAATTTTGAAGAGATGTTTTTATGATTAAAAATAAACACAATTATAATAAATATAGAATAAATGACAAAAATTCACTCGCCAAAACCTAAGTTAGATATTTCCATAACATAAGTATGCAAACACGTTACGCAAATCTAACTTAATATTTTGAGCTGAATATTACACTTGAGCATAGTGAGAAACAAATTGAGTACCTTTCAAAAATGTGCTGTGTTAAAACTCCAAAGTTATTATATTTATATTTCCTAAGCTACAGGTCAAAATAGAAAATGTTTTTTTTTTTCATGTGAAACTTTCTATTTTCAATTATTTAGTAAAACAATTATATAAAAAATTATATATTAAACAATTATAAATACGTATATTTAATTATAATTTGGAGTAAAAATTATACAATACGAGTTATAGCCTATTCAAAGAGAAAGAAGAAAAAAAAACAAAAATTACAGAAATTAATTAAATTTTAAGACCAATATGGTTGATGAAAATAAAATATTAAATTAAAAAAAATTATAATGAATAAAAAATCATCATTCAGAATACTAAGATATATAAGTAATGGATATTATTTAAAAGAATAAAATTCTGAAAAATCATCATTGATAAAAATAAGTAAATATTTGTTTCATGATAATAAGTAGGTAGGTTCATAATTTTATTAATGTATTTAAATGTGCGTAAAATAAAAAAAAATTATTTATTTTACATAATTTATACATGAGATAATATGCTGTATTAGACAGATAAGTACAACATTCATTGACTACCGCGGAATACGTTTTCAATAGCCATATTACTTAACGCCGCTGTTCAGTATACCAAACAGAGTAGACATGTAAACCGCAGCCGTGGTATACATAATACTGTGCGGTACCGGTACGTGTGTAGAGTGCACGCGTTATATTTAATATATACGTACTATACTTGGTTTTATATTATAATAAATTAGATGCAATAATTTATACACCGAAAGCAACGTTGCGCCAGGAACACGTGGATGGTTAACTGGTTACTACTTTTTTACATACAACGCGTATCATATTATACAAACATATTGCACCGCGTGTGTGTACACATGCAGCGTATACGAACTACGAATTACCGAAAAAGCTATACACCACGAGTGGTAGATTGCAATATGTGTACAGTCATACAGGGCGCAGAACTACGAGGTGATATGACAGTTTTTTTTTCATGCGTATTTCCATAATAATTTTTGTAAAATTGTCACACGCGTATTCGTAGGCAATGTAACCTTTATAATATAATATGTAATAATATAAACTCCCGTATATACCCGCAGGCCACGGCGACGTATGGTGTGTTAACACTGTATTATAATTATTATAAATGTATATATGCACGCGCATGCATCCAGCCAAACTACTCGAAAAACTTATTTTTACGTCAATATAGTTTTATAATATATTTTGTGCTCCGTTGAATAGAAATGAGAAATTACTCGGTTTTTTATCTTTAACTGACGCGTGTAAGTTTGATGAAAAATGAATCAAAATTGAATGTACTGTACAAAACTATTTAAATATACACCAACAGTTTTCATAAACAGGATTTAGGCAAATCGTTCCATTCTTGTGGTATGGAACGAAGTATCTTGTAGTTAATCATAAGTGTCATTATCGATGGACCACTCGTATCTTTACTCCACGTAAAACAATGATGAATCTTTTTTATTAATTTGTGATCATTAACTTCACAAAATTGCATATTTATCCATATTATGTATTCATCTCTAACAAATACTTAATATGCCTACTGTTTACCGTGTATACAATTTATAGAATATAGATCACAAATAAATTTAAAAAAATATTGTTTTAATTATATGATTGCCAAAACAATTTATCATCATTAGACCTATTCTTTATGTGCTGTCAATATTTTATAATGGCACTACTTCTTAAGAATAATTAAGGTTTGGCTAAGAAAAAAAACTCGCTAAAATAAAAAAAATGTGTACATGAATAATTAATTTTCTAAGGGGGCTAATTTATAGTAAGAAGATGCTTTAACGACTATTATTCCCAAAAGTACATAATAGGGAAAGCAATTATTACTGTGTCCTTGCTGGTGTACTCATAATATACATTTAAAATTAGATCTTACTTTTTATTCATTAAAGTAATAATGTTATTATTATTATATTATAAATATACATTATAGTGTAGATTTCACTATAATGTTAAAAAATATTTGTCAATTAGTGAAATATTAATAATTGAATTGGGAGTCCAATTTTTTTTTTTTAGATAAATAATAAAAATAATGATGAAAAACAATTTTTTGAGATAAATATTTGAATAGTATTTTATGTGCGCAAACTGTTATGGGATACAATAAATGGTGCTTATACTACATGTGGAGCTTTAAATTAATTTATTTACAACTATATTCATTAATTAATGGTAATTGACACATTTTCATTTAATTCAACCTTAATTAAAACATTAGTATTAGGGATATATTTTCTTCCGTTATCTGCATCAATCTCGATTCATAAAATATAAAGTGACATATTCATTTTTCATTCATCGAGTTCCGTATTATAACGATGATAACTCAATAAAAATAATTATTATTAAATTTACAAAAACATATATGAAAAAACAAGTTACGAGTTTTGGGGAGATAAGCGCCTCTACATTATCGTAACAATTTTCGTCTGCGGTGACGGTAAACGCTCGACGCTCATATACGCGCACACCCAATGTTTTCCAAAGTTAATACAATATATATATATATATATATATATATATATATTTATATTTATATATATTATAATATACGTATATACGTCCTGGTTCGGGTGCAGCACGTGCGATCGTTTCAAAAACTGTAACACAAACCCGTGTCAATACATATTACATATATACGTCAGGGAGCGGATGCACGGTGACGATTGGGTCAGTAATTCTGTGGGACATTTGTTGAACGCGTATCCACGTGAGTATATAAAATGTATATGCATATTGTATACATATATATACTCGCTGTATTATTATATACCACATGTGCTATGTGTCGCCACGCGTACGGAAACCTCGCGGGGGAGGAGTGCAGGTACGCACGACTATATATTATGTACAGGACGCGAGTGATGCAGGATAAATCCAGTCGTCGAAGTATATATATATGAGGGTAAATCAAAAACACCAAACAATACTACTACAGTAAGCGCGCTTGTCTAATATATAACGAGTACTATATACAAGATAGTTTCAGTAGAGCATAACTTAAGCGATGTAACCTAGTATGATACATAAATTTGATAAGTAAAATTACATTTTTATGTAATTTATAAAAATTCCTTTTTTATGTTTTTATATTATACTTTTGATATTTAATTAGCAAATGTGTTGGCACTACACTCCGTTAGGTATTCTGAATTTGATAAATTCTTATATGTCTTAAACTATTAATCAAAACTGAAAAATGTATGTAGAAATCATAGTTTTCAACAAAAAAAAAATTGTTTTTTGTAATATTAGATTATGAGTAGTTAACATTTAAGAAAACTACAAAACTTTAAAAAGCCACGTAAAATTTAATTAAATTTGATAAAGTAGTTTTTTCTTTGTGTTCTTTGAAATTTTTTTTATATAAAAATTTAGTTTAAATACAATGAAGGTGGCGATGTAGCAATGGTCTTTATCTTTTTAGGCTTAATTTTGCGTCTTAAAATATGGTTTTAAGGTGTAAATTCCTTGAATTATACCTGTGATACCAGCTCTCTTAAATTAGCTTATCGAATCAGTCGCAGTTTTATTAGCGTTTCAAGTTGTTCAATATAAATGGAAAAATTCAATTTTATACCTCGTATATGAAGTCAAATATCGCATTTGTCAAGTCCTACTGGAACACCCTGTATGGATATATATATATATATATATTATGCATAAGTATGTACAATATACATATATTTTATATGAGCATACGAATAAATATATAAATACGTGCATATGAAGTATTATATATTACCTACATATTATATACGTATAAAGTAATATTATGTATATAAACACATGCGAGCAATATTATATACGCGATGCAGTGTCGGGTAGGCGCGCTTAGTATCTGTGTGTGTGTGCGTGCGTGTGTGTGTGTGTGTGTGTGTGTGTGTGTGTGTGCGCGCGCGCGCGCGCGCGTGTTTTTAATAATGCGTAACATAAGGTGCAGGAAGATGAGATATTATACGAGGACGGTATACATGGTGGCGTCGACGGTGCCGCGGCGACACGTGTGCCGAAGGAAGCAGCGACGGCGGCGGCGCGCACCTGGCCGCAGGAACAGGATACTGTTTGACCGGCTTGTCGGGATTTGGGGCACGGTTTCCTGTTGTTCGGGCTGCCTACACCAAATGCTCCTTCTGCCGACGCCGCAGCTATATACCTACTACCCTCGTCGAGGTTATGGGGTCTCCGGGAAGTGGTGTGCGCGCTTGTGTTGTGTGTGCACCCGGAAAGGTGCGCCGTGCAAGCGGTGGTCGTGGTGGGACTTATCGTCGACGATGTGATTCACTACGTAACATCGTGTGTCGTTATTGTTGTTGTTGTTATTATTATTCTTGCGGTTATATACATGATATTATGATATAATCCAGCAATGTTATTATTATTATTTTGATTCATAATAATATATTGGCCGTGTGTCAATACGATTTTTCGTCTTGACGCCCGTACCCTATCGTCGTCGTAGCGAGAATTCTTTCTAGAGTGTACACGCCACACACACCGTTTGCTGAGAGTATTGTGTCACGACGACAATGAATGTATACAGCCAGTATAGGTTTATGCGTACAAATGATATAACATCATCATTATCCGTCGCTGCGATAGATTTCGGTTCGTACAGCGTGGCCCACCGGGATCGACACGTGCGCCCGCTCGCGCTATTCAAATGCGCTTCCGGAATAATGTTTGTTTACAAAACGTTTTCTACACAATACGTATAATGCGAACGATTATATTATAATTACCACCTGTAAAGTTGTGAGTGAACTACCAAACAAGCCTGATACACAATCATTCATGGAAAGTAAAAAATCTGTCAAAGACTAACTTTCGACAAGTACGTGGCACGTTTTTCAAGACGAGTACAAAAATATCAACGAAATACGAATGTTGTGAAATGTAATGATATTGTCACTAGTAAATTATTGATTCCAATGCCTCGTAGTTTTAAATTTAAGTATTATAATTTATTCAATTGTGTTCGAAATTTGCTAAAATGTATTGACATCGGCTTTTTAAACGTTATACGTAAATAAAGTAATGCGATAAATAACAAAATTATTTTATAGCGCGTATTTATCTAAAATCGATAAAAAATGTTGTATACAATAGGTTAAAATATTTTACTTATTCTTTGTTTTCTTTAAAACCACACGAATATATTTTCAATATTTATTTTGAATAAATAATATGCTTGCTTATTATTTATGAACTATAAAAGTCAATAATACATTTCAGGTCTAATATGAGCGTAGGCAATGGAACAATATCAACTCGATTTATTCATTTAAGATGATATGTATATATTATATAATATATATGTATAAAAAATATAATGTAAGGTATACTCCATAAAATGCCTTGAAAATAAATTTGTTAAATAATATTATAATATATTTTTATTTAAATTATATATTTAACTATGAACACGGTTATCTACAATCACGGTAAATATCACGGTAGATAACCGTGACTATGAACTATTAAAATGTTTTAACTAATGTAAGTATATATACATTAAACATCTGTATATATAAAAAGACTTGTCCTGGGTGATTCATCATCGCCTAGCCAAAACTACCGAACCGATTTATCCGAAATTTTCAGTTAATGTACTTATTACTATGTGTAGGCGCACTAAGAAAGGATTTTTCGAAATTCGCATTTTAAAGGGTAAAAATGAGCATAAAATAGTTAATTAAGCTAACCTAACCTAACGGGTATTTAGAATATTTGTTTGATTGAATAGGGTCGCCATTGGTTACGAAAAATATACATATAACGCGGACCATTTTATGAAAAATTATATGTATAGATTGGCGAGATACATAGTTGGGATTGGTGACGGGAAAGGAACGAGGACGAATTCAGTGACGAGGAGGTGTATGGAGATGAAAACGGGGATACACAAATATTAAAGTAAAATAATTATAAGATATTATAGACGGGGACTGGAATGGGATGCGGACGAGTACGATGACGGGGAGGTGTATGGTGATATACAAATATTTTTCACTCGGGCGAAGCCGGGTACATTCAGCTAGTATTATTATATATTTAAGAAATATTATTTTAGATTCTGAGTGAAGCGAAGGATCTAATGGTTTTACAATGATGTTTATTTTTTTTTTTTTTTTTTTTTCTGTAAACACTTTTTCGTATAGAAATTCTTGTCAAAAAGTTTCGACCAGCAACTTTTTAGATTCAAAATTACTTTAGAGAGGTCATTTTTCCAAAATCTCCATAGTTTTTCCAGTAATCAAGAATAACGATCGAAAAACTGAGTAAAAACGGTAAAATCGGTAAAAATCCGCCGTAAACGAGATTTTCACTGTTCAGATTTTAGGTATTTAGTCATAAATCAAAAAGTGTTGAAGCTAGAAATTTGAAAATTTTATCCAATATCAAATACATACTTTTTTATATTGGACAACATTTTCAGAACAATCAAAGCACTTTTAACTTAAATATAGAACTTTTAATTTACCAAATTGTTTGAAAGTTTTTATGTAATATAATTTTAAATATTTGACAAAAAGTTCTGAAAATTTAATATGACCTTACTCATATACCTACCGAATTGTCCTAACAAAAATTCAAAAATCGTGAGTCAGGATTTTTTTTGATACACACTTTAATAAATTATATAAAATTATACAAATAACCGTAAAATACGTAAACAGTATTTGAATAATAATATGTTATATTACACTGAAGCTTTACTCAGAATCGTTTTATACTAAAGAAATGAGTCATCATTTCTTTAAAACTTAATACATTCATCACCAATATCTTGTCCGAGGACCGAAGGGACGAAGGACGAACTTGTACCACCATCATCTCACTTACCAGCTTTTTAAATTTAATTTACTCATATATAGGAAAAATTACACAAAAAATTAAATATAAGTTAATATATGTTTTATAACCTCTAACAAAATAAAAAATACAATTTTGTATTGCATATAGCTGAAATAGCTGAAATAGCTGCGTCAAAAAATTCTAAAGCCTCTCCCTTGGTCGTAATGACTATACCAGATAATCAGGTAAAATGAGATCATCATTGTTACAAAAATCCTTTGATTTATCTCTCTCTGAAAATGATTCTGGAAGTATCTATCGTGAAGCATGTAAATGTTGATCTGTTGGTGCTAAACGAATTTCCATCGATAATTGTGCACACAAGTCGGCATGCTTTATAAGTTTTTGGGCTAAATTCGATGTGGTAGTCTGGATCTTAGAAAAATTTTGTTATTTATAATGCCAAAATTTTAAATACAATTTATCTACAGATTGCTAATAATTTTATTTAATAACTTCATGAGCAAAAATTTTTAAAAGCGTCATGCCCGTAACTGATACTTTAAATCACATATTATCAATCTTATATACAACGTTTTTATTCAAATAATTTGGTATTTTTCAATGTGAAGTGAAAATAATTTTTTTTATTAAATATTAGTTATTTTTGGTTGAACATTTTTATGAAATAAATTTAACACTTAATATAAATCTTAATATACATCCTGTATGTTTTACAAAAAAAATATATTTCAGTTACTTTCTGCGCATATGAAAAAGCTTTATAATAATTTTGATAATATTGTGAACTGTTTAATTTATAGAAGTTGTAACTAAGAAAAATTGTAACTTTTAATTCAAGACCAGAAAATTAATACAATCATACTTATACAGAATGTTATTTACTATTGTAATATTTTATTCCTTTTTAATACTCGAAGAATCTCATGAATTATTTATCTAGAATTTTCAAAAGCATATATGTATAAAATTTAAATTAAATATTCAGTCCTTATTAAATTCTTAATATAAATAATTAAAATTTTTATTTGATTAAAACTTCGAAAATAAAGAATTTCTGAATTTTTATATTTATGCTAAGAGTTAAAATATTTTTTAAAACTGTAGTCAAATTTTTACAAAAGTGTTGTTTATTTATGATGAAAATATCAAGTAACTAAATACATTACTTATGGAATAATGACTAAACAACTAAAATCAATTCAATGGAAATCGCATTTATTGCACACTTATTTGAACGCTTATTATTCCTTATGCTTATAAAATATTCTGATAACAGAGTTTAAATTAGAACAGCATTTTTCAACCTTTATTCATATGTGTATCGCTTAACCTCTTCATCAGTGCTTTGTGTACCCACAACACATTTTAGTGACATTTTTTTTTTTTTTTTCCTTTAACTTAATCATCATGTTCATTCGCGATATCATAAAATAAGAGGAACCCCGGTTTTTATGTGACAAATATTTTGAAGATAATTTAAAATAATAAAAGTACAATAAAATACATTTGTCATTTATAATAATATATTATAAATCAAATTCTGCATTTTTCACCATCGGCCTTTTTTTTCGTAACCTCTGAGATCATCTTTTATACCACTAGGAGTACGCGTACCCCAGGTTAAGAAACACTGATTAGAGAAGAAAGAACGATCTCTTCATAGTACCGACTTTAAACTAGATGAAATTACTGTTATAAAGGGGAGCTGATATTTAAATTTGAACAAAGTCCACTATCCGAAAATGTCCTTCTAGACAAAAATAAATAAATAAATAAATATCATTGTAAAACCAATAAAATCCTTTGAATCACATAGATTTTAAAATAATTTATAGTCAGTAAATATTATAAAATAAAACATAGTTTAAGTTTAATTAATTTCTTTATAGGTGAAATAAAATACTATATCTATAAATACTATACTATAAATAAAAAAACTATATACGCGAGTTTTTAGTAAAAACTGAAGTTATAAAAATACGTTATATTGATATGTTGACGTGTTGAATGTAATAACTAATAACTATTATTATAATACATTTAAATAATGAATATTTGAAAAATTATTAGAGTTAATTGATAAAATAACAATATAAATAATAAGCTATTTACCCAAAATACAATATAAAGTTAAAAGTGATATTATTTTTCCTTTACATGCCATCTATCTACGTAAATATATTTAGTTATCTACTTGATACAAATGACAGAATAATTTGAACAACTATTTTTATTGTTATTTATTGCTAAATATTACCAGCGTTCTGCAATTCAACTGAATTACATTTATTAAGCTTGCCTTATTTATGTTTTACAATAAGTTATACATTACTTTTTTTATGGAATCCTATTCTCAGAACTCAGATACTTTCTCTTCATAAATCAATTCAATATTAACAACTCATCATTTAACAAATGTTGTATCCTATGTATGATTGATTGAATTTTTTTCGTGTTTATGAGTGGCTACCTAGTAAAATATTATAGAACAGTCAATACGGTTTAAATCGTATCAACAACTTCAAAGTTTAAAAAATATTCTAATCTAAAAAAAAAAAAAAACGAAGAAACAATATCAAAAATATGCACAATTATGCACAATAAAATAATTAACTACCGTAACTATAATGAAAAATTACTTTTATTTATATGTACGTCTATGATTATAAATCAAAAACGTACTTCATTTAAGCTATTTAAAACTTGATTTTGTTAAAATTTAAAATTATTGCTCTTCGATCAATTTCAAGTTATATTATTTTTTTGATTTGAGAAAATAATTATAAATTAAAACTAATCCAGGATCCATTTCTTAATGACACATTTATCAATTTTGAAAATCTTAAATTTTTTATTTAAAAAAATTTCAAAACAGGATTTCAACATTCATAGCCAAATAATAGATCGTATTTTCATTTAATAAAGCCAATTAACTTTTATCGCATATTACTGAATAAGGCTATTTTTATAATGATGAGTAGATATATATTTACGTTATTTTTCACCATTATAATCACGCAATTTATTTGCACATAATACTTACACAGTTACACTAATTGGTAGTTTTTTTGCAGTCCCGAGTATATAGGTAAATTAGTTTTGAAAAACTAAATTAAAATAATAATAAGTGTATTATACGGTTCGTGAAATGATTTCGGTCCAATTTGAGTGTAAAACTAGGCATGATTCATTTCTCTGTCACCAATAATCAGTGTTGGGATTAGATAAATACTTTTTTATCTAGATAAAGATAAAGATAGTATGACAAAAAACTATCTAGATAAAGATAAAAGATAACTAAATCAAAATTTATCTAGATAAAGATAAACGATAAATACTTTTTATCTAGATAAAAAAACAGATAATTTTTTTTAATTCCTACTTTAAAGCAGGGTCATCATTTCAATATTTTCTAGGGTAGGGGCGTAGGGCATAATGTTGAGACGTAAGTATAAAACTACCCTTCACTTCTTAGGCATCCAACCAGTGACGCCAGTAGCACTAAATTTTAGGGAGGGATATTTTTGTCTATGGTCCTATCTCAGTATTATGCCACAGGTAAAATATTTTTTTTTTTGGTGGGGGAAAATATTATCGTGAAAAAACTGTATAACACGACTCTTCACAATCATTTTGAACCTTAACAACAGTTTTAGTATGTATTTAAATTTTTATAAGTAGATATACAATATTTTTATTAGGTAAAATACATATAATATAATTTATATCATTAATTTTTTCATTAATTTAATGTTGACGACGGTTGACGAGTCATCAACACAACATAACAATGAACTGTAGGTTTACTCTATATTTGAGCACCTACCAAGTTCCAGGCCCCTAGCAAAAAGATAAATAATGAATAATACCTTATAGCCAATAGGTAGGTATATAGTACCTATTATTAGGAACATACAATTTTTTACTCAGATGACTTAAAAAGTCAAATTTAAAGTATTAATTATCAAAAAAATTAATTGACAATAAAAACCAATATGTATTTTTTTTTTTTTTTTTTTTGTATAGAGAATTAGAGACTAATAATTTATCTAGATAAATTTATCTAGATGGATGAAATTTTTATCTTAGATAATCTTTTAGATAAAATGAAATTATTTATCTAGATAAGATAAAAGATAACTAAATAATTATCTAGATAATTTATCTAGATAAATTTATCTAGATAAGTCCCAACACTGCCAATAATTGTACTGACTTATACATTGTAATCAACCCATATATGGCTCTAATTGAGAAATCCTATTTCTTTAACAGTTTTTAACACAATGATTTTTGCTTTTCATTGGTTTTTATTTGAATTTTTTATTCGAAAAAAATCTAGTGAGTCAGATATATATTTATAAGAATTATGGTTATTTTCATAGTAATTTATTTATTATTCTACGGTTCTGTCATAGAAATATTCTGTTGGTCCATTGAGTATTGTCGTAATAGTAAGTTATCCGGGTTCCAATGTCTAATATCCAATTCTTTGAAGTTTAAAGTATCGTTCGACAGCTTGATGTCGTGATAAATACAATATGCATCATCAAAATATAAAAAACATATTTTTTTATAAAGTGGAAAATGTACAAAACTATAAGTCCTGATAGTATAATTCCAATAACTTTTTTTATAAAAGATTATCTACGTATGCTATTTTAGCCACGTTCATTTTCTCTAAACCAGCGGTTCTCAAACTGTACTCCGCGGAGCCCTGGGGCTCCGCGAGAGTAGTCTAGGGGCTCCGCGGCTCCCTGGGCATATCTATATTAATTTAATTCAAATTATTAAATTATTATTATACTTCTTAGTTACGTTTTTAATTTTTATACTTATATTCAAAAACCAAGATGCTGAAGCAGACATGCGCATTCAATTCTTGTCCATCAAGCCAAATATTAAAATACTGGCCAGTAAAAAAAGCCAACATCATGGATCACATTAATATTAAAATTTATAAATTAATAAAATATTTTGACATTTTTTCCCTATTAAATTAATTAAATAATTTGTTTGTATTCGTATTCTACAGAAAAAATAAAAAATGAAAAGCAAATCATTTATAATTGACATAATTTTTAATGAATTATTGTTGTCTAAAATAGACATTTCTGATTTTTGGGACTCCGTAATTTTTTTTCGGAAAATAAGGGCTCCGCGAACAAAAACGTTTGAGAACCGCTGCTCTAAACAATAAAACAACCATTTATAATGTCATCCCCATTTTGAATACCTACAATATAAATGCGGGCTTTGGAAAGTATTCACGACTTGGTTGGATGTAGTCATGAAGGTATTGATAAACTATGGGGAAATTTAAATATGTAATAATCTATTATTGAGTAGCTACACATATTAATTCTACTGTTTGAATTAACTTAAAAAATAAAGTAATATTTCAAATAATTCCAAACTATAAATATTAATGAACAATTTAAAAATATTGTAATCGCGGAATGAAACAGAGGTTTATTTCATAACAATAATTTTTTATCTAATAAAGGTATCAAATAAAACGTATATTTGATGCATGAATGATGTAAAGTGTCATACATTAATAAATATAAAATATATTTTGGTACATAAAATACAAATAAGAACACATAAATAAAAATATGCATTGTTCTTATATTAATATTTAATGATAATATTGGATATTTCATAAAATATATGTAGGTATACTATACATGAATCATATTCAATCAATTTGAGTTCCTCCAATTGAATAAATAATGTATTTTCTAGTAGTTAGTTTTCATAAATGATGCAATTTATCTATAAGTCAGCTATGATCTTATTCATTATGCGTTGACAGTTTTTTAGTTTTAGTGACATCATTATTATTATTTTTTTTTTTTTAATAATTCTTAGTAATTAAACTCATGAGAAACACTTGTCCACAAATTAGCTGATTTCGTTTTGACAATACGTTATTATTATTTAATGTTGGTACCTGCTTATTTTGAGTTTACAAAAAGGTAGAACAACAACTAAATGTTATGTACTTGTGTATTATCTTGCATGATATTAAACATAATATACGTATTATCTTAAAATTCTTCTTCCGTTTTATATTCCTACCAAAGTTCTACTCATAGAATAACAAGTATTAAATGCCTTTGATACTCTTTTCAGAAACATTACATTCCTCTTGCAGACAAGTACAAGTAGTAGGTAACCCATAAATATTGTTTATTTTATGAAAAGAAAAACTCTACTTGGATGACGTGCACTTTATTATTTCCTTCTCTCTTAAAATACACAAGTACACTCGTATATATTTATACATACATGTGTGCGTATAAATACATTATGTACAATGTGCATACGCATTTATATTGGTCTAAACATTAAAACACGTAATAACTATAAATCGATTTTGATGCACAAGACGACGTTACACTAATACATGGGCAAACAAGAATAATATTGGCTCGAAGAAAAAACGCGACTGTCGTGCATTGCACTGCAATTCATACTGAAGGCAATGTATAATATTTCATAAGAAATATTTATTCGATAATGTTAGCGTATACTTCGTTGTACAATATGAGCGACTAAGTGATAATTCAATAATATTAATCATTATAACATAAATGATAAATCAATGAAAGTAATTAATTAATGGCTGGGTAATAAAAACCGTACGCATTAGATAGGTACATGTATTTTAATATAACCAGTTAAATGTAAAACATTCGACATGATAATTCTTTACGAGAAAACATTCATTATTTATTATTATATTCAAAGCTATTAGATTCATTGACACTTATTGTTTTACTATATTATTTTCATACTTAAATTCAAAACTATGTTCTTTTACACACAAATTGTAGTGATTTACCAAAGTGTTATAAACCAGTAATTTTTAAATTACAATTTTTAACATTAACGCCCAAACATAAGGTGTCAGCGTAATGCATATAATATATGTGTTGCAAACGTTGAGTTTAAGAAAAAAAAGTGACCTAATGACCATAAAAAACCACTATTCATAAAAAACCCTTCAATAAAGATTCATAAACGAATAGATTTGAATACATTTGAATACGCGAAAAATTCGGTTTCTCATACATTATTATATAAATGGAAGAAAAACCAATTACAGAGATTTAACACGCCTTCTGTTTAAGGAAACGTTAACATTGGATAAGTACCTAGTATTAATATTTGCATATACAATATTGGAGTTCTGGGTTTTCGGAGGTGTGGCATTTGAAAAAAAAACTATTATCAGTTATTATATTATAATCTACTAAGTATTCAATGTATAGCATAATGATACGGTATTTTATGAAATCGAGTGTAGAGCAATAAAATATACAACAAAATCATATGCTAAAAAGCATATCTATATGTATATCTATGTCTATATACACATATAAATATTTTTTTTATCATTTTCGTGTTGATTCAATAAATACATCATATTATTATTATTATGACTTCTATTATTGCTTATATATAAACTATAGTTTTACATTTGAGCAAAAATAAATATAACTTTGTATTATATTGCTAGATGTGTGATCGGTGATAACATTAAAAAAGTTTATAATTGTTTTTTATACGTATGTATTTATGCATGTACATTGGTATATAGTAGGGGTATACACACAGCTTGCAGTCTCCCGCTCTCTGTAGGCCACCAGGTAAAACCAGCATATTATCCTAAAGCAATGTGGATTCGCCGGATCGGGGAGCCTGAGGGGGTCCGTCCTTACATACATATATATATATATATATACTTTTCGATGCGATATTAAGAAAATATGATCTGTACATACAATGTGTGTATATTTCTGCAGCGCGCGCGAACGCGTGTGTGTGCAGGATAAGTGTGCCTGTGTGCGCATAGGTATACCTAAACTGCGAACCTGTTGGGGTGCGGGGCCAGGTGGTGTACATGCAACACGTGTCTGCTGTCAGACCATCTGCCTGGCACGTGCCAGCTGCCGTATATGTATATGATGTGTGTGTGATGTGGAGTACTAGCAACATATATATACGTGTGTGCCTTCGACTGTCGTCGTCGTCACCGTCGATGTCTTATATGTGTGAGTGTGTGTGTGTGTGTGTGTGTGTGTGTGTGTGTGTGTGTGTGTGTGTGTGTGTGTGTGTGTGTGTGTGTGTGTGTGTGTGTGTGAGAGTGTGTATGTGTGTGTGAGTGTATGTGCTCGTGATCAATCCGCATCTGCCGCCAGATTTTCTGCTCATTCCAACAGTTGGTCGTCTTCCCAAACACCCTGATTTCCAGCTTTACCTGGGCCACACCATCTGTCCTCGTAGCGGTGAAAGAAGACGAAAAAAATAGTGTGTACTGTATAATATAAAGCGAGCCATAGGTGTACCAATGCTTCCTATAATGCTATACATATGTCCTATACGCCTAAACCCGGAAAACAAGAAGATTTTTTTTAACCACCCGCAAAACAACTGTCGTGTGATTTTTATGTACATATTGTAATAGTTTAAAGCCCAAACAAGACGACTATACGTCGATATCCAACACACATTTGCGTATACATACGATTACAAAAATATAACAATTATTATTAATAGAAGTACAATAATACGTCTGTTTAGTTTTGGTCGACGTTTATACGCGGATTCACGCTGTGAAGTAATTATCTATTCGACGTGTTTGTTTCAAATATTATAATTTATAATGTAAATGTGCATATATATTGTACTCCTTTAAACCCACATAATATTGCTCATACTATGTTAAACCTATTTAAAATATACTCTGCGTATTTTTAGGTACTGCAGTCATTTTATATGAAGCATAACATTGTAAAAAATGTATTGTTTTTTTATTTTATATCATTAACAAATATAGTCAAACATAGATTATATCCCGTGAGTTGAATATACACATTCCACATAAACATAATAATACAAAACATATACGTCTCTATTCACCATGAAACGTTGATAGTCTTTTGATGTTAAAAAACATATATACGTATTTAAGTGTATATATCTTCATTAAAAACATCATAAGGTGTACCCCATATACACTACGTTTATTAGAACACAAAGTAATAATCCTATGTACTACAATGAAATGCGTATTTCCAAGTAACGTTCGTGTGCACGTATATAAAACAACAATATGACATGACCGTCGGTAGTTTCAGTCAGCTATCTACCAGAACGGTCGTGTAATGTATGTAGTTCGATGACCAGAAAAAAAGAATTCTATGTATATTTTACTGACCTCATATATAATTTTATCATCAGTAAATTGTTTAACATCCAAGTGTCTTAATTAACTCTATGAAATAGTTCTCGTTTTTATTTATTTTTTACCACTCAGTAATAACATGATATTATTATATTTTAGAAATAACACCATTTTCCAATATATGAATATATGATGTTTGGAAAACCATCAATAATTTTATGATATAACAATAGAAAAAAAAATTCCTTGACAGGATGTGCTTTATATAAAGGGAGAATGCAAGAAATTTAAATATTAACAAAAATACTACAGTTACTTGCAATGACGTGATACATCATCTTGATCTTGCGCTGTTAATTAAAAAATAAAATCTGTTTATATATATATATATATATATATAGTTTTCCTTTTTGAAGTTCTGAGATTCTAATACATTTTGTATTTTATCCTCCTAGCATACATAATATTGAAGGTGAAGTTGTACAAAATCATAAATAAATATTCAAGGACATATAAAATAGCAGATAATTTTTACTAAGATGCATTTATTACCTGTTATATTTGTTATTTATTCCTGATTTATGTCACTTCATTAGTATTGCTACTTATATGTTACATATTTTTTAAAACATAGATTGATATACCTTGACATTTTTGTCCTTTGCTGTATTTACAACAGTTATTTGTAAAACAATTGCCACACCAAAAACTACAAATATTAAGTTATTAATCTATTAACTAGATCTTAGCGTATTAGTTTGATCTAATGCCCTTTGTTAATTTTCCCATAATCGATTGTCCTCATTGTGACTAGGTTTCACAAAATAAATACAAAAACGTATTTTGTACAAATATCATAATAGTTTTAATTTGCTACAAAAGTAAAATTCAATCTTATAAAAATCTGTAACATCATAATCAGATAGTCAATAATTGTCTATCGTACGTATATGTATGGACTATCCACTACCTATCTATAACAATAATAATTAAATCTTTTTGAAATCAATAGTCTTCACACAATAGATGTGTTTTGGTTTGGTTGAAAAAGACAGCTGTCTTTTTCCCATACCAACTGTTGCTGGGCAGCTGTTGCTTCTCATCTGCAGCGTTAACTGAAATATATGTGTGTGTGTGTGTGTGTGTGTGTGTGTGTGAGTGAATACATAAAAAAGTCAATAGCAAGGTATATACAACCCTTTCCTTCAGATAAGCCTTTCTACCATTCAGTAGGTACCTTTATATTTTCAACACCTTTTCCAGAAAAAAATATACCCAAAATGAGACTCCAGTTGCTAGACCAGCTGCTCTTTTTTCGTCAGTCGTCAAATGGAACTATTTTTTACAATTCTATATTTAGGAATGTAAAAAAAGGATTTGCATGCGGTCCCTTAATGAACCACACATGTGTGTTGCTAAAAATTTATTTCCCGAAACGAAATACCAGACGGTAGGTACTTTTTTAGGCAATGTGTGTTACGCGTGAACTAAAAATATCACCATTTAAGGTAAATAAGTGCTAAAAAAATATACTCTTCCATCTTCATATCAGTGTATTTGAAAATCTTATGGTCCCTATACTATAGTTGTGCATAAATATATACGCACAATACATATATATATATATATAGTTTGTTCCAGTAGGGCTTTAAAAACTTGTTGCAATAACATTATACGTGATGGCGTGGTTCGTGGTGCGTACATACAGAGCGCGTGTGCTGGGTGTTTAGTTGCAGCCGGCTGCTTTTTCTCGGTGTTCAGAGAATTGCAGCTGCTCTACCTTTTCAATACACCTTTAAAAAAAAATCATTATTCAAATAGAGACCGGTATTGATGCAAACATTTTTTACTAGTACAAATTTAAATTGTACAACGCCTATAACAATACGTTGTAGGTACATAAAACGTATCAATTTTAAATCATTAATTATAATAATATAATCTTACAGTTGTTACTATACATACATCTATTGAATATATAATATGTTAATCATAGAAGTATACAGAAAATTATACTAAAATGTATCATAATTATAGCAGAAGAAAATTGTACTATCCAATAGCTAATGTAATTGGAATACAAATTTATCATTCATAAATGTATTTTATTCGAACTCGTAATTTTATGAATTATTAATATTATTAATTTTTATTATAATATATATAATTATATAATTATAACGTAATTTTATAAAATCTAAAGTTAACTGTATTATTCATATTAATGGGAAGTCGTAATAAAGTTCTGGAGAAAAAAAATACGGAAAAATCAGATTTAATTTTTTTTTTTTTTAATCTGACCATCAAATTTTTCTCTTATAGAAAAAAAAATTCAGTCTGAACGACTGTTAATTTGTAAACATTTTTAAGATCATTTTTAAAGGTGGTTTGATGACAAATAATAGTTAATTATGTACCTACTCAAAATCAAAAATTATTTTGCATGTTTTCATATGAATCACAATTAGATAAGAAAACGATTGGATATAATACAACACCTTCTGTCACTAATTTTATTGCATAAAGTATACCTATACATAAAGTATAGTAAGGTATTTTAACTTTCAATTGAATTTTACCTATTATTTTTATTATGAAATTTTAGAATAAACGTCGCTTTTATTATCTTACCTTCTGGCTTCTACAACCTTTAGAGATTCAGTAAAAATGTTGTGTTTTACCGTAGGTTTCATAACAATCATTCGTCTATAAGTATTCAGATTTTTTTCCGTGTAATAATTTGATGGTTAATTTTCTTTTTTTTTAGAAAAATAATTTAATCTGATTTTTTCCCTGGATTTCCTTTTGGCATTAATATTAATAACCAACCAAATTCAATGTAACACATACAATCAAAGTGAAAGCACATAGGTTTAAATACAAATACGATTAATTAATATTTAACAATTAACATAAATGAGCAAGTAATGTTCGAAATAAATTTGAAGCATTTTAAATAATTACATAATTAAAAACGAATTGAATTATCTTAACGAATGATCTCATTTCATTGTAAGAAAACAAATTTTGAAATATTTATTGTACCATGATACGTAAGTAGGTACCTATGTATTACATTCAATGTGTAAAAAATGCATTATACTGAAGGTTCAAGCTAAATGAAAATAAAAAAGTAGAATAATAATCAATGTTTTTTTATGTTCATGTATAAATTATAAAAAAAAACAACATTAATGACTTATACTATATATTTTAATAATGATATGTAATTTTTTGCATGCAATATTCAAAAGTCATCGAATGTAAGTAATAGGTACTTTATACTTAAAAAACAGTTCAAAAAATTATTGAAAAAGGATTTACACTTAATATAAACTTATTAACAGTCTTATGGATATGCATGGTCATTAGTGACATCAATTTTTTACTTTACATGTCAGATCATTTAAATTTGTTCTCTAAGAATAAAATAGAGTAAATAAATAAGAATGCACATATTATACAATCATATTAAATAATCCATAATCCCTTCTAAATCATTCATTGCGTATGTAAACCATACATTATATTTTATAGTCTTTGCTGTCAGTGTTTTTTAATAGCCATATTGTACTCATCATTTCGATTTTGACAGTGTGGATGCTAATAATTATGAAGGTTTTCGTCAGCCGTGTTCCTCAGTATTAGTTTATTCATCTTGATTGTCATTAACGTGAACAATACATTTTTCAATAGGTATCTACTAACTTTTTACCCTAACAAAAAGGCCAATTGAACAAACTGCAATGTACATACATTCTATCGTCACCCGGCATAACCATTTTTTCTTTAAAATATAATTTGGTTGGTACTAGGTAGGTAATCACTAGCCGGTTTCATATTGTTACATTGTACCCTTTTTGTAAAACCGGTGATCAATGTACGTACCCTGCTGCAATAGTATATGTAGGTAAATCTAAAATGGATTTACAATTAACATTTAGGGGTTATTCACTTTGGTGTCAAAAATCACAATAAGCAGACATTTCGTCTTGTAAATTGTAGTCGTCTCTTTTAATCTATAATACATGTATCGTTCATTTGTATAAAAATTTAGTAAATAATACAACACTCATGTAATATTATAGTTTAGAAACGTCACGTATCAATGAATTAACACAGTAATAATGTTCAAAGCTGTGAGAAAAAAATTGGATACAATAAAAAATACGTCGTCGTGTGCCAAATTGGCAGTGGCACTACGACTGTTTTGAGTGGAATAGCAATCTTATTACTTCGTAGTTGTCTTTAAGATCACACAACCTTGTTTATAACTATTAATGAGGTCTCAGAATACGGTGATTTACTAAGTTTATCTTTATATTCATTGATATGAATTCGAAACGAAATAATAAAAAAAGACGTAAACAGGTTTATGATTCAAGAATCTAACAAAGATATAAAATTGAAAAAAAAAACATGCGTATACTACATTACTACCAGTTGTCTATTGTCGCTATACATTAATGTTAGCTGTTATTAACCCGTTCAAAATTACGACCTATTTTAATAATAATCTACATGCAAGTCTATCTTTTGAATTAAATAAACGGTAAATGTCAATTTTTATACATTCAATATTTGAATGTGATTTTTCAAACACATGTGGTTTTAAATATTTTTAGACTAGTAAAAAAGTCACTAAACATCAAAATATATTATTTTAAAATAGAAATATAATTCTTTTTGATGAGTTAACGAAATAGGACTTCTATCAACGCTGCAGGAATATAGTATTATATGAATACAAGCAGGGGCGCTCAGTCGGAACCCCTCCTTTTATGTTAACGAGGGGTTCGAAGCCAAAAACCGTTACAACACCCAGTAAAAATAATAATAACATAAGCTGTTGAATTTTCTATGCACTGGACACGAATCACGAAACTGTATATATGTACGTCTCACATCCTTTATAATAATATCGCGTGATTTATTAAACGTTTTCATTCTTTAGGCCGTTGAAAAGGTTAAAGGTGACGTTGTTTCGCGATAAATCCTATTCTGCAGTGAGGGCTTTTACTACGTAAATACACAACACACACGTACGATGTACACACCAAGCTGTTAAAATGGTATTTATTCACATTACACGATCCCTGTCAACGAAACGTCCGAAAAAAAAAGCATAAAGAAGTATCGTAAAATACCTAGGTTCACGCTGGGAGTTATTTTCCTGGGTAACCTATTTGGTTGATTATGGCGAAACACATTTACACAGTTCCTTGTGTGCGGTGTTCGTAGGACATACCTAAGAATTAGTGGTAGATTTAATTAAGACTGCAGATATTCCCATAAATTAATTGTACATGTACCAACATATGAAAAAAAAATTGCACGTCCGTTTAAATCGGTAAGTTATATTGTAATATTATGGCTGCTGTGGATAACGTCCGGAAGTTAAACTCTTCCGCTTGCACACAGTTTCATACATGGACGCGTTAGATAACGTAATATTATTATGTTTGTTTGCCCAACCGTCCATTGCGCCCATTGTTTCAATTCATAAATGCTGAAGGGCATCAATTCTTAACTTCTATTTCGTGTGTCTCGAGTAAGTAGGTATATACTTAATATTTTCAGCTTTTATTAACTTTTTATTTAATTATAAAATAGAGACTTAGTGAATAAATTACATAAAATTATTTAGATTCTATGAACGCCAGTAATACATAGTGATAGTTAAGAGTGCAACATTTAGTTTATATATTTTGAATAGATCGAATAGTTAAAACCTCTTGGAATTTTAGAATAACGATATAGATTTACTCGATAAGTTTGGCAACGAGTAGAATAATTTTACATTGATTAAAGTATTCCGAACGTATTAAATACAAAATGTGTGTTATCATTTATCGTATTATGCATTTATAGCATTTGATATACCTCAGTTACGAGTTTTTAGTGCAATATAAATGAAGGATAGAATGTACAATTTGGCACTATAAATTGGGTTAACGTTTTTTAGCAAAGCGTGGTAAAATGAAAAAATCACACGATGAAATTCAACAAAAATTGTATACGTTGAATTCTCATCATTTTCATCGTCTTAAATAGTTAAAAACTATAATTATACGTCATAATCTATACATCGTTTTAAATCAGTTTATATTCGTTAAAAATACATTATTAAAATACTTTTCTGACTGATATCGGCAATTATTGTCTTTTACATACTTACTTAAAATGTGTTGGTATTAATACTTAATTCTTATAATTTATAGATGGAAAATCGTATAATTATAATAATGCAAACTGTGCATCATATTGAGAATTAAAACAGAAATATGTATTTTATTCTATAAGAAATATAATATTATTCATAGTATATTATATGACATCTAATAATACACTGAAATATCGATAAGGTATTATGGAATTAAGAACAACACTTTCTTGTGCTGGAAATGTAACTTAAAAATAACGATGTTGTCGCACGTTTCTTATCGTCATTTGATAACATATAAATGACAACACACTAAAAATAAATAAATGAATATAATATGATATCATCGTTAAACATTGTTTCAGAACAGTTTTCCAAATAAAGGTCTATTTCCACATGTCCGTTACGGGCACGGGACGGGTCCGGGCCGACCGGGACGGCAAAAATAAAAATGATCGTTGACATTTGTTTAAATGCACCTATTCTCACATGGACGGAACGGGTCCGATCCGGGATGGCCGGGTGGTGTCCGGGGAAAAAAATATAAATCGCGACGATATTTTCTCGGCCGGCCCGGATTCAATTTACCCGTCCCGGTCCGTATCGGATATATGTAAATACCCTACCGGGAAAAATAGTAAGAGAAACATGACTTTGGCTTAACAATTTCGATTTGCACTGACTTTAACTAACATATTGGCAGTTAAATAACATATCATATACAATTTAACAGAACTTATTATAAATTATAAAATATGTTAAGTTATATTTTACTGACTATTGGAACTATACTCATAAACATTTTTAATAAAGTTAATATTATATTAATATTTTTGTTCATTGTAGAAAACAGTATATAAAATACTTAAAAATATAGGTTATTATTTAAAACTAGTACCTATCATTAGATCTACTTATACTGGGTATACTTACGCTATACAGTACCTATAATACCTAAATACAATAATATAATATTACATTGATTTTATTACATGGCAGTATAAATATTATATTAATTAACTTGGTATATTATTCTAATATGTTATAATATTGTACAGCATTAAATATAAAATTAGGGAATTGTAGTTATACAATATTATTTGAATTTTATATTACATATGTAACATATGTTTGCTATAATATGGTATCTAATATTATCTATATTCTAAAAATAAGTTTTATTTTTATATAATTATTTAAAACGTTGTAATATTATTAGATATTGAATTATTTTATAACGATTATTATCAGTTATCCCTTTGAAGTTTGAAGTGTAATGACGTGTTTTGTCAAAAGTTAATTTGGTCATTTGGTGTATAATTTTTATAACCAACATACATTTCCATATTATTATTAATGTTATTAGATTTTTAGTTGTGTTTTTAACAATGAATAACGAAAAATTAATAGAAATCGTACGTAGTCATATAAGTTTATATGATCTATCTACTAGTGAATATTCTGATGCTAACTCCAAGGAAAAAATTTGGAAAGAAATCGGTGAAGAAATGAAACAACCAGGTATGTTAATAAGATTATTTTAAAAATTTACTAAAATGATCAACTATCTTTTCATACTATATAACACTTATTAACACACTATTTTTATATATATATAGGTATGTTGTATTTATTACTATTATTATTATTATTATTGAGACTTGCGTCTATCAAAATAAGGAAAATCCTCAGTACATCCTTATATGATACATTGAAAAATAACAATATCATGTAAATAATTTCAAAACTGCAAAATAAATGTTTATTCTTATATTTAATAAAATAATAACTTATAAAATTGTATATATTATAGTTGGTTAGGTATAATAAAAATAAGTAATAAATGATGATAAATGTTTTCAAATTTTCAAATTTTGCCATGAAACTGAACCAGCAGAAGAGCTAAAATATGTTTTGTATATGTCTCTGACTGTAAACGCTTGTTGTGTTGCATTTCCACCTTGAGCTGGCATATTTTCTAGTGTTGAAACTTGTGTGGTGGTAGGAATATTATTTATTTCAGCTGAATGTTTATAATTAGAAGCGGTGTTTTCGTATTTTTTAATAAAATTATGCAAAACACATGTCGCTAAAACTATTTTATCAACATTTTCGGGTTTTGATTGTATCCTTCTATTATAAATTCTGAACTTTTGAACCAATATTCCAAAGACATTTTCAGAGCAACGTCTGGCTCGAGACAGCCGATAATTAAATATTCTTTTTAAGTCATCGTCCAACTGTTTACCAGGGAAAGGTCTTAAGAGATTTCTTTTCAACGGAAAAGCTTCATCCCCCACAATCACGTACGGTGCCTTATTAGTGGTGCCAGGCAGTTCAGTATCGTCTGGTATATTTAATTTTCCTTCATCCAATGCCTTTCCAAATTTTGAATGTGCCAATATTCCCCCATCACTGTTCTTGCCGTATGCTCCAATATCAACAGCTATAAAATTATACTGCGCATCAACTAATGCCAGCAACACTACCGAGAACGTTTTTTTATAATTGAAAAACTGTGATCCACTTTTCGGAGGTGCTTGAATAACGATGTGTTTTCCATCTATTGCGCCAATACAGTTAGGGAAATTCCATGTACTCCAAAATTCGTTAGCGATATCTTTCCAGGTCTCCGTGGTTGGCATTGCCATAACCTCTGGCATTAATTTTTGGGAAATTATGCTACATGTTTCAATTACAATGTTGTAAACTGTAGTATGGCCGAGACGGTAACTGAATGAAATGGTTTTTAATGAATCACCAGTAGCCAAGTACCTATAAAAAATAAATTTATAAATATAATATAACTATACGTTTTTAAAACAAAAATTTATCGTATCTACTATTTAGTTTAAAATCTATATTTTAGTTAAATATGTATAATGTATAATGTATATAGGTACTCATGAATATCCATTATAACATATTTAAGAAATAAGAAAATCTAGATACTGTGTTTAAACATTTTTAAATTTTTGGGTACAAAATGAACTGTTTTTGAGAAACTTTGCTAAAAATGTTCAATCCTTATCTACAAAAATTTAACATTTCATAAATTTTTAACTAAAAAATATTTTATAAATGTTCGAGATTTTAATGAGTTCTTCTTTTTGATCAACTTAATTTTTTTATTGACATTTCTAGAAAAATATAAGAAAATTTCAACTATCTATAAATATCTCAAAAATATAGTCAAAATATTTTAATGTAAAATATCATGTATAAAAAATAATGAAATGAACATGTTGTTTAAAAGTCGTATAAATACGGTAATTAATTTTTTAATTATAACAATAAAAACAGAGAAACCATTTTGTCGAATAATCGTCGAAATAAAAATACCACAAGTATAATGTATTTTATTCTATTCAAAGGGCACTGCCCGTTGCTTGTAAAATAAATAAATAATTGAAAGACAATAATATTCATGAAAACAATTATTGCTCTTTGTACATTTCAAAATAGTTATAAATGTTTATTAAAGTTGTCAAATGTCGCCATTTTAAAATTGAAGTATATTTTAAAATTGTATTGATAATATTTATGTTTTATATTTTAGCTGCCTTGTGTAAAAGTAGGTGGACAAATCTTAGAGACCAGTACCGTAAATCATTGAAAAAAAAGGTTACAGTCAGTGGACAAGCAGCGAAGAAAATGAAAAACTACAAATATGAGGACCAACTCAGTTTCTTAAAGCCTTTCTTCCAAGAAAGAGACACTATATCTAATATAAATTATGAAGAAAGTAATACTGACGATGAAGGTTTAGAAAATGTGGAAAATGGACAAGATGAATCGTTCGAAGTAAATGTTGTTGACAAACCCGACATAACAGAAAATGATACAGCAACTGATTTTCAAAATTCGGCAGTTAACCGTAGTGCATCAGGTAAAATAAAGAAACGTTGCGAAGAAAAACCAGTTGAATCTGCTTCTTCGATACTCATGAAATATTTTATAAAAGAGAATGAGAAAGAATTAAAAGAAAAGTCACCAAGCGCTGATCCAGTTGATTCATTTTTGAATGGAATTAGTGTAACGATGAAGACATTTACACCATACTATTTGAATTTGGCAAAATCCAAAATATTTTCTATTGTTCAGGACATCGATATGCAACAAATAATGGAAAACCAGAAGCCTGAAACAAATAGCTATAATAATCCTACATCGGCTACATCTTTATTTCAAATGTCTGGGCATCCCATTTGCCCGTCATCTCAAATAAATAACAGTTTGTATCAAAATCAATTATCAACAACACCATCATCCTCATATCCAATCAACGCAAATTATTCTTCTGAAATTTTAAACACAGAAGTTACTCCAAAATTACCATTAGATATGAATCAAGAATATCTAACTAACACGTTTAAGTAAATATTATACAAAATAATAATTTATTATAATAATTATAAAATAATATAATATTAAATTATTTTATCTCTATGGTAAAAGCACTACCAATTTTCAATAATTAAATAATAAGTATGTTTTTAAATTTTAAACAGAGAATGTATTAAATTAAATTGACAGTTCATTTTTATAATTTTTTTAAGAAATCATTAAACACATTATTTGATTTTACAAAACCAATTTTATTCTTTTATTTTTTAACTAGTACCATTATATTTTTCAACATTACATCTCTTACAACATATTAAATAACGTTGAGTAATTAAAATATAGGTATTCTAAACAACGATACATTAGTCTTAAACATTATATTAGTTAATAATTGGGTGATATAATTGTTTACCTTAAAGTTACAGCGAGTCGTTCTCTTGGAGGTATAGGTTTTCGCCAAAATGTTGTTTTTTTTTTAATGTCATCCTGAACTTTATTTAGTAAAACATTAAATGAATACATAGACATTCTAAAATATTCATAAAATTTACGTTCATCATCGACTAGTTCTTTATACAAAGTATTGAACTCTCCTTCAGTGCCACGTTTTTTCCATGCTTCGTGGACCCAAAAACGTTTTCGTTTTCTTGATGCTGTTTTAGTTACAGCAGAATTTAATTCTTCTTCATCAAGCAGTAGTGCAATCGCAATTAAATTTGTTTTGTTTGTCGTCATATTCAAATCTAATAATTTAACATTGAACAAATCACGTGTATACTTTTCAAGTGCCGTCAGTCCGGGTGACTTGAAACTGAGCTGTGACGGAAAAGGAAAGCTCCTATCTCATAATTTTTACCCAACAAATTACCCCCACCCTAGAAAAAAAATCATATTTATCCCAAAACTGATTATAATACATTCAGATTAGGCACACACTTAAAAATAAAAACACGTCCAGGTCACAGCCCGGACTCTCCCCGTATATGTGTAAATAGAGCTTCCGTTACGGGCACGGTCGGCCCGGACCCGTCCCGTGCCCGTAACGGACATGTGGAAATAGACCTTAAAACGTCGATCACTGTGGTATGGAGCGATAAATTAAAAACTTAAAATACTACTCTACCATGGTACCGTACACAATAACCGTAGGTACGATGAATTGCATTTTACCCGTCCAAAAAAGTTTTTCGCAATCATTTATAACATTCAAATGGTGGCCTAAAAAATAAATTTAGGTAAAACAAAAATCTGCTGATATACGGGCAGATCTCACTGACATACAATGTATTATTTGTAATTATTACCATCGTTTTTCACGTAAAAAACACAGCGAACTACCCTGCACAAGGCACAACACACATGGACTCTGCCCGTGATAAATGTTCATTGTTGGCCATTAATGTCTCTCTTTCGGGGGAGATAAAAAAAAATAATAAATACATATAACATCATACACATAATATACACCGTGTATACACGAGGCCGACGATAAAAGCCCCAAACACGGCCACCCCGAGAATGACGAATAGAGAGGGGTGACTACTGTGTGCACGGCAGCGCACCGCGTGTGTGTCACCTGGTGCCCGGAGGGGATGGGCGTACGGTGCCGACACCTGGCGGCAGACTGTAAACACGCACACGCATCGCATCGTCGCAAGAACGTATCCTCCGGGTCGGCCGGTATCGTCACGTCAGTCCGCCACAGTCGTTGATCTACGACCGTCCGATAGCGTGCGCATGTCTCTCCAGTGTCCCGGTCGCCGTCGTTGTCGAACAGTGGTTCGTTATCGTAATTTTTTTATACGTCAGAATTACATTTTGAAAAAGTTTTTACGCCAGTGATTGTGCGGTGGGTCTTAAACATTATTATTATTCGTAACTTAAATTATTATTAATTTTTTTTTCATTTTATACGTTCGTGTGCATATGAATTATTCTTCCGTTTGTTAAGTGTAAATAAATTATTTATAGTGTGTTTTATCATCAACGGGTTTTCATATTGTTTTCTTGTTTCTTACATCATATCTGTACAACGGAATATATTATTTGAGTAATTCGTATCCGTTGTCCATACGATTCATCGAAGTATTGAAATTTTTATATTTTGTTAATTTTCGCGAAAATTGTTCAGCGATGAGCTGCGTACTGCGTACCCGCGTTCCTAACGACATCCAGTAGTCGGAATATTCGCGTATTCCTCGAATCTTAAACGGAATTATTTTCTTACACACCAAGTGCCGTGTTATCAGTGCAGTGCGTCGACCATGCGGTACCGGTGGTGCCTGTATTGCATAGTTTGCATCATCACATTCGTCGTTACAAACGTGAGTAATAAAATAAAATATATAAATGAAAACCGTCTTAGAACGCACATTTTTGTATTGAATAATTCCCACGGGGACCACACCGTCGTAAGTTATTGTCGTCGTCATCGTCTTGGCCAGCGTATCGGTCTTCCTTATGAGAGGTCCCCCTCCCCATGATTAGGCCGTGATGATTTGTCGTTGGAAGTGACAAAAATAAATTGATACGTCGTCTCGTCCGTCAGTTATTATTTCGGTTTTATCTTTCCCTTTCTCCGCCATCGCCAATCTCGTATTTTATGCCAAAAACTGCCCGTAACATATGACGGCCACTGTTCGTGTGCATCACGTTGTTTTAATAATATACTATTAGGTAGTATAATATAATTATAACACGTGTTTAATACATATACACGTTGTGGTTTATTGTACCCTATATAAATAATATAATGAAATATACCTATCGAATATAAATATATAATTATTCCTATCGTCGGTCTTATCCGAACAAACAGCCGTCGATCTGTACAACCATTTTCATTAATATCCTCCTGTTCAACATCAGCCAACAGAGCTGGTGTAAATATATACAAACTCATAACCCGGTTTTTAATAATAATAATAATAATAATAATACGGTCTGCTGACATATATACGGTCGTTCTTCATGTGCTACGTACCCTTCCATGTACGCTCTTCACATCGTCCCGTTTTATTTATATCTCCCGGTCTATAATATCATAACCAATATAATATGTGTGTGTGCATGTGTGTGTTGTGTGTGTATTTTTTTACTAAGTTACCGATTCCCTTTCAATGTATTTTACGCGCTCGTTCGTGTAGCATCATAAAATCGTCATCGACAGGTCCTACGTAGATCGGATGTAGAGTGGTTCGACGATTGTCTCGTGGTGTGTTTATTACTACATCAAATTTAATTAAAAATTTTTCCTCTTGTCTTTTTCATGTGTATAACTTTTGTAAGCGCTGCTGATAACGACTAGACTATGGCGGCGGCCGTACTAATGTCTTTATTTTCATTTCGCACAATTCGATCGCAAACAACGGGTCGTCGGCCGTCGCAAATTACAGAATGATTGGAGGTATTATCAGAAACACGTCAACGTCGTTGGCGGCCGCTTGTCCCGCTTGTCGCCAATTAAAAGTTTTCACGGCCCGTGTTCTCCATGCCCCGAATCAACGATTCATTTCTCCTGAGCATGATTGACGCGACGTTTCGTGACTCGATTCTATGTCTGTTATTGCTTATTAGTTATTAGTATTTGCCTTCGGACGATAACTCGGCGTCCGATGGTCGTCGAATTTATCAGTGGCGTAGCAGATAAGAGGGCCAATAAGCCACACGCCACGGTTTCGTCGCCGGGATAAAATCGGTTCCGTGTCATAAAAACGTGCATTATCGTTTTCTCCATGGACGTATTGTGATGATTGGGAAATCCACGTGCCTTCATTAGAATGCGTGGGAGTGGGGAATTTTGTTGACAACTGCCGTCGTTGATGATTATCTATTGTCGAAAAATAATTATTATTATCGTTATCATCAATTTGGTTTTTTTTTTGCACGCGGTCTATCCACCGAGGGTTAGCCATTTTACGTCGACGTCGTACATTTATTATTATTATTATTATTACTGTTGACTGGTGTTTGTTGCAAAACGCGAAAAGAGCGGTGAAGGAACAAGAAGAAAAAAAATCGTATTTCGGTATATTTACAAACACGAGTGGCTCTAACAATGAGCGCATTACCTAACTTTATTAAAAAGAAACTTTAAACGTGTTGAGTCATTGGTTATTATTGTTTTTTTGTTTGGAATGAATGACTTTTATAAAATGCAGTAACTCGTCTTTAACCTATGTCATGTCAGGAGAATAAGATGTGTCATCATATAGAATTTAAAGAACAAGGAGAAGACGACGATTATGAACGGACAAAAAAGAAATAAAACACTGGGCGCAATGAAATTTGTAAAAAATAAATAAATAAATACCTAATGATGTTGAAAAAACTACAACCATAATAGTATGTGTAGCGGTTGGTTATATGTAGGCCATTTGTACACCTAGAAATATTATGATTTAGAAAAAAAATATAGTAAAGAAATAAGTAACAAGTAAATCATAATTTACCTTGTCACCACTGTATGTCCGTGAGATATGTGTCTCAATCACATTTTTATAATAATTATTCAGTTAAGCTTGTTTAATTGGTTTTGAATTAGATCCATTTATGTAGAAAAACATTATAAAAAAGCGACAAGTACTTTTCTAATCACTAAACACGTACGATTTGTTATGTGGTTAATTACCCGTACCCGAACTCAAACCTTTTTACACGGCGTTTTAAAGCATATCTGGTTTTTTTCGAACACATAATACCTATAAAACATAAGTTAATATAATAAATTACGATTACACGTTCACACACCTATGTGAGATTAATATAACTTATTAGAACCGTAAAGTACTATCGTTCAATGTTCTTGTGTGCGTGTGATTATTATATTATGTACGTGTACTTATGACGATACACGCAAACGGGCACGCACACACCCACACATTTATTGACACACGCACACATACTTGAACACATTCGTGTGACACGTATATAGAGAGAAATACGGCACATAAAAGTATCTACAGAGATAGCGCCGCCACTATATTATTATTGCAGCAGCGTGGTATGTCGATGACAATTTTTCAACAGGCAGCGAGAGAGTTGCTGCCGTTTCTACCCATAAGTATATATATAAATAACGAGAAAAATCGCGTGCTCTTAAGTGATTCGTTTTCTTCGAATGCGACTTTATTATTATTATCGCCATTACCACCGATAGTTGCAGGTCGTTCGTTTTGTCTCGGACAGTTGCTGGGTAATTTTTCTGCTTCCGAGATGCCGGTCATTATAATATATTATGTTCGATAACCTGCGACGACAGCAACTGTGCAATGTGCATATAATATGGGTACCTCTACGATTTATTTCTCTGAAAAAAAACTACTACATGCACAATTCTGTGTTCCTTGGAAAATAATTCAGGACTAAGGTTTTTTGGTGAGCTTGTTTGGAGTAGCGAAAAAAAAACAATAATAAAATTAAAAGAACCACGAATTCTGCGTATTAGGTGTAAAAAAAACTTACAAAAGAATGAAGACATTAGGAGCCGTCGTTGACTCTTATTATTATTATTCTATCATCTATTATGGGCGGCAGCGTTGGTCCCTTGTCATCGTTATCCCGAACGGACTCGACCTCCGCTGCCGCCGCCGGTAAACATTCCGATTTAGGTAGTCGGCCGCTTTCACCCATTGTTTTGGGCCACGTCCTTTGAGGAGACCACGACCTTTATGTCCTCTTGTCAACGTCACCTGTCAACGTAACGGCGTTCGACTGGCACGCGCGTCAAAGCTCTTCGGCACCGCGCGTACATACGAGTATTATAATATAACGATGTGGGCCGGCGAGTGTACATCTTATGTATTAGATGTAAGTGTGCACGTACGTTTTCCCCGCGTTCCGTTTTCGCCCGTTGGGCGTTAACGTCGTCGTCATTGTCGTCGATTGTAAAAAACGATTACAATACAGTCCATGCACAACATGATATATATTTTTACGTCTTGTTTATAATATTTCGCTTTGTTTTTGTAATTTTTATTTTAAAAAAAAATCACGTTGCATTTTTGTTTTGCATAGGTGAGTTGTAACGGCGTGTTCGAGCTGCGGATAAAATCGTTCAGCAATGAGCTGGGCCGCGAAGCGTCGGGACTATGCTGCGGTGGCGTGTGCGGCACGCCATGCCGGACTAAGTTCCGGGCGTGCCTGAAACATTACGAGACCAACATAAACGTGAACTCCACGTGCACGTTCGGGGATGTCGTCACGCCCGTACTCGGCGAAAACAGCCTAACATTGCCGGCCAACGCCACGCCGATAGCGTTTCATTTCAATTTTACATGGCCTGTAAGTTCCGTCGTCGTATATAATAATAATAAGAACGTGCATACGACATATTATAATATATTTTATGTATTATATACTTTAGTATTTGTATGTATGCGTATATGTTTTTGTGTGTGTGTGTGTGTGTGTGTGTGTGTGTGTGTGTGTGTGTGTGTGTGTGTGTGTGTGTGCATATAATAATAAGAAATAAGAATCATTGTGTGTACGCACACAGGCATAATATATACGTACTCGTATGTACATATAACGTGTACATGTTTCCTTGCAAACACGAGACAACGACAACGCGATATAAGAGGAAGAGGTTTGCTTCCTTCTTCGTCGTCGTCTCCTCACCACAGGAAACCTTTACCGGAGATAAGATAAATGGGCGCACACGCTGTACGTATATTATATAGGTACACGTTTGTCTGTGTTGTTTTCCAACAAAAGGGTTGACCTCCTCCGGTAGGGGATCCGTCGTCGTTCATGCTGGATTAATATTTATTCGTTTTTTTCAGAAGCCTTTCCATTGTGCACACCCATATAGGGGTAGCAGGAAAAGATAATAAATCCGCCCCGGTGCGAACCGTTTTACCGTTAGAGCCCTGGGAGGGACCTTAACCTTCAAAAATTCAAAAAAAAAACCCTTTATGAGGTATATACGCACGCGATTCGGTGCGGATACCTATGGAGTGTGAAATCAAAACCTGTCAGTAATGGTAAAATTATGGGAGAATTTTTTTTCTTTCTTATTCTCTGCGAAGGTCCTAAATACTGGGAACACAAACCGCCTTTTGAGTATTTCGATGTCATAAATACCAGTTTCAAATATATTATGTTAAAATCGCTCCCGTTTTATTTTTATTTATATATGTGTAGTTTGTACGTTTGATTTTTTAATTAGATCTTATCACGCACTATTGATTAAAACTGGTTTTATTTCGTGCTAGAAAATTAGTAGCTCTCCTTGTGAAACGCCTACTCGTTAAAATCACGATTTTCCGTCTGATTAAACGATTCAGCATGTATACAATTTAAACACTAGAGCTTTAGAGGATTAATAGTGACTCATTCAGTTATATTCATTGGGGAATAGTACACTGCGGTATTGCGGTCCATTTGATTCGATAGAAACTGACCGATTTCCACTGGGAGTCGGAAGCCGGAAGGGGTGTTGAACGAAATCGATAGGCTCACGCATTACATCCCATATGGCACGAATTTAAACTTGCCGCAATGCCACTGCACATCGGAATATATATATATACATATTATATAGAATTTGATTAAACATAATAATAAAAAAAATCTTCATATACAAAACTACTCATTTGTTATAATATCTCCGTTGGTACTACTTTTTCTTCCTTTGAAAGTCATCTACAGGTGTACATTTTAATTGGTTTAAAAATATTTTGAGATTACCTGTCACACTAGTGGCAATTAGAGGGTATCCGATTGTTAAAATAATTGCGGCCGAATGGGCGTGTGTTGTACAGGAGAATAAAAATTAATCGATCTTTTCATTATTGGAATTATTATTATTAGGATCTCCTTTACCTGACTGCTTGTCAATGTATCTGAGAAAGGATAGGTTTCTTCATTTTTATTGTCCCGAAACAAACCTTAGAATCACAATTGTTATTTCAATACTTTTTCAAATAACCCACCATCTTTATATTTTTATTATTATTGTTTTATTTTTTATGGTTGGCTGTATGTGGTATGCTAAACCACCAATTGTACTTGATTACCAGTTTACTCGATCAAAACTAGACATACAAACAATATTGTACCTATGTGGAATATTATCATATTCATAAAAGGAGCTTGATAAATTACTAAATTTTTTTCTGCATAATTTACCTATTGATTTAATCGAAACCGCCTACTGATGTTTTTTTATGATGATGATATTTTAATGTAATTACTAATAATATATTAAAATAACTTTGTCATCAGCGAAATATTTGAGTGTGTTTATGTTTTAATTTATATTTTACTTTTGTTTGTTATAGGGTACATTTTCTCTTATTGTGGAAGCGTGGCACGAACCATCATCGGCGAGGAATTCAGGTAAAGATAACAATTTAGTTGGTCCAGTTCTCAAATATACACGCTTATTTATATTCTCTCATACACATACGCATACACAAGTCTCATAGGTAAATGCCAGGACCAAAATATCGGAAAAAAATATTATGTTTCTAAGTCAGTAGGGTCGTACGGAATCAGTATACCCAGAAACCCTATACGCGCACGCCCTCGAAATGTGTCCTACCCTTCTAAGTCACAAACAACACCTGTTTGGTATCCGTTTTCCCACGACTTCTACGTAGTAAAATCGACCATTGGCGACCTTGAACGGTGTTTCATTCATAAAAACTACCATCGTATATTAAATCGACAAGTTGTAAGTACATAACAACGAAGATTTGACACAAACTTCTTTCCTGAATTTAAATGTCTTAATTACCTTCTTATTTCCGGTTCGGTTGGGCTGTTTTATTAATGACCGAACGATGTACATAGTAATGTGCCATATGACATACTTACTTGTGTACATATTTTATTACTATACAATATCCGAAACCTAATAATTACTATTACTGTGACGTAACTTCAAAGTGACTTTTCGAGTATTGTTAAATCATAAATTTGATAAGATAGTATTTGTACACCAATATTTATTTAGAAAAAATAAACGTTAAATTTTTTACGATTGAGTAATACTCTTTATCTTTGTTTGTTCGGCGGTAAAAAAAAACACTCCCAGTCGCGTAGTGGTGGCGGGAATATTGCCTCTGTCTCAAAGTCGCACTACTAATTCTTAAGAATTTGTTAAAAAAAAAAAATCATGGGAATAAATCGGTTGGCTCGCGAAATGGCCACGTAACGGCGTTCCCGCAGATATCGAACAAAATTAAAAGGGTGTACAATTCTTAAAATTCATCTTGCGTACGTACGCGTTCTCGTGTTCTTTTGTGATTTGTGTGGTTGGACAAAAAAAAATGCATGTCGTATTCTTCGCGGTGACGATGGCGGTGCGGCAGTGGTAATCGCGAAGCGCATAAATTTCAACGCTTTTGTTGTATAAAATCCGGACCAGACGTCGGGAATTCTTTTCTTTCTCTCCCTGCTGCTGCCTTCTCCCCCCATGCCCTTTCCCTCCCCCGCTGAGGATCGTTCGCCGCCCCTTCTCAATACATTTTATAATAGACCTTTATTTATTTTTATTTTTATTTTTTTCTTATTTTGTTTTTGATCGCGAGCCAAGCTCGAGAAGTTTTCGGTATAACAAACATCTCATCTCTGTTTAATACAATACGTCCAGAAATAATCTTGTCACGGAAAGAAGAAAATTGGTGAAAATATTAGGGATTCCATCCCGGAAACGGGTTACCGAAAATAAAACGTCGTAGCAGTCGACAACGACTGAACGAACACATTTTCGAAATATTTCCATTATTATTACGTGTAGTATAAATACCCACGGCAACCGCGTGGCTTATTGGTGTATGCGTTTGAGACGAAATCACTTTGTTATGTATTGGCTCTTTTTTATTATTATTATTATTATTCCATTTTATTCGGACGTTAGAAACGGCTGAAGAAAACGGTAGGCACGTAGCATTCAGACGGTGTATATGTGTTGTGTATTATGTATGTATATGTGTGTGTGTGACCAATTGTTGGGCGGTGGGTGACCGTCTTATTCTCCCACGGTGCCTCTGCCGACGTGTCTGCCGCGTTCGTCCGCCGGCGCCTCCTGTTCGTCGTGTACACACACACACACACACACACACACACACACACACACTTAAATATATATGAGAACCGAATACTTACATCGTACGACACATTGTTATTTAATATTAAGTTTTTCATAATTAATTTTTTTGTTTTTAGGAACGACTAACGGGTCAGCATTGATCACCCGGATCATGGATCAGCGATATCTGAAACTTAGCGATGGATGGGTGCAACAAGAGTATGCCGGGTCGACCGGTGGTGTTCGATCGAGGCTCGTATATGAACACAGAGTTCGATGCGAAGACAACTATCACGGCGACGGGTGCGCAAAATTCTGTCGGCCCCGAGATGACAATTTCGGACATTATCTGTGCTCGGATGATGGTGACATGATATGCATGCCCGGATGGACGGGCAGTTATTGCGGCAAAGGTAATAACAACGATAAGAATAAACGCATTATCTGTATATGTATTAATATATGTGTGTCTATATATATATATACATAGTTCGAGCTATTATAATCGTACCTACGTGTGGAGGGCGTGTTGTTGTGCGTGTTGTATTGAACCCTTCTCGTAACGTTTACGACCCATATTGAATTTTCGAAATTACGTTTTGGGGAGTAACTAATTAAAAAAAAAAGTAATAATAAAAAGGGAATACAAAATGATTATGGATTATTTCATTGTTTCGTTTTCTACATTATACCGATCTTTAACACACGTGCTTTTAATACGTGTGTCCGATAATAATAACAAGATAATAGGGTTATACCCCGTCCATCGTTCATGATGATGATGATGATAATAGTAATAATAATAATAGTAAAACGAAGGAGGAAAATTGTAAAATTAACTGTGCCAGTGTCCGTCGTGTTTTATATTTATTATGTATAATTTATCGGCGTGTATGACGATGATGAGTGGTAGTCTCCTCCGTCATCGGACGCTGAGTCTCGTCGTCGTCGTCATAGTAGTAGTTGTAGTAGTAGTAGTAGTAGTAGTATAGTATTAGTAGTAGTAGTAGTAGTCGTCGCCGCCGCCGCCGTCGTTGCCTTGCCAGTCCTTTTGTGCACAGGCAGTGGTTCCGTCTCTCGGACACGCCGCCGCTCCGGTAGTCCTCCAGGTTCCCACGGTAACGTTCGTTCCATAGCTATGGGCTTCTCTCGCGCGCCGTGTGTGCCTGTCAGGTTGTTATGCGCTCAGTGGTTCCCAAACAGCGACATCTACGGCGGCCGTGGCGACCGACCGGCATACATACCACGCCGCCACCGCCGATCACAATCTCTTTTATATGCTCCTTTTGTTTTACACACGAATAAAATAAAAAATAAAAAATACCGTACGTCAGCGCGCGCGCACATGACTCACATAGCGCGCGACAGTTTTTCCTATCATGTGTGTGTGTGTGTGTGTGTGTGTGTGAGTAAATAATACGTACGGAATACATTATTAATATAAAAATGTACGTTAAAAATGTATTATTTATGTGCGACGTTAATAAATCACCGCCGACGACAACAATAATTATTCGGTAGGACGCGCTGCGAGTTTTACGAGCGAATTTCGGTCGCGTTTTACGACCGGCACTCGTTCACGGAGCAGACGTCGTGTTCCTCTTAAGCGTGCGATAGCCCTCCGACAATGTAACCCTTTTTAATGTGCTCGTAATCAGGGATCGTTGGGCACGAGAATGGGATGAAGTAGACGGCTCTTTTTGCGATAGCCATTATGGTGCAGCAGTCACCGTCGTTTCACTCTAAGGGGGGATCTCAGTGCTTTTGTGTTAGTTCGCTTTTATTGATTTTAAGAATGCGATTTAATTCACACTGATTTACGATCGTCGCCGTCTTTAGCTATGGTATTCAAATACAGAACGTTCTGTTTTTATTGCGTTACGCTGTTCGGATCGTGTGCGAATACATTAACGACATATTAATATGACATCCGAAATCATTAATTCGCGTCAAAAGAACGGCCAATTCGGCGGTAGCGGTTGCCGACCACTGGGCTACCGCCGTGCCGCCGCACATGAGTTCTTAACCGGTGACACAATAATCATATACACACACACACATACACGAGCGGGGAGACGAGAGGAGATAGCCTGTAATTACACGGTGGGTATCGGTTACCCGCCGCCGCGGCAATGTCAGTCCCGATCGCTCTCTCCCGCCCCGCTGCAGCCGACCACCAGAACCGTTTATACGAACGATTATTAAACGCCATTGTTTCTATATATCCAGTTACCGGTTTTTTCCCCTCTTTCCTTTTTTTTTCTCCGTCTCCGATTCCTTCCTTATTTTATTTATTTATACACGCGCGTATACAATAAACATATATACATATATATGTATATATTATACATACATACGTATCTATATGCAATATATATAATATACATTTATATATATTGTATGTCTCTCCCGCACGGCGGCGGCGGATCCCACAAGAGAGTAATTACGTTTCAAAACCTGTGCAATTTGTCGCCATTCATAACGTTTCGAAACAAGATCAGCAAACAGAGATACTTAATATAAAAAAAAATTCTTCCCGACCAGTCACGAAAATCACATTAAGTCGCGTGTATTTTGCCCCGTCTTCGCCAACATTCTTGGCCATGACTACTACTATACCATCGTTATATTATTATTTTATTCGTTTATTATTATTTATTCGTTTACGAATATGTATTTTATATTATATTTTTTAATTTTCTATCACACCGTTTTCCATCGTCGCAATATCGTGCGCTGTGCAGCGTTTTCCCAGCGGGGAACAATAGTGTCCACGCTGCACACTCATACACAGGGTGTATTTCTGACATAACAACAAAAACCCATTGGCACAGGGTGGCAGCTGCAAAACGTGCGCGGCCACTTGTCCCCCTTCCCTTGATAGTATACTACGCGCTCGCTCACTCACTCTTGTACACACGCCGAAAAACCGTCCAAGCCCCTTGCATCGGGCAACATCTGCCATGTTCCGGTTTCGCCACTCCCGTCTAGAAAAATTGAATAAAGCTTCAAACTATATATATTTATATTATTGCACTGTAGATTATTATTATTATGTGTATGAAAAAAAAAAAAACGTTTTGAATTTTTATTTTTTTACAGCGATTTGCGCACCTGGCTGCGACGAGAAAAGAGGAACGTGCATGACTCCAGGAACCTGCCAGTGAGTATATATATACATATACATATATATGTGTGTGTGTATAAACTTATTATATAAATACAAGTCCATAAGTCTTCTTTATGCCTTCTTTTTTCCTTTTTATATTTATATACTTTTTTTATTTCGAGTCGGTAATTAAAAGTCTCCGACTGGTTCACGGCCATCCATATCCAACGACCTTAACCCCAGCACCTCTCCCACATAACCGGTCATCATCAAATACACTCATTCTTGTTGTTTATTTATGGATTGATCGTGCTGCGGCTATTTATCTGATTCAATCAGTGCCGAGAATATAATATTAAACGTTATTTCCTCCCTCTCTTCTGTCGCTGTCCCGCTCGTCCTTCCTTCCGCTGTTTAGTCAAAATGATTCGTCAAAAACAAATTATTTAAAAAAAAACCATTGTTTTTTTTCTATCGTAGATGTCACGCGGGCTGGACAGGAGCCAGATGCGACCTGTGTCAAATATATCCGGGCTGTGTGAATGGTTATTGCACAAAACCGTGGCAGTGCCTGTGTAAAGAAGGATGGGGCGGCATGTTTTGTAACCAGGACCTCAATTACTGTACTAACCACGCGCCGTGCAAAAACGGTGGGACGTGTTTCAACACGGGCCAGGGACTATACACGTGCTCGTGTCCGCCCGGTTTTTCCGGACCTGAGTGCAATATTGATCTAGGACTGACTAATAGACCAGGACTAGACTGTTCCACGGGACTGACGTGCCTAAACGGTGGCACTTGTAAGGTAGGTGTTGACAGTGTTCTATCTGTAAATAAAATCTATCAATGTTGTGGCGTGGAGAATTTCGTTTACGATCTTCTATCGGAGTATTTTGAGTGGGCCCTGCAGGTTTTCATGGTGTGAATACTTACTGGGTCCCATTTATATCAAAATGTACGTGATATACAAGTTCGCCGTGCCATTTCGATACCACGCTTTAATTCGTGGAATGATTTTTCTTTTTTTTTCCGTCAGTAGATTATTCTAATTGGGTAAATTATGTGTTCTTACAGAAAAACGGAGCCGTCTCCAGTTGCGCGTGTCCGAACCAATGGAAAGGTGTCAGATGCGAGACGTCCACTCAGCCCGCTTGTGCGAGCTCACCCTGCGGCAACGGCGGTACTTGCATCAACGGAAAACACAATAACAACGGTACCGGAAGCAACAACAACGGGTTCGTTTGCCACTGTCCAATCGGGTTTTCCGGTCCGACGTGCCATCAGACGACCAATCATTGTCAGCCGGACCCGTGCCGGAACGGAGCCACTTGCGTACCGAGTAAAGACGGTTCCAGTTACACGTGCAAGTGCGCCGTAGGATTCGCCGGGGCTCACTGCCACCTACCGGACCACTGTCAGAAGAACCCGTGCCAGAACGGCGGTACGTGCCAGGCGCAGGCCGACGGTTTCCGTTGCCAGTGCGTACCCGGATACGTAGGCGACCTGTGCCTGAGCGAGGTGGACTATTGCGTGGCAAAACCGTGCGCCAACGGAGGCTCGTGCGAGAATCTGAAAAACGACTTCCGGTGCAGCTGCCGGCCCGGGTTTGGGGGCAAAGACTGCAGCCGGTTCGTAAACGAGTGCGTGTCGTCTCCGTGCGCCAACGGAGGCACATGCGTGACGACGACCGGCAGCGGCGGTGACGGCTTTCGGTGCGAGTGTCCAGCCGGTTACACGGGCGCCAACTGTACCGACGAGCGGCCAACGACACTCGGGAACCGGTCCAAGCACGTGTCTGTGCAGGAACAGCCCGAAATGGTGCAGGCGTCTGTCAACGGTGTGCTTATGGTCGTGCTGTCTGTGTCCGTGCCCGTTGCCGTGCTGGCCGCTATCGCAGTGGTGCTGTGCATGAAGAACCGTCGGCGTCGGGACCAGAAGAAGGCCGACGAAACCGCGAGGATACAAAACGAACAGAACTCCATACACAGCGTGGCCAAGCTCGGCGACCCGCACGTCATCAGAAACTCGTGGGATCCGCTGCCGGCCGGGGCTCGAGAGAACGTTTACTCGGAGCCGCTGTGCTTCGCCGCGCCCAATAAAATTATGCAGCAACAGCCGCCACTGACGCCGTCCCAGTCGTCGTCGTCGCTGCAGAGGCAAAAGCTGCTCAACACTGACAGACAAAACCGGATGTCCTTCAAGGAACAAGACGCAATCAACGCGTTAGACCGCAGGATATCCGTCATATCGGTCGACTCGGCCGCCAACCAATGCAGCAACAACACCAAGTAAGTACTTATGATGTATATAATAAATAACAATCATTGTGCAAGAGATGATTTTATTCAATTTACTTGTACTTTTTCCCGAAAACACAAAAACTCAAATAAAAAAACGGAGAAATTTTCTAATCATTTTTAAACTTTTATTACAAATCAAGATCGTTTTTATTATTTAATATTACTGCAGTATCGTATTATCGATGAAAATAAAATGAAATACTTGTATCACAGGTGGTGAATCTTATATACATAACAAATATTATTCGTATAGCTGTAACTAATACATTTTATACATTATTTCGCGGGGAAGGTGGAAGTATGGGGATTCTAATGGGTTGAACCCTACTAAAACACATGTCTAGTTTCTCCTATGATAACATTAATGTGATATCGTATCGTGTATTTTGAAGTAGTCCGCTCGCTGTGGGTCGACCGGCAATGTCGATCTTTTCTTCGACTGTACGACCGGCTGGTGAAGCGTTTGTGTGCCAGTTGGCTGACGAGTGGAAAAAAAATAAATTCCCCGATCACTTCTCGTAGCGTTTTTTAATGACATTTCAATGAATTCCCTGATGTATTCTTCATAGTCATATTTATATTATTCGTTTTCATTATTATTATTTAATATACACGCAATGACTGACGTGCATGCATGTTCTTCGGACCGAGTAATGCGTTTGTGTATTTACTCGTAAATCTAGTGTGTACCCACCCCTTTCCCCATCATCGGTTATATTATCGGAATACCGCGAAGAATTGAAGAGAGGAGAATTATTGTTATTGTCTCGTTGTGCGTGAGGTCTTAATGCGACGGAATGTCTTGATAGCAATACATAACGCGTCATTTATATTATATTATATTACATATATATATATATATATATATATATATATATATATATATATATATATATATATATATATATATATATATATATACATACAAAGTAGCGTAGTGTAGGTAATAAGACTATTTGATAGATACAATTATTAGATGCGTCGTCCAAGTTTAAATCGTGTATACAGCGGGTGGGCATTGAATGTTTGATGACTAGGCGCAAAATGACAACGGGGTAATAATATAATATTGTTGACGACTTCATTTATCAGCGTACGACTGTGACTTGACATAACACCGCTTCGTCGTTCCAGTGTGCACTTCCTACCACTGCCTCCCTCACGAGTCTCATTACCTCATATAGGCATATATTTGGTAAACGTGTGTATTAAGTTTTTCCTTTGTTTTGTTCTGTTTCAGTGAGGTATCGCCCGTCAAAGCTCACCATCACTATCATCGTAACATTCACCAACAGCTTCAGTATGAAAGAGCGGCGGTGAAATCGATGATTTTAGACCAACACTCTTTTGCCACACAAGTTTAGACTGTTTATTAATTTATGTACTGTATATATCATGATATATGTATTTATATATCATATATATATCTTATATATGTATTTTTTTTTTAAGTAGACTTCTTGATGAATCTGTCAGTACATTTTTTTTGACCCTCTCAATTTGTACTCATACACACCACACACATTCTAAAATGACTGGCTTACGCCGTAATATATACGATTAGGCTTTGTATATCTATTCCTCTACATCTTAATTTATCTCCTATTACCATTTAACTTTCTTTCTACGCCCGATGAAAACTAAATTTCGACAATTGAAAAAAAAATGTATTCATATCTCAATCTATATATTATACCCCTTATTGAGAAATAGAGCCAGGGTGATGATCTCTAAGGCGTTGTGATCGTTTTGTTGTTGTTAATCATAATTATAAGTATTATTAATTTAATTAATGTGTCGAACAAAAAAAACATGTTCCTGTTATTTAATCCCTAAGTCATTATTTTGTAATTTTTTTATACGACATTTTTTTTGTGCGAGTCTTTAGGACGAATTATTTGTTAAACATAAATGTAATTATAAATAAAAGTAAATGTGTTGTTAGACGTATTATAATATATATTTATTTATATTATAATCGTGTAAAACAAAAATTATACTTAAGTTTTTTGTACTGTATTTTGTAAAAAACCTAATTCTTCGTTTGTATATTATAATTGGAAGTGTAAATAAGGTAAATTACAATTCTAAACAACGATCATTTATTTTTCGTCAGTGAATAAATTTGTTAAATTGACTCATTTAAATGTTTTTAAATATATTATTGTTGTTCCTTTGTTAATAAATGATTGTTTCAAATGATTAAAAAAAAAAACAAAACAAAACCGCTGTGTTATTATTGTTTTTTTCTTCCTCGCCCGCTTCCTTTTTTCGAACGACCACCATTTGAGGTTTTGTTGTGTTCTTTCCGAGCACGCGATCACTGCGGTCTGAATACGATTTTCGCAATAGGCGCGCGCGGAACAACATACCGACCTCAGGCCGCAATACATCATATTATAACAATAATAACAACAACCTGGACCGAACCGAGGAACGATGATATACGACTTATATATTATATACGGCGGACAACGGTCGAACGCGAAAGACCATAAAACACGGGCTATTATTACAATATATTTTAAAATGGTCACGTCGCGCGTGGCGCACCGCAATTGAATTTATTGAATCGAAAAAACCTCAGAAACGAATTACCGCGTTACTCTACTGTACTCGGGGAGGCTCGCGCAGAGAGACGACGATATTATTTTCGATTTATTATTTACGGATTTTCGATTTATTATTACTTGGATTATTCAAAATCGATCCGCGTTCTCAGACCGCAAGTCGTGGCCGGCTACACGTCGGCACAGACGTCTCATGCGTTTACCGGAAGTTTTAGAAAGAACGCGCACGCCATTGCGGTCGGCCACGAGACGTCCGGTATAATTACACGGAGGTTTATTATCAGTGTACCGTGTACGTACGTCCGCGGGTCGAAACGGTTTCACGCGTGCTGGCAAGTATACGAATCGAACAAATGAATAAAAAATTAAAAACGTTAATAAATGATTCGAAATATACATATTCATGTTTTGCAGGGCACTGTGTGTTATAATACGACGGCGCGGCGGTCGTACTAGTCGCGCGGCGCACAAGCGAATCGTCGTCGAAACCCACCGGGGCCGCCTCCCGCGACGCACTACGCGCGAGAGAAAGACCGCCGTGACACCGCGACGTTTCGCGATATTTATTATTTTATTATTCCGTCGCGGAATTCGGCAAACACAGACGAGACTACGGGTGATACGGAGTGTATGGAAGGGAAAAAAAAGACCGATCTTCGCTGCGGCCCTGCACGGCTTTGGAATAAAATATAATAACGACAAGAAAAAAAAACCGTCTAAATATAGACGGCGATCCCCACCGCACGGTGTCGATGGATTCCGAGTGGCGGTCGCCACGCCGGTGGTGGTGAGGATCGTCGTGAAAAACAATGGAAGAATTTCGACAGATCGATAGAGTTGGAACGGGACCAGGATGCACACGGAGACGCGTGTAACCACCGTGCCGGTACGACGACGACGACGACGACGACGACACGCGCGATTGTGTTTTGCGGTCGGACGAACGGAACACACCACCGCCACGTCCACGTGTCCGGGCGGCAACGCACACGACCGATCATCGCCGCGTCGGACAGCCGCCGCCGACCGGAAACCCGGGTCTTCGGAATGCGCACCGGACGCGGCGGCGGCGGCGGCGGCGGGGCCGGGAAACGTATAATTTGGCGAACGATATATCGTGATGTGCAGGCATGGGTAGGCTGCGTATGGCTGGTGTGCGGATATCGTGTACGTTATTATTACTGCTGTGGTTGTCGTCGTCGTCGTCGTACGTACACGCAGACACACGTAAACGCGGCGGTGTAGTACCTGTGTGCGTATTGTTGTGGTTTTCGTAATGAATATAATGTAATTACGTGCGATCGGACTGCTGTCGCCGACGTCGGCGGGGCACGTCTGAGCGCGGCGCGACCGGGCCGGAGGGGGCGGCGAATGGTGCAGCCGAGCAGGATGAACCGTGGCGGACGGCGGTCGGTGGAAACGAGACGGCGTGGATATACGTTAATATTATGCACGGTATTGTTAGAAATACTGCGCGACGTATCGCATGCACGCGGGTGCCGAGAGCGCGCGCGTTTTCCCGCGTATTGTTTTCCGGCGGGCCGCCCCTCGTGCACCGGCCAGGGTCTTGCGAATTCGGCACGACGCGTGGGTAAATCACGCGGAATCGATTTGTACAATACACTAGTACACGTCGTCTCCGCCGTGTGGTACGAGAAAATAAATTATGCGTTATTGTCGTTTTTAATCGTTTCATCAATTGCGGCGTGCCTGTATAATATAAGCTACATCGCGTACCTATACATATTATATTCACTGCCGCCACGTCGTTCATTTTATTGTTATTATTATTATTATTATTCATGCATCGGTATTGTATTAACAGAAGGACGGGGTATGTCTTATAATTTTTTTGCTGCGTATCCCACGGGAAAATCGTCGAAATTAACCGTTTTACTCGGATTTCATTTGTTTATTATACCTCTTGTTTTTTTTTTTATTGTTATTACTATATTATTTTCCGTTTTCCGTTCGGATTATGTGCACGCAGTATATACGATTGGCCGAGCAAAGGAAACGGTTCACGTGTCTAAATATGTTAAACAATATTACACGGTCGCACAATGAATTATGATAATTTCGATGTAATTCCGAATTAATGAGAACTGTAGCCGTGACAATACGCGGACGACGTCATCGCGTTTTCGGCCGGTTCGCGAATCGCTCATTGTACCATGGACGCGCGTCTTCCGAACAGCGCTGTCCGACGAAATATCGCGTCGGTTCCGGCGAGCCGCATAATAAAACTTTATTACTATTCACTCCGAAAACAGTCTGTTCCGGTCGTGTGTACATATATACGCGCGTGCATAAATCGTTTCCCCCTAATTGCCTGCCGCGGCCCGCCGCGCGGCAGCCGCACGAGAATGTTGTTTGTTTTTCGTGAAATAAACGTTGTTTCTTTTCAAAAGCGTCTTGGCAAGCGACCGTCGTTTACTTTTCTTTTTTCTTTTTTCGTTTCCCAACTTCGGTAGACGAGTTTATTTTCGGATTCACGGTCGGCCGTGAACACCGCGTAGTGGTGGTTATGTAATCCGAAAAACGGCCGCGCATCATCGGTCCGCGGCGGTAGGAGAGATCATTATCGTTATTATTATTACAATTTTTTTTTCCATTCTATTTTTTAATAGAGAACCACCCCTTTTCCCGCGGTAACGCGCACGGCAACGAATATACGCCTCGTGTTTTATGACATTCCCGAAAAATTAAACAAAGCGGCTGATAATTAAACTCGTGTACACATGCAAGCATGTTAGTCCTATAACACCACACACACATATATATATATATATATGTATGTATACACCTGCAAGCCTGCAATGATTTTTACGCGCTGTGCAGCACGAACGGACCGTCCGATTGTATAATTAGATTATAATCGTTCGCGATGTTTTCGAAAACGTTTTTTTTTTCCAAACTATAATTCATTACATGCTCTTCTCTCTCTCTCTCTCTCTCTCTATATATATATATATATATCCATCTCTGTTTTTTTTATACGAACACATTGAGCCGAAGGAGCCGGTTGCCGGATTGTGCAACGCTGGCGGCCCGAAGAGATTTATATTGCTCGGGGGGGCGTGCCCCCGAGCGACCGGCGGCTGCGGCGGCACCGCTGATATGCAGCTATGTGCGTATGTTTAATGTGTATAGGTACGCAACCGTAGGAACGGTGCACATTATAGGTGTATATAATATGTACTATACATAGGAATCTGTGTGTGTGTGTGTTTATAATATTCGTATAAATGTACATATTATATACATAGTACATATTATACACACACACACACAAGCGCGCGGTCGTCAAGTTTATGTGTGTGCGTGCGCGTGCAGGTTGGTGTGTATATATGTGTGTGTGTGTGTGTGTGTGTGTGTGTGTGTGTGTGTGTGTGTGTGTGTGTGTGTGTGTGTGTGTGTGTGTGTGTGTGTGTGTGTGTGTGTGTGTGTGTGTGTGTGTGTGTGTGTGTGTGTGTGTGTGTGTAATTAGTTGTATAGGGTTTTAAAAAATAAAACACCTATAATAATAATAATAATATACGTTTCTAATATACGGACCGTCTGGACGCGCGGTAGGAAAGGAGAAGCAGGAAAGATATAGAAAAAAATGTAAAAATGTAATTAATTTTGAAACGATTTTTGTTCGGAGGAAAACATTAAACTATGATCGTGGTGGCGGCGGTGAGAGACGGTTTGTACACGATTTGTTGTTACTGGTTCGTATTTATTACACACACGCTCGCGTATATTGCACGTATAATAATACATTGGTATGTATATTAACATTGTGTTGCGCGTGTATACCACTCTACACGACGGTAATTATTATATTGATATTACAACGGCCTAGTATCCTTATCTTTTGTGGTACCCGCTCTGTCTCGTGATGTATACTATATATATATATATATATATATATATATACCATATATGTATAATATGTAGACACTAACGACTTTTGTTTTTCCACATGCTATAGGTACACAAATTATAATAATAATATGTTGTTTGATAAAATTGTATAATTTATTTCAATGATTTAAATTATTATTTTGTTATTATATAATTGTATCGACAACGTATTATCGCGTATAGGTACACAATATTAAACCTTATGCACTTATAACACACATCCTCACGAACTACTAATAAAATGATTTTTACTGAGTGTACGGCCATTGGTCCGACAATCTATACTTGACTCTTCGTGTTGACTTGGTTCGTGGTTGGATTTTTCGTCTTGAAGTTTGGACGATACTGTATTTTGATGACTAGTTTTGATGGATTTAGTGTTATTCTCAAGTGTGTGGATTTTTTTGTTACACTTTATAAATTCGTATACACTATACAGTTACGAATGATTTGTCTTTTAATAAAATTTGCAGTTACATTAATATATTATAGTATATAATTTCAATATTTAAATTTGTATTATTTCGTCAATAGTTTAAGAGACATAAGCATTCAAAATGTTCTATCAATGTTTGAAATTGTAGGTATATGAAAAAAAATATATGCTTTAACAGGGTTAAATAGCAATGTATAAAACCTCATTTGACATTCTGTATATGTGAATTTGAAATTTAATATAATTATTATACCAACATTAGTCGTACCCACTTGATGCGTTCATTGCCACCTCCTCCTTCCTCTGAATTATTGCGGTGACAAACGTTCAAAAATTGTTCTGCACACTTTCGACATTCCCACGTGGCATTTAGGCTACTTATTATAATGTCTGAAAATATTTTCCCATCCGCAGGTGGTACGTACCTACTGTGAGCGAAAACGAATTTAAAACATTTTTCTATTAAATTGTTTTTTGTAACGATAACCATATACCTACTAAATTATTATGTGTATGATATTTGATTATGATATTATATATGATGATATATCAAATTAGTTTTTTTTCTTTTCTATGTGTGAATTTTTTTATTATTTTAGAGTGTGCATCTCATACTATATTATCATACCGATTTTAATTAGAAAACATGTTATTTTATAGTAGTATTAAATGATACATATTTGAAAAAATATATATAAAATGTAATAATTATAATCGACATTATTTCTGTTTGGATTACAGAATAATATTGTAAAAGTAAAATACATCGATATTCCTTCAGCCCAATTATCAGATATCATTTAACCGGATGTTTGTAGACATTATATGAATATTAACTCACTTCTTTCCATTTAGTTATTTGCAATGATCCTGTCATAGAATCAGATACAAACTCATTCATGCAATGTCGAGTATATAATATTATGGATTTTATTTTGCATATTTGCGCCTATACTAATACAAAATGCCTTCTAACTTATGTTATAAGACTTGATCGAATTTCACATAAATAATAAAATTTATATTATGAATTAAAAACAAGCTTTTGAAGATGTCGAATATTCATATAAATTTTATTTATTTTTTAATTTAAACTCTGTAATTACTAGGTATATTAAAGATCTCTCACACATTGCGTTTGCTATTCCAAATGATTCTTTATTTTATATGGTTTAAGAACTGTAAAATTTGCATAGTTATTTTCTCATATTAAATATACGTATATATTTATAAATTATGACAACATATTGTTGATAGAAATAACATTTATAACATATTTTACTGTTAATGTGCCATTATTTTATACTGGTGACTAATTAATTTCTAAATACTAAATAACTAAATAATATTGAAAACAACACGCTTACGTTAATAGCTGATGTTTTCATTATTTACAGTAAGGCAATATATTATTTTCCTTACACATATTTTCAATATGAGTAATATTGAAATATTTATAAGACTGTGTGAACTAGACATGAATAAAAGAGAAACCATATAGCCATTCACCTTGTCTTCATACCTACATTGTTTGTATTAATACACAATATCAGAAACATCGTTTTTCAGTTTCTCACTATTATAATTAATAATCTCATCATTATTATTTATTTTATTTGTTATATGCTTTTGGATGGTAAGTTACTAAAAAAATGAAACAAATCACTAAATGGATAAAAAGAAAATTAAAAAAATTGTCATACTTTAAATTTTTTACAATGATCGCTAAATACCAAGAAATGAAATTATTTATAACTTCAACATTATTCCAATCCACTACTTATAACTACTTTGAAAAAATATTACGTTTATAGTTTAAAAAATAGAAAATTATTAAAATCGGTACCTACTGCATTTGTAATGACTGTTTTTGTTCATTATTATTTTTCTATTAAGTGTATTATTATTACTTAAATGTTTTACTTTTAAATATTATTTATTAATCTGATTTACTCAACTAAAACTCATAATAAAATATTCCGTTTAGTCGCCAAAGACTTGAACGGTATTTTGATTAAATAATTTACATAATTGATGATTCAGCAGCCCTGTTTGGTTAACCATGGTGTTCGGAGTTATCTGGTTTTGTAACTGATGTATCCCGTTTTTTAATGTAATGTCTGTCATTTTTATAACCCGAGAAGTAATCGCGTAAATGATATATCATTTAATTGATTCGGATTGCGATCTAGTCACGCCGTATTACCATAAAACAAGAAAAATTCTGAAATTAAAATAAAATAAATATTAGTACCTATCAATTTGAATACATTATAGTATTGTACATTAGTATTGCTCTTGTATATACACTTAATAAAACCAGAAACAACTAGTGGTTTATACTTCGTTTTGTATTTTACATTGAAAACCTGGTAATTTGTTACATTGTTGGGTATCGAAAAATCTGATACTCTATATTCGAAACCCGACCACAAAGTCACAACACATTACAATAATTTTGAACACTCGTGCGAACGTTGGGATAGATACTTACCGTGCCTCGTGTCATTGTCTTCAATCTATTACGCGTGTCAGAGATTTTTCCTTTTTAATCACCAGCGTTTAGTTATAATAAACAGAAGAAAAAAAGTGTCGATCGTTAGGCTTACACAATTTTATTCGCGTATTATTAGTAGGACCTATTATTCTTATCTACATCGGCCAATCCGTATCAATGGTTACATCACACCACACCGACACCTATTTATATAAGAAAACACCTGTATACGTATATCCATGTGATCCATCTTTTTTCACGGTAACAATGCACTGATATAAATACTGTTCAGTATTATAACAACTAGTTGTTACAACTTAAAACGCTACTCACTACAGCTAAAAGTGAATACACATACGGGTTTGTGCAGAGTGTGAAAAGCAAATGTGCGTTATTTATTTAATTATTGATATGATATTGTTGTTATTATTACCATATTATCTATTGTTTCCTTTTCACGCATTTAATTACTGCTTTAGATTTTTTTATTTGTAACACTACCTTCCTACATACATACATAAAACGTCATGTTCATTTTCACGTAGTGTCAGCCTCTTGTTTCTCGTTCATATAATATAACAACAAAAAGAAATAATATAATAATTAATAACGTTTATGTACACCATTTAACAACGAAATGCGTGTACGGTGTACACCGCATTATTCATCTGCGCGCAGTGTCGTAATTATTCTAGTCATTATTTAATAGTAATTAGCAGTCTGTCTAAACGAAATCGTTTGCTATTGGTTAATGGTTATGGTTTTATTTATTTTTTCTCCCGGGATTTTTTTAGTTTGTATGGGCAAACGTTTAAAACATTATATACATCATACGATCGAGAACAGACGGCTCAACCCATAATTGGAAGACTAAACTCCTCCCTTGAATTTTGTTTAATGAACTTTCTTTTTTCAAACTTGCAGAAGAACAATTTTGAATATTATCACGGCAACAATAATCATCTTCAATGAATCAGCTGCTATACTTAACAGCTGAATAATGTTATATTTTAAATATTTTCCTAGCTTTGTATAGAACTTAGTAGTACTACATGTAAATTGGTATCATGCCAAATGTCACCACGGCTATTTCCGCTGCGAAAAAATACCGACTTTTGAATTTTCGTAAGACCTTCTAAAAATTATTCAATTCCACGAAATAATAATAATTTTGTGTTCTTTTTTATCAGAACTTGTTTCACATCAAAACTTTATTTTTTACGAAAACTTTGACTATATTCTACCTAAACTTAAAAAAATAGTATTGCATTATTTGGATCTTATTACATTCCATAATATAATAAAATATGTACACATTACATTTGATAAAATGATCTAGTGATCTTTATAGACCCTATAAATCATTATCAAAAGGGTTTGGGATAGATTTCCAGGTTTACCGTTGCATCTTGCTGCCACCCTCAGGTATCTAATTTCCTTCTACACATACCACATACGGGGTTACGTAAGATACACATACACCGCACAGCATTCATGTGTGATAAGTACCCTATACTGTCCAGGTATGTGACTATATACTGACCCGTATAGTGTATAGAACCTGCGCCGTATAGTTGTTAAGGATCGACCTTATCGATCAATGCGGGTTATAATGGAAGAAGCTCGGATCACTCGAAGCCTATTGGTTAGGTGCAAGATACTGCAACAAACCATACAATCACATTCCAAAACGTGATCTAGAACTATTCATATACTAGGAAATCAAAAATTGTCAATTATTTCTTATTTATCCTTTCGGTTTCATTCAATTTAATACCTATATGAAAATGTATAGTTAATGTTTTTTAATAAAACAAAATATCCTATGTTTATATGTTTGAATTAAGTAATGGATTATTACTATATTTATGTATTTACTCAATTCGTATGTTGAATATATTTTATTGAAGTTTTATGCAGTAACAATCTAAAATGTCTTTATGGTAATTAATTAATTAATTAATTAATTACCATAAATAATAATAATTAATATAATAATTAATTACCATAGTTAATTAATTAAAACAATTAAAATTATCTATAAATTCTAATGTCTGAAAATAATATTATAGATGAACGGTAAAAACAAAAATTTAAACATCAGAAGTGTGAGTGCAAAAATTACCAAACTGGCAAAACGTTTGTCTTTGAAAAAAAAAATCTGTTATGACTGAATTATCTTTATAAAGTAAACTTAAATAAACAAAAAAATCAAAATAATACTATTTAATTTGATAATGATATGTATAATAATATTGATGGCTCTAACTCAATAATATATTAAAAATTAATCGAAAATACTTCTAAAATAAAATGGATAACAAAAATATTTTTAACCACAGATACAACCACTTAAAAGTTTAAATAGGTCGTACGAAAATACCTTTATATTTTTAAAACTCTTATATAGCAACTAAACTTATGCCGTTAAAGTTAAAATGTATACTGGAATGGATAATTAAAATGATTAACAATATAAAATGTACATACATGCTTGATAGGTACCATTAATAAATATATCATTTCTGCACTATGGTCAAATTGTATTGTATAAATCTGTTAAAAACAATACTGTTTATTTCGAGAAATGATTAGCTGTGATCTCATTTTTTTTTACACGTTTAAGAACAAAAAATATTCCACAAAGTATAAACATTTTCATTTGGTGTAATAAACTGTTTACTAATTCATAAATCTTAATTAGACAGTGTTTTAATCAAGAAGATCAAATGCGTATTTTATTCTACGAGTAACTAACTAATTGTGAGAAAAGTATGCTAAAATTCATTTTTTGTAAACTGAGGTAAACGAAATGAGAGCATGCGCTCAATCTTAAGACATAAGTTCGAGATATTCAGAAGTAAATCTAGATTTTTTTTGTTCGTAAATATGTAAACATTTTTTGAAATATTATGCAAAAGACGTATATACTAATTAAGTCGTGAACAGCTTTGATAAATTCCTTAATTCAAAATTAAATCAACATTATCCATAAAATAGCTCAACAGAATGACTGGTATTATATTTTATCAATCGTAATATTTTTTTTTTTTTTAAGAAACTTTAAATTGAAAATATTACAATCTGTACATATGTAAAATAAGTAATGAATTATAAAAAAAAACTTTATACAGAAAACTCAAATACATCTGCATTATTGTATTTTGATTTTATTTTGATGAATGATTCAATAAGATCTTTTTGTATTCATTTTTCACTTTTCACTGTTTACTATGTACACAAAGTACTATCCATAAGAACAGTGGTATAACATGCGTCTTCCCGGGCACGATATGCTTGTATTTCTTTATCAATTAAATAAATTAATGATAATATTGATAAAAATTGATATTATAAGATATAAACAAATAATAGTAGTTGAAGTATTTGTAGATAATTACTGAAATAGAATCAATTATAGGTTAAAAGACTAAACGATTTAATATTTCCTACTTTATTCTTTAAGTTATATACGCACTTCCTCTTTACGGCTTTAGTACGAATGATCCACATAATTATAACCATCTACTATATAACTATAGATATGTGTTTTATTTTAGTTAAAAAAAAAGAATAATAACAAAATAGAATGCGGCATAAAAAAACGGTTTCGCCAGTCGGTAAGTAGAGTGGTCATGGGAAAATATGTCCCGTGGTGGGCCATTTTTTAATTAATTCCTCGTATTGTATATTATTGTGTGTATGGAGTACCTATCTGCCTCCGGGGCGGGCATATTCTCCAATTCTTATTCAGACACATCAATGTCCGTCTCGATTATAAATCTTAAAATAAAAATCGAATACCTTATACCATGTTCCTTTTGTGTGTCACCGATCGTCGTGCAGTACATGATAGTACCCCGAAATGTACATGCAGTGTGTTTATATGACTTGCTATGATGTTTGTACTTGTACACACTACAAAATATAAACACGGTTCGAACCAATAAAAAAAAACTGACACATTTCACACCTTGTGTGTGGGCTTAGCAGAAAACCAACAGTTTTTGACATGTCGAGTGTATTATCCTTTTTAAGGGTAGAGACGTGTCATCGACGTTTTTCAAGGAAAGACCAGGCGCCCTGCTGATCTCAACACAGTTGAAGTCTGTAGAAGGGTTGTCCGGACGAATCTGTGAATGAGTTATATATGTATAATATATATTTATGTGTGTGTTTGGTACGTGATTAATGTAGGTATACAACGTATCAAATAAACCCAATTTTTGATTTCCGGCATTCCGGATCAATACATTGGAAGGTAAAGGAGAATAAGTAAAAAAAACCAGTAAATGTGATTGGATCGACTTTTTAAATCAGCGTTTCTCTTTTTGAATTTCCTTATGTATGTATGATGACAACAGAATAAGGAAAACTACACAAACATATAACATATATATATATGTATAGACTATAGATTAAACATCATAAAATACTTCTTAATAAAAATATTCTGTATTTTCGTATGTACCTACTATCATTTTAGTTTATGATAGTTTTTACAGGAACGTTTAATGTCAATGAAGTATGAAAAGGAAAAAAAACACCTGTAATAAGAAAGTAATATCATAGCTATAGTTGAAAGTCAACTCATTATTTACTTAACTATACTTTTATGACATTTCAAATTATTATAAATATTTGCATGTATTATAAAAAAACCAATTTTGTTTCCATTGACTATTATTTATAATTTTGAATCGAATTATAATAATAGATTAATACTATGACTCTGTATAATGTATTACCTAATAATGATTTATTAAATCGAAACTGATCATTAAAACAAATCAAACCTTTATTTATATAAAGTCCAAGTTACATTTTCATTTTATTATATATTTGACTACTTATTTACACATTTATTTTAAATATATAAGTATTGAATAGATTTTAATAATATTATAAAATATTTATTTTATTGTTATTATTTATTCTTATGTTTCTATGACTATTAGTAGCGTAGTAAATAGTTAAAGTTTCATTTAGAAGATGAGGGAATAGTTTTAGGGTCTTAAAATGTCTTATATTTTAGATTTTGGTTGAAGCGAAGGATCTATTGGTTTTACAAAGATGTTTATTTTTTATTCTTATTTTTTTTCTAGACTTTTTTTTAGCACACTTCACAATATCCAAAAGTTTCCTCCAACTAATCTATAATTGTTACGAAGTTTCATATAGATGGTATTTTGAGGGCTTTCTCTCTTCTTATTGGTTTTTCCAGGCGTTAGCAAAAACTGTAGAAAAACCTAATAAAAAGTTAAATTTTTAATAACGACACTTACACTAAATTGATTTTAGTTATACAATTATAACTTCAAAAGTTACGTTGTAAGAAATTTAAAATTTTCACCATATTATTAAAATAGACTTAAAATAGAACTTTGAAAAATTCTTCTTTTTTTAAAATAGTATCTGTCATAAAATGTTTGACAAAAAGTTCTGAAAATTTAGTATGACCTTATTTATACCATTCACTAATGATACAGAAAAAATTTAAAAAATCGTAAATCAAGATTTTTTTTATAAGCGTTTAAATAAATTATAATATAATTTTTACGGAATCGAGTACTTTTACATCAATTTTCAATTTTTAACGTGTATAAAAAATTATTCAACCTTTCATTATGAACCTTTGAATAAAGATACAAAAAACCTGTTTTGAACTTTTCGGTAAAAAAATTGTCTCCTTTGTTCAAACAAAAAATTTTGAAAGGGTTTTGATAAAAATAAAAATCTACCGACAAACTAAAAACGGTTTAATATATAAATGGTATATAACTAAAACTTTCCTCAGAATCGTTGAGATAAAAAAATGATCTGTCGTTTCTTTAAAATCTACCTATCTTCATGATATCCGGTCTGAAAAGCGAAGAATTACTAACTTATAGTACGAAGTATTTCCCAATTTTTTTATCACTGTATTTGTTTTAAATTTCATAAGTAAAAAAAATGTAATGACTAATAAGTAATAACTACATAGGCAAAGTTACAAAACAAAATAGGTAAATACTAATATTTATGTATTTAGTGAGATACCTTATAAATAGCTCTTTTAGAACATATTTCAATATTTTATTGTTCTTTGATAGTAGTATTGTTTATCCATTTACTCTTCAGATATTACTATAATTTACATAACATACGTAGTATAATTAATATTAACTATAACTAGGTGTTCATATTATTTAATAATTATTATTTTAGTTAACAAAAAAATAAATGAACTTAAAGTTTATACATATATTAATAAGTATATTATATTGTACTAGCTGAATTACCCGGCTTCACCCGTGTGTAGTTTTTGTTTTATCAAAATTAAATTCTTAAATCAACACAAATTGTGTGTTTTATAGAAGAAAAAAAATTTATTTTACTTAATGCTATCAAGTGCTAAAAAAGTAGTAGTTGCTGAATTACAAAGACAACAAAAATAATAATAATAGTATTTACAAATGATACTAATGATACTAAAACTTGGTCTTCTATAGAAATTAACGCCTCATTTTGAGCGTGGGCTGTGAAATCTAAATACTAAATAACACTAAATCTGAATATTTATTTAGTAATTTATGTATAAAATCGTCTGATAAATCATTTTTATACTTATTCCAGAGGTTAAGTGGTTCAGATAATTGGTAAAAAGATATTAAAATAGCAAATAAATTTCGAACCTGTAATGATTTTTTTGTTAGAACGGCTTCAGACATAGTATCTTCCCAATGTTTATCATCTAGAAGACCTAAAGCTAAACATGCGGACTGAAAAGTAAAATAATATTGTCCATTTACCGTAAAATTAAACGCGTTTAATTACACGGATTTAATAATAATTTCCATGGATACATGGCTTGAGAACCACTAAGAGATTAGAAATATCTTCTTCTTCTTCTTTCTGGGCTTTTACAGGCCCTTAAGGCCCATCGCCGCAACAACATATTGTTTCCATTCTTCTCTATCATTTGATTAGAAATATATAATACTTAATATCTCTTTGGATATTGGTGATATTTTATATACAAATTACACGTAAAAATTTATTTTTGCCAATTACAACCTTTTAAAATTAAAATTTGGAAAATCGGGCGACGTGGTGACACTCACGAAGGTATTTGGAACAACTTTGTGAAAAAAAATTAGAAAAAAGTTAAATAGCGTTGTCACAAAATTGGTACATAAAAAAGGCCTGTTCTTTTATATATATATATATATATATGAGGATAGTTCCGAATCAATTGAATAAATATTGATGATGTAGGTACTTTAAATTTCAATACTTCATTTAGTTGAGTATCTATTGATAATATTAATTTGTATTAATTTATAAAAAAAATATTTTGATTGAATCAGCTTTATTAAAGTTAATTCATTTTTCTGTGAAATAATTTTTTTTTACTTATGAATTTGAGCTAATGATTTTGTGTTAAATTATCTTAAAAAATAATCATTTTTAATGATGGCTTCAAAATTTGGACCTGAAAATGAAATTTACAACGGGCAGTGCATAGTCGTAAACAAGGTTCTAAGAAACAATCATAAACTTTAGTTCTTTCAATAGTAAAAAAGCTGGTGATATAATGGTGGTTTATATAAAGCAACTCTGATGAGCCATTTATTCGAATGAATTATCTTGCGTACTTTAATATTGTGTGATCACTGGTCACTCTAAATAGACTTCTGCCTTCAATTATAGTAAAAATGTTTTTTTTTTAAAGTATCTTGATGTTAATGCCTTACTTTTTAAAAGAATATAACACACAACACATGAAAAACACAGTAATTTTAGAGTTGATTAAATTATAATACCTACTCAATATTTATTAACTTTTTATTTAAATATTTAAATGAATAATCAAACAAATGTAAGATTTTAATATTGTTTATTTTCTACAGTTTAAAAAATATTATCAAACAAATGGGTTGGTAAATCATATGGATAACTGTGTATTAAAAGTAATTTGTCCAGTCTTGAATATACTTGTTTTCGTATAAAAACAAAATTGGACAAGCGTATTGAAGAATTTAATGTCTATTACCTAAGTATTATGATTTCCATCAATACATGATTTCTAAAAACAATATTGAATACAATGTAAATATACATGTAATAGAAAATATTAATTTAAAATGTTTGGATATTCTTATTTTTTTAAGTAGGTATATCACAATAAAAACAAAAATTAATTTATGGTTAATGATACTCTACGATCATTATTCTAATCAAAGAATCGTGTGACTATTTTCATCCTTTTCATGTATATTAAGTGGTAAAACCACAATTAAGACGATTTCTTTTTAAGCTTGCAGTATAATATAATCGATTAAGCGTTTTTTATACTCATATATACACTATACTAAATAAGAAAATATTAAAACAGTGTTAACGTTTTTATGACCTGTACTCCAAAAATTTGTACATAAGTATTATACATTGTACACATACATCGCTAATACTTATCGCCTATCGGCATACTATGGTTAGGTATAACTGCGATATTATGTAATATTAATAATAATAATAATAATAAAATAATGTCTTTTTATTATTATTACAAATAGTTCGAATGTCTTCATCGATTGAAACACAAATTATCACATATGATAAGCCTCCTATTTTTCAAACTTTTTTCCTAGAGCTGAGTTCCCTTATTGTTATGATGTTTGAAGTTAATGAACCTTTTGACCTTCTTCATTATTTCATAATAACAATTATTGTCGTGGGAGATAGTTTTATAAAAGTATTGAACGTTTTAATTGAAATAATAAAAAATATATATTCTGCTACCACTATACCTATAGGTTTATTTGTTGATACTTTGCAATAAAAATAATGTAAAATATAAATTAGTCCTATATAAAATTGTCTTACATAAACTCATAAAAACCATCTCTTTTTTCCCACGTTCAAACATTTACGTATATTACTTATTAAACATAATTTATTATTAGGTTATATTAATGTGTTTCAATTACCTTCAACAAAATATTAATAATGTATATATTTAATAAGTTCAAAAAATATCAAAAAGTCACCGGTGATTTTTTTTACCTGGCCTATTCATTTAAATCGTACTATATTATCCACCTATACACTTATTGTATATATATATATAATATATTATAAAATAAGTGTGTATGTGTATGTGTGTGTGGATAGTTTTTATATAGATAATTTTTATGTTATATGAGTATTTAGATAATAATCTTATTTGTTTTCTGTTAAAAATGTACTTATCAATTTATCATATTATCCTTATTCCTATATAATTGTGTAATTGTGCCCATTGTAATTTCTATATTTATAGACGATAAGCCCACTTGATTTTTTGAATGGTAATAACTCAACCCTCCATTATACTTTTATAAATTTTAATTTTAAACAATATATATATTTAAATACATATGCATTTGCATAAATATATAGGTAAGCGTATTTAAATATCCATTTTAACATTTTATCACTATTTAAGAATGATTACATCATTAATTCATATTCTTTTTGATTTTATAAACATGTTTCAAACTAATAGTATCTATACACTTTTATTTGAACATCATTGGTCAGCATTGTACTGTAGTAATATGTTAGTGACTCACCACTATACAATACATAATACATACACATACACGAATACTACGAGTATGAACTAATCAAAAGTATGCAATTATATTTGTACTACAAACTACAATATCATGAACTGAAGACTACACAGGAATAAGGAGCTATACTCAAAACGAATGATGTCTATCAAATATCAATGTAGAAAATGACCAGGTAGGAAATAATCTTTTTATTCTTTACGTTTCGGATTATTGACTGTTATTTTTCGTAATAGATTCCCGAAAGAAAACACACAAACCATTTCAGGCAGGTTAATTAATCATAATTACTATCATTACACATACAATAAGCAACTAGTAGTATTGTTTTATTACATAGAGGCCATCTCGGACTACACATATCATAACGGTATACAGGATAATTAGTGAAGTAGCCTCCATAATACAGCAGAAGACGTAAGTTTGAGATACCGAATTTTAATTAGTCTAGAGTTCATCGAGCTCTTTGCATTTTATTATATTATATCCTTTTCCATATGATTTTCATGATGTTTTAACAATAATTAAATCTACAAATTAATTTTAAAAGAAAATATGTTTAAATACTAATAGTGTCATTGCCTGTGCACTTATTTTCAATGTAAGATACTACAATTTTCAGTAATTTATTATAATTTTATTTTATAGTTTTTAATAATTACTATCATAGGTAAATCTTATAATAATTTGGGCCAAGTTGACTATGGTCCAGTTTAATCTATTAAATTAAACTGATAATTTATTTAAATAATAAATATTATTATCATTTTATATTTATTATTTTAATAAATTCAAATTTTTAAATTCATACATACTTGGACAATAGCGTTTAGTGGGATGATATTCTTATAATTGTTCGTTAAAACAATCTTTACTGAATTCACATTACCTAATAAATAAATATTACGACTCACCTTTTTATTTTAGAATATTTTGTTTGTAATCTTTAAAACGAAAAACAATTTACTATATAGTATATACAAATCATAAGAAACATTTGTTCATTCCTAGTTTCATACTTAAATTTTAAGGAATATGGAAATGTATTTCTATCACTTTAAGTCAAAAAAATAAAACATTGATTACAGCTGATATATTTAATAAATTTACTATTTTTATTAGCTGTGACATCATAATATAATAAACTCTTTAGCTACATAAAAAAACATATTCTTATATAATGGAAAAATAATGTGTTGATTTTTTAATAAGAATTTGAAACTATAAAATCAACAAAAAAATTAATAAAAGTAGATATTCATTATGGAAAAAATCACTGTACCAATAAACTTATAAATATTAAATGCAAACATTTTAAAATTATTCCCCAACCCTAAACCAAAAGTATTTTTATCGATGAGGGACGAAAGAACATTTTTTGAAAATTGGTTCCACTTTTTTATCTTTAAGGGGCAATACAAAATATGATGTTTTATAAAAAGTAGCGAGTAAATCATATTATTAAACTGACATGATATATGCGCGTTCTATTAAAAGAACGTCCCTGATGGCCGTGCGGAAATTTATTTCGTCATAATTAATAACCGAAAGGGTTTTTTTTGAAGTTATGACGTCTGTTACCCCTTCTGTTGGATTTAGATAACCGTGAACAGGAAAACACATGGCCAGGAAACTAAAGGGAATGTTCTAATATCTTTCACATTGGTCCAACCACGTACCATCCATATTCATTACTATTAAAAATTACAAGGAATGTGAAGTAGACCTATTTTTAATTGTAAAACTGAAAACATATCATAATTAATTATAGTGTAATAATTAATTCAAATTCTAAATAAAATAATTCTTTTTATAATCCTTATGATATTAAACATTTGCATTCTTATGAAAAAATTGTATTGTAGAATTGTATAACACATTGTATTGTAAAACAAAATATAATTACTATAACTTTTATTATTAAATACCATCTGATATGTTTAACTTATTACTGTAGATAACTAAAATGTAGTATATACATAGTATATATATATATATATATATATATATATATATATATATATATATATATATATATATATATATATATATATATATATATATATATATATGTATGTATGTAGTATATGCCGACTGCATAATTTAAATTAAATGACATTTAAAAAGATCTTCATAGAGCTTATTTGAAATATTTATTATCACAAATTAAAAAACTTAGAATTGAAATCGTGTGACAATATTATGCTACTAAAATATTGTGTATCAAAAATAAAATCTAACGTTTATTTTGAATTACTTTTTATTATTTGCTCATTTAAAAAAATGTTACAATTATGATAAACTTAATTGAAAACTAGGGGTACTTTGATAAATAATAATTACGTATCGATTATTTTAATATACCAATCTTCAAAAATCAATATGGCGTATGAGAAAAAACTTATGTACTTTTGGAATAACTAGTATTTTGTCAATATTTTGAGAACCATTATAATATAAACGCTTACAATATACCCAAAACTACTTAACGCTTCTTTGACACAGAAGGTACTTTTCCCAGTCAATTATTGCCTATTCTTTGCGTTATTATAGGCTTCATATTTCAGTTAATTTGAACACTCTATTAAATATCGAAGGTTGTATTTTAATATACTTTGTTGCTTTTTAATCAATTGATGCAACTTATGAAATAAGATCATAATATATATTTATATACAACACTATTATCTTATGAATTAGTATCATAATGTATACAGTATTAATCAGTTTTTGGAAATACCATTCATAATAATATTATACACTATCTTCTTATAAGACCAAATTTTATGAAAACATCAAAATATTATGTTATTTTCAGTAATGTTTAATTTAAAATAGATATAGAAACAATCAGTTTTAACATGCTTTACCATTTCACATTTATAAACCACAACATGAAATGGCTTAATATTCAATTCTTCCTACCTTTCTTCTTAGATCAAAAAGTAAGAAATAAAACATTTTATCATCTATAATTCATTATTTTCACTTTTATATTATAGTTATGATTTATGCATACTTTTAGTTACATATTAACTACATGTTGCGTATTTGTCTATAATATATTTATATTTATAGACGATTTGTTCAAGATCTGATTATTGAAAACATTTCCCGGCAATAAATCTGTTAGGGAAACGAAAGGTAATTGAGAAAAAACCAATGATAATTATTAAAAATGAATACGAAATGACAAAATATGTTGTTCTACTCGTAACTTATAGCAGTAATGTTCCCATTGGATAAATTACATATACGCCGTACACTCTCAGGCTTTTAATAAAAATGCTTGGCTATACTACGTATACTCTCAAACAAATTCTTAAATAAAGAAAAAATATTTTTTTTTTTTTTATAATTTTGGTTCATTTTTTCCGAATAGTTCTAAACTGTTGTAGTATAATGTTATAATAGATACTATTTGATATTATAGGAGCTCGTAAGACAAATAAAATTATAGCGGTTATTTACCGATCTGTCGGAGCCAGGGACGTCATTTCAGTTTTTGTTAGAGCGGAGCAAACTTTTTGATAGTCTTTTATGACTAAACAAAATATTGACCGCTTGTTAATTAATTTGTGTTAGGATTTTTATCATATTCAATGACCATCTAATACTATTAGGCACAAATAGCTTTAATTTTCGTGAAAAACTTAATTCGTTCATCATAGTATACCCTCATAAAAAATGATGGGAACATCACTGATAAATAGTAACATACTATCATTATAGTTTCATTTATTTAAGTTATAAATTAATCACTACCTATTTTAATAAATTATCTTTATTCTTACATGCGTAAACGTTAAAATATTTTATACATTTATAATTGTTAAATTCTTTTGCTCACATTTTATCCGTCTGTTGCAGGTATAAGAAATGAATAAATTCTCCGAAGTAAACCATGATTATAGTCAACAATAGTGATATAGAATGTAACCACTATATTTACTAAAAAAATAACCATTTACAACTGTTGGGAATCGCGAGGACGTTATTTTTTTAGAAAATAAATTAATCTCGAATTACATTGAGTATGTATTATTGTTAAAATTTTAAATAAAGGAATTAGGTTTCTTTTTATAGATCAATCTGATCTCCGATCAGAAAACATATCCCCTTTTCTACTGCAAAATTTAATACATAGTAAACTATTATGGTGGTGTTCCGGCGGAAACAGGAATACGTTTCAAATATTAACTTGTATTGATTTCGATCCCATCATCTGCCACTTGGTAAAATATCTTCCTACTGTACGTTACCCGACACTGCACGAGTGCACCCTTTTACATTTGAAACTTAGGGTATCACTGCATTTTTTTTTTTACTTTATACATCTAAGATATTAGATGTCACTATAGTTCCATCTAATAATATTAAATAAATCAAATAGATGCATGAATTTAATATGTCAATATCAATATTCTATGATATCCAATATTATTACTTGAAGCTCAGGGGGGGATGATTAAAATAATACCAATGTCAAGTTTGTATTTTCTTGAATTAATTTTAGATTTTTCTTCTGATTTATATAAAATAACTTTTACTACAACATTTTTATCAAACTAAATCATAACAATATTACCATTGATTATGAATATTAGTATAATTATAATTAATCATATTACTAATACAATAGTAATGTGTGAATATAGGTACTGAATATTATCAATAGCAGAATAGTGGTTCGCGTTTTTTGTTCACTTTATATAATAATGTAACAACAATAATAATAACTGTACCGTCTATACCGAACGCGTTATTGTATTGTATTGATACTAAACGGTATATCAAAATTCGCATCGATAACAAAACAACACTTAATGGCGTTCGAGCCTTAAACACCTCTCACCATACATTTTCCTTGGGCTGAATGTGTAATTAAATCGACGACAATTAAAATTATAACTGGAAACTACGCAGTACTATGTTACACCTAGCTGGCGTGTTCTTTCAAAAAATCATCGCACGTGCATTCATCTGTTGTGCGGTGTTCTTAAAATCTCATTGACCGCGCCTGATGGCCTGTCCACGGCTGCCGACGGCACTTATTCTCTTAGAGTTTTATTACACTGCATCAGGATGATTTTGCATTGGCTGTTTGGTCCGTCGTTTCGCGCACCACAGAGCTTAGATTTTTCCTAATAGCATTTCGCTACGTGCCACTTGTTTTTTAATGGTTCCTCGTTATCATAATAAAGTGGTGGGGTGCTCTATAGAATAATGGTTAAGTTACAATATTAAATATATTATTAACACACGTACATGTAGATTATAACGTAATGAGATTATAAGAACGTCACTAAAGAGCCTCTTGTTTAACCGTCACCTCTGTCGAGTGATCCAAAATAGAATTATTAATATGAATAATGAAAAAAAATTTTTAAAAAGCGCGCACAGCGTCGGCGGTCGCTCACAAAAGGGTTTTTTTCCTGAGTGGCCGGGACTACAAGCTATTGAATGTGCGTGCGTTCGTATAGGTGTGTGTGTGTGTGTGTGTGTGTGTGTGTGTGTGTGTGTGTGTGCGTGCGTGCGTGCGTGCACCCGCGCGACGTCGGACCCGCGGGGGCGACACAGGAAACGGATTTGACAAAAGGAGCGCGGTGCCGTCGTTTCGGTTGCCATGATTCAGGTGGTCCGGGCGCCCTCTCACGCGCCACTCCGTTCGTCTTAGTCGCTCATGCTCGCGTGCTTACCTACGCACACTCTCTCTCTCTCACATGCATACACACACACACACACACGCGCGCGCGCGCGCGCGCGCGTGTGCGCGTGTGTGTGTGTGTGTGTGTGTGTGTGTGTGTGTGTGTGTGTGTGTGTGTGTGTGTGTGTGTGTGCGTGAGCACGCACGCGCACGTAATTTTTCTCTGTCCCACTCACGTCCTCACCATCGTTCTGTCTCCGTCACCCGGCCGCGTGCACTTGCAAGGTTTTGGGGGCAACCCGATACGGGAAGACTGGAGGTTTCCGATGCTTCCGCCCCGCAGAAAAAAAAAGTAAATAAAGAAAAAAATTGAATAATGAAAAAACACACGATCGCACTCGCACACAGAATCATCGCTTCCGGTACCGTATACACTCCCTCTCGCCGATGCTCATGATGTGTTGAAAACATGCATATTATTATTATTATATTAGACGAAGGGGAAAAACAACCACCACATTATATTATGCACATTTACGTGTATATGTGCGCATTATATGTATATATGTACATTATTTTCTAAGGGCCTCTTCAGAAATTTAAACCTCTTAACGCGTACACGGCACAGCGTGAGTATTCGTGATGCAGAAAAATAGGGAACTCTTCTTATACTCCTCCGTTTCGACCTTCGTGCACAAAACTATACAGTAAGGGGGCATCACGATGATATAATCAATTGCAATTGTACATTTACAAAAGTACAATATATTATATCATTATAATATGATGGTGTTAACGAATGGATCTTATTATAATGATATTATCAAAATGGTAAACAAAAAAGATTATGGACCGTCGTCGTTTTATAGGGTGCCGACCCAATAATAGTCTATTCAATCACTATACGATATTGAAATCAACGACCGAAACAGATTTCGAATTAATATTAATTGGAAAATCAATGAAGTTCAATTATATTTTGAGTTTATTATACTTCTTTGCTATACATCGAACATAAACATCAAACGTTATATGACGTTTAAGACAATTCAATATCTTTGTACCCATTCTCGAGCTTTTATGAGTAGGATTTATTATTTCAGATGCGTAAATCCACGTGGTAAAAATATAATAACTTTGTTTTAGATTCCTAGTTAATTTGTACAGTTATAATACATATTATATTAAATTTTAAACATTTCGCTGTAATATTATGTTAATAACTTGGGAATTCTTATTCTATTCTATAGCATTACTTCTTCTGTATACATTTTTCAAGTAGAATACTCGAACACATGAAATATACACTGAATAGCATACGTATTTATAAATAATAAAATATAGTATCTATTAAATAATTCTCTTCAAAAGTCAAATGTAATCTTTAAATTATTACTTCCTATTTGATGGTAATCTGGTACTATTTAAAACACATTTCGAATGCATTTATCTAGAAACAAAATAAATAATAAAATTAACATTCCAAAAGGACTTCAAAATTGATTCAATAATCAATATCGACTCGAAATGTTTAATATGTCATCAACTTAAAACGAAAAATTAATGTATACATCTATCAGTGTAGACTTCATTTAATTTAAATTTAAAGTAATCTAAACAAAATAATTCATCAATAATATTTATTGCTAAATAATGATATTAATAAAATATAAAATTATAATCAATAAAAAATATAAACATCACCTAAATACTAATAACTAATATTGATAATGATACTATTATCTGTTATCGTATAATAATCTACACGCACGCATAGAAATTGCTATTGCACAACTGTAAGGGCGCAATTAACGCGGTGTATAAAACAATATTATTTATTCCATTTAAAACTACAATTTTTAATTTATAATCTTGACTATTAGAATATGGTGAGAAATAGTACATTGAACATGCATCAGTATCATGTACTTATATCGCACCACTAAGACATTTTTTTTTAATTGAAATTCAAGTTTCTTAAGAATACAAGTAATTTAACTTCAAAGTCACCACAATTGGGTGTTCGTTTATGAACTAAGACTTTTGAGTTTAAATATTAACTACTTAATACTATAAAATATGTAATTTTAGGTTAGAAATTAACTCATAACTAGTTCAAACTTATTTGAATTTTTAACAGAATAATAATAATAATAATAATAATAATTTTTATTTAGCAAATAATTCAAATTTAAACTTACGATTAAAATTTTAACTAACTAATTGAAATAATTTATGGAGGTAAGCAATATTATAAAACTTTGAGAACAACTAAATCACGGAATTATAGTCATTAGCAGTAGATAGTACAAAATGTATAAAAATATAATACCATAGGGTTAACATTGATATGTGCAAATTTTATAATATTAAATTTAAACATGGATTATACAGCTACAACTTACCAGTTACCACCATTAATAATAACCTATTTTATAATTGTGTAAAAGTGTATGAATTATATCATATTATTGCCATTTACAAACAATAAATTACAAATAATAATAATTGCTTTTACGTATTAATGACATTTAGAATAGTACTTTATCTCCATCAATCGGTATGTAGTATATAAATGTTGCAAGTTTGTAATGATTTTTTACATAAAATGTAAAATTTATTCGCGTGTTTGAAATTAATTGTAAATTTGTGTTTTTTTATCGTTTACCTAAAGAAAAATCTATTTGCTTACAAAAAAATATATCGCCACACAGTCAATGAATTTGTTATTCATGGTAAATAATTAGTATTCATAACAACATATAAATAAAATAGAATTGGATTCGAATTACCATTTTAAATTCTGAATTAGCAACCATTGAAAATGTATTTAATTTATATACCTATATTATTCAAAAATTAACGATTTTGTTTTACTAAGCCTAATTCCTCTCCCTCTTTACTCCGAACAGTCTGAACTCATATATTAATAGCGGTTTAATGTAATAAGTTACTAATGAAAAGCAAGGTCACACAAATCATACAATAACATAGGTATTTTGTGCAAATCATTTATTATTTTATCAACAATTTAAGGTTATTCCAATGTGTGCGAATACGCGTTTATCAATATTATAAGTTGATATAGTAAGATTTCTAAATAAAGTCGTTTTTTTCTATTACAGTAAGGCTATATAGTTTTTTTGCTTTTTCGAATAGAGTCTTCAATCGATTTTAATAATATTATTCTCCCGTCTTCTGTATTTTCTGCTTCATTCGTATCATCATAATGCATAAAGCTAATTGACATAAAAATACGTTGTGTAAACATATAATAAATCTATTTAATTATAATTTTATGTGAAAATGTGGCAAGTGAAAATACGTAGGTATCATGTGTAAAAGAGAAAATGTATCCCTATTGATATACCATAATACTTATCTACGTTTCCGGTAACAAAAATGTAGCATACCTGAATCCATTTTGTGGTGTATCACTGAAGGCAGTTAATTTGTTATTCATTATTTCCTATCTTGAGATTATTATTCTTCATTAATACACAAACAATATCCGTTCAACAAATTCAGTTGCGTTAGGTTAGCACTATAAAATGTCTATAATGTACGTACCTATAAAGGTAACCCATGTTGTGATAAGCATACGTAAGTTTAGGACCTTTTCACTTTATTTTATATACACCAGAATATTTTACTAACGCAACTGAGCACATAAACAAATTATACTATTAGATTACACTCCACCCCATTATAGCAACAAAGAACACTTAGATATTCTTAAATTAAATTTTCCAAAGATTATTATTCAAAATTTAAAATTATAAATAAACAATGAAATTCAAAAATCATTATTACAATACAGCCTCTTTAAAATTATATGGCCTATCTATTTTAATAAATTTATTAATATGATCAGTATTACGTAGGTATATTTGTCTAATCGTATTCACGAGTTTTCATCTAGTTTTAATTAAAATTTATTCCAGTATTATGTATTTATGAACTGTTATTTTTAAGGTTGTCAATTAAAATTTTAAATGCAATTGCATACTAGGATTTTTCAAAGTGATTTGATAATTTCATCAGTGGTATAAGTTTAACGACAAGTACAGTAACACTTATTTTTCAGTGTACTTTAAATCTTTAACCCCACTGAGTAGATATTCTTTTCACGATTGTCAAGATCCTTTATGCATATCCTGTACAATTGTAACAATCAACATTCTTTTAAACCCTTTTCCTATATATAACAATTTAAAAGATACCTATATTATGTTTATTTCTTTTTATATAATTCAAAACTGGAAAATGTTATTTTCGTATTGTATAAATGAAACGCCATGGTCTGTAATATGTAATACAAAATATGATTATAATTTCTTAGAAGTAAAAATGCATTTATTATTTACTTTGATAAAACTATAATAGCCTTATCAAATATTAAACTATATTAAATTTATTTGATACCGACAATTATAGATTTAAAGGTGATATTTACTTATTAATTACATAATTTGCACGTGTTATTTTCTTTTGTACGAATAATATACGTCATACTTTAAAGTATAGTCGACCATTAAAAAGCTCGTTAAGAATTACTGATTATTCATGATTCTAATTATTGCAATCTATTTATTTAATATTAAAGTTTTGTGCAGTTAATAATTTTTTCAATGATTTGGTTTTGCAAATACCATTATTACTCGAGATGAGATTTTGATGAGATGTCATGTTCAAAAATTAGCTATATTAATGGAAGATATGTAGGTAATCATAATTATTTTAATGTAATTTCCATTTCACATTTTTTGATGTTTTGGAGAATTTTCCAATTCTTTGATGAATTTCTCACATATTTATAGTGGTAAAAAATGTATAAAATCAAACATATTGGTGGTGATATTTAGTGGTCAGATTGTGTTAAAAGTTAGCAGATATTATTTTAAAATACATTTTGTAACACAATTTACTTATTTATTGATTAATATATAATAATAATAATAATAATAATTTATTCAACCGAATAAAACGGGCAGTTACCCAATAGTACAGGTAGTAAGATTATCAAATATATATATATATATATATATATATATATATATATATATATATACACATATGAGCAATGTATAATATATAATGCATAACCTATTAAATGGTTTAAAGAACATTTTTTTAAAATTTTCAAGGCATTTTTGAATTTTCCAAAAACATTTTCAGAGCAATTAGAATTTTTGTATCAATTTATTAATATTATTATATAAATTCAATTTTTATGCTTTCTATTGTAATTTGAAATTAAAATGTTATTAATTTTGTGATTATCAAACCATACTCTAGTGTTATAAAACCATTAATTATAATTCTAAATTACATTTTAGATTCTGAACGAAGTGAAGAATGTATTGATTTTACTATGATGTGTGTTTTTTTTTTTTGTTTTTTTTTTTTTTTTTTTTTTTGTTTTTGTGTCTGTGTACACCATAACTACTCGAAATAATGCTTCAATTTTGATTTTCAGGGTATGTTTTCGGTGGCAAAACGAATATCGGAGGTACCTTAAAGAGGTCACAAGTGAAAATTCCCAAAAGTTTTCAAATGCCACGGGAAAAACAAACAAAAAATGAGGAAAAAACGGTACTTTTTGTGCAAAACCCGTTTTCGACGAAATCGATTTTTTTATTTAGCCGTTACTCAAAAACCAAAAATTGTAGATACTTGAAATTTTCACCAAATGTTTATATTGAAATCATCTATACGTGGTAAAATTTTTGAACACTTTTGACTTTTTTTGAGCTTTTTATAGACAATTTAAATTTTTGACTTTTCTTAGTTTTTTTTTCTGAAAAGTGGATAAAAAAAATTTGGCTGGACAAAAAATCTTGAAAATTTAATATAAAGTTCCTCATAAGAAGTACTTATCGGTATAAAAAAAAAATTCAAAGCGAAATGCACACCTTTTTTTTTATAAGCATAAAAAGTTTAAATTTTTATGAAATATTGAAAAATCGCGAAAATTTGAACTTATTTTTTTCTGAAATGTGGATAAAAAAAATTTGGTTGGCCATAAAACTTTGAAAATTTAGTACAAGGTTCCTCATTAGAAGTACTTATTGCGATTAAAAAAAATCAAAAATCGTGACTCACAATTTTTTTTTATAAGCATCTAAAGTTCAAACGTTTACGAAATAATTACATGATTGCGTAAAATAATAATTTAGCCTTAAACGATTTTTGATATTTGTTCTTATTCAAAAAGTATAAGTCGAAAAAACTTGAAACTTTCACCAAATGTTCATATTGGAATCATCTATACGTAGTACAATTTTTGTAAACTTTAGACTTTTTTTGAGCTTTTAATAGACAATTGAAATTTTCAACTTTTCTTTGTTTTTTTTTTTCTGAAATGTGGATAAAAAAAATTTGACTGGACAAAAATTCTTGAAAATTTAATACAAGGTACCTAATATGTCGAACTTATCGGTATAAAAAAAAAATTCAAAGCGTAATGCACAATTTTTTTTTTATAAGCATAAAAAGTTCATATTTTTACGAAATGTGTAGAAAAAAGACGTAGCCACGGAGCATTCAGCATATATGGTTGGCGGGGTCGGGTGGTACCGTCACGATAGTGCATTTAGGCAAATAATATGGTATTTACCTACGCCCTATCTATGCACATCCTGGTTTGTCCAATGCTCACGAGCAGAAGTCACATGAATAGACAAATGTAAATTTAACCCAATCTAGGATATTAAAATAAAATATATATTTCAATTTAAGGCTGACATCTTCATCTTCGTTCAGAATCGTTTTTTTTTTTATAATATAAAATAATTCCAAAATCTATCCAATAATGCCTAATCTAGCAATGCATCTCGTGTATCCCACCCAACTACTGTATCCTGTACTTAACTTACAATGATTTATCATTGCATTCAAACGTAAAGTACCATACAACTAAACTATCGTAAACCAGGTGATCCCATGATAGAAAGTGCTATACACTCCTCACCATTATCTTGTCCGAGGAACGAAGCGACGAAGGACGAACTTCCACCACCATTATCTTATCGGCTTTTTTTTTAGTTAATTGTATACACGATCTGTCTTGATAAGTTAACTATTTAAATTGAACATGAGTATAATAGAATGCATTAGATGCTACTGTTAAATTCACATGATCATATTCCGTTGAAAAGACGTCCACAGACCTTAATATCTGGATATTCTTTGAACGACTCAGGGTTAAGGTCCCTTTGAATGAAACGTAATTTATGTTACATTAAGAAATCAAGAATATAAGTAAAATAATAGGCTCCTTGGTAATATTTCAGGTATTACCACTATCACCCAAGCAAGATAAGCACGTCCCATGTGCACATTTAACACGTGATACTATATAGCATTATTATAAAGAAAATATAAATTGATGAAATTGATCTATTATTTTGTTAAAATGTAATGAAAAAAAACTTGCAAATATCATTAAATTTTTATATTCGTTTATAAATAATAACCCTCTATATAAGAATATATAATATTTGAAAAGTGTGTATAAATAAATAGTTTATGAATGTTTATTAAAATTTCATTTGTAAAACTATACCATTGATCTCCAATTTTAAACCATAAAATTCTATAAAATAGTTTAAAATTATACAGGTTCATCGTATATGATATATGTATATATATATATATATATATATATATATATATATATATATATATATATATATATATATATATATATATATATATAAATATTCAATTTAATGTTGATATAAATATAAATAAGTATATCTACCTATGTAGTATTATTTTAATATGAACAATTAATATAAGAATAAATTATATTAACCATGTTATGCAATTATTGTGTTTTCGGATAAAAAATTGTTCATAAGTATACATAATAATTAATACTGAATACACATACTATATTATATTGTCTATATTGTATGAAAAAAAATAATAGAATGGGTGTGAATATTAAAACTATTAATTTTGATTAGAATTTCATTAGTCAAAGAAGTTGAAATTAAACCTAAAATTTTTTCAAAAAGAAAAAAATAACTTTTTAAAACATTAGCTTTTTTTTATAAAACAAAAAAATATAAATTCTTATTGTTGAACATTTTTATCTTACGTAGGTGTTAAAATAGAAATTTGATACAAATATTAAATACATTTAAATAACTAAATGTACTACTGATGTAATGAATATAATTTTCATGACCAGAGCATAGGTACAACTAGACATTTAAACGAGGGGTTGCTTGAGGTGGTTTAGTTTGTAACTAGTTAGTGAACCTCCCGTTCATAGGCATAAATTACACTTTTGACTTAGGAGGGGCACTGGGCAGAGTAAATTCAAGGCAAGCACACCCGTGGTGGCTTCCTCCCCATAAATATTATCTCACCGTATACTGTATAGTATAATTTCATTGCTATTTTTTGTTTTGTACCAAAATGATGTACACCTACAACATTTAAATTGACAGGAAAAACAAAAATTGATCTCAAAATTTATAAGGTATCCATAATGACAAATAATTATGATTTATTAGTTTATAACTAATACCAAAAAAAATAATAGTTTAATGTTGTTGATAAATAAAAAAACTAATATTATGCTTAATTTTAAAAATAATAATAAATTAATAAATTTCTTATTGCGCCATTTCAGATCGTACACCAATTAATAACCGATTAATAACCGATATTTATGCTATAAACTATTTTATTAAAACACATTTATCTACACAATTTTTTTGTATCTTGGTATAATTGAGAAAAATAGCATTATTATAGGGAACCTTAAGTCTTGAGAGGTCTGGGAATTATTTTATCTAATACCCATTTCTCTTTAATATTAATCATGTAGTTTATGTTAATTTTAACTATAATACCATATTCATAAATTTCCATTGAAAATTAAAATATTAACACCTTGAGGTCATTGGGGGAATAAAATTACTTTTTGGAGGTTCAACCCCATAAGCCTCCCCAAATTCACACCTATGCTACCGCTACACCTTTTTTTTACTATACCAGTATATCCATACCGTGATAAATATTTCTGTTTTTCGGGGAAAATCAAATTATGTTCATTATTAATTATAACAATGTAATAATATGGGACCAAGGGCCGAAATTAGATTTTTGGAGAGCTCACGGCAAATAATAGTTAAAATTTTAAGTTCATTTTATTTAAATTATTTATTGTGTTACTTTTTTTTAAATTAACTTAAAAAAAAAAAAGTTAATTTCCATTAAAAACAAAACATTACTATATATAACCAATTTTTAACATCTTATGTGGCTTAATAAGTTTTGTAATTATTCTATAGCTCTCTCTTGTGGTGAACACTCATTATTTACAAAATTCTTCTAAAACCATCATAACCTTAATTAAAGTTAATTTAATGATAGAATAAAATGAAATTACTATTGAAGTATGAAATTAGCTATCTCGCCTATCTCTTATTTATGATTTACTCATACAATACCTAATTACGTGCAGTACCAGGGAATAGGCATAAGTGTATTAGAAAATGTAAATTATTTTACAATAATGAATATTATTCTATCAAATGTCTAAAATATGTAACATGCAATTTGAATTTATTATAAATTCTTTTGTTATCTCAAGGATTAATACGAGTATTTTATTAGTCTAGTTTGCCTCAATATCTTATCTAATTTAGTTGCTAGTTTTATAAAAAAAAATTTTAATTTTATAATGTTTGATATATTTGAGAATTTATAAATCGTTATTCAGTGAACTACAATATAAATCTATAAATAACTAGCTTAAAGGAATATCATAATATATTTTATTAATATTTATTTTTATCAGTCCTTTCCGGCTTTGTATATTTCAAAGAATAATTATTTTCAATACTTTAAAAAAAGTCTGTCACATATATTATTCTCAGTCGGTTGCAGACTCCAACTTAACGATATAATTCTTAATAAATACCTCTTATGAGATAGACGAAAGTCTAATTTAATCTGTTCCTCTCTTATCCAACTTCCTCATTCTGATTTTATTCCATTTATACGTCACCACATAAAACACCTCTGGTCCAAACAATGGTCAAATCTCTCAGCAGAATTTGCCACCAAATATAAACATATTGTTCCTAATATTCCTCATAAAATCTGGTTCAATAATCTCCATCTATCTAGAATCTAGATCAACTTGCAACCATTGTGCAATTCAATTGCCTACGTTCATGCTACACACTTTTACCTGCATATGCATATAAGCCTTTATAAAAAAAGCTTCCTTTAGCATCTAAGTTAAATATAAATATAATATATATATATATATATATATATATATATATATATATTTTTTTTTTTTTTTTTTTTTTTTTTTTTTTTTTTTTAATTTGACTTTTTTCAGGAAAATAAAACTTATAAAGTATTGATATATATTGTCTGTTGAAAGATTAGCCAAATATTTTTCTATTATTTATAAATACTCACAACTCGTGTATTTTCAAATTTCATTGGAAGAAATTTCACAATTTTTCACAAGATTTCTTAATCTATATAATTCAATTATTATCATTTATCACATCATGCCATTTTAATTTTATTTTAATTTTTAATGTTATTAAATAGTCTAGTGCACTAATCAGGACACATTTTATACTATTTAGTATGATTTTAATGAATTATGTACTAGTATATCTTAAGCATGTACAAATTGATATGGTTGTTATAATTTTATAAGTAATATTATATTATATATTAATATATTATAGTAATTTATCAAATCATTTTTATTCAGTCGACAAAATAGAAAACACCATAAGATTTAATACGTTTAAAATATGTATGTATATTTTTATTACAACAGCAAAAAAGAGTTGTTTTTATTTTTACTTTACTGTCATTCATAATGCTGTGCAAAAATAAGCTATTGTTTTTTTCTTCTTTTTTAAAATAAAAAAATATATTTTAGTGTTATCAGTTATCACCAAACTTGCTTAGATAGTTTAAAATATAAGGCAATAACACTAAATTTAATTTTATTAATTTAAATCTTCATCACATAAATTCTATACAATGACCTTCTATTATGCCCTAATTACATCACTGACTAGTGACTAGTTATTGAAGAAAAGTCTACCTCTTTATAAAATTGAATGTCTTTTTATAGTTAAAGTTATATTTTGTTGTTATTCTGTGACCAAACGATGAAGGGTTAAGTCAGTGAGTTATGCGAAATTGTAAATTTTTGTAAAATAACTTAACAACAATTTGGCAACCACTATCATTCCGATCACGACGGTTGTGTATTATCATGCCAATTGCCGATTTTGATCAAATCTAAACTAAAAACATCTATTTTTTTCTAGATTTTATTATGATTAAAAAAAAGTATATTTTTAGGCTAGTTTTACCATATAATTTTTGTGATAATAGGTGTTTTTTAAATTTTTATATTTTTCACATTAATATTTTCTTGTTAAATTAGTTACGTTGTACATATAATTATTGAGCTGTAATAGTATTACTAAAAGCCAAAAAAAAAAAAAATGTATTTTTCGATTAAACCTATTTTTATATAAACATTATAATTAAACCTAATACATTAAACGAAAAATAGGAAAGAAATGTTTAAACATATTTATTGGTTTGAGTATTTTGAACAATGTACAACAATAAATACATTAAAAGATTTTAAATTTATAAATTTATAAAAAATTTGGCAAGCTCAACACAAAAAACCTTGAAAATAATACGTTTAGTGTAGTTGTTTGCTTCCATATACATTTAGTTTATAATATAATAAATTAATAACTATTTTAAATTAATAATATTATAGATTAATATTATACCAATTTGTTTATAATTTTCAATTGCCTCGTTAACAGAGTGATTAATTGTACATATTTTTTCAAGTATATTATAATAAGATTAAATAATTATGAAGTTAGGATGTTCAAAAACAAAAGAAAATTAATCTAACGGCTACTAATTCAAAATTTAATCTATTGCGCATGGCTTAAACTTGTACGTTTAATGAATTTGAGATGATATGTGCACTATGGTGGTATAATTCATGCAATTAAAATAAAAATTGCAGTATTCATATAAACAATTCATATCACAATCTGTAACTGCTTTACAAATTAATTATATAAGTTAGCTGTTCGTTATACAGATAAGTAATCAACAACAAACACGACACAACGATTCCTAGAAATACGTGTACTAAACACATCTTCAATATCAATATATTTGATCAAAGATCAGAATATCAGAGCAATCGCAAAATAAATTCGAGGATTAGATGTTTCTTCATCAATCAACACAACAACAAAGAAATCGAATTTTCACGGGTAAAAAACAAAAAGTGAGGAAAATTGGCAAACAATGTCCGACCTAAGATAAACACAACCGAAACACAAGTACGCCCGCCAAATAAATCGGTCCAACGACCTCGGTGTTCGTCACGATCGAATTATCATATAGTTCATATACCTTATATTATGTATAAACCTATTAATCGGTTACCGCGTGTATACTGTTAAGTTTAATAAATAATACCGCCGAACTCTGAAATTGTTAAACTTACGTCATGGACAGTATTACAACTGAGTCAGGTAGATACGATACATACATATACCACCTATTGCCAATGCCCAATGGGCTATGACGACTACCGACACTGTGTCAACGTCAATATATTAATCAATATATTATACGTCAATATATGAAGCCTCTCGAGCGTAGAGTGTAGGCATAGTAGGTGTACACGCAGACAAGACGATTTAGCGAGTAACTATTTTTTAAATTAATGCTTTGAATTCCTCTTTTCAAAATAACATAGAATATTATTTAGATAAACATATTAATACGTGTAGATAATATCTGCACTTGATTTTTCAAAACGATACTTCAAACGCGGGTCGTTTAGTTTTCGGGCTGGATTCAGTAAAGCGCGGCACACATTTTTAGAATTAGTTTTCACACGTCACGTTTTTGCGCGACGTAACTTTTTTTACTAACAGAACGCAACGTTTGTAGATGCGCAATAAAACCGGGCGTCACCGTTTAAAACAAACAAAAACATTAATTCCATTAACAGTCAACTCCATTAGTTATCAGTCATATAACAAATACTTTAATTTTACCGTTAATATGTATTATTATTATAAAAATGATGATCCACTTTCTCAACAATGCACTGTATTTTTTTTTAATAATTTTAAACTTACGGAAATTATTATGTGTAGAAGTCCAAAATAATATGTATATATATACAGTGTGTTCAACGATAAAGGTAACACGGAATATTTTGAACGCATGACATTGTATGCAATTCGGGTTTTTGTAATGCGTAAAGGGCATAAAATTACATTTATTTTTGGTAAATCTTAATTTTATTCTGCGCATGCGCAACAAATAATTTTTTTTTTAAATGGCACCTCCCATTTTTGAGTTCAAATTTGAATTATGTGCGTTTGCCGGAAACCGAAAAACTAAACCTGTGTAACAAAATTATTATAAATATTATAGTTTATATAAAATAATGCCTGTTTTATCGGCGGCCTTATCGCTATCGCGTTTTTGCTGTCGCTCACCCGAACAAGCATAGTATTAATAACAAAATATAATATTGATTTCATATTTCTATAAAATAAATCTTTTATCGACTTTTATTGCATGCCTTAGATTATTTTATCTTAATGTCGTAGGTAATCTAACTAACGATAATTTTGGTTAGGTACTATTTCTAAATTTGCTCACATTTATGATCAAAGTATACTTTGTAAATTATTGTTAAATGTGGTTTGTCATTCGTTTGGGTAACATTAATTTTTCGTTTAATATGAGCTTCAGTGAGAAAACAGATATGCTCGTTTATATGGCGAGTGCCTAAAAAATTCTCGTAATGCAGCACGATTGTATGCAGAACGGTACCCGGATTGATATCACCCACCTCGCAATTTTTTTGTGCGAATTGAAATGAGTTTGAGAGAACACGAACGTTCATGAGTAGAGTTGGTAATGGCCGCCGTAATCAAAGACCACATGAAGCCAATGATTCTGAAGAAATTCAGGTATTAGCATACATCAATACTCGTATTAATCCGCGTTCTTCCGTGCGACATTTGGAAAGAGAACTTAATGTATCCGTGGGAAAAGTGCACTCGATTTTGAAAAAAAATAAGTATCATCCATATCGGCCAAACTTAGTTCAACATTTAGTACTTGGTGATTCAGAGAGAAGGCTTACGTTTATTACATGGTTATTGATACAAGTTCGAGAGGAACCACAGTTTTTGGATTACATTTGTTGGACTGACGAATCCAAATTTACTAATAACGGTATTATCAACATACAAAATAATTGATATTGGTCTGGTAGTAATCCATTTTGGACAAACGATACTATAATTTTCAACACGTTTAGGAAACAAACGTTTGGTGTGGACTTGTAGGTGGCAAATTACTCGGTCCTTATTTTTATGATGGCACATTGACTGGTTCGAGATACCTCGACTTCTTATCAAATCAACTCACCATTTTTTTGGAAGATGTTCCACTAAACATTCGCGTACATTTATTTTTTCAACAAGACGGAGCACCGGCGCATAACGCATTAATTGTTCGCGAATATTTAGAGAGAACTTTTAATCATAGATGGATGGGCACTCGTGGACCAGTAAAATGGCCGCCAAGATCACCAGATTTGACACCTTTGGATTTTTTTTATGGGGACATCTGAAGACGGTTGTCTATTTTAACCCACCAAATGATCTTAAAGATTTGAAAAATAAAATAATTATTACGTGTGCACAGTTAACCGAGGAACAAATATTTTCTGCGACACACAGAGAAGTATTGCGACGGAGTGAAGCATGCATTACAAATAACGGTAAAAACTTCGAGCAATTTATACGATGAACTGTAAAATTTAATCAAAACTCACCTGTACATAATTTAATTGTTCAATAAAATCAAAATTTGTTTTAAAACTGAATTAAAATAATAGAATATGTGTAAGTTTGTTTAATTAATTAACCAAAATTATACCATTTACAAGAAATTTGAGTTAAAATTTCTGTAGAAGTAATGTAAATTACTTGTACTTATGACAGTACACTGAATTTTTAAAAAAAATGTATACGAAATCACTTGTAAATTTTAAAACTCTAAGTAGACTATTATTGAAAAATACGATAAATACAAATGTTATAAATCGACTCATTCTCAACCTGTCAATTTTGAAGATAGAGCAAAACTTTAAAAGGTCAAAGTTGCTTGAAAAAATGCACATAATTCAAATTTGAACTCAAAAATGGGAGGTGCCATTTAAAAAAAAATTATTTTGTTGGGCATGCGCATAATTTAAAAAAAAAATTAAGATTTATCAAAAATAAATGTAATTTTATGTCCTTTACGCATTACAAAATTTTTTTTTATTTTGAAATCCTTGCAAAGTATGTAACGATATGTGATCAATATTTATTAAAAATTGTAATTTCCAGCGACATATATTACTTTTTTAGGTATGACTAAAAAACGAAAACGATATTAAGAAATTTTCGTTGTACGGCAAATTTTACCATTTTTATTCGGTTTTTGGTTTCACGCCTGAAAAAATTATTGAGTGGAGAGAAAATGAACCGTTAAAATACTATATGAAATTTCTGACCAATAGAGGCAATAGATACTTATTTTTGGACAACGCTCTCTGGACAAAGCTTTTAATTCCAAAAAGTGCACCCAGAAAAGAAAAATAATCAAATAAACATAGCTGTACATCCAATAGGTTCTTTGCACCACACAGAATCTAAATTTAAAGCCGGTAAATATTTGTTTTTTCGGGCTGAAATATCTTGCCGATGCACCCGGAACTGAGGTGTCATGCGCATCACGATGTAGACAAAGTACCTCGTCGGTTATTTTTTGTCCGCATTCGTTAGATTATTATTATACTAATATACTATGTAGCGAACCTCTATAATTATTATGATGTAGTAATAACTAATAATAAATATACACGCTTGCAGAGCATTTCTGTGCGTGAACAAGATAGGTTGGCGCAAGGCCTACGCGCGTCGCCTTGTCGACCTCGACCGGGGTTCATCGTCGAGTCGCGTGCGCGTGCAAATTCTGTTTCCACGTTGCTTGAAAAAGAATTTACGTTTATTTTTAATTTTTGTCATTGTTTTTTTTTACCCGTGTGTGTGTGTGTGTGTATGTGTGTGTGTGTGTGTGTGTGTGTGTGTGTGTGTGTGTGTGTGTGTGTGTGTGTGTGTGTGTGTGTGTGTGTGTGTGTGTGTGTGTGCGAGAGTGAGAAAGAGAGAGAGACAGTGAGCGAGCGTGTGACAATAATTCACGCAAATTGCGAATGAGCTTGAGAGTACGTACGCGACCAAAACGCACGTGTGTGAGTGTGTGTGTGTTGACTCGGATGGGCCGGCCAACACGCGAACGATAAACAAACAGTGTTGTTATGACTCTATGAGGAGCGTGGCCATGCGCGTGGTGGCGATCAACAAACGGCATGTGTGAGAACAACTGCCAACGTCGCACAAGACGAGCGAGAGCGGCTAACGCGCAGAATCCGAAAAAATAATCGCGCGTTTTATACCACCATAATAATACCATCAACGCCGCCGTCACCGCCACCGCCACACGGCCCCCCGATGTACACAGGGGCCGGACCGTCGTCGTCGACCGACGACGGAACGATCGGTCAACGCGCCGCCGCTGCCGCCACCGCCGTTTAGTTGTCGAAATAGTACAGAATTATTATTGTAGTAAAACACGAGCGCCGCGCTAGATCAGTGCCGTTCGGCGTTACTCGACGGCGCACGTCGGAGTGTACCTACACGCGCGTGTCGTGATTGCTTAAATTTTAATAAATCATATTGTATTACTATTATCGGTTTTCGCAGTGGGCATTTTTTGTCTCAGTGTTAATGTCATAGCGATTGTGCGTGGCAGCGCGTAACTTCTCGTACTCGGCCCACCTACCACCGTCGTGACATTATAATACAATTATTCACCGCGTTAACACGTTACAATACAAATAATAATAATATATTATCGTATGTCGATCGCCTCTCTGTCGCTGTAAACCTCCGTCGTCGCGGCCTACTCGATTCCTAGCACCCGTGCGCCTTGACGACTTACGTGGTGTACAATCATTGCGGTGCGAGTACCCCGGAACCGAGCACTTCCGTTCGCTACTACTACTACGCCGACGACCCCTACGACGACGTGCGGACCGCCGACGGACGCGGCCGCGGATAAAGCCCACAGTACAGCGATCGCTGTCATCGTCGCTCCGCAACAACCATCGCGGCACCATGGCCACAGATCGCGAGTTCTGGGTGTTCGGATACGGGTCGTTGTGCTGGAACCCGGGTTTCGACTTCAAGGACTCAATGGTCGGCTACGTGCAGGGATTCTCCAGGAAGTTCTGGCAGGGCAACATTGCGCACAGAGGGACGCGGGAAAAGGTAATGGTTCCATCACGTGTGGTGTATTGATTTTCGTAATGTCGTTGTCGAAAACGACCGGAGTGAACACGGCGATGCCGAACGATAATTCAGAACGGTGATCGCGAGCATCTCTGTTTATTAGTCCGTGTTTTTGATTTATCAGCGCGCACATGTAGTATACGATACGTTAAACCGCCGCGCCGTGGCGTAGTCCGTTATCGTGTCACGGGTGGCGGCTGACGCAATGTTTTCATTTCGTTTCACTGTACCCGTTTTTGGGAACCACTGTCGCACGCCAGTCCCGCCGCGTCGCCGCCGGAGAGTCCTTTTTACTCCTCAACGGCAGGCAACGGTAACACAGCATACACATTACACGTCGTATTACGTTTTATCTTCGCGCCACCCGATGAAGTTGTGAACGCATAGGATACTGTTGGGGGACCAACGCAACACTATAATCATTATTATCCGAAAATGGTCGTCGGTCACACCACTCGAAACTGTCCCGTTTGTATTGAACACGTGTGACGTACCCTACTGATTTACTGCACGCACATACCAGTAGAGAAACAACGACTACGATTGAATTCCACTCGTTCGGTATGAACACTAACTGTTGAGTTTCTATTAAATTGCGGCCGTGAACGGACTCCTGGTTTTTTTCTCTGTAGCAGGCAGTAGAGCAGTCCGACTATAATTATTTCCTGTGTCTAGTCTTAATATTAATTGCGAATGTGTCGAGTGGTTCTCAAATTACTGATTTCGATATTTTGCAAAACCGACGGTTTTTTTTTCTCATCGTATTACGTTGGATATTTTTCCACCTAATTTTGTAATATTGATCGTACTATAGAGCCCTTACTATAAATAACAAAACGATTTCCGCAATTTTTAGATCGATTCAAAAAAACAGGTTTTTACGCTGTTTAATGACACCGCATAAAAATACAGATCCTCAAAACTGTTATGTTTGTATTTTGAATTTTTTTATATGAATGAAAATAATATATTCATTAGATTAGAAAAACTACTGAATTTTTTCATATTCATCAGTAAATATATTTTTCAACAAACAAAAAAAGACAATTCAACTTGGATTATTTTTTTTTATTGTTTATTTCTAATTTTTATTGCAGTATCAACATAAAAAATAGCATTAACAAGCGCCTTTCACTTATTACTTATGCCTATATCAATGGATTATGTCAGTATCACAATTAGTTCTAAAATGTCTTTTGTTCAAATGTGAGGTTAACTTAAATAACAGTTTTAGGATTATACAAATAATTTCCCAGAAAAATGAACTGAATAAAGATGTGTGAAGATTAATGATATCGCGAAAGTCTTGTACCTACGTAACCTATCTGAAACTGGTTTTTTGGTTTAAATTTCAGGTCATCAATAATTTAAACCCCAGAGCTACGGAATTTTAGACAGACGCGTAATTTTCTTTTAAAAATGACCTCCACTCATTATCCTAGTGAAATGTTTCAGATGCTCATTATATAAGTAGTTATAAATTGTATTAATAATAATTATTGTAAATAATCAGTAAACACTATTAAATAAAAATTATCATATTAATGAAAGTATTCGATGTTTATTAATGACTGGTATTTAATTCATATTTCGATTATATCCAAATCTAATATAAATCCTTTAAATTCAAATGAGTATTTATTAAATCAATTACTACAGTATGCAGTTTAAACTTTAAAATTTAAAGTGCTAAAAGATATGTCTTCTATATTAACAAACAACGATCTAGAAAAATGCAACATTTTTTCATTATTAGTTTTACTTAAATAGTTAAATCAAATTTAAATATGAAAATTTTGAAACAAATGAATATTTCGTACTCGTTTTTATACTTAATGTAATTGTTATAATAAGTGTATGTATTGTAAGTAATTTAATTGAACTTAAATAACTATGTGGTTCAAATAATATAAATTCGTTAGTTCATTATCACAGAATAGTATTTCAAGTATTAGAAATTTTCTATACTACAAGTACAACTGAAATACATTAATACATTGCAGGTAGTATTATAAGGTATATTATTTAGGTGCTCTAAATTTGTTAATACTGCACAAAGATGAAATAATTATATATATATAATTGTAAATAGTTGTATTATTGTGACATATTTTGCACATAATAAATATTTGATTGAACGCATTTTATAAAAGTTAAATATTTATCATTTAATTATATAGTATACATAGTAATAATATAAGTGTACCCATATATAATATACATACGAGTATAATATAGTAAAACGTAAGTAATTCAAAAAAAAAAAAAAATTTGAAGGTAAATTATTATACAAACTATTCACATTAATGATAATGAAAATCAAACCCGTCAAACGACGATTTTTCAAGATGAATCACGAAATTTGCATTGTACAAACAAAACACATTATTTACATTATTATGTAATAATAATGTCGTCAAGTAAAGTTTATTTTGCATATTCTTGATGCCATGAAATGTTTAATACAATAAATTTATGGGAATAAACTATGAGGAAAAAATAGGAACTCAATCATAAGAATAGTTTAAAAACTGAAGAATTTTTATTACTTTCTGTACATTCTAAGTGCCAATGTAAATTCAATAAATTTATTTTAATTTATGTACTTATTATTACTATGAAATAATTTATTAAAATAATGTCCTCGATAAACCTACATAATTTTATACTATATGTTTATTAAAAGTGTATATAACTACTTAAATTACAAAATAAATCTATGTAACTAGTTTATAAACAACTTCTTATGATCATTGATCCCCATTGTGAAAAATGTTAAGTCATAAACTTATTATGAAATATTATGTGAAAGAAATTAAATAAAAAGTTTTCATAAAGTGTAATAATAGTATATTATTTGCTACTTGAAAAAAGTTATTTTTCAAAATTCTCCGTAACTTTTCCATGCGTTTGGCTTAATTGAATTGGCAGATTTAACAACAAAAAATTGGACGCGTGTAACAGTATAAGTGAGTACTTATTGTAGGTTACAGTGATTAATTATTATTTATAGGTAAATTTATTTAAATAAAATGAACTTCACTTTTTTTAACCTCTATCTAAAGGCTCTTATACAGTGGCGTCATTTCAGTTTTCAAGAGGGGGGGGGCGAAAGTTTTGACCTGCCCAAAATATGACTAAAAAAAAAAACCTGTTATCTGAGATAACTCACTTTTTGAGGATAACAATGACTAAATAATACAATAAATAAATAAATAAATAATACATATTATTATACTTATATAGTTATATAATAAAATGTACTATGTAGATTGTAGGTTATAGAGCAGTGATCTCAGACTCAAATTACCTACGGGCCCTATATTTTTTCAAAAGAAATTCGCGGGCCAAACTTTAAGTGTCATTTTTATACTTAGCACTAAAAACTAAAGACAAAACGAAGGCAAAGGTACATACAAAATCCATTTATCTAAATGTGACATAATACATTATGAAATTAGCCCGTTAGCCTGTTACCCACTGTTACACCAAAGTACAAATTATATTTATCTTTGTAGATAAGATTTGATTTCAAATATTTTATCGAGTATAATTGGATTTCTGAACGAGTAAAAATAAAACATGAACGTTAGATAATATATTTTTATGTATTTATAATGCGTAAAAAAATAATTAACAATTTTCACAATTTTATATTTTTTTATATTTTTGTTCAAAATGTATTTTTATTGCGGGCCACATAGAATGGGTACGAGGGCCACAGGTGGCCCGCGGGCCTTATGTTTGAGACCACTGTTATTGAGGGATACCTTATATTAACTATTAGCTATTATATGATGACTTACTTTGAGAGGAATTACCCCAATTGGTGCCCTATTTACACCAAATATGAGTATAAATGTACCAAAAATATAACAAAACAGACAGTAAATTATTAAATCTTTATTATTATATAATATAGCGAATTAAATAATTTGAAATGTTAATTTATAACGGGCTTACGGCCCATATCCGGCCGCTAATGTGGGGGGGGGGAAATGCCCACCCTGCTCCCCCCCCAAATGACGCCACTGCTCTTATATGGGTTTAACATGGAATTAATAATTATCATAAGCTTAACAAATTTTACATGATTGTCACGTTTAAGCAAGTTCTGAGTATATTTAAAATTGAACCACTTTTAAAATTTCATTTAACTATACATCATGTATTGTTTTACGAGTATACTTCAAAATGTATTCGTTAGTAAATATTATAATTATATATTTTGGTAGTTATTTTTAAAAAGCAACTCTGCACTATAAAACTTCCGAATTTCCGGTGGCTCAAATCATTGTTATCATATAAAAATGCATATTTTATTTTATTTTATTTATTACTACATGACTCAATTTTTAAATTTTAACTGTTATCACCTTCATTGACAATTTCACATTTTATAAGTTATCTCATTAAAAATAAAATAAATACAAATTATTATGAAACAGTTATTATTTAATTTTTGACATTGTTTGGAGTTTTACTTGGACTACATTAAAAATAGCTGTAAAAATTATTGAAAATGTATAATAAATTAATTCTTAATGATAATATTATATTTACATGTATAATATCGCTATTCGTGATGGTAAATTTGAAAACGGTTGAGTTACATCGTAAAAGTCGAATGTCGATCAACATGAATAATATGAAGGTGAAACAAATGTATTATGTATAAAAAAAGAGAGAAGAGGTCCAAAAGAATAAAATCTTCTTCGCTGTTGGGATCTATTGTTTGATTTTTTTTTATAACTGGGAAAGTGTGTGAACTACGGACATCATCACAATATGGTCTTCTTATATACTATGACATATATCATATTATTATGATGAACGAACATGGTTCAATCATAACTGTATCAAATACAAAGCCATTCAGCAAACATATGTATAATATTTTGTTCCACTCCCAATAAAAATATTCCGTATTGTTCCATTTATTACATTTAGTATACACCTACCAACATTGAAATAAATTGTTATTATTATTATTTGTAAAAATAATTACGAAAACTTATATTTCACTAACTTAGGTTAATCTTATATTTTTCAGCCTGGACGTGTAGCCACATTAGTTGAAGACCCTCAGGTAACTAAATTTTAAATTCTCTCTACTTTATAGTGTTATACAATATGATACGTAAACGAATTTTCTTCCTTTAACCGCATTCCGTTTGGTAGACAATAGACATGATGGAAAAACACGTCCTTAATAAGTTATTGTATACAATGATAAGAAACATTACGTCCAGTACTAGATGAAAGATTTAAGATATATTAAATGGTTTATGATTTATAAATTTAGAAATAAAGAAGCTCATTTAATCCATTTATCTAAAATACTCACGATATTTGCAGGATTGATTGGTTGTTTTTGAAAGTATCACTGCAAAAATATGTACTTATATAAACCTTTTACTATCGATTCCCTGTAGAGTAGGAATTTCAGTAAATTCGAATTAATCAGTAATTAATTATGTTAAATAGAGCGTAAAACACGATAGTTAATGAGAATTAACTACTGAAACAAACACATTTTCATATTATTATTTTATTGCGCCTATATCATAATATTCAAAAAGGAAAAACTATTAAGAAACTTATTGTACTTTATACATGAATTTAAATCGTAAAAATAAATAATATTTTAGAGTTGTTACGATTAGTGATATTGTTATATTGAACCATATCAATTATATTTTTTAACTGTAAATTATAAAGAATTTAACTCAGTGTTATTATTTAATAATATTCATAAATCTGCCGACCTATAAGCACGGCGTTTGAGATCATTATATTGTACCTACTATTAATCAGATTAATCTATACGTTAACCAAACTTTATTCATTATTGTATATTATGTATTAAAATTTAATCGATGTAGTAAATATTTTTATTTACATATTTATTAATGCTGAAGTATTCCCATTTTAATCTACTACATAGAAATAAATAACTTAAACGCAATTTACCAGTTAAAATAAACATTATTCATGGCATTGATTAAATATACCTTATTGTAATAACAAGCTAGACTTTCGATATTGTACTCACATTATATAACATACAATTTTGTAACTTATTGTAACTATATTTAGTATTTACTATTTAATAAGAAAACTATTTTATAGATAAATTAAAATGAGGTAAATTGTAATCATTAACAGTGGAATTAAAAAAAAAATTGACATTTTTAGTGTTCTTAGTGGTACATAAATGGTTTTAACATAATTATTATGATTTATTTTTACCATTGTTTCATAAAGTAAATATTCATAATGTACAATAATCTCTATTAGAATGTAATATTCACAAATGAAAAATTGTATGTTAATTAAGATTTTTCTATTTTTTTTTTTATCTTATAGAATGCAAACTACTACAAAATTTATTATATCGTTTTTAAGTAATAAAATATGTATCAAATTACATTGATTATGTAACTACGTCGGAAGTACTTGAAATTATTAGCGTATTTACTTATAATAGACTCGAGACTCGACATTACATATATGATATAACTTTTACATACGTCGTATGTTCGTATATTGTACATAATGTAACGAATAATTCTTATGTATAAATTTATTATAAATACAATAACCCCTTCTAAATTCAAAACAAAATAATTGTGATTTTTATTAGACGTATAATGGGTCAAAATATAGGTTTACAAATACGTATATATATATATATATATATATACAAGACGGTAGCGATTATAAATCAAATCTCAGAAAATAGGTTGTGATCGTGGAAGGGCTCAAAAAATAATCACAGATATTAAAAAAACAAAAGGTTCCTTCTTATTCCCAACTCTAATATTATTACTACCGTTATTTCTGAATTAAAATCATACTGCATAATCATGAATCTGATGTCTAGATTGTTATTTTCTACTATATTTAAAAAATAGAATTAGTATTAACATTGTTGGGGTAATTTTTTTTTTTTTTTTTTGTATACCTATGTATCATATTGGCGTATACATTTAACGTATATCTTATTATCTTAATGAAATATCCTCACTATTTGTACATATCATAATTGTCATTATTTCATCAGAGAAGTATACAATAGGGCGATAGGCTATTCACTAGAGATAAAAATAAAACTATTGTTAATCCTTAACTTAAAACAAATTTAATACACAAAATTTGTATATTTTTGTATGTAAACGTTTATATTTATTATGTAATTAACATCGTACTTTAAAGCCCATACTTCCATATGTATTTATTACTATTTGATACTACAAATATATTTAATAAAAGTTAGCCTACTTATTACTAAATTATATTTTATTTATCATACTTAGGAATCTATAAAATATAGGTACGAATATATTTGCGTAATGTGAGTACATCAAATAGTGAATTCAGTATTATAACTATATATATATACATTTATTTATTTATCTATACAAATTACAAACATTTAGTAGATACAAATGCATTATTTTTTTTATTTATTCCTAATTTTAATAATTTTATGGTCTAATGAATTTTAAACTAAATTTAGATTATTGTTTCAACTGTGCAGTCATCTGATCGATAACAAAACCGTAAAGTACGTTCAATAGTTTTATGTTAAGCAAAAAGTCAGAGATTTTTATAATGATATGTATTTTTAAAATATATTGACGTATATACTCATATATTAATTATATTTTAAAATAAAATAATTAACAGTATTTTCAATACTATGTTGACGTGTCGTTTATAGAACATATAATTATATATTAACAGTATATATTAAAAAAAAACTCGTTTAGTATAATGACTTAGTTTATACATATAAACATGTAGTTTCCATCATAGTGCACGCATACCATAATTCAGCCATTGTATGATACTAATCTAACAATCAGTATTCATCATAGTAAATGAAACTGAGTTAAATTTTAGATATATAGTGACATATAGACACAATGTACAAAACAACTAGCCTCAGTGTGTTTAAGTCATATACTTATATACTAGTATATACTGTGAAATAAATATGTTATAAATATATTTCATAGAAAATGATGTAAAATTACTTAACAAACTGTTTATGTTAACCCACCGCGAATGTTATTTTATATTATGCCCCAGTCATATTTTGGCTATCATAAACTAGCTACTTTAAATGTTTGTCCCTTAAACCTTATTTGGCATACACATAAACAAAATTTATACGCTTCTGTTTTAGACGTCCCGACGAACGACGTCTGCCGTTTTTCTTACATAGTATTCCGTTCAAGTACCTACAAGTATCTTAAATAATTATACTCGGCTTTGTGAGCATGCCTTGCGTGCCCGTTAAAAACGAAAAACAAATCAACCCGCGCTATGATTACGTAATATTCATTTTTAACATTCTCGGCTGCAAAATTATCATAGGACATTACAAAACTATTATACATAAAGGCGTGTTCACGCCAGATGGGGAAAAAATTAATTTAATTATTTTATATTTCTAGCAGGGTGGTGGTAGGGTGTTTAGTAGGCATTCTAATAGTGATAGATACGTTGGTGGACCGGAAATACATAAAATGTCACAAGCATAATAATATCTATTTTATATTACATAGGTATAAAAAATACTCGAATAAAATAATATGATAATATGATCATTATTAATTTAATATTCATAATACACATTATATTTATTTATTTATATTATCTCGTAAAGTTTACATCATTGATGTCCACTGATTTGTTGAACTAATTATATATTTAATATTAAGGATTAATATAAATAATCTTACATTAATAAAGATTTATTAAAATAGTGAATTATAATTATATATAATTCACCAAGTTCTTACAAATATAGTCACCCTTCCTTGGGTTTGAGTTATCTATTTTATTTAATACATGAATTATGTTACAGTTATCATTTTATTATAAATATTAGTGAAAGGCCTCATTGTTGAAGATTTAAATTAAATTGAATAAAATGAGTGTATAAGTTTTTCAGATTGTTTCTTTTTCGAACTTTTAGCATCAACCTCAATAAAATTAAATATGTTTAATGATTATGTACTATATTATACCATTTTTAACTATTTATCATACTATTGCCTAACTGTTTATCAAAATATGTTTTTTTTAAGGTTTCTATTGAAACCAACTCCAATAAATGTAAAATATGTGGTTTTTGTGTAAATAATGGGAATAAAAATAATTTTTTTCATGCATGATTCAAAAACATATTTTATTAATTACACTCACAATTTGAACATAAAAACACAACTATCCAAATGTGTTATGATCGATTCGCTCCTGTCATAGTGAGTGATAGAACTCGTCCCTGTGCGTATGACTAACGATCAATTCGGTATTGCGATTATCCAGAGACACGAAGGCCAATACCTAAATTACCTCAACGCAGTGGTGGATGTAGAAGGAGGGGTCAACATCTAAAAATTATAGGGTCAGTTATTTCAAATGTAGAATGAATACATCTGATAAAAAAAGGTTCTTATATTATTTAATAAAAATTTTTCAAAAAACTGTCCCGAAATGTTTTCCTGCGTCCGCCCAAACAGCCTTAATGCGATAGTATTTTATTAAATTCGATTGCTGTTGACGTTGCAGGGTTTCGTGTGGGGCAAAGCGTTCCTGTTGCCGGATGAGACGGCGTTCAAGTACCTGGAGATGCGAGAGGTGTACTTGGGGGGATACGAGGTGCACAAGGTGGACGTGCGGTCGGACGCGTGCGACCGGACCGTGAACGCCACGGTGTATGTGGCCACGCCGCGCAACAACCAGTGGCTAGGCGAGGCGCCCGTGGACGAGCTGGCCGCGCAGGTGGCCACGTGCTCCGGGCCGGCCGGCCACAACGCCGAGTACGTGCTGTCGCTGGCGCGGTGGGAGCGTGAACACGCGCCCGCGCACCGTGTCGACGGCGAGCTCACGGCACTCGAGAGGCTGGTGATCGAGCGTCTGGCCGCCAACGGCGTGCGGCCCGAGGACGTGCTCGTCAACAACAAGCCGTCGTTCTCGTCAATGGTACCGGAGAAGAAGCTGAGGTGTTTGGGCATATGACTGCGGAAATGCGGGCGTCCCGCCACCGCCACCGCCGCCGCGATCTGCCGCAGTCGTCATCCCATGCAACATGCGGCCGCAATCGTAACCGTAACGTGACGCGACTACTCTGTCATGCCGTCGCGTAATAATCCTCTATCGTTGTACACTGTGTATGATATATTATCATATACGTGTGTTTATTACGTATCACGCATGCGTGTACGTATTATTATTATTATTACTATTTTTGTTAATATTATTATTATTATTATGTTATCACGCACGCGTTACTCTGTACTGCCGTTTCTCTCGCGATTCTTCGTCCCGAGATCCGGCCGTGTACGTTTGTAGGTACACACACGTGGTGACGCGCGCGTGTGTATGTAATATGTATATACTTTCATACTGAACCGTTTTCGAGTCGACATTGTCGTTTGACTTTGACGATTGACTTTTGTAGTCGTCTATGGCCGGTATACAACATATTATTACTATATTTGTGCGTGTTGTGTAAATACGTCTATTTATAAAACTAATTATTATAATATCCCGTGCGTCGGCGTCTACATATTCGCGAAAACGTTCGTTTTAAAATCAACACGTACTCTGCAGTTCGTGTTTTTAAAATTTTTTTAATTTTAGTTTTTTTTCGCCATATCCATCATAAACGAAAATAATTCATGACATTCTCAAAAGTGTGATTTGTTGTTACTGACACAGCCGCACACAGGATGTATGTTGAAAATACTTTTTATGATGTTGTTTCGTTAACGTTTTACAATATTGTTATTTTAATTTTATTGCCACCATAGCGCTTATACTTATATTTACAGATAGTTATATATTTTAATTATTTTATTTTCATACATAATATATACATGTGCGCGTGTGCGATATATACAAGCCAAAATGTACGCTCATTATACCAAAATGTATTCCGTGTAATGAATATTTTTTTGTGACTATTAAAAAAAATATATATATATATATTTATATGTATGTCCCAAATGGCAACTGAGAGCTCAAGTAACTTAAAAGAAAATAAGTTAAATTATATATATATATAAACACTTTATTTATAGTCATATCGTCAAATATACCAATATTTTTGTATCTTATTTATATTATACTGTGACGGTATTTATTTTGTATTATTAATGTATAACAATTACCTAATAAATGTTGTAATGTTTATACATTTTTTAAATGTATTTAAAATAGTAAATCTACTAATTAGAATGCATGTGTAAATATTTACAGAAAATGAAAAGGTTATTTATCAACAAACAAATAAAGAAAGTGTGCACATTACACTTAATTTTGACTAGGTAAGAGGTATGTAAAAATGTGATTGAGGAACGCTTCCAAAATAACATTGTTGTTTAATCACCTACATCTACGTAGTTATATTGATTATAAAAGTTGAATTTGTTTTCATTTTTAAGATACTGGTATAATAACTCAAATAATGTCATATTTTATTCAAGGGCACATTATTTTATCTAAAATTTTATTTCAACAATATTGCATTTATACGTGATGATTAAAAAATTAATTATTTAAAAAAATACGTTTGTAGAAAGATGAGATTTATAATTATCAACATCACAGATTATTAATTTTAAACATTGAATTTAAAAAAAATAACTATAAATAGTTTTAATTATTGAAATAATAATTGTAACATAATATAACTTTTGTTTCTTTACAGACATGTTTAAGTTTAAAAAACTAGGAAAAAAGCTCTTAAAGCAAATAATTATTAAATAATTAAATTCAAGTAAATCTGAAATCCGCGCATTATTATACATTGTAATTTGTTAATAATTAACATTAATTACATAAAATGGTGAAACAAATACAAAATTTAAAATTTAAAATAATCTAACAGAAACTCTTTTCTAATTCCATAGCTTACTACCATTCTAAACCTATAATATTTAATTCATTATTTTAGATTCTGGGTGATACTAATGTATCTTATGGTTTCATAATAATATATTTTTTTAATATTTTTACTGTACCTAATTACTTTTATGGGAAATAATAATGCTCCAAAAGTTTCATCGGACAACTCTATAGATCAGAAATTGCATCTACTTCGTACTAAAAACTTTTTCTCTGTTTATAATAGTTTTCTAGGCGTGAGGAAAAACTATCTAAAAACCGAGTAAAAACGGTACATTTTGCCGTAAACGACATCTTTGCTAAATTGATTTTAGTTATTTAGTCATAAGTCATAACTATAGGCGTGGCGTGATGAATTTATTTGGGGAAGGGCTATAGTCATTTTTTACTGTGTTATACACTAGTACTTATAGACGATGCTGCCGAAACTTCTTGTGAATTAATTCGACAATTCTAATTACTTTGGCATAGGGGCTAATGATTCGAGTACACAACATAATATATTCTAAATATGTAACTAAAAAAAAATTTAAAGGAACAAAATATAAAGGACTAAAAAACACATATGTTTAACCTAAACATTGTAACTTGTATTTTCCCCAGAAACATCGATAACATAACAAACGGTGATGACATTATGGTCTATTGATGATTATATTATATTATAATATATAAGTATAAAAGTATAAAACTAAATAATATTATTGTTATTGATATCCATATGGTATTGTAATATATAAATAACTGAATAATATAAAATTTAAATCGTCAAATAAAATATATTACCAACATAATAAATAAAAATATATTCTTTGCATATGATGGATATGAAAATAAATAAAAAGTTTCCAGTTCTCATACATGGACCATGGACGGATAAAATACTGAATTTTCACACATAGGGTTAAGCATAAATCTGGAGGGGCTTAAAATAATTCTGTGGGACTGTAGCCCCCCTAGTCCTCCCCATTCTACACCTATGGTCATAACTCAACAATTGTGTTGTTATATAATATGACAAGAAAATGTGGCTAGAAACTTGAAATTTGCATAATATATCAATGGTGTATTGATACATATATGTTTTAAAGTATTAAAAGAAAGAAAACTCGGACATAAAATGCCGTTTTTCTAATGTCGCACACCAAATTTTACCGTTTTCGCTCAACTTGTAGGTAATTTTTCCAAATGTTTGGAAAAATTATTAACAATGGAGAAAATAACGTGTCTAAAGTGCTAACTAGATAAAATTTCTAATCTCTCAAGTTGCTGGATGATACATTTGGACAATTATTATTTCTACCCGAAAAAGTTTTACATATATAAAAAAGAAAAAACACATAATTGTAAAACCAATACATTCGTTTCACTCAGAATCTTAAAGTCCAAAATACATCCTATACTGGTAATTATTTCTGTCAAATATTTTGATTTATCATACGCTCTATGATTTTGAATAGTCATTTTTAAACCATCTTCTCTACGGAAATATGGCTGTAATTCATTTTACGTTTTAGTACTCCACTTGAAAAATTTGACCAGGTAGATTGTAGATACATTATTAGTCAGTTAAGATTTTTCCTTCGTAATTTTTTTAACTTTGATAGCTGAGATATTTTAATTCACCTCAAGTACTTTATTATTTTCGTAGAGATAAAAATGAGATTATTAATTTTCAAAACCGTATTTAAAATGCAGCCACTTTTCATTTTAAACATAATTTTTTACACCTCCGACGAATCATATTTTTACATTTCTTCTGGACATTGAACAAAAATGTCCACCATCATAAGAAATTCTAGTTTATCATTATTATTTAGAATTACTTCTATTACCTACTTACATTTTTAACTAAAAATAATCAACACGGTAAATATATAGTTGATAACTTCAATTAAATATAATAAGACACGGTCTTGGTTTATGATTTTATAGGATTTTTACTCTTTGGTTTTCTAAACATGTGCGTGTAGTATCTTTTTTTTCGTGTTATGAGGGACCGGAGAGGAAACTGCTGTTTGCATTACTTCTTCAACGGCCCAAAGGGTATGGTTACATCTTACATTGCTAAAAATCAGTGTGGTCATTACTCATTCATCCAGATACTAGCGATGTCGGACGGTGACGGTACTGCAGCACTCATTCGTGGCTGCGATAACCATTGCGTCACACCACCGCGCTAACGCGCGTGAACTGCCTGTCAATATGCCATTGCTATTTAAATATAAACATTTGATACCCTTTTGCTCTATTTCATAAAATAAGAAGGACAGGTGCGTTGTCAAAATAACCAATAAAAATTTGTTTTGTACCGTCAATAAAAATATACGAAATCAAATTTACACATTTTCATTGGGTAGGAAAAAAATTGGATTAATTTTTGCATTTGGAACACTGTTTATGTGTATTTATTACGTGATATAAACGATTCATAAAAACTAAACTAAAGCATATTTCATTTTTGGAATATTTTTCCTACGCTTTGAATTTTTTTTACTATGTATTTAATTCAGGGCTTTTTGTGAATATCTTCAAATATACCTACTCAATATTCAATAGACACCAATATGAAATGTGTAGGCAAGTTGCTCCCTTTTTCTCAAAAAAATGGCTGCAATTATGTAAGTGAAACTTGTGATTCATCGTGATATATATTAAGATGTTTTAAGCACATAAATTAATGTAACTTCCTTTCTATACATTTTAAGACCCATAATAGACTACTGAAATAGTGCATTACCTACTTTATTAGATTCAAACTAAAACATGTTTGATTAAATTACTTACGTTTACAATGTATGTTTATAAATTACAAAATACACACAGTTTTGAAATTTCTTATTGAATGTGTAAATAAACAAAAAGTTATGTTAGTAATTAGTATCAACCTTTTTTTCCAATTCTATATACTATAATAATCGCACATTGTAATATGTAGGTATCTAGATTAAATGTAAGCACCATATACGGATGGTATGTACCATATACGAATGATACATATACACTATATACGGATGCGACTCGTTTCGCCCAAAAATTACCTTTACCGTTTCGCCTATCGAATTTTCAGTCTATTGAAAATTAAGTTGGCAATGGATGTAGTTAAATATTTTATCTGTGACAGGTTATGTACATTTGTGACTGAATTTTGACTTGATTTTTTTTATATAACTCACTGAATATTGCTATGTTTATTAAAAGTAATTGGGATAATTAAGTACAGTTTTGCTTCAAATGTAAACTCGGAAGAAATTCGTTGGTGATGTGTAAAACCAATGGCGGATCTGAAGCTTATTTAAGGGGTGGGCGAATCGGTATCGTGGATTCTTAATTAACAAGGATGTAACTGAAAACATACTGAAATTTACAAATTTATTACAAAAAAAATCCCTGGGGGGCGATCGCCACATCGCCCCTCCTTTCAAATCCGCCACTGTGTAAAACATTATACATGTTCTGCTACTATATAAACTTATAATAGTAAAGTTCAAAACGAAAATAACATTTTATATTCTGACCAATTTCGTCAATTCGTCATCATTATATTCCATGCAGTGACTAAGAAATTAATCGTTAAATAGTGAGAACTTCTTGTAAACGAACAGCTTATGAAAATTACTTTTGGAGAATATTATGATTTATGAGTATCGCTTCCACGCGGTGTTCTCTGGATATCATAATAATTAATGATACCCATAGCCAACTAAATTTTAAACTGACTGAAAATTCGATGGGCGGAACGGTAAAGGAAACAATTATTAAGCGAAACGAATCCCGTCCTTATATATACATAAACATTCATAATACAATAATTATATAATCTTCTCCGTAAATTTAAATTGAAACAATATCATTTTAAAATTGTATTTTCTGGATACGAGTAGAAAAACTTACCTTACTAAATAAGCGCCATGGCGAGTCAGTCGTTAATCGTTATTCAAATTTAGTTTTAATGGTTATCAAAGATTATTATTATAATAATTTGGTTAGTTACAACCACGGTCTTAGAAGATATCTTCTAAGACCGTGGTTACAACCACAAGCACAACGTATCAGTAAATTAGGTACCCGGAAACTAGTTAATTAGGAACAGTTGTCACTTGTCAATATGCTCGATGATAATATAACAACGTTGACAAAACAGCTGGTGGTATAGACATAATATCTATGTATGATAAAATAATAAAAACACCATCTGCACCTTCTGTTCGTTTCTTGAGGACTCATGAAGGGCATTCGTAAACTGCGCTCAAATAACCTTTTTTTTATATAAACTGTACCTAAAAATATAAATTTGTTCAAAAACAGTAGCGGTTCTGTCTTGATGAAAACCAAGGCGCTATAGGTATGTGCGATTTCGTGTTTATCTGTACCCTGAACGCAGTTTACATTCGCCGCTCTTGAATATATAATTGATACAAAATTTTAATATTTTTTAAGGCTTTTTTTACACTTGATAATTCTTTCTTCTAATAACACTTTTAATACATTTTAAATGACATATTTGTTTCATAAAAATGAGTTAATGATAACTTAATGAATTTGCAATTATTGAGCTAGCTCCATCAATAAATTGAGCTTTTTTTCATATTTTTTGAAATATATATTTTTTTAAACTAAGTGTAAATAATTTATACTTTTGCAATACATCTTAATCATATTGAAGTTTTTTTTTTTTAGTTTTATCAGAACTCACATTGAAGACATACAGTGTGAATACTTAAAAAATGTAGTTATTTTAGTAGTTATAATTACCTACTTAATTTGATGCACATAGATCAATTATATTTCCTTGAAAATTAATTTCATATCAGAAAAATCTTCGATAATGGTGTTACGCGCGATTATTTTATTCTTATTTATATTTTGATTTATTACTATATTTTACAGTTTATTTACATAATATATAGTATGTATTTCTACATAAAATATACAGTTAATAATAATATACTCACCTACGAATTTGATATTCAACGAGATTTAAATTAAATACATACCTTCAATACTACAGTGTTTCGTTATGTATACAATATTTACGATACATATAGGTATTTGTAAAGTTAATTTAAATATAGTCCTCCTACATCTTTCATTAATTAATAGAAATCTATAACCCATTCTTATGCAGTAATGCGTTGTCTATAAAATGTTTAAAATCAAGATACGACATGTAATTATTCTTATCTTTTATATTGTAATAATGCGCCTTGGTTTAAACGAGTCGATTTTTACGAGCACTTTAATGAAAAAATAGTTGGTATAAGGCTTTAAAATAAAATCCTTACTGTTAATCTTTTCGGACACGAAGTTTTCAATAAGTAGGTATACTGACTTAATCCATTTTGTTCCGGTTCGTAGCATCTAGTAAAGAGACTAATATAATTTTAAAATTATTGAAGGTATACTTATTAAAGCAACTGCATTAGAGTAAAAGTAAAACACTCTTCGAAAACATCCGCCGATATAATTATATAATATATGATGATGTATAATAACAACTATTAGGTGTACACACACACACACACACACACACACACACACACACACACACACACACACACACACATATTTATATATTATACAAGTGTAATAAATAAATCAACGATTAAAATTTTTTATTCTATTAATATTGATTTGAAAGCAATAATTATCATTGATATATTATTTCAATATTAAGATTATATTAAACACCCAAGACGTGGTCTGTGTCTTGGTTCTAAAAGTTCAATCGCAGAGATAAGTTCCAGTACGATTTTTTTGTTTTCAAATGACAAAGATTAATGAACTTTTTCTATGGATTTCATTACATTGACACATTGTAGATGCATTGTTACTGTAAAACAATACACAAGGAGAGGGAAAAATAGAAATCTTTAAATTGAAATTCCGTTGAAGACCAGTAGATGGTGACAACGGGATGCGTATTTTTATGCGTAATACGAGACGTCGAGACCGTCAAAACTTCAGTTTAAGTAAGTTTTTTTTTTTATTAATAAACAGAAATATCATAAATATATAGTATGAATAAAAATTACGATTTCGTTTATTAGTTACTTGGATTTGATCAACTTAAGCGGTAAAATTGTATACTTATTCATAGTATATACTGTATACATAAACATTAAACATATGATGAACTGAAACCTGTTATTACTACTTGACAGCAAGGGTACGTTCATCCTGTATCCGACATGTGTAATGCGTGCATCCCTCGTGAATTTAACACGTGAGATATCAGCTAAATTTCAATGTTTATAAGACAGAGTAATATATCATAAATCTTATCAATTACTTAATCTTAACTTGCGTTAAATGTTTGGTCATGTGTATGTAGTTTGTTTTAATTTAATGGTTTCAAAGACTACTAATAAATATAAATGAGAAAATACGATAATAATATTGATGTAAAGATTTAACTGCTTAATCACAATATGAGTATAGAATGAGACTATTTAAATTTTTTAAATTTGAAATTAACGAATCAATGATGAATCATTGTTTTTGGAAAAAAAAGAATTTATTAGGAATAAATGTAAAAAAAACAAGGTATTTTAAAAATTCTATTTTTCACCCAAAAATTGTTAATTTTTTTTTTAAACTTTTTTTTTAATTTGTAGAAATACGTCATAATGTACGGTGAAAATTTCAAATTTTTAGTAATATTTTCCTTGGAGTAATAAGTAATAACGCAATTACTCAAGTCGGTTTAACGAAAGTGTCGTTTACGGTGAATTTCACCGTTTTTGGTTCATGATCGGCTGTTTTACCTCTCGCCTTGAAAAACTATTGAGACGAGAGCTTAATAAACCCACATAGTACCATCTACAGAAAATACCCGATCTATAAACTGGATGAAACTTTTTGAAAATTATTACATCCCGAAAAAGTGCTTACAGAAAAAAAAATTAATTTAAATATCATTGTAAAACCATAAGATCTTATGATTAGGATTTGCTTCACTCAGAATCTAAAATTACAAGTACCATAGATAAGAAATATATGTGACAAATTTATTGGTAAAAGAAAGTTTTTACGGGATGAATAATTCTTGATTTCATAAGGTTTTATTGAAAAATATCGCTAATTTACGTGTAATTATTGTTTTTCATCAAAATTCGAACTTTAAAAAGTAATAATATTAAATTTAAAAAAATGCTGACTAATGGTTTTTAAAAATGTTTCAGTATTTATTGTTAATTAAAGATATGAGTAAGATGATACTAAATTTTCAGGTCTGTATGTCAAGGATTTACAATTTTAATTGGACAAAAACTTTCAAAAAACGAGATATTTTCAATAATTAAAAAATTCTATATATAGCCCATAAGTGGTCAAATTTTTTTGAAACTTTTTCATGTCTAATAGAAGTATAGTTAATATTTTATGAAAATATTGAGTGTTTAACACCGTCATTGTTTTTCTTCATGGCTAAATATCGAAAATATATTTTATAAAAATCTCGTTTACCGCAAGTTATACTGTTTTTACTCAATTTCTTGATTGTTTTTCCATGAATATGAAACTATCGATAGAATAGATAAAAATGTCCTCCTTAGAGATCTAAAAGTAAGATAATTCTGATCTTTTAAGATGTTGAATGAAACTATTGAACTATTATTGCTACCTACCAAAAAGCGCGATAACATACATAAAAAAAAATAAATAAAAACCAAAAAACACATCATTATAAAATCAATGCATTCTCCGGTTCACTTAGAATCTAAAAATAGTCACCGTTAGCTGTTTTATGTTAAGTAAAATTTCAATTTTAAGTAGATGGAAAAAAAATAATATTGCCATTTGTGTCTACGGAATGTTCTTATAGGCTGTAAACAGTGTAAACCTATACCTAAGTAGGTTAGTATGTATAAAACATAATCCAAACGTATGAGCAATACAAATATTCATATGCACAAAAAAATGACCTTCTTAACAGCCTGTGACAAACAAATGTTATTATAATAAAAATGAACTTTATTGAATTAAATTAAAATTGGTTCAGTTTTCAAAGAAATTAATTGAATTATATTTCTCAAAATTAAAAAAATTTGAAACCATTTTACACTATGAAATATTCTACATATAACATTACTTTTGAAGTTATGACTAAATAACTAAAATCGGTTTAGTAAAAGTGTCATTCACGACAAATTTTACAGTTTTATTCGGTTTTCAGTAGTTTTTCCTCACGCATGGAAAAATCATTGAGAAGAGAGAAAAATGAACCGTTAAAGTACTATTTGCATGCGATTTCTAATCTATAGATTTGTTGGATTGATGGAACTTTTGAACTAAGTAAATGTACCAAAAAAATGTTTACATAAAAAAAAGAAAGAAAGAAACATGATGCTAAAATCAATGATTCTTTGTTTCACTTAGAATATTAATTTAACTGAATTAAAAAAAAAGTTATCTTCGTTTGTTGCGATTTACAATATTTACCATTATTTATTCTATACTTAATTCAACTTAATTCGATCATTTTTGTTGTTGAAATGAAAAAAAAAATTTAACCATACGTTTCCATCTAAATTCGATTTAAAAAAGCGCAAATGAATTTTTTGTTTCAAAGTTATTGAAAAAAATTGGTGATTTGCGCTTTTGACTATTACCAAATGTTATATAGTACAACTACATAGCATACATATTATGTAACGTATTCGACGAGAAAAGTGAAAAGTGGTACAAAATATTAAATAGCCTACAATATAGGCGTATTGTGTGGGAAAATTACATTCCGGGTGAACACATCCTTTTGGGTGTCTGCAGTTCTCACGGTTTTCTTGAAAGCCAGCTGTTTAATAAAAAGGACTCAGACTGCGAGGACCAGCTGTGACTAAAAGATTCCTGATGCAGCGTGTACCTATATGTAACTATGGACCTATGTGCATCGTGGTTATGTGCGTGTATGTGTGTGTGTATACTCATGTAGGATGGCAACCTTATCAATTATTCTTATCCTCGGTTCACTCATCTCAGCTGTCTAACACCTTTGCTCTTGCAAACCGGTGAAATGTACCTATCAGGAAAGGTCAACGTATTTTTTTTACCCCAGTATAAAACCATATTTTATTCTATTATACGAGAATAATGAAAAAAATATAGGTATAGTTACGTACCTAAACATCTTGTATGATACGTGCGTATACATATTTATAGTTAGTATGTTTGAATGCCTACTACCTAGTTTGATTCTATATAGCATTTAACGCAATATAGGTAGTAACGTTATTTTGAAAATTTCAAAACGTCAATTACATACATTTAGGACGTTAAGATTTAAAATACTGTCAATCAGCTTATACCGATATTCATTGCTATGCTAAATCAAAGCGAATGAAAACCGATGTCTAAAAATTAAACAAAAATAAAAATTCAAAATAGCACATATTTTTTCTCTTTAGCTTTAAAATAGTTAGAATATAAATAATAATTAGAAAATATCATTACCACAATTAGGGCTATGAATTGATTACTTGGTGAATTTTTTCAGCTGATAGAAAAGAGTAGCTTTCTCCACACTTAGTTTGAATTATGCAATAACGGATTCATTTTTGAAACTTTTATTTAGCACTTTTAGTATATTAAATCATTTTTACAATTTTTATTTCGTTTATAATATTATTATCAATTAAACTGAAATAATCAAAACAAACCAAAATCCACATATATTTAAATATGTTTAATGTCTTAAGCATATATAACTTTTTATTTGGTATGCAACTCCTACATAAGAGAAACGAAGAATGTATTGATTGGTTTTACAATGACGTTTTAAAAAATTATGTTCTTCGCCCAATGGGATATTCTTCGCTACTCGGATGAGTTAATGGGGATGGGTTTAATGAATTTTAAAGAAATGATAAATCATTTCTTTAGTTAAACGATTCTGAGCAATGCTTCAGAATTCAAATAAACCATTTGGATGGAAAAATTTCTTTAAATAAATATTTACAGTTTAAAATTGATGTAAAAATAGTTTATTACTTAAAATATGTACAATAATTTATTTAAACGCTTATAAAAAAAATCCCGGGTCACTATTTTTGAAATTTTTTAAGGATTGTTAAAGTAGTCTATGAGTATAACCATATTAAATTTTGAAAGGTCTATTTTTTTTAAATTTTCATTAATTTCAAGTTTCTAGTAACATTACTTTCAGAGTTATGATGAAATTACTATTTAATGAAAGTGTCATTAACTGCGAATTTTGCGATTTTGCTCCATTTTCAGCTGTTTTTCCTCTCGCCTGGAAAAACTATTGAGATGAGAGCTTAATAAACCCTCTAAGTGCTATCTGCATTCTTCATACAATCCGATCTTTAGAGTTGCTGGATGAAACTTGGAGAAAGTTAAGTTGAGCAAAAGGTGTCTAAAAAAAAAAAATAATAAAGACAAGTGGCATTCGGGGACTGCCACGATAAAGCTATTGCATATTAAATAAATAAGAAGTTGATATAATTTAAAATTTTTTTATAATTCTAGTTATTCAGGAATTTGTATCATAGAAACTACAGGCCTATGATAACTAAAATATGAAACATAAGTTTTTTTTTCTCATAAAATGAGTTTGTTTTGTTGGTATGACAATACGGTTGGCCGCGCGGTAGACAGAGAGGGGGATTACGGGATTCCACAGGTAGTGGTCACGCTTTTTCGTTACGAAAATTTTTTTTTTCAGTCACTACACCAGACCTGCGATAAAAGCTATGCAATAGCTTAAAAAAAAAAGAAAGAAAAAAAAACATTATTATAAAACCATAAAATCCTTTGTTTCTCTCAGAATCTAAAATTTGAAAAAGTTCCGGCTTGTTTTATTTAATTTTAAGCTTGAGTATACTAAGATCATTGCATCTAGCCACTTCTTAATAAGCTTAACATGACCATGCATATTCAAGTTCTTTATTAAGTATAATTCAAGTCAAATTTTCAAAGTATAATAGAATATTATTATTATTATGGTAAATATTTAGGTAATGAATAATAATACACAATATTAATCAAATAAAGAATCAATTTAAAAATAAATTATTACTTATACAAAAATATATACATCTATAATACATAGGTACACATTTTAACATATCCTACAGACTATATGATATTTTTAACAAACATTGAATCGTCATATGATGTATAAATTGAAAAATAATACATTTTCACTAATAATATTACATTTATAATGAAAACAAATTATTACAAGTACCAACTTTTTTTTACCTTTACTCATAAACTTTAATGTTAAGATTTTTTTGGCATATTATTTAATGCCGGTGTAGGCGTAACTGGGCTTTTTTGTTTTGGACGACCAGGACCTCGTTTTGTTATGATTACTCTTTTTTTTCTGGAATTTTCATCTCCAGAAACTGAAAAATTTGAATACATTAAATAATTTTACTATTGATATATTATACAATCGTAAAGGTAGGGTGCTGATTTATGATGCAATTTACCAAGATTACCCGGTGTTAATGATATACGATTTCTACGACCCACTCTACCACGTTTAGTTGTTGAAGTAGGAGTTTCTAAAATAATTCATAAAATATTTAAAAAAATTAAATCAATTATATTTTATACAATTTACTTGGAGATGATTTTGTAGGCGAATCATCATGTTCAATAGTTGTTTCGCTGCCAGTTTCTTCATGAGCAAAACTGCTCTGTAAAAATATAACAAATAATATTAATGAAATACATAATTATATCACATTAAAAAAAAAACTTACAAAAAATTAAAAAATAAATTAACATAACATTTACTCATATATACTTTATATTACAATGATTAATAATTAATTTACCTCACTATGAGGACTCAATACATAATCATCAATAATTGGACTTTCTTCAATTTTTTTTACTTTTGGAGAACTTTCAGTTTTACCATCTATTTTTCGTTTACGGTCTTTTTCTTTAAATCCTTCAGCTCTTGTTTCTTCTAACTGTCTCCTTTCTTCTTGTCTTTGGCGATCTAAATTGTTTTTTTTTTTTTTTTAAATTAGATATTTAAAAAAAATTACCATAGAAATAGTTTACTTACACTTGCTTTCAATTTCATCGTCATCCAGAAGTAATGATACCACTTCTTTTGGTTTTAAAATATCAGGTTTTAAATTTCCACCACTAATTACCATCCTTTGAATCTGATGACAAAATAATCATTGATAAATTAATCAACATAGATATTTTTTTAATTAAAAAAGTTAATCCGTTTTACAATTGTACAAAAAATATAGCATATAAAATGAAGAATATAATTAAATTACATTGTATTATTTAATAATTGATAACATGGTAAGTTGAAATTCATAATAGCAATATTTTCCTAAGAAATTTATTTTGTTTAGTTGGTTTAATTTTATAAATCATACAAAATATGCATCAACATACTTCACTTTTTTCTTTAGCTCTCTGTAGTATTCGTTCTTCGATAGAGTTCTGGGTGATTAACCTATATACAGTAACCTAGAATAGTATGTATATCTTATATTATAATTTAATAACAATTATTATTATTAATCATAGATAATATATCTATATTATTAAATTTATCAATATATAATTTATAAAAAGGCTTACTTGTTTAGTCTGACCAAGTCTATGAGCTCTATCCATAGCTTGTTGATCAACAGTAGGATTCCAATCACTGTCGTAGAATATAACAGTATCTGCAGCAGTCAAATTAATTCCAAGGCCTCCAGCTCTTGTACTCAATAAAAATACAAAAATATCGGAACTAAACACAATAAAAATAAAAAAAGAAAATAATATTTAGTTATTATATAGATTCAAAATTTAATATACCTTATTTATAATAAACTAAATAAAAACATAAAATGAAAAATATTATTTAAATTCTCATTCAAGAAAAATGAAATAAAGAATTTAAATTCAAATTTAATATTTTTTAAAACATGTAGTTAATATTTGGTATTTACCGATTTTGAAAATCAGCAACCATGTCTCTTCTTTCGGATATTTTTGATGATCCATCAAGTCTCATGTACCTTAATTTTTTATACCACATATACTCCTATAAAATACATTAAACATATCAATAAATTAATTAAAACCTTTTTTTTTTTTTTCATATGGCATAGTTATCCGGGAGTGTAGACCCTAAGGTCTACAGTTCGGATGCCAGTTTGGCAGAATTTCTATTGGGGCACCCGTAGGTTTCTGCCATGCCCCGGAGTGGGGGATGGCAGTCTCTCTCCGAAGACAGTTGTTTCCTGTCCAAGTTAGAGAGACTGCTAGAGGCCGGGTTCGAACCAGTGACGGTACGCGTTGTAACCGCCACCTGAGTCCACTCGGCCACTCCGTCCCCCCTTAATTTTATTAAAACCTTAATTCAATTATTTTCATTACCTCTAAAATATCAATCATTCTTGTCATTTGTGAGTAAATCAAAACCCTGTGGTTTTCTTGTTTTAATTGTGTAAGTAAATTATCCAAAATTTTCAATTTTCCACAGTCAGTAACCAAACTTTGCTTGTCTAAAAATTGTATTGGAAATCATTTTTATGTAAAAATGTATTATTTACAGTTTACACTTTACCAGGAATACTAATGTGGAACCATCCATTCTGAGGTCTTAGAGCATTTAAACCTCCAATATTTTCACAGGACCATTGATTATGATTGAAACTTGAATGACCATTAAATATTAGATCATGGCCTTCAGTAGAATCACAAGCTTCATGCCGTTGCCAGATATATGCTGCTGATCTACTACCAGGAACCCATAATTGGCGGGCTTTTGATGTAACTTTTGGATAATGAAAATACATAAATGATGGCAATTGTGTTGGTTGACAGTTATGTATTTGAGGTGGTCTATAGTTATAGTTATTCAAATCCATCGATTTATTATCAATGTATATGTTTTCCATTGTTATATTCATGTCAGAATTTGCCTTTAAATTAATAGTAACAATTAATATATTTTTTTAAATAAAATTTTATATCATTTATTGAATTATACTTGTTTAATGCGATGCAATTTATGCTCCATTGTTTCATGAATACGGTGATAAATGCAAGTTGTGTGAGTGATGGTACAAGTACTAACAATAGGAGTTATAAATATGAAAGCTTCTGGTATGACTTTGTCAATAAATGGCCATAGAATACTATTTTTTTCCCATACATTTTTTTCTTTAATCAATTTATTCATTTTTTGTAGAATTAAAACATAAAGAATACTGTAAATAAATAATTATTAGTTGTTATAGGATGACCCACTAAAACAATTCATTACCTGTAAAATAATCCGCCATTAGTAATTTTAAATAATTCAGTTGCTGACATTTTCATAAATCTACTAAAGGAAAACATGTTACTACCATTGAATTCATCTGAAAACATAGAATACTCAAAAATTTTTATCCATATTTATATATTTTTATGTTTTTCAATAAATTTAATACTTACCATTAGTAACAGGAAAACAGCTATGATGTACATGTTCAACATTATAAATACAAAATTTGTTAGTAAGCAAATGTTGCTTACTCAAAAAGTTATATCTAACCGAGTTATCAAAATATATAAGCTTTGAAACCATATATTCTGTAGGATGGAAAAAAAAAGGTGATTTAGCTTCTCTTCTTTCAAATAATTCTGGATGATTACAAACCTAAGATAAAAAAGATAACAGTGATTAAAGAAATTCATAAGTTTTAATATTAAATTTGATCATGTCACACAAACTTTTCGAAATTGCATAACCAAATTCATTAAATTTGATGTTACATTTGGAGAAGACTGGTAAGACCCAGCTGAATGCAATAGATCTTCAATACGAATTTTTTTTCTCAGAGCTATAAATAGATAATTAAATATAATTATAAAATTTCTAAATTTAAATTAAATGTAATACCAGAATAAAGCATTTTTTGACGAGAAGTAAGTGGACAATACATCAAAATTTCAATTTTGTCAGATAACTCATTTTCTACATCTTTCTTTATTCTACGCAACATGAATGGTTTTAAAATTAAATGTAACCTGGATAAGTGTTCTGGAAAAAAAATATGTAAACAATTAAACATTATCTTATTTAAAAAATTAAAGATTAAACTTAATATTTACGAATTTTTTTAATTTTTGGCAATGAGTACATGATCTACTCATTACTTTATATCAACGGTGCACAACCTGATGGTTAATATATGGGGGTAAGAATAGAAATATTGTATACATAATTAAGTGTTGTTAATAGGGGGGTTATCTGATCAAAATAAATACATTGGGGAGTCAAGGATTAAAAAAGGTTGCACACTACTACTTAATATACTACAATAAGCATAAGTACTATACTTAAAAGTTAAAACTAATGATGTCAATACTAGTAAAATACTTAATGACAATAAAAAAAAAAGATAAAACAATATATCAAACTACATTTTATCTTACTTTCATCAATGCCCGTTTTATTTTCTGCATGACTTTCTATGTCTTTAGAGAACCATTCAGTAAATTCATCATGAGAATCAAACATTGTTGGCATGATAAAATGCAATAAAGCCCAAAGTTCAGCCATACTATTCTGTACTGGAGTACCAGTTAACAACAAACGATTACGACATCTAAATGTCAGCAATAGTTTCCACCGTACACTGTAATACACAATTATGATATTGAATAGTCTTAAACTGTCAATAACAACTTTATATACCTGTTGGTACTTTTAATAGCTTGAGCTTCATCAAGAACTAAATACTGCCACTTGATACGGTTAAAATATTTAAAATCACTCACTATCAACTGATAACTAGTTATAACCACATGAAAACTAGCATCTTGAGTGTGCAAACCTTTTTGATCCCAAAATTGCCTTAAAATTTTTCTTTCCTGTATAAGTTTACAAAAACAAATAATATTAGATATATATAGTCTATTCGGAATGAGATAATATATATGAACATTATTTTAAATTAGGAACCTGTGGATTTCCCCAATATGGCACAACTTTGAATGATGGAACAAATCTAGCTATTTCTTGCTGCCAATTGTGGAGAGTTGATGATGGAGATACAATTAAAAATGGACCCCAAACACCTATCATGTCCAAAAAACAAAATTTAACTTAATTATAAAAAAAAAAAAAATTCAAATTCAAATAGTCTTATTTCATTAATGAAAATCATAAATAACGTAATGAAAAAGTAAACTTTGTATTAGTAACTTACGATAAGTTTCTGCAATGTGGCATAAAAATGCAATAGATTGTACTGTCTTCCCTAACCCCATTTCATCTGCTAATATTCCATTAATTCCCTAAGATTCAAAAATAAAATAAAAAATTAATATTTGTTACTTATAGTTGACTGAAATGTTTTCAAGTTTGAAAAATGTACTTGGTCGTAAAGATTTGCAAGCCAATTCATCCCTTTTAATTGATAATGTTTCAAATTCCCTTGAAATATTGTTGGCTGTGGTCTCTCTTCATTAGGAGGAGGAGTATTGATTTTGAAATCTGGATCATTAAATTCAATCGACTGTCGAACTTGAGCATCCAATGCTTTTTGAGTGTTTTGCAGTGCTTTATCTTTATATACTTCGCTAATTATAAAAAAAAAAAAAAAATTAATAAATAAATAAAAAAAAATATATATAAAATTAGTGACATATTCATTTATTGAAAGTCAATCAAGTCGTGTTAATAACTAAAAATTTTTCAAAACAAAAAAATAACTTATGAAGTAAATTTTTATAAAATTTCAAAGTTAAGTAAAGAAGATGGTGAATCTTTTAAGAAAAGATGTATATACTAGAATTAAAATTGTATTATATGAGACTTAAAGTACCGGATTCTTTTGAACTTATTTAATCAATATTAGACTACTGCAGATAACTGGTAAAATATAAAGTTTCTGTCCTTTGTATTATTTATAGTTGTGATAAAATAACTAAAACGTATTTAGAAAAATCTAGTTAGTTTTACAGGAATGATTAGCCGCATAGAAAAAAACATTTTGGTTGATACTTTTTTTTTAATTGAACAAACTATTGAGAAATTTGAAAAATTACATCTTTAAAATACTCAAAAAAAAAAAAAAAAAAAAAAAAAAATGATAATCTATAAAGAAAGGGACTGAATAAAATACGTGAATCTTTTTAACTACTTGAAAATGTAGTGGCAATATAAATAAGAAAAAAAATTATTGTAAATTTAAAATTAATGTATTAATCAAGGTGTATTTATTTCCTCGAAATCACATGAGTATAATGTAGATTTTAATTGATGTACATTATTAAAGGTTAAAAGATAATTATCACTTTAACAAATAAACCTCAAAAACAAGTCACAACAAAAATATCCATAAAAATATTAATACTTAATACACAATTTTTAATTTAATATAAAATATAATGATTTATTAATTAATTTTCTTAAATATTTTAAATCAAAATATCACATTACATCATTAAAAAAATTTGTATCATGATTATACAATATTGAATTTTTATTCAACATTTAATAATTAAATTATTGAAAATATTAATTTAATTTAATTAATTCAATAAATATTATTAAATACCTGTTATAATTTTCAATATGCATCAACCTAGGAATTTTTTCTTCATCTAATTGATTTAGAATTCGTAGCTGTTCTTCGGCAGAACTTTGCCCAAGTTTTTTTGACATAAAGTGAGCATACAATTCAGTTTGTGTGATTAAAAAATTTAATTTTCTTTGTTGACGTTTGGCCTATATTTTAATACAAGATACACTTTAATTAAAAATTCAATAATACATTGAAAATAAAAGTTAAACAAGACAATTATTATTTTACTGACTTCCATCAGTTCTACATCCATTTTTCTTTGTTCTTCAGCTTCCTTTTCTTGTTTCTTACGAGTTTCACGTTCATTGCGGTCATAACGTTTCCAATATGTTAACATCTCTCGTGTAAGACGTTTTGCACGCCAAACATTTTCTTTCATATTTTTCTGACTCTAAAAGTAATATTTTAAATTTCAAAAGAAAAATTTAATATAATAAAAAAATTACTTGAATTGCTTTTTGACGCAAATGCTTCATACACGATTGGGCTGTTCGACGACAAGTAATTAATATTTCTTTGTGATTATTATTTTTCATTCTATGGACCTATAAATAAACAATTAAAAAACAAAAACAATTCATCATTTATATTTTAATTCAATTACTTTTCCCATTTCTTTTTTTGACATATGTAGCCATAACTTCTTTCTTTTCATAAATATAACTTGAGCTGTTTTTGCTTCTAACAAGGCTTTCTTCTTTTCAAGTTTTAATGTTTTAGCTGTAGGGCTTAATGATCGCGTTTTTCTTTTAGTAAGCTTTTTATCATTATCGGAATTCTAAACATGTGTACAAACAAAAACATAAAACATTTTTACTACAAAATATTTTAAAAAATTATTTATAAAATAATTGTGTACCTTGTGTTTATGTTTAACATTAGTAGTTTTTGATTTCTGGACATTTTTCTTTTCTGTTCTGGTTTGATATTTATCAAAATTAGATAATAAACCAGAACTATAATAACGACAACGGTTTTTCTGCAAAAACAAGTTTTAATTGATTACGAATATTCAAGTTTAAGATTATTTTTTAATAAATGATATAAAATTTGGTTTGATGACTAAAATTTGTAAAATTTTAACAGTCAGCGCTTAATTTTATAATAATTTTCTGCAACTTCAACTATTTAAAAGATATGGCTATTGTATGATAACAATATATTAAAACATATATTTAGTGTCGATTTTTAAGTTTTATATTTACATATTAAATCAGTTTTGATTAGATTAGTAACATACATGTTAAGTTATACTGTCATAGTATATCTTAGAAAGAAAATGGAAAAATTTGAGGAAAATGTATTACAATAAGTAATGTATTGTGAATAATATAAATTAGTTTAAAACAAATCAATTTACATTTTTAGCAGAAAAAAATTGTTGCTGGCATTTCTTTTTATACAAGTGTAGTTTTATCAAGCTTTGAAGGTCTTCTTCTGTAACTGTATCATCAGGATCATCAGAATCATTGTTATCCAACAGTAAACTTTGTAGCCACAATCGATCATCACCAACATTGGATAAATTGTAAAAACGAGAACGGTCAACAATTCTTTCTAAAATAAATAGTTACAATTTTACATAAAAAAGAAAAAACATATTCATAGGCACAATTATACAGAGAAAATAATTGTTAATCTACCATCTCTGAAAATGTATTTTTTGAATAGTAATTAATAAAAATAAAAATAAATAATAATACAATTTAATAAGTCATGTATATAATGTTCATGTCTTATTTAAACTAATAATTTAAAATTTAATGAAAATAAAAACAAAAACTAAGCGGATATTTTTTGAAAAATAGTAATCATTTGTCATAATTAAATCATGATCATGATTCACATGACATAAGAAACCGTATAAAAATGACAGAGCAGCTTTTGTAAAAATGAAAAACATATTCTGTAGCCATCAATCAAACATGGATTTCAGAATCAAAATGATTTGTTGCTATGTATTCACCGTACTGCTTTATGGAGTTGACTTAGACTCAATCAAAAGTTTTGACCAATCGAATTCAAGCATTTGAGATGTAGATATACTGCAGAGTATTAAAAATTAGCTGTTGCGATCACATAATGAATATTAATGTACTTGAAAAAATAAATAAAGAACTTGAAGTAGTGAAAATAATAAGATTACGAAAACTTCAGTATCTAGAACATGTTATAATATGACATCCAGAAAAATATAGTCTACTACAACAAATAATGAAGGGTAAAATAGTTGGAAAAAGGAGCTGTAAAAGACCTCATATTTCTTGGTTGGATAACCTTAGAAAATAATTCAATAAATATATGATACCTTTATTCAAAGCAGCCGTGAATAAAGATAAAATTACTAACATGATTGCCAACATTCGTTAACAAATATGATACTTGAGGAAAAATATTATTAAAACTTTAAAAATGTATAAAACAAAAAAATTATTACCTACTAAATTTGTTAATACTGATAGAATAATATTTGAATAAGCTTATATTCAATGTTAATGTCAAAAACCAAAAATTTCAATAGATTATAAAGTAAAACTTCAAGAAAATATAACAAATTTCCTATTTTTTAAATTTTATTCATACCTAACCTAACCTTAATATTTGTAAAATTATTGGACTGATAAAAAAAATATTTATAAAATATATATGTATATATCTACTAGATGTAATTATTTTATAATATTTCCATATGCTCAAAAAATTTTTAGGACATTTAAAAAGTGAAACACTTAATTCTTGAGCACATATCAATAAAAAAAATAAAATAAAAAAATAATTTTTGATTTAAAAAAAACCTTTCTCATCTCCCTCACAAAAAAAAAAAAAAAAAAAGCCGATAAGATAATGGTGGTGGAAGTTCGTCCTTCGTCGCTTCGCTCCTCGGACAAGATAATGGTGAGGAGTGTATAGCACTTTCTATCATGGGATCACCTGGTTTACGATAGTTTAGTTGTATGGTACTTTACATTTGAATGCAATGATAAATCATTGTAAGTTAAGTACAGGGTACAGTAGTTGGGTGGGATACACGAGATGCATTGCTAGATTAGGCATTATTGGATAGATTTTGGGATTATTTTATATTATAAAAAAAATACGATTCTGAACGAAGATCAGTTGAATAATTTAATCCGTCTTTGAATAGCTCAAAAAAAGTCAAAACTATTCAAAAATAGTACCACGTATAGATGATGCCAATATAAACATTTGGTGAAAGTTTCAAGTCTCTATAATATGTTTGAAGTAAATAGTTATTTATCGCATGAATTTTTGATTTCGTAAAGATTACAGCTTCAGAAGTTCGTTAAAATTTTTTGATTGAACCGATCGCGATATTTTAATACTTTTTGCAAGTAAAACTTGTGCAAAACAACTAAGTAAAGAAAACGCCAATTTAAACATTTGGTGAAAGTTTCAATTTTTTTCGACTTATACTTTTTGAATTAGAAGAAATATCAAAAATCGTTGAAGGCTAAATTGTTATTTTACGCAATTATGTAAAAATTTTAATTTCAAACGCTCTTAAAAATTTTTGATATTGTTCCAGTAGACATTTTTTTGCACAGAATTGTAGGAAAACTTACGGACAACTTGGTACCAAATTTTCAATTCTTAACTTTGAATACTTAAAATTTTATGAATTTTCAACTACAAAATAACTTCAAATTTTCGCGATTTTTTACACATTTCGTAAAAATGTGAACTTTCTACGCATATAAAAAAAAATTGTGACAAACGATTTCTGATTTTTTTTAATGACGATAAGTACAACTTATGAGGAACCTTGTAATAAATTTTCAAGATTTTTTGGCCAGCCAAATTTTTTTTATCCACGTTTCAGAAAAAAAACTAAGAAAAGTTCAACATTTCAACTGTCTATAAAAAGTTCAAAAAAGTCAAAAATTGTACCACATATATGTGTTTTCAATATAAACATTTGGTGAAAATTTCAGGTTTCTACATCTTTTGGTTTTTGAGTAACGGCTAAATAAAAAAATTGATTTCGTCGAAAATGGGTTTTGCACAAAAAGTACCGGTTTTTTTAATACAATTTAATTAATTAATAACAATGAATTACCCTCGTATTTTTTATAATTATGGTAAGCCGAACTTATGGCCAACCTTGTATTAAAATTTCAATTGTTAGCTTCTAATAAAAAATTTTTTATGAATTTTTACCTACAAAATACATAGCAAATATACATGATTTTGACGAATTTTGTCAATATTAGCACTTATAAACGCTTATAAAAAAATTTTGTGCCTATGTATTTTTATAATTTTTGAATGGGAGTTAGAACAACTTATGTGGACCGTTCTATTAAATTTTCAAGTATTTCGTCCGAGCTACATTTTTTTTATCAACATTTATAAAAAAAAAAATAAAAAAAATCGAATATTTCAAATGCCTATAAATTGATTAAAAATGAGTGAAATCTTTTGAAAATAAAATTATATAAAGAAAATGCCAATATAAACAACTGATAAAATTTTCAAGTTTCTACAACTTATACTTTTTGAAAAAAAAACAAATCGCAAAAATCGTTTGAGGCTAAACCGTTGTTTAACGTGTTTTTGTAAAAATTTAAATTTCAAACACTCATAAAATTTTTTTGTCTGAATCCGGTAGAGTTTTTTTTTGCAGATAATTGAAGAAAAACTAATGAAAAACCTTGTACCAAATTTTCAAAACTTATTTATAAAAGAAAAAATTTTTACGATTTTTCAACAACAAAATTATTTGCAAATTTTCGCAATTTTGTACATATTTCGTATAAATTGGAACTTTGAGCACTTATAAAAAAAAATTGTGACTTACGATTTTGGATTTTTTTTTATTAGTTATGGAACAACTTATAAGAAACCTTGTATTAAATTTTCAAGATTTTCTGGCAAAAAAAAAAAAATTTTATCGTTATTTTAAAAAAAAATACTTAAAAAAATTGAAAATTTCAATTGTCTATAATTAGCTCAATAAAAGTCAAAATACTTTGAAAATTTAACGGTGTATAGAGAACACTAATCTAAACATTTGGTGAAAATTTCAAGTATTTACATCGATTAGTTTTTGAGTTATAGCAAAATAAAAAATTTGATTTTGTCGAAAACTGGTTTTGCGTAAAATATACCGTTTTTCCCTCATTTTTTAAGGGTTTTTCCCGGCGCGTTAAAAAAATATTGAAAATTTTTAACTTTTGACCCCCCAAAGTACCAACTAGATTCAATTTCCTTTCAGAAAAGTTGCTATATAAGGCAATCGAAGCATTTTTACTGCCCTAAATCGTGTCGACAGACACAAAAATAAAAAAAAAATAAAAAAAAAAAAAAAACACACATCATTGTAAAATCAATACATTCTTCACTCCGTTCAGAATCTAAAATTAAAAATATAGTTCTAGGATCTTCCATAGCTGTTTACAAATTTATACAGGGTTATTCAGCATTTGTGTGATAGCAATTTTATACATAAAATACATAAATATTTTCAATAAAGTAAAATGTATATTTTGAAAGTTTTTTAATTAAGGAAATCTAAAATGATAAGTTCAAAGTGTTTTACTAAACCATATAGGGTTGTTAGTTTTAGGGGTTAACTTTTAAAAATCAAATGGGAACCTATATTATTAATCGTCAATGAAAGTGAAGGTATTTTTAAATTCATATTAAGGAATGATTTAAATTTTTGAAATTGTATTTTGGTTAGTATATAATGCATTTAACACATATAATGCCACAAAACTTTGAAATCTATCTCTAAACTAGAGTTTAGCGTTAATTTATCTTTTATAATTAAAATTTACTAAAAAAAGACCAAATTGTATTGGCGAACAAATTATAGGTTCCAACTTTATTTTAAAAAGTTAACCCTCAAAACAACCCTTTAAGGGAAGTTAAAAATATGAAATTTACTAACCTAAACTTTAGATTTTCCTAAATAAACTTTTATAATATATATATATATATATCTGATAAAATTGATAAAGCAAAATTTCTGAATCTCCCTTTAAATAGTTTGATAAGTACTTGTATCAGGTTAATTCATTCAAATGAAAATCTCTAAGTTAAATACTTAGATTACAAACTTACCTTCAGGAGTTTCAAGATCGCTGAAATCGCCATCTAAATCAGTATCACTAGAATCCTCTCTGAAAATACATTGCAATAATACTTTATAATTACATAGGTACAACAAACTACAGAATATTTTTAAGTGCTTCTATAAAATGTGGTCTACTTTGTCTGAGCGATCTACCAAGCGTAGACCATTAATCATAGAAACTAAGCAAATATATTCGGATGATAACAATTTTAAGTTGTTACTAAAGCCCGGATTCTTACGCATTTGCGTGTTTTTTCCAAAGATTCCAAAAAGTAACTACCTAGTAAGCTATAAGATTGAAATATAGTCCATAGATCTGAAATACAAAGTTATATTTTGCATATTTCTGCATTTTACAATTTTGTATTACATATAAATGGTTTTTAAATGCATAATATGTATTATTTTGGTTATATTAATTAAAATAACATATTTATAATTATATTTATAGTCTATGTAATTTAACAATTTTGATCTTAAACTAAAATTTGAATCTTATAGCCGCAAAATTTATTAAAAAAAAATAATTTTTATATTGATTTTTCAGATTTAAATTACAATATTTTGAAATAAACATATCAAAAAAAAGGAATCATATAAATATAAAATAATTTTATGCATAAAAACTAATAAAAATAAAAGACATATAATTAAATTTGTTTTTGCATATTTTTTATTATTAAGGGTATACTCCAACAAAATAAAAGCATGAATACATATTTTTAAGGTTTTTAGATTATATAAATCCGGGCCCTAGATATTACACTTGTGCAAATGCATTATTCACTTTTAGACCTAATATTTCTAAGGAACATTTCTAACTGTATAAAAGATAAGATTTGTTTCATTGGTTCCCATCAGTGGCGTAGCTAGAACATTTTTTTTTTTTTTTGTGGGTTGGGGGGTTAAATTTTAAATCCGCATTTCTACATAAATAACAATTTCTCTAATATTAATTAGTTTCTTAGGTTATAATTGATAAAATATAAGTTATAGAAAGATAAGTGAAGCGTATAATTATTTAGGTTTATAAAATGAAATAAACATAGTCTTTGAAAAACATACATAACTACATAAGTGCATTGTGTTATATAATTTATGTTTAAAAATTAATATTTAAACGTTTTGAATGCTTAGCTAGCTTAACTTAATTAAACGTTGTCAGTCTTGATAAAAATCTCAAGATGAATGTATAATAATGCCAAACCATTAAGGAGTTGCTGACAAATTGACAAAATCTATTTGTAGAACAGGAAACAAATTGTATTACCTACCAGAAAATGATTTTATTTGATAACTAGTTTAGTAATTATAATTTATGATTTTTAAATTATTGTTTTATTTGTACATAATATTCAATATTAATGACAATAATTGAAAATTTAGAAAAAAAATTTGGGGGAAAGGGTTAGGGGGTTGTAATCCCCTAACTCCTCCTCTGGATACGACACTGGTTCCCATATATTACTTGTTGAAATGTAAGTCATAAATTATCCGTTATCTGTATATAAATACTTCTAACACATTTAGAAAAAATAATTTTAAAAAACTCATACTTCTGTCACAGCAAATGAAGAAACTGCTGTAGCATTTTTATGAGAATACAAATTACTCTAACAATTTGAACAAGTTGATTAAATATCAAATAATTCATACAAAATTACTCATTATTGAGAATGTATAACATTGAATATTATTATGACCAAGTTACTGAAAAAGGTACAGATTTCATAAACAACAGTAGATCACATTCTATAATAGCAACTATTTTTAAGAAAATTACTTCTTACCCAAGAGGTGTTTTAAAAATGTTTTCTACATGGTTTAGATACGGTTCTATATTAATAGCTTGAATTATCTGCTGGTAATGTAATGGTAATGCTATACCATTGTTATTCATTTCACCATTCATTTTTATATTTTATTATAGATAACAATTAAAAATAATTTTTTATGCAAATTAGAGGCAGTATACTTCACTAAATGACTTGACGAGGAACAATTTCAGAAAAATAAAAATATTCGTTAAAACTAAAACATCAATAATGAGGTGTTCAAAAAACAAATATAAATTTAATATTTATGTAAAAACATCTATTTATCGGCTTTTTAGTTATTTATGATAAATGATAAACAGAATAACTTTATTATCTACGTAATAAATACAAAATATTCACAGCCTTCTTCTATATAGATTATAGGGATGGGTACAGTTCGGCCCCGTGATAAGAGTTCGGCCCAGTGATAAGGAATTTTAGGTTTTTAAGAGTTCGAACACTAACCTCAAAATACAAAAATTCAAATTATTACCAACCATTCGACTTTGTAAATAGTTCCACTACGATTTTTGAGTATATGAATTTCTCAGCCTGGTCCCAAGAGCCATACATTATTTATCCGTCCGTTAAAATTTTAAATAGTAAATAACCGTCTATAATAACTTTAACGGTTATTTTACACTCTCGACCTTCCCACGTCTGCCATCGAGTGTCCGCCTGCTCGGACGACAACTTTTGCCGTTGTGCATTATCGCCGGTCGTTCCCGTTTGCCGTTGTGCAATATCGCCGGTCGTTCCCGTTTGCCGTTGTGCATTATCGCCGGTCGTTCCCGTTTGCCGTTGTGCAATATCGCCGGTCGTTCCCGTTTGCCGTTGTGCATTATCGCCGGTCGTTCCCGTTTGCCGTTGTGCAATATCGCCGGTCGTTCCCGTTTGCCGTTGTGCAATATCGCCGGTCGTTCCCGTTTGCCGTTGTGCAATATCGCCGGTCGTTCCCGTTTGCCGTTGTGCAATATCGCCGGTCGTTCCCGTTTGCCGTTGTGCAATATCGCCGGTCGTTCCCGTTTGCCGTTGTGCATTATCGCCGGTCGTTCCTGTAGCCGTTGTGCTATACACTTTGATCTGTCGCCGGTACGTCCACGGAGTGGATCCTGTCGTCGGACGTTCTGTTCGATCCAACTTGGTGTTGCGCTATTGATTATTGCCGTCAATTGTGGACCGGGTTAAGTTGCCATTTTATATACCGTGTAGTATTATTATTTATGTCATATGTTTCTGTAATTTATATACATATATATTTCAATTCATTGTGAGAGGGCGCCCCAATTTTGTATTTTTAATTAGGTATTAGTTATTTGTCAATAGTAGTGTGGTTGTTTGTTGCCCATCAATACAAAATAAGTATGTTCTTTTTTTATTATATACTGTTGTTCCTCTGGGTTTAATTGAGGCCAGTGTTCCGACCTTGCGGGCCAACCATACATTAGGAGCACTTTGGTACAGTTTGTAATATAATAAATTACCTTATTGTTTATAAGATATTAATTAAATATGCACTCCTAATTAATAAGTTTTTTGATTAGGAAGTACTACATTTTTATAAAACAATTTTCAACATAACTATTTAGTATTTATTTGTATTTTGTATATTAACAGCTTATTTATCACTAACTTATAAAGTAAATAATTTCCTTATTTTTACAATGTAAATAATATAATATAATACTTTACATGTTACAAATAACACTTCAAATTTCCATTAGGTCTTAAATTTAAAATTAACCCTCATAGCTTTTATAATCTTTATCATCTTAAAAAAACTATTATTATCATTATTATTATAACGTAGCTTAGCATAAGTTTATCCAAATGCATTAAATATAAAATGTATTGTCATTCTATTGTTTTAAATCAAATAAATCCAATAGATATTTTATTATATCTGTGAATAACTGTGATACTAATATAAATTTTTTAATTTATTATATAGACTGTTATATCTGCTATTTACCTGCCATTTACTTGCCACTTACCTACGAGAAAAAAACGGTTTTTTTAAGACCAACCTCTGCGATTTTACTGTAAGTAAAAGAAAAACGGTTTTTCTCAAGACCAACCAACTTTATATTTATACATATATTTCTTTTGTTTGTTTAATATTTTTTTAAGTTTTGTGTAGCATTGTTAAAATGGCATTGAGAGACCACGACTACGTCATTCCAGCCAATCATGAAGAAGTTCCAAATCTCAACCTCTTCCTACAAGATCACACCTACGCCCAACGTCCTGTCATTCAGATTCAAGAACAACAAGAAGAAGAAGATCAACCACAAGAAGAAGATCAACTACAAGCAGAAGGAGAAGTTCAACCACAAGAAGAAGGAGAAGTTCAACCACAAGAAGAAGAACAAGATCAACCACAAGAAGAAGAAGAACAACAACAAGATCAACCACAAGCAAGAACTTATAGGACAATCCCTGGCATTCGGCTCAACTCAAAATTTTATGTTGATAATTTTGGATATAAATATTATAAAAAAAAGTTACTCGTCAATAGAATAACTTTGGTTTGTGAGCGACAAAAAAATCCCAATCGTCTTATATGTCATGGTTCAGCATCTATCAGTAGAAACGAGATGGACAACCAAATTTTGATTGTAGTTCCACACAATCATGAGCCGAATGAAATCGACTTAAATGTGCCATTCCTGAGGAACGCTCTAGGTGAAAGAGCTATTGATCGGACAATCACAACCCCATCAATTCGAGGTCTCTATAATAGCGAAATAACTAAGTAAGTTAATTAACCTAATTATTGTGGTGAAATACAAAAACATAAATTATGCTATTTATATGATAATTTTTTTAACTTTTGATAGGCATCCGCAGGCTGCCATTAGCTATACATTCCTCCAGGCACAAGCCAGAACAAAAAGAATGAGACTATCGAGACGCCCACAATTACCTCAGGACATGCACGATCTTGCAGAAATGTTGAGAGACCCCCGGAATGCAAATTACGCCTCAACATTTCAAATTCCTTCAACTGCCTTTTTCAATCAAGAATTGATTGTAAATGGAGTAACTGTTGGAATTATTTTTGCGAATACTTCGGCAATTGAAAAGTATCGTGAACAGTTGGCTACAGTAGAGATTATCGGAATAGATGGTACGTATAAGACGCTACCTCAAGTGCCAATGGACTTGCGATCTTTCCTGACATTTCAAATTCTCTACAAAAGCGTAGTAAGCAATTTTTTATGGATATATTATTTGTTATTACTTATTACTGACGTCAGTAATGCAATGCTCTAAATATTTTTTTTTTTTTTTACAATTTAGGCGTTTCCAATGGTCTTTGTCCTTTTGGGGAGTGAGACAGAGGAAACATATTGTGCATTATTCGCTGTGATACGCAATATTCTACCTTTGAATTATGATGGAATCCGTTTTGTTACTGATTATGAGCGTGCTCTTATGAATGCTGTCCAACAAATCTTCCCTAACAGTAACTTATTATGCTGTTGGTTCCATTATACTCAGGTAATATAAACAAACACATTTTGTTGATCATACCTGTCAGATTAATTTAATGATATTTATTTTAATGTTATAGTCGGTTGTTAGATATTGTCACCGAAAAGTGAATGGTGTTTTGAACTTGGTGAAGAGGCATGATGTGGCAGCTCGTATTTTCAGAATGGTAAATTTGATTTTCTCTTTTACAAGTAAATATTATTGTATTTCAATTATATTTTATATTTCAGGTACTAGCATTGCCTCATCTACCGGCTGAAAGGGGTCATCCGGGGTGCCCTAATTTTTGTATGGAAGATGGATTAATTATGATTATCAATTACACCTTACAATTTCCTGAAATTAATGAGGTTATGAATCGTTTCCTGATGGACTACATTCATCATTATTGGTTTTTGCAAATTGGTCCACGATTTCTAAGTGTTTTTGGTCAAGATCACCGGACCAACAATTACTTAGAATCCTTCCATGCAACGTTGCTCACTCAAATTGGACGCCACCCTAATATTTGGGACTTTCTTCGTGAGTTGTCTTAGTTGTACTGACCATACTGTGGTCTCTATGTTGCATTATCCCATAAATGTTTGTGTTATGTGTTTTATGTTTGTGTTATTGTTAGGTACATGTTTAAAATAATCGACAGTGTAACATCAATTCTTAAGAACAAAATCAGTAAGTGTCATGAATATTTGTATTTAATTTAATAAATTTTTTTTTTTCTATTTGCTCTATCTTTTTATTATTGATTTTATAAGCTTAGCCTGGTGTAAAATTTATTTAACACCATTATAGAGATTAGGTTAATGTGTGAATAGTAGTTGTGTTGTGAATATTTTTGCTTTGTTAATGGTGTGCATGGTACCATGCTTTTTGTTAAATTCGTGTTGCTTTTAAAAGTATCTCTAGCATGGCAAATTGTTTTAAATTATAATTTTTGTCAATAATATTATATTTTTAATAATAAATATTTATGTTTATTTATATTTTAAACAGAAAGACTGACTATTGTGGAAAATCAGTTCTTTGTAGAATTTCAACAAAGCATCAATAATCTCACGGTAATTATTTTCAATATTTGAAAATAACATAATCGCTGTTTTGATTGCGGTTGAATAATGGTCAACTGTATGTATTAATTTTTTTTAGATCAGAGATGGCACTTCCAGATCTGAAAGAGAAAATTCGACAAGAATTATTGCAGAATCTGTTCAGCAACTAAACAGAGACGGTGATCTATTGATGTTTTTGAGGAGGACTGGTCATCGAAATGATGGCTATGTTCAACAACAAATTGGAGCCTATCCCTGAGTAGGTTGTAAACACTGTACATATTTAAATTTACTTTTCTACTTGTCCACTTACAAAAAAATAAATCAGCTATGTCATTAATTGTACTTATCGTTGTAGGAGGTCTGCTATTGTTAGTTCCGGATCAATTAAACAGCCCATTTTTCACTGACCAATCTATTCACACAAACACATATACTCATATTATACACACCTTACACATCATTACACCACAGCTCACTAGTATTTGCGCGGCGAACCTAACCACTGCTAGTTGAACTATAACACTTACACCAGGCTAGTGCAACTCTGCTGGAGCGTTTTGTACCGTACAGTTCTATCGTACAACCACCGTTAGCGCTACATGTCTTGGCGGCGGTCGAACACTGGTTAGGTAATATCATACTTATCTATGGGTTGTTAATATAAATGACTGGGTTTTATGGATTTTAATGTTATTTAAATATTATTACAGGTGTCCATCAATAATTGATAAATGATTCTAATTTTTTCTTATTTTTCTAAAATCTGTTTTCAGAACCAAGAAGTGTTGAACTTATTACATTTGAGAACAACACCGAAGTACAAGCAAATTAGAACGCACGCACTCACACACACACACACACGCACGTACGCACGTACGCATGCACTCACACATACATACCTCTCTTTCTCTCTCTTTCTATGGACAGGGGCTTAGAATTCTTTCAACTACCCGATCAACAAACAGAAGTGGGTCAATCGTTCCGTAGTTCTACACGGGACTAAATATCTTTGCGATTTGACCCAAGCACTGTTCATGTTGTATCGGTTGCGCGAAAATATCCTAAATTTATCATTTCAGATTGCCCAAGAATTAATCATTTTTTACCAAACATAACTTTTAAATCCTGATATCAAACCATCTCATAAAAATTTTATCAATAATTTCACTAGACTAATTAAGTCTCGCTTTTCTATTAAACCATTTATTACTTTTTATATCATAAGACATACACGCCTCCCTTTTTCTCTCTCTCTCTCTCTCTCTCTCTCTCTCTCTCTCTCTCTCTCTCTCTCTCTCTCTTTCTCTCTGAACAGGGGCTTAGAATTCTTTCAACAACACGATCAACAACCAGTAGTGGGTCGATCGTTCCGTAGTTCTACACGGGACTAAATATCTTTGCGATTTGACCCAAGCACTGTTCATGTTGTATCGGTTGCGCGAAAATATCCTAAATTTATCATTTCAGATTGCCCAAGAATTAATCATTTTTTACCAAACATAACTTTTAAATCCTGATATCAAACCATCTCATAAAAATTTTATCAATAATTTCACTAGACTAATTAAGTCTCGCTTTTCTATTAAACCATTTATTACTTTTTATATCATAAGACATACACGCCTCCCTTTTTCTCTTTTTCTCTCTCTCTCTCTCTCTCTCTCTTTCTCTCTGAACAGGGGCTTAGAATTCTTTCAACAACACGATCAACAACCAGTAGTGGGTCGATCGTTCCGTAGTTCTACACGGGACTAAATATCTTTGCGATTTGACCCAAGCACTGTTCATGTTGTATCGGTTGCGCGAAAATATCCTAAATTTATCATTTCAGATTGCCCAAGAATTAATCATTTTTTACCAAACATAACTTTTAAATCCTGATATCAAACCATCTCATAAAAATTTTATCAATAATTTCACTAGACTAATTAAGTCTCGCTTTTCTATTAAACCATTTATTACTTTTTATATCATAAGACATACACGCCTCCCTTTTTCTCTCTCTCTCTCTCTCTCTCTCTCTCTCTCTCTCTCTCTCTCTCTCTCTCTCTCTCTTTCTCTCTGAACAGGGGCTTAGAATTCTTTCAACAACACGATCAACAACCAGTAGTGGGTCGATCGTTCCGTAGTTCTACACGGGACTAAATATCTTTGCGATTTGACCCAAGCACTGTTCATGTTGTATCGGTTGCGCGAAAATATCCTAAATTTATCATTTCAGATTGCCCAAGAATTAATCATTTTTTACCAAACATAACTTTTAAATCCTGATATCAAACCATCTCATAAAAATTTTATCAATAATTTCACTAGACTAATTAAGTCTCGCTTTTCTATTAAACCATTTATTACTTTTTATATCATAAGACATACACGCCTCCCTTTTTCTCTTTTTCTCTCTCTCTCTCTCTCTCTCTCTTTCTCTCTGAACAGGGGCTTAGAATTCTTTCAACAACACGATCAACAACCAGTAGTGGGTCGATCGTTCCGTAGTTCTACACGGGACTAAATATCTTTGCGATTTGACCCAAGCACTGTTCATGTTGTATCGGTTGCGCGAAAATATCCTAAATTTATCAGTCCAGATTAAGATATATTTTAAATATATAATATCTAATTCGATTTTCATAATACTTTTATCTATTATCTTTTCACGTTCTTAACTATATAGTTCATTCTCCCTGTGGAATAAAGCTTAGAATTTATCCTCGGTACCACATAGTTGTGTTAAGAGGTGACTAAATTTGAAATTTGTTAGGTAGGTCCCCCTCGTGGAACCCACCTTGACGTGGTGGGGGGGCTCATGGATCATGATTGTGGTCTTTGCTAAGAGGTTCCGTTACAACCAATATCTTGTCCGAGGACCAAAGGGACGAAGGACGAACTTGTACCACCATCATCTCGCTTACCAGCTTTTTATTTATTAATTTTGTTTGCTGTGTAATTACTAATTATACTGTATATAAATTCTTTTTTTAATTGAAAATGAGATTTATTTTTTAAATTTAATTGTTGACTATTTGTAATTGTATATTATTACACTGTGTTTTAAAATTTACTTGAATAAAATATTGGTCAAAATAATAAATTTGCCTACATTGTTAATTTGTATGTTAGTAGTTTTATTTCTGTGTTTTTTGTAAGTTCAATAAACTAAGTAACAATACTATTTATATTTTTCAACTCATTTAAATGCCATTAGTTGCATTGATTATAGTAACAACATTTGAATAAAATTAATTGTTGTAACAAATGGTAACACATTTATTTAGGAGGTTTTTTACTGTTGATATAAAATGTACATGCTACATAGGTAATAAATAAATATAATGCTAAGAATGTGACAGTCTTTGTCAAGTTCCTTATAAAAAAGAGTATTCCTTTGGAAATGAAATATTAAAAGTGAATGGCCATAAAAAAACTGTTTAAGTATTTTTAAATAACAATATGAATGTGAATCACATACTTTTTGCTTCTGAATGGCTTTATAACCCCTAACATTCTACAGGTGAACTGACACATTTATGATATAAAGTAAGGTTTATAAGTAAGAATCATTAAACTTTTAAACACATCAATGAAAAGCTTACAAAACATGCTGTGGCCCATATGGATTGCCCACTGAAATAATCAACGTATTGATGAGAATTCTTGTTTCAATTTCTCAATCTTTAGGTATAAAAATTGAACTATATATATATATTTTAGATTCTAAACGAAGTGATGAATGTATTGATTTTACAATGATGTGTGTTTTTTTTTTTTTTGTTTTTGTGTCTGTGTACAGCATAACTAGTTAAAATAATGCTCCAATTTCAAACTATGGGGGGGGGGGTCCGATGTAAAAATGAATATCCTTGGTGCATTATAGAGGTAAAAAGTTAACATTTTCCAACAGCTTTCAAAAAAATTTGCAAGTAATTTTGAAGTTGAAAAATCATAAAATTTTTTGTGTTCATAACTAAGGATTAAAATTATAACACTAAGTTTTCCTTCAAGTAGCTATAGAGAAAACTCATAACATCATTATAGGAAAATTGTATGTGCGTTTGAATTTAAAATTTGTACGAAATAGTGTAACGACAACAATTTATCCCAAACGATTTTAAATATTTGTTATTATTCAAAAAGTATAAGTCGTAGATACTTGAAAATTTTACCAGTTATTAAGATTCGCGTTTTCTTTACGTGATTTAATTTTTAAAATATTTTGAATTTTTTTGAGCTATTTATAGACAACTGAAATTTTTAATTTTTCTAAAAAAATATTTTTGAAGTGAAAATTTAATACTAAGTTCCTCATAAGTTATTCTTATAGTGATTTAAAAAGAATACATAGGCACAATTTTTTTTTATTAGCATTTGAAGTTCAAATATTGACGAAAATTCGTCAAAACTATGAATATTTGTAAATTATTTTGTAGGTATAATTCATAAAAAATAAAAATGTTTGTATAAGTAGCTAAGAAGTAAGAGTTAAAAATTTAATACGAGATTTTCCATAAGTTTAGATTATAAGAATTATAAAAGAACTTAAATTTTGATGTATTCAGGCCATTAAAACATAAACCACCTTTTTCACCAACCACTGAAAATTATATCCTAGGCTGACAAATTATCTTCGTTCAGAATCGTTTTTCGTATACAATGATAATTATCATTGGATTCAAATTTAACCCTCCTATAATATATAATAGTGATCCACAAGGCACATAATGTACAGCAGAGCGGTACCCACTTGCCCACTTTTTTTTTATTATAATCAATTTGAAAATTTTTGAGGTTTTGATTAATGTTGTCAAATTTGAACCTTAAATATTATTTATAAAAAATTATAAATAAACAACAAAAGTTTTTTTAACATTTGTAATCTGTGTCTCGGTTCAATTTCAAAAATATTAATGAACATAACAGGCTATCTGACTTTTTCCATCATCAATAAAGGGTGTTTATGAAAACAAATTCTATACATTTCAATTAATTTTTAAGTATGAATTATTGGTTGATTCTTCTATTCCTCTGTCTCTATGATACAATTTATTTTATCATACAGTACAAGTGTACAATTTAAATAATGAACGCAATAGGAATGCATTTTATTTCTTTGGCATACAATTTTGAAAGTATTTTGTATAAACAACTCTACCACACGTAATATTTTCGCGATTCACTATTTTCCTCGTAAACCATTATCTTCTTGAAGAATAAATAAAAATATATAAAATTGTTCAACTGACCAAATTTTTGTTATTACATTTTCTATCAAATCTAACTCCAAAATTGAATCCTTTAACATTGTCTCCATCAACCTAAAATCTTCAAGGATCGACGCAGTTGCGTCCCAAGATGATTTTCCAATTACTAAGAATATTTTAGCTTAACTTTTTGAACGGTAAGTAGTGTTTTAAATGTAAATTATTCAAAAAAAAAAAATTGGAGGGAAGTTTTATTTTAGCAATTTCTCAATGTTAAAATTGAAATTCAACACTTTCGAGAACAGAAATTTGATCTTGAGGTGTCACTGCGTCGAACTTTGAATATTTCAAGATAATACGATCAATGTTATAGAAGTTAGTATTTCTGAAAGTTGAATCTCAAAACTCGTCAACGAGTCTCGTATATTAAGAGTGAATTGACCTATAAGTGTATATAGGTTTTTATATTTTATTCTTCTATATACCTATTAATTTACAATAATAAATGAAAATAACTTACCAAAAAATTACAATAACTTACTAAATAGTAAATATAAACAAAAAGTTCAAGATAATTATTACTTAAAACGTTAAACAGACGTACCTATACGGCTATACCATAAGGAAACGTATGGTTATACGAAAAATAACTTAATGTGTTATTCAACTTTTTGCTTCTCAGATTACGGGTGAAATAATGGTCGTACGCACTTCGACCATAGACCTTTTTTGAATCGTCGTACGCCAAAATACTAGAATCTCGAGTTTCATAGTGATCGAACGAAAATTCAAAATTCAAAAACACGTTACTACGTAATTTTCTAAGTACAAAAAACATACGAAAAATCATAACTCCCAAACCAAAAGTCAGATAACCTCAATTTTGGTACCCATCGATCCGGCACAAAGTCCTCTATAACATTCAACTACAAAAACGGTTTGTAGCACGCAAATATTAGCGCCTCTGCCAAAAAAACTAAAAAAACGTAAATTTTAAACTTTCGAAGCCCCAAAATATAGGGAAAAACGATTCCTACGGTCTCGACACAAGACGCCAAATTTAATAACCGACCTTCAAACTATCCGATTCCCGAGTTTCAGAAACATCGTACATAAATTAAACATTTTCGAAAATACACCTAGGGGGGTGTTCAAAGACCCCCAAATTCGGAAATGAGTCGTAGAAGAGCCTAAACCAAAACGTTTGGTGAAGAAATGGTCCCCCTAAGTTGAAATATTAAAAAGTTTATATATTTATATAGTTATTGCTTTTACTTTTCTCTATTACACGTAGACAATTATAAATACTATAAGTATACTCTATAAGCACACCACTATAACACAAGGATATTTGCTAATAAAATTTGAATAATATTGATTATAGTATCTATTTTACATTGATACAATTTTCAGAATAATTTTATTAATATTATTTTTTATTATTTTTTTCAGTTTTAGTCAGCAAGATAGAGTAATTGACATAGGCATTTATCCAGGAAAATAAGGACATTATTCTGTTTTGGTAAAAGCTTTTTACTAACAAATGTTAAGTTGTAAACCTACACAAGCAAACAAGTCCAATTTCTATTATTCAACAATGTATTCTTCAGCTAATATTTTTATATATTATATGGTTATATTTTTACTATTTAATGTATATTTTATTTGATTTTTTTGCTTGTGTATAGTGACAAACATAAGCCAAAAATAATATATATATTTTTATTTCATCAATATAATTTTTAATAGATTTATAAAATCACAGTTTTATTATTTATACATTTCTTATGTGTGTATCTTATGTAACTATTTACCTTAAACTTAAAATATATAATATAGGTTTAAGCAAGTAAATGTAATTTTTAAGTTTTATATATGGTTTATAAATTCTGATGAATTTATAACTGGACAGTAATATTTAAATATGTTTTTAAAACTGTATTTACAACAAAACATATTACAAATAACTGTTGAACTAAAAATTAATAGCATTATACCATATTCAACATTTGTTGCATCATATAGTTATTGGCAAAAACATGTTAAAATTAATAAATAAAATTTATAACTTAAAAATAGAGGTCGATTTGTTCTCCTAGGGATGCTACACTAGGATCAGTTTTTCAATTTTCAAAAAAGTCATTATTTAAAACTTTTATTTTTTAAAAGCCATTTGACGTATACGATGTTTTTAAAAAACCTAAAAAACACGTTTTTGAAAAATCTAAATTATAGAACGTATGAAGTTCCCTATGGGAATTAATTTTATCTCTTATGCTTTTCGTCCTATTTCTCACGGTTTTCCCGGGAAACAGCTCGTAAGCTAAATACAATAATATTTGAATTTTAAAATACATAAATTATACAATTATACAATAATTTTACAATAATTTTTGAAGTTGAAAATACATAAATTTGGGAAATGCATTGGGATATTTAGCATTTCAATGTTGGTACATCTGCTTTCAAGTTCGGCCCCGATTTATGCGTTTATTCCATGAAAATTCCATGAAAATTATTCTGCCTGTTATCTCGGGGCCGAACTGTACTAGCCCCAGATTATATACGGTTATCTTAAAATGAAATTACTGATATTATATTTTTCAGTCTAGCCATATAAATAACTCAAATTTATTTGATTTGATATTTTAGTATCGTATCTGTACTGCGTAGACACGTGTTGCAGGCTATCAATCCTTATCTGTATGCGCTGTTGAGCTTCAACAAATTTCGCATCGATATTTGCGTATCAGTGGTTAGCGTAATTTTATTCTATAATCTGAGATAAAAATGAAATTCAAAATTATTTGTTTTTTTGTATTGTTTTTTATTTAAGTTTTCCGATTCAAACAGTCTTCATCAGAACTGTTACAAAATAAACCTTATCTTTATAAGAGAACAAACATAGGATCTAATAAAGTTTGTATTTATTATTATAATGAAAAAATGTAATTATTTTGGTTAATTGTTATATCTTAGAAAATTTATAAGTTAATAAATTATAAATACCATGTTTTAAAGGATTATTCAAGAATTTTTTTTCCTCGAAACTCTTTCTGAATTGTTTTAGGTGTATGAAAATAAATTTAATTGGTTTACTTTAAATTGATTTAATGTATTTTAAAATAATTTCTTATCCAATACCTGTTAAGATATAATTGTCTCATTTTTGTATTCTTTCTATTTATTAACACATCTGTGTTGTTTGAATTTTTGTTTCTGAAATCGTAATAGACCAATATATTAATAATTATGTAATAAATATTACCTGTATTACCATAATGTTTGGCTATTTAATTAAGCTATTTGAAAAATTAAGTTAAACTTTATTTTACTATTTCAGTTATTCTATGCTTTGTCATATGTTAATACTATTTGTATTAATATTAATGCTATTTGATAATCCTTGTAACTGAGACCTTTAAATAAAAATTAATACAAATTCATTCTTTGGTGTAACTTAATTGTTATTTTTATTAAAAATCTGCTGTTTCATTTAGAAATCATATTTGTCTTAATTTGTGTTTTTCTTATTTTTAGATGGCTCATTCATCGACAACAAAAATGACTTGGAGTTGTTTAAATACTAAAGAAGATTTATTTAATACATTTTTAGGCTGTGTTGATAAAGAAGTAATTGAATTGGTGATAGAAACTCGAAATAATGATTGTAAGTATTAATGTAGTAATCTAAGTATGACGTATTTTGATTTTTACTTCTTGTATACACATAATACATAATATGTATTTATGTATTATGTGGATTGTGTAATATTATTTTGTTTAAATCTTAATTGATTATTTGTTTGTTACTTATCATTCATGAATAGAAGGTACTTAAAATGTAGTAAAATGTTTTAATTGTAACTATTTTTATATGCTACTATAACTGTTTTCCCTATTCAGCAATGATATTGTATTTACTATATGAGAAAGAGAATGTCCTAAATTATAATTTATAATTTTATTTTAATAATATATTGTATATTATTTCAAATAGATTCTTCTAAATAAATAGTTCAATTAAAATTGGTAAACTTATAATAATAGTTATGTTGGAAATTTAGAGTATTGTATGTTTACTCTCATTTAGGAAATTATTAAGAGACATTTATCCTTTTCATACCTTAATAACATCTCTCGAAGCAATAAAATTGCTTAGTTATCTGGATATAACTCATTGAGGTACCTTCCAATTTTCATTTATTAATTTCCCTATGTTCCAACTTTAATTTCAGTTATATGCTACTAGTTTAAATATAGTCATTATCGGTGTAATTATTTAAAAGATTTATTGATACAAATCTAGTTAAGCTATCCCACACTTTTAAATTTTTTTATATTTATCTAACGCAGTTTTTGATGCTGAGAATAACGTAAAAAAAAATTGTGAAAATTATTAGTTTTGAAGTTGTGTCACATTTAAATTATGAGATTTGATTCTCAATTCATAAATTTTTCAATCAATATACCTATATATTTTTTAATCACCACAACATGTAATTTATTTATTATTTAATTATTTATTGATATCTACCTAACATGAATTTTCAAAACAAATCGAGAGATATATTTTTAAGTTTTAAAGGAAGCTCTTATAGTTAGCATCTTTGTAGGTGACTAACCCATGCCTGTAGTTATTAAAATATTAAAAATGTGAACATTCTTTTTAATAAACTCTTGGACTTTATGTAATTATTACGATAAAATAATACTCTAATGTAAAGCAAACACAAATAATAAAACTGGGTATCAACAAGTTAAAAGTTAAAAAGATAAGTTATTTTAATTAAGTTATTTACTGTGTTACTATTTTCAAATTAACTTTTGACTTAATAAGTTACTTTTTTTTAACTTAATGTATTAGTTTCAATTTAACTATGTACAGTAATTTCTAAATCAATTTAAATTTTATTCGGAGAGTAAAGTAAATTTTCTGAATAAGGTTATTAGTTTTTTAATTTAATTTTAGGTAGTTATAGATGATATAATAGGTATAGCATAATATCCTATTCCTATTATATCATCTATATTATGTGTATTAATCATATGCACATCGAACATAAAATCCATAAAATAACTAAAACATGTTAGAATGACTGTAATTTGTGTTTGAAATTAATATTGATGTTAATATAAAAATATAGGCCTAAGAATCTTTACCAATTAAAAGGATTTTCACATTTATTTTTCTTCGGGTAAGAGAATTTTAACATAACTTTCATTTTTTCTATTATCTATTTAAGGTCTAATCCCATAGGTTAGGTGTTAAAGCTTCAGAAGTTTTATGGGTTATAATATTGTTGTTTGTTACGGAATAAATTCCAATTACATTTTAAATGTACAATATGTTAACACGTTAACACAGTTACATGAAAATTCCCTTATCTTGCAAGAAATCTACAGAACCTCGAATGAAGAACTCCATCAGAATTTGAGTATAGCAACAGTAGTCAACAGATTTAGCCAGTTATTTCACACGACTAGTGGTAAACTTATAATAATTATGCCATGCCAATATTATCCTGTTAAAATGTTCCGTCAAATATTGAGATTTAAACTCTGTAACACTACAAATAATTATTAACTATAATTCCATTAGAATAGTGATTATACTATTTACTTATGACTATAATATGTATTTAACTAACACTATATTTTATTATTATTTTGTGCATTTCAAAATGCCTATATCTCAAATACTTTTGTTTCCCTTCAATTCTTTTTTTTTTTTTATTTTTTTTTTTTTAGATATCGTTTTTACATCATGGAATTACTTGAGTTTTCAAAAAAAAAGTTAGAAACTTGTGAGATAGCTAAAGTAGATTTGTATTAACGTGTTGTGTTATATTGTATTTATTATTATCTAATTATCATAATTTTCATGTCATTAGGTTTTGTATTACCATGTTGTTCACAATGCTTTAAGGTATTTTATTTAAAAAATGTTATTTATGGATAATATATAAAGTATATATATATATATATATATATATGTGTGTGTGTGTGTGTGTGTGTGTGTGTGTGTGTGTGTGTGTGTGTGTGTGTGTGTGTGTGTGTGTGTGTGTGTGTGTGTGTCTTTAGTTTTTAGTGATATATATTTATACATCTATTCTAAAGAAAGAATCTACAGTAGATCTGAATTTTCAGTTTATTTTTAAACTAAAAATGTTGATATTTGTTGACATTTCTGAAAAAGACATTTAATATTTTGTCATAGATTTTTTTTTTTTTAATTTTGAATATTTTTGCAGTATTATTGGCGTATCGAGATCTTAAAGAAATAACAAAAGCTCCAAATCCTGATCAAAGTCTGCATTTATCTCTTGAGGAGATAAAACAAACTGTCGTTCCCACTGATTCAAATATTCCCAGTACTATTGATTGGGAGCGTTTATCAAAAAATGAAATTCCAACTAATAGAATATTATACTTGGTTTCAAGAGGTTACAAAGTTATGGTACTAATGAGAGGATGCCCTGGTAGTGGAAAATCTTATCAAGCTACTAATATTTTACGTCAATGTTATGATAATGCTAATGTCAATGAATTCATATTTAGTACTGACACATTTTTTATTAATAAACATACTGGTCGTTTTTGTTTTAATCGTTCTAAATTAAACATTGCACATCAGCGGACACATGAAAATGTCCAAAATGCCATTCAAAATGAAGTTACACCAATTATTGTTGACAATACCAATACTCTAGCCTGGGAAATGGAAGGTTATATTAAATTAGGAGTAAATAATGGTTATTGGATTGAAATAATAGAGCCTAATTCTGAATGGGCATGGAATGAAGAGGAACTGTTTAAAAAAAATGTTCATAATGTACCATATAATAATATAGTTTCAATGCTTCAGCGTTATGATCATAGTATTAATGTTGAAAATCTATTAAGTAGATTTAAATTGAAGTATAATAAAAAAAATCAACCTCCGCAACTCTCAAAAAGCTCCAAAAAGTACCAACTTTGTAAAAATCTTATGAATGATTTAAAAATTGAAATGAAGACTCAAATCAACCTTGATAATTTTAAAGAATTGCATGTATCTGAAAATCAGTTCTATGATAACCAATCTGAAAATTTTAATAATATTGAAGAAGATTATTGTGCAAATATTATTTGGGAAAAAGATGTAATACCTACTGTTGATAAACGTGTTAACCTATTTCATAGCAATTCTGATGAAGATAATCAATCTATATCATCTGATGAAGGCGCTTCAAACTATATCAATAAGTGTGTTAATACAGACGAAAACGATTTTTTATTCATGGGAGTTCTAAATGAAATACCTGAAGAAGAATATAGACCTTATGTTATTTTTGGAACCAACCGAGATATTAATGAAGGAAATCAAAGTATTTTAAATATGCGTTGTGACAAATTAGACAAAGGTACAACAACTCACGACACTTTAGAAGTCACAAGGAAACTAAATTTAAATGAACTTGATAAACAATTTCCAGAAAATGTTTGTTCTTTAATAAGTGAATTGTTTGATAAATGCGAAGGAAACATTGAATGGATTATAGATATGTTGGTTGAGTCTGGGTATAATATATCTAAGCAAAAATTACTAAATGTAATTCAGTATGAAGAAAACAATATAACTCAAAGTATTCCAGCTCAAAACACTTTAGAAAAATTAAAACAAAATAATGAGCAGAATTACCAAGTTGATAATATTGTTATTAGTTCTCCAAATTTAGTATCAAAAATTGTGACATTTAATGAAAATAAGATTTTTGAAGAAACTGATGGTAAAAAAAAGAAACGTAGAAGAAAAATAATTGATTCCAAAGGGAAAAACTCCCAATTATTAGAAACAAATTTGAGAAAAAATATTGAAAACAAATTTGTATTTGGTGATTCAATGTATTCTGAGCACGTCTTAAAAATTAAAAAGATCAAAGAAAATAAAAGTACAACAGACGATGACAATATAAAACTTAAAAGTATTAATAATGATTTAAAGTATCTAAGAAATGATGCAGAATATGTTCAATTAGTTATGGATACCTCTGTGCTTACTCAGCTATGTGACTATTTTGGCGATTTTTCATCTGATCTCAGTACGTATTTTAAGTTAATAAATATTTAAATCATTTTTTTTTTTTTTTTTTTTTTTTTTTTTTTAATTGTATTTAATTCTTGGTATTTTTTATTTTAGATAAAAGTACTTTACCTATGTCAGTGAAGTTACCTGAAAAGTTAGCCGAAGATCTTTATTATTGTTTGATTGCAAATGTACCTACAGATATTTTCAATCAAGAAGCCATTTTACAGGGTAAATATTTAAACTTTTCATATTTATGAATTACATTTTATTCATAGCAATCTAATGATTAAGTCATTATCCTAATAATATTATTTAATTTTAATACCTTGAATATTGTATTATTATCTATTGTGCAGCTTTAACAAAAAAAGAAAACAATTTTTAACCTAAATTAATTGTTCTATTTGTGGACTGTGAAAAATATATATACAGGGTAGAAAAGAGCATGGTATCCTACAGATCAGGGGCGGCCAAACGGTCAATCGTGGACAATTTCAAAGTCGATAATGTTAGAATTTATTTTTTAGGGACACGCGCACGAAAATTAATCGAGGTTGTAGTGCACAAATTGTCGATAAGTTTAATCTGTATAATTTTTATCTTTTATTCTGGTTTCGTATGTCAAATGTTTATCGTTCACGCATGTTCATTTCTCTGTGTTCATTTGGTGTCTGTTGTATTAAATTTATAAAAACTTATTTAAATTCTTCAAAATTGATGAGTATGAGTACACATAAGAAACGAAAAACTATCTATTTACATCGAGAATGGAAAATAGATTTTTTTTTTTTTTACAATGCTGAAAGACAAGTGTATAATATGTTTGATATGTCAAATAACAATATCCACAACAACAAAAAGGTAATCCAGAAAGACATTTTAGAACTACGCATTCAAAATTTGGTATAGATTTCCCTCTTTAAACCGAAGTACGTAAAAAACAATTAGAAAAATTGAAACTAGAAATTTATAAACAACAATTGATTTTTATTAAACCTGTTATAAAGTCCAAAGCAGCAACAATTGCTTCATTTCGAATTAGTCGTGTTTTAGCTAAGAATAAAAAACCATTTCAAACTGGTGAAATAGTAAAAAAAGTTTTTTAGAATTCGCAAATGCTTTATTTGAAAAATAACTATATTGAAAATATTTATACACAAACAAGAAATTTTTTTGACATGGATTCTACAAAATTTGAATCTGAAATTATAAAAATTAAATCAGATAATATATTCCTCAAAGCTTTTTGTTTTTGGAATTTACTGAGAGAATAAAAATATCCGTGTTTGAGGAATGTAGATTTGCAGTTACATACTTATTTTGGATCTAGACATTTGTGCGAAACAGTGTTTTCTCACATGAAAAATATAAAAACAATACCGAGCTACACTCTCTGATGACCATTTGGAGCAGTGTCTTCAATTAGCAGTTAGCAACTATTCGCCAGATTACGACCAATTGGTCAACAAAAAGCTTCTTCAACAATGCCCAGATCAATATAGTTATATGTTGATTAGACTTAAATAATTAGATTTTAGAAATTATTATTTATTATTATATTATTTTTAGTAATTAGTATTATAGTTTATAATACTTATTGATTGTTAGTATACACTTTATGCAAGTATGTTTCTTAATAATTTTAGTTATTCAATAATAAAACAAATTTTCTGGGAAAGTCGATCCTCAAAGGTGAAGTATATTTTTAGTAGATTGTGACCAAAAAAAGTTTGGCCACTCTTGCTATAGATATTCGTCCTCAGTATTTCAATAAACATTTGATGTTTTGTTATTTAATTCAAACTTTTGAAGTTTTATGATTCCTTAATCATAAAACAAAATTAGTGTTATAAAATCTAAAAATATTATAACTAAAACATTTGTTTGTCAAATTTTCATACTAAAATGGATATGTAACATCATTTACACCAGTTTGTTGACTTGTTAGTGCTAAAAATATAGAAAAATTAATATGTTTATAGTATAATTCTATAAAGAAATGTCAAAGTAATATTTCAATTCAAAATGAAACCTACCAAAAAATTAGGCCTCAAGTCAAAATATCTTTGAAAAAATAACTTAAATACTTAAACTCACATCTTGTGTTTCATGTAAATATATATGTTTATGTGAGTTCCTCTAGTTGTATTAATATATGTATATATATGCAATCACTTTCATCACATGTACTCATTGTGCCTCTTAGGTACAGATTTTATATTTCAAATAAAGAAAAAAAAAACTTAAATTATTGTCGAATATTGCATTATTGTAAATGCATAACTGTCAACATACAGCTATGTAAATTTACTTACTATACATATTATGTTAAATACATGTGTTTGCTTTTAATACAGATGAACAAATTGATAATACAATACTAAAAGTTCTGTAACTTCTCATAAATTTAAACTTAAACCTAATTTTTTATTGATTTTATATTTTTAATTATTGCAATATTTATGTATTTGTATTAATGTTAGCCAAATAAGCATTTATATATAGATAGAGTTCAGTTAGTTATATTTCTTATGTTTTTAGTGCCATTTCATAACCAATATACAATACATTGATAAAATGTTAATATTTTATAACTAGATACTCATTATTACATTTTTTCAAAGATGTTTTGACCTATAACCTCAAATTATGTATCACACTATTTTTGACATTTTTAGCTTCAACAAAGAGAAGCCAAAGCGGTTAAAATGATGTGTATCAATTTGTAAGTGAATTTACAATTAAGAATTTCATTTTGTGATTTTTTGAAAACTAATTTTTATTATTATTTATTGCTAGGAATGATAAAATCAACAGTGTTTGTAATGAATAAAACTTTAAGTTTTATATGATTTGCTAAGAGCTAATATTATATTGAAATCTCGTTTTTTTTTCACTTATATGTATGTATATTCTAAACTAAACATGAATCAATATATTTTTTCATTTAGTTATAAATTGAATGACATCAATATTTATTGATCATCTAGATTTAATTTTTCTTTCGTCATATTTGTTTGGGGTATTTATTATGTTATTTAATTTAATTATCTAAAAATTTATGAAATAATGTAACTTAATATCAAACAAACTTTTGTAAAGTCATTAAATTTATTTAATACAATTTTTAAAACTGTTGATGCTGAACTATAATTGATTATATATTAATAAGCTAGTTGAGCAAATGGTAATTTTAAATAATAATTTAATGTCTTTAAGAAATACTTTATTGTACATAAATACACATAAATTAAATACTGCAAATATTGTATAAAAAAAAAAAATTAAATTTTTTAAATAGTCAGTTTGCAAAATTATATTTTTTGAATTACAAATTTCAAGGCGTGAATTTAACTAATTTTAATACATTGATTTGAATAGATGAATTTCTGGCAAGAAAATTACAAGAAGAATGTAAAAAAGAATGTTCATCTAATATTTCAAATTCTCATACCGTAAGTAAAATTCGAATGTAATATTCAAATTACTATATTATATTAAAGATAATTATTGATTATAATATATATTGTTAAATGATATAAATGTTTTCAATGTAATTAGTTAGTAATTTAAATTTTTATTTATTTTAAGGGAGAACTTACATTCGCTGCTGTTTTATCGAAAAAATTGTTATTGGAAAAATTTAAACATTTAGACTCCAAAACTGTTTTAAATGTTTTACGTGACAATAATTATAAGTTTCAAGTAAAAAAGTAAATTTTGGTGTGTCATGAAATTACATTTATATTTTTTATAGGAAGCAAGTGATGTGTTAAGTAATTTATCTGGAATAAAATTTCAAACCAATCAAGTTGATTCAAACATTAGAGTAATAATGAATACTAATTGATTATTAGAATAATTAAGAATCAAAATACATTTTTTCCAATTTAGTCTGGAAATAAGGATAAACATTTTGAGCTTATTCTTTATTGTTACAGTATCAGTAAAGAATAAGCTCAACATTTTTCATGTATTAAAGGAGCGCACATTGAAGGCTCAAAAAAACTTAAGTTACAATATAGTAGTCATGGAAGTACTTTTAGTAAATGAGAAGTAAATCCTATTTTGAACCTTTCTTTCAAATATTGTCTAATTATCTATTTTAGAATTTTAATATTTTATGGCAATAAGAGTAATTTGGTTAAAAATTAGTGAATTGAATTAATGAATTTCACAATTGCTCCACAAATTCAGTACTGGTACTATTTTAGGTTCTGAGCCTTTGCACATTTAATCCCTGATTTACCTTATTTTATGATTTTTTTGAAGTTGTGTTTGTTAATTAGGTATTCTAAATCAACTTTAGTATTCCACATTTTTAAAATAAGTAAATTTATAAATTGTAAATTTCATTTGTGTGAATTCTTTTAGGAAAATGAAAACACTAATCTTAATGACATAGAGCAGAAGTCCATCAACTATCAACAAGAAGCATTAAAACATGCTCACTTCAGACAGCATTTTTTAAACAAAGCTAATCAATCGCTGAGTACAAAAAAACATCCAGCAGTCACTGCATATTATTTAGATAAAGTAATTTTATAACTTAAATAATTTTATTAAAAACTTAAAAATTATATTGAATTTATTGCACAGGCAGAAGAATACAAACAAAATGAAAAAAAAGCTAAAACCAATGATTTTACCGATAAGATAATACAAAATGAGAATGCCACAACTTTAGATTTGCATTTTTTGCCAGTAATGAATATTACAAATGTATGTTAAGTTAAAACTGTTAATGTTGTATTTTCTTAGGTTACAGATGCTCTTCTAGTATTGGACTTATATTTAGATAATCACATTTCAAATTTAAAGAAATTCAATGAAAGATATAGTAGAGGTAGACATCTCACCATTATCACTGGTCGTGGAAAACATAGCCCTAAAGGTATAGCTCGTATTAAACCAGTTGTTATTCGAAGACTACAAGATAGACAGTTAATGTAAGATAACATTTTTTTGTATACAATTATACTACTGTAATGCTTACAAAATTGCATTTCAGGTATTTTGAATCTGAAGAAACTCCAGGATTAATCATGGTTATTATAAAAAAAAATTCTTTACTCAGTGTATAATTTCAGTTTTAATCATCAATGGTTTTTACTGTTTATTAATTATTAGATAAAATTAATTTTTATCTACAATTCATATTATGTTTTTTTTATACTTATTTTATAGTTATAATCATTGTTAGAAACTCTTGACAGATTTCCTAGTTATTTCAATACGTTATAACTTATCTTTTTTTTATACATAGAGTTACATTTTTTATAATATGACGTTTTGCATGACAAATGTGAATTTTTATTGCCGAGATAAGTTATATTTGTATTAAATATATTTTATTAAAGTATATGAATGTGTTTTTGTATGAAAAATATTATTTACTTATGATATTTTACTGTCATTCAATCAAAAAATATTTTAGTCTTACATTTATTTAATTCAATTTTTTTTTAAATTAATAAATTTTTCTAAATAGGAGAAGTTGTCCAAAACTTTAATAAAGTTCACCAATAAATCAGAAATTACAAATTCCTCACATTTTGAATTTAGGGGATTTCAGGGATTTCACACGAAAACTAAACTTCATATCATAACTTTTGGACCAAACATTTCCGCAAAAAAAAAAAAATTCAAGTATTTTTGAAACCTCCTATAAATTATACATTTTAAGGTAAAAAATTAATTTTATGAGGGTTGGCTGAAGTAGAATTGTTCCAACTGTACCACCATATAATGCATTGGTAGAACATTTTCAGTGTAATGAAAAATGTGTGGACAAACAAGAGAAACCACCTAAATGTAAATTCAATTAAAGCTGAAATCATGGTGCATTCCGACTATTCAATGAATTGTCAAGAATTTCGTCATTTTATTGACGAAGATGGTCAAAATCTAATAAAAAGTGCTAAGTCATAAACAAAGTTCAAATTTAAATAAGTTATAAATAATTTATGTGTTTTAATTTTTTTATTATATATTTATTATATATACAGTAGAACCCGTTTAAGACGCTCTTGCTTAGGACGATTTCCAGCTAATACGCTCATTTTTACGAGTCCCTTGATTTTGACAACATTTAACATGTAATTAACACTGAATACACTCTATGTTCCCGGATAAGACGTTCGTCTTGTCAATGATGTTAATAGAAAAATACATTGTATACAATTTAAAGAAATACACATGTACCTCACTAATAATAATGGTAACAAATAATGTGTACGTGTACTTGTACAACGTTGACGAAACGTTACATCATCTTAATAAAATTGAAAACTTCCTGTATTCAAAAAACATAAAAAAATGTGAAACAAAGAAAGATAATTGATTATTTGAATTAGGTAATATAAAATAATATGTAATATAATTGTAATATTTTAATTTAATTTAAATATTTTGATATGTAATAATTCACTCTGAAAAGTAAAAAATAGAATTTGTATGTATATAACATGGATGTATTGTAAAATATAATAAAAAAATTTGTACCCGCATAATACGATTTCCCTCTTAACCCTACAATGCGTGTTGCATATTTGCAACAATCTTTTTTTCGTTTATTATGGCTATAATATTGCGTAATTATATATGTAGAGCACTCTACTGGATTAAATAATATCTATTTTTTTTATTTCAATAACAGTGTTACGTTGATTTTATCGAGTAAACAGTTTCAAAATAATATTATTGATAATAACGTGATAAACAAAATCGTTGATAATCGCGAAATAAACGATTTTTTTTTAAATGTTTTTTATTACATTTAAGTAGTAAAAAAAATTCTATTCACAGTAAGTAACTATGTATTTTATTATTTTAATAATTTTATTCAGTGGCGGTCTTGAGCATATATTTCTGGGGAGGCAACAAAATAAACTCCAGTGATAAATGGTGGTCTCCCCCCCCACCTTCGACTGTTTAAAAAGACATCAGTTATTTGAATTAATTGTACAAACTACAAATTTAATAACAATGAATCTGATTAAAAAATATTTTTTTATATTTGTAAAGAAGGAAATGATACTATAACAAAGTACATAAAGTATGTAGTATAATGATAAACAGTTTTGTGATAAGGTGTATCGCACGCGGCCACAGCTGATATATATAATACCGATATAATATATATAATATATATATCTGTGCGGCACGTGCATCGTTGATAATCGGTAAATCATAGATAACATCGGCAAGGCGGCGAACATTTTTGTCGCCGCCGGACCAGCTAAGCGCATGCGCAAATCAAACGATTTTACGTGTGTTTGTGTGTGTAATTTCGTGACTACTATAACACCTAGGTAGGCGACTGATTCGGTCGCCGCCGCCACTGCTGTACGAAAATAACAAGATAATATAATATTATATTATCATGGAATAAAATATAATTGGGAGTGCATGAATAATAATTATAGCGGATTGCCCGCCGTTCTTTGAAAATTCATATTTTTATACGATACAATCAAATTTGTATGTTAAAAATGTTTTTTTTGTTCCAAAAAATTTGAAATTTTTCAAATTAATAAGTACCATATTAAGATTGAAAAGAATAGTGATTTTTTTAATAAAATAAACATTTTTTATTAATCAAACGAAAAAAATATTTTTTCCATTTTATTTTCAAGGGAGGCGGTGCCTCCCTTGCCTCCCCGGGAAAACCGCCACTGATTTTATTAACTGGCTAAACGGTATTATTGATATATTGATCATTATTAGATTGTTGCATTTATGCAACATTGCGCGTAAGTGTATAATATTTCTTATTTATTTTATTTTATAACAGGATGTGTTACAACTTTTTATATTGAAAAAATTAATAATTCAGACAACATGAATGAGGAAGAATTATTATTTATGTTTTTTATTACTATTTATATATTTTTATAATTTTAATTGAAAAGTTTATTGTTATTATGATTTTATTATGAATTTTTTTTGTTATTATGATTTATTCTTATAAATTCTTACAACCTATTATATTTTATGTGATAAAAGGTGCTATCATATAAGATATTATTATTTATGTTTTTTATTACTATTTATATATTTTTATAATTTTAATTGAAAAGTTTATTGTTATTATGATTTATTTTTATAATTAATAAAAATATATCCAAGGTGGAATGAATATAGTTGTATTAAAAATATTTATGACTTTGGTGCGCAATGTTGCATATTTGCAACAAACTGAAAATTCGTTTTCTACAAAAAACTATTAGTCCAATATTTTTTTAATTATTTTTCCCGAACTCCTCAAAGATAAATTAGTTTATAAAATTTTAATTGATAAAAAAATATCGCGCATTGAAGGGTTAAGACGCTATTTTTAACTGGTCCCTTGGAGAGCGTCTTAAACGGGTTCTATTGTGTGTGTGTATATATATATATACATATATTTATAGTATTAACATTAAATAAATTAGTGTTTTTATTAATAAATCATTTTTTATATAATTGTAGTTGACAGGTTAGAGTTAAGAATTAAGATGATTGTAACTGGTTTTGAAACTCACACAAGTTGGCAACCTTAGAACTGAACAGGACATAATATTGCCATAAATCAGGCACTAAACAGGTTGATGACATTAAAAAAAAATTAAGATCAGTATAAGGATTAACTTCAAATTCTGAAAATATCGAAATCCATTGTAAATTAGAAGTTGTTAACTTAAAATATTTTAATTTTGAAATGAAAAATATGATATTATCTATTGGTTGTAAAATGATATTTATTTATGGTTATTTTTGTTTGTCTAGATGTTTTTTTTTTTTTTTTTTTGGAAGTACCGAAGTTTATCCAATAGGTACTTTTGAGAGGTCATTTTTTTCTGTTTTCAACAGTTTTTCATATTGTGAAGAAAAATAACTAGGTAATTTTGTTGAAATGGTCAAATGTGCCCAAACAAGATTTTTATCTAATCAATTCTATTTTTTTAGTCATAACTTGTAAATACCAACATTTTTGTAAACTGACTTATTAAAAATTTTGAAAAGATAATTTTTAGACTACTAAATATAGACATTTGAAAACATCTTATTTTGAAGTTTTTATCTTATAATATTTTAGATACTGATTGAAGAAAAGGATCTATTGGTTAATGGTTTTACAATTACGTTTATTTCCTTTTACTTCCTTTTGGGTAAATACAAAGATTCTAAAGTTTCATTCAGAAACTTTATCGATTGGAAATTGCATAAAATTTTACTTAAAGACGTTATATTTTTCTCTTTTTTTCAATAACTTATCCAAAATTGAGTACAAACAGTGAAATTTGTGATAAATAAGACCTTAACTGAAACAAAAACCGTTATTAACTTATTTTCACCAAGTATTCATGGCATAAGTATGAAACATACATGACAAGAGTATCAAAAAACATTTTACAACTTTTGAGCTAAAAATTGAACTTGTTTTGTTTAAGTTTATCTCCAATAACATTTTTAATGTTAGACAAAAAGTTTTGAAAATTTAATATGATTATACTCATAAACTTTATTAACAATATTGAAAAAATGTCAAAAGAATTTTTTTTTATAAGCGTTTAAGTAAATTGTTATAACATTTTTACCAAATAGATTGTTTTTATATCAATTTTCAACTCTAAAATTTCAATAAAAAATTAATAGTATATTGAATCATTATGAAACTTTGGGAAACTGATAGAAAAACAAAATTTGAATATTTTGAAAAAAAAAATCTACAATAAAACTAAAAAAGATTAAATATATAAACGGTATATTTCATTTTATACTGAAGATTTGTTCAGAATCGTTTAACTAAAGAAATTATCTATGAAAAATTCAATAGACCCATTCATTATCTTGGCCAAGATTCAAAGAATACCCCTTGGTGTTCGCATCTCCTTTTTTTTTAATTCTTGATATTTAATATGATTTTAATGATGTATTTAACTAACAATACAGAGGAAATCTCAAAAACTATTAGTCAAGGAATTATTTTTATAAGTGCTTAGTTAAGAATTTTATGGGTTCGACTGTTTTTACATCACATTACTATTTTAAATTAAAATTAAATAAGAAATTGAGTTTTGAATCTTTGGGTAAAAAAAATGTCTACTATATTTAGAATTAAAATTTGTATAAGGATTTAATTAAATAAAATCTACTGATAATTAAGCAAATTATGGTTCAATACGTAAAGGGTATATAATGAAACTATAGCCAAAAAAAGTGTTTCTTTAGAACTAAATTCATAATTATCTTATCTGAGGACAAAGCATGAATTCCCACAATCATACTTCATTGGATTTTTAAATTTCATAGTGTTTTTTTTAAACTAAGACTCTTTCTTAGGTTTTCATTTTTAAATCCAATAAAATAAAATAATATATTACATTTTATCATTTGATTTAAATTAAATTTCATAATACCTACCTAATATTAGAAATATTTAATAAAAATGTACCAGGCTTAACACTTATACATCCTTAATTGCACAGCTATAAATTTTAATTATAATTCAATTAATAAAATTATAATTTAATTATAATATATGTATATAATTGTTTAAGTTAACGGATTTGAATTTTATTTTATTACTTTAACATGAATATCTAAAATATAATAGTGATGAAATAGTAATTTGGAAAAAATACTACAATTTATTTAATAATGAATGTCCATGATGGTATTGACTATTATAATACATTTTAACTTGAAAATAAAACAATATACTTAAAACAAAGTCATTTTGTGCTTTAGTTATGATTATTATATACAAAGTATCAATAATTCTAACCCAATAAAATGATAATTGAATTTATTTTAATTATTCTATCAAATACCCCTAACATATAAACAATAATTTTGTATTTACATCCCAACCAACAAAATACAAGTATAATATAACATATTCAACAAATCATAAATTTACAAAAATGATAACATAGTTATTACAGTACTCAATGAATTAAAATAAATCACTTACAACAAATTAAAAACCCATGTTATATAAAACATATAAAATTATACATAGATATAGATTAAATGTCTATATGAAGTTTATATAAATAAACATGCTGAATATTTTAACGAAATATATATTACTAGATTCGGGTAAAAAATTATTGTTTGAGTAATTGGGAATTAACATATACAATTTTTTTAATACTGTAAACATTTTATGAATAACAAATAAATTTAAAATATGAAAAAAATAATAGCAATAAAATATCAGAAAAAAATTGTATTGGTAAAAATACATCTTGCTTTTTAAAATGTATTATTCACTCTTCATTTTCACACAAAAATATTACTAATATTTATTTATTACTGTGATGGATTATAGATGGTAGTAGGTGTTTGATTTGCTTGAAATATTGAATCTGGAGATATATTCTCGGTTGGTTTACTATTGTTCATTAAATTCACATACTTATCTTTAATTCCTAATACATAAATTAAAACAATACATCACAATTTGATTGTCATTTAAAATGAATGAATAATACATATTTTTATTTAAGTACCTCGTTTTCGAGGGATTTGATATTGATTATGACTTTGATTGGCAGGGGAACTATTAGCCACTGGATTGAATGACAATTCTGAATCCATAGGAGGTGCAGCTTTTTGAACTATTTCTTCATTTTCAAAATGTTCATTGATAGACTACAATAAAAACATTTAAATATTACTTTATCTGAGTGAAATATAATTTTTTTTTTTATATTGTTTAATGTTTATTATTGTGTGATATTTACATTATTAGAAGGCTTCCATAATTTAGCAAATCCTCCGAGCCAAGAATTTTTTTCTTTTTTTTGATGTTTATTTTCAATATCTTTTTTAACTGGTGATTTATTTTCATCTTTATTAGACACCTGATACATATATATATATATATATATAGATAGATATAAATTCAAACATGTTATTATTATTGTTTTTATATGAACTCCAACAATAATACTTACTGTTGGTTCCAGTTCAGCCATCTGACGGTCAAAAAATCCAAATTTTGGTTCTGTTGATATAGTTTTTTCAGGTTCAGCTATTAGAGTGAGATCTGATGCTATAGTTGGAATTTCTGAAGTTATTTCACTATGATTATTGTTACTGGTTATTTCTCCTGGAATAATCATTGATGTAGGATCATAGTACTGTGAGTATTCTAAAAATAAAAAAATATTGTTCATTCATTTTTCATCTAATTTAAAATAAATTATTATAATAAATGAGTTATGCTATTTTAATTCTTGAATACCCTTATATTTAAAACAAGTAAAGAATATTAGAATTTATATTTTTTTTTGTTGTATTTTTTGATATTATTTACTATTTATTATTTAATGATATTTTTAGTTGATATTATCAGTGTATTTTATTGACAAAGAAAATTCATAATAAGTAATTATAAATGAAATAAATAAAAAACGAAAATTAATTTTTAATACATACTAAACACTGATATTCAATTTTATGTTATTTAATATGTACTATTATCAGTTTGTTTCTTCTTTAAAAGGTTAAAAATAAAAACTATTAGATGAAATCGTATTATAAATTACTAAGAAAGAAGAGTTATATATTTTATTACATGAATTACATATTTGATCAAGTTTTTAATTTTCTCAAAATTTCAAATAACCACTACCATAGAACAATCTATAGATAATTGTTTAAAATAAGAGTGAGTGAGATTTGATATAAAAGACAATAAAATAATATTTAACATATTATTATCGAGAAAGGAATCTTAGTAGTAGGGGACTAATTAATAATAGGAGATAACCCTCAAGAAGGTCACAACACTAATTTTATTTTAACTCTCATTTTCATTCTACTAGTATCACCCATGATAGAATAAGAAGATCAATTAGATATCAGAGGATTGCAATGGTCAGAAAGATTAATTTAAAGGTAGAAGTAGAAAATTTTGATTACATTTTGGACCGTTTGAATATAGATATCTTTATGGAAAGTATCATTAGAAATATGGAATGGAGCTTTAGCTGTTAGGCAGAGACATATAGATTGGAATGTTTTGATTTTGTTAATGCTGAAGGGTTTGTTGGCTGTTCTTCAAAGATGTATACTGTAAGTCTACATGGATTTGAGTAGGAAATTGAATAAGGGTAATTTCATGTTAAGATTAACGTGTTTAGATGTGGGGAGAATATTATTTTTTAAATTTTTAATTAGGATTATTTAAGGCGAGACATTTAGTTCAAATATAGGTAGCCGGAGATCTATGTGGAGGCCACAACTATTTAATATCATGATAGTGAATATTTTTCTCTTTTAACATTTAATATAAGAGGATCAGTATTTAGAGTTTAGAGTATCAATATAGTATCTTTACATTTTTGTGAAGTACCGCAGCTTTTTTATTATGTTGTTTTTAACTTAAAATTGTCATACCTCTTAAATTATTGGTTGAGAGATACAAATTCAAATATCTGTTTTCAAAAATAATTTTGGTCATTAAAAGATGATTAGAAGTTAAATTTAAATACATACTGTTGAATCAATGTATAATAAATAATATTTTTAGTTAAAATATGAATTCTTTGTTATAAAGCTAATTGAAATGTTAAAAACAAACATGAAAAATTGTATACATGATAAATTTAATATTGAGAAATTCAATAAAATATTATTTATCTAGATGATATTAGTATTAATAATAATTACAATGGCATAATAACACTTTTGGTTAAAATTCACTTCTAAAACACTTTTTAGTAAAGGTCAGTTGTCTCTCACCAGTTTACCACCAAGCAAACAAAACCCATCATAAGAAAAACATTAATGTTAGTAAAAAGTAATTAAAATTATTTTTTCATAAAAATAAAGCTTTATTAAGATTCTAAATTGTACTTGGTAAATTGAAATGTAAGCACTTTACAGCAGTAAATTATATTTGTTAAATCTTTTAAAAGACCCTATATACTAAACAGTGAAAAACATACATAAATAAATTGAACATGCTTGCAAAATTGAAAATAATATCAAATAATTAAAGCTTTTGTTTCATAATTTTACAGCCATGTTTTAGGATATACTTAATTTTTTGTATTTTGTACCTCACCCTAAATATAAATAATGATAATACCATTGTCATAAAATTAATAGCTAAGGCAGTTAAAATATTGTCATACAGTTAAAAATGCATAACTAAGAATAATTTTAAAATGATAATACTATTTAAGTTAGTTTGACTAAAATTGTAAACACCTTATTAAACATAAAATTTGAAATTACATTTACAATAGGAGTACAATCTGTGGGAGTGCGAAATTAATCCTACATGCTTGAAACTTAGAAAGGGCTTCACCCTGGTTACCAAATTTATAATTTATAAAATAAATTTAATAAAAAATTAATGAAATGTATAGTCATTTTGTTATTTGTTAACAATGTATTCATGCACATTGTGCATACATTACATTTATTACACTTCACTTAATTTTTACTGAATATATTCATCAGTTAAATCAATGAAGAAATGACTTCATCTTTTATCAATTATTTATGAACATTCTTTACATAAAACATACAAGAATAATAAAAACTATCCAACTAATTGAATAAATGAATCTATCTGCAGCTACATTTCACAAGAAAAAAACAATTAGAATTCATATAAAGATTAGACTTGTAATTTATCAAAAAGGTGAAAGACAATTAAAAAAAAAAAGTTGCTTTAATAAACATTTTTAATCTAACATAAATGTAAACATATTCTAAAGATCAATTGCTTTGGGGGTAATTGGTTTACAATAAGAAATCATTAAAAATTGAAAATTTGAAATTTAAAATAAAAATTAAGTCAAATAAATATAATAGGTAAATGATTAAGGAATACATTTTTATAATTATATATTAATTTTTGGATACATATTCCTAATATAAAATTAATGGGTCGTTACAAAATAATGGTTTTCTATGAGTTTTATACTTAGATCACAAAGATACAATCTCATATTTTAAGATCTAATATATTGTATGTATATTGAATACACTGGTAACAAAATGTAGATAAAATGTTATTTAAATATTGAATATATTCAACTCTACATAGTACAATAACCTATGAAATGCTTTATACAAGTAACATTAACTATTGATTAGTAATTACTAATTACTAATATTCAAGTTTTGTTATAAAACTATTTATGACAATGTTCATGATTTGATGACAATAAATTAGATTAAATAATTATATTATTCACTTAATAGTTTTGTACAAAAGTATAATAACCACATGTTACGAAAAAATAAGCAAACAGTTCCCAACATCTTCTCTTTTACCACCACAGATTTCATTAGTCTCCAAAATAATGGACTATATAAACATGTGTGCAGTCTAATATATATGCGGTTATATAAAAATAAATATGAATAAAGTTACACATAATGATATAGAAATATAGTAACCTGAAATACTAATTTTAGCATAAAAATCTTTTTTTAATTTTATATTTCTACAAATATTCAATTATTAACCTAATTTTCAATATAATGCATCTAAATTATAAATATAATTCATAAATAATGATTATAAAAATATTTACCGATACAATTATAAATTTAAGTAATTTTTAAATGAAACTAATATATATATATATATATATATATATATATATATGAAATGTTTTATTGAAAAATAAAAAAATAAATGTGTGTGTGTGCGCTCACGAAAGCGTGGTATGTAATGGGATAGAATTTTAAGAATACTATGAGTATATAGTAAATATGAAATTAAAAAAAAAAAATCACAACTTTAACTTAATAAATAGTACCAATATTGTATATTAATTACTGATGTAAAATTTACCATTTTGAGAAGGTGGTGGTGGTGGTTGTTCAATTGGTTGTGAAACAACATTATTTGGCTGCCAATAAAGTGGTTGCTGAATATTTTGTAAAGGTGCCTGAGGTGGAGCTGCTGGATTAGTTGGATAATCTATACTTGAATCTGGTACCTATAAATTCAAATTATTATTACTTAATTACTTTATTTAATTAAAATTGCTAAAAGTGCTTACAGTTTGTTGTTCATTAGGTACAATAGAAGATTCAATACTTGGTTGATAATTTTCTATTTGTTGAACTGGTGACATCTTATCTAGAGAATCGAAATTCTAAAAAAAAATATTTCTAGATTAATTTTATAGGTATTAAGGTTATAAAAATATTCTTTACTCACATTCCCAGTATTATTCAAAATACGTTTTAAGTCTTCCAACCAATCCAATACTTCTATATTTCCTAGCAAATTATTAGAAAGTTGCATGAAATGCAAATCTGTGCTTAATTCCACAACATTCGCAATAAATCCCACATTCACAGATACAGATGATGAGAGCACCTGTATTGCAATAGCCTCTAAATGATGTAATGCATGTTCACATTCTCCATACTCAGCTAAGCGGACTGCCAGCAAATATTTATAAGGCTAAAAGTAATACAATTTATAAATTTTGGACATAAATAAAAAAATAGATATCTAAATAATTATTATTGATGATTACCAAAAGACTTGTAATATAAAAATGGCCGAGATTTAATCTCATGGAAAACTCATAAGCACTGGTTAATAATATGGCACGATTCGTAACCATAGGGTTGAAAGGTTGACTGAAAGATGTACCCAAAAGAGTATACTTTGAAGTTAAACCAATTGACTCTAATGGTGTTTGAATAGCCAGATAACAAAAATGAGCACCAAATATATCACCTTTAGCACCTAAGAATTTAAGTAACAGAACATATAATTCTACATCTTAGTAAAATTGTATAATGGAATTTCAATTCACAAACCTAAAGTGTCACCAAGTTGAATGGTAGCACAATGAGCATTATTAATATTGACATGTTGATTACTCAAAATCATGGCTAAATGTTCCCTCCAATCACCCCAAGAATTATCTGTACAGCACTATGAAGTATAAACAAGATTAATTATAAATTAATAAAAAAATATACTTAATTAGATAGTATCAAACATGTTCTTGAGTAAAATTTTTAAGTTAAACCCAATGTATCCAAGAGATCATACTTCCAAAACATAATGGAATTCCATGCACCTCTTATATATGATAAGCCATAAGTAGACCAACGCACATAAGTACACTCAATCTTTATGTATGTTATTGACAAGCAAATTTACTTCTTTATTAATTGATATATGATAAAAACTCACACAGATAAGTAAGAGATAATCTATCATTTATCAGAATATAATATAAATACTAACTACTAGGTCTGGTAAGAATGAATTTAAAAAAAGTACGTATTTCGCACCATGGAGTATTCTTTTTCTCCTTGGACAAGATAATAGTGATGGGTGAATTGAATTTAAAAAAAAACAATAAATCATTCCACTAATTAAATAATTCTGAGCAAAACTTCAGAGTAAAATATATCTCTCACATATTTAATTGATTTGGTCAAATTGTCCACAGATTTTTCTTTATAATCATCACTGTTTAAAAAAACAAATATTTGAACAAAGGAGATATTGTTTTTTAACAAGATTCAAAACATGTTGTTCAATCTACATCCTAAGATTTATTATTATAATAATTGAATGGTCCAATAAGTTTTATACACATTTAAAGGTGAAAATTGATGCTAAAACAGTTGATTCCATAAAAATTGTAAAAGAATTGATTCTTATAAAAGTAAAAATCATAAGTAATTAGTAGAAATAGTAGATTTTTAAAATATTTTTAGTACGTTGTCAGCATACTAATATGGTTGCATTAAATTTTCAGTATTTTTCATAATCATTACAAATGTTTGAAATCAATTTTAAAAAAACAAGGTATTTTCAAAGTTCTATTTTTTTATATATTGTAAAGATATTTTGAAAATTTTGTCAAATATGTAATGATGTGTCATTGATATATGAGGAGTATTTCAAGTTTCAAGCAATATTGGAGGTCATGACTGAAAACTTTAAGTCTGTCTCGTGAAAGATTAGTACCATTTCGCGCACATTTCATTAACTACACACCCCAGCCGAACCATTGAATCCCCTCTACGTGCGAACTATCATAGACAACATATTACTTCGAGGAATGACAGCTAAATCGATATTGACATATACATGCTCAAATAACAAATAACAATTAATTAATAAAATAAATGTTATATAACTTTTATAGGAAGGAGTTCTAGGTGAGTTGTGGCGTGGGGCATGAGCGTCACTGACTGGTTTTTGTCAAGACGTGATACCGATTTTTTGTGAGACAAACTATAAAAATGATTGAATGAAAATCTTTTTTACAGCACATTTTACAATTTGTACCAGATTTTCAGAAGAGAGAAAAATGATGTCTTAAAGTACCACCTATATATGATTTTAGATTTATAGAATTGCTGGATGAAATTTTATGACAAAGTTAAGTATACCAAAATGTAACTCTGGAAAAAAATTAAATAAACAACATTGTAAAACCAATAGATATTTTGCTTTATTCAAAATATTTAAAATTAGAATACAAAAACGATAATCTCTGCCAAACGAATTTATCCGACAGTTTGAATACAAAAATTGTATCATTCAAATAAAAAATGAATAATTTTAATTGTGTTGCTTATGTTAGAAAAAATACTCAATATATGGGTTTTTTTCATTATATACATTTCTAAATTATACTTAAGTAATAATAATCAAGTTCAATATATAAAATAATTAGTTTAAGTACACCATTTTTTTTTTTTTTTTATATAAATTCAATGACTTTATGAAACATTTTAATATGAAAACTAAGTAGCATTATACATCATATTTTAATAATTTTAATTAAACCGTATAGTTTTACAAACTAGTAGGTGATATAATTTTTTTTAGATATTAGGAAAATTAATTGGTTTTACAATATTTATTAATTTCAAAAATTGTTTTTCTACTTCTAGTCTAAAACTAGTTTGCTATTGAGCTATGGTGGGTAAATGTGTCAAGATAAATAAAGTGGGATTTAAGTCCATTTTTAATAATTATTATAAAATTAAATTATAATTTAATGTTATTCAATATACATTATATAATATTGTAAAACCTTAAAAAATAATTCATACATATCTACTTACAGTTGTGCAGGAAGGTATTTTTCCACTACTAAGTTGGAAAAATGTTTGTAAAGTATCATTTTGAGGAATATTTTGAAAATATTTGGACCTAACATAATTTAGTGTCTTTGAATCCATATATAATGCTAAGATAAACGCCAAACTCCAGTCTTGATTATATATAGCAAATTCTAAAAAAACATGCATAATAAATATTTAAAATAAAATAAAATACATTAAATATTTAAGTATTTCAAAGTTATAAATAATTTAAAAATATTTGCAGTAAAGAAATGATCTTAATCACGAAAATTCCATTTACTATAAAAATATTCAACAGAATATTGAAAACAACATAATACTGTGTTATGACACTAATTAGATAATTTTCACCATTTAAAACTTAAAGCAATAATTGATTCATAATTCTAATAAGCTAATACAGATTATATAGTCAACATTTTTTTTTCATAAGTCTCCCCTATAAACCATTTTAATATATAATTTATTGAATTATACAGGTATATAAAAACATTTTATCTAGCCAAAAAAAATAAATAAATACTCATTCAGGTTAAATTTTTTTTTTATACAATTCAAAAGCTAAAATATATCACTAACCTAAAGCTTCAGACTTATTGCCTTGTAAAAGTAATTTTCTAAACTTGTTTAATGGTTCAGTTGACATTCCCTTGACATCTTTTAAGTTCATATTACCAATTGACATACCATCAACTGGGAATTTAGAAACATTTTCCATCAAAAGTTCAGATATATCCGTTCCATCAACTATCTAGTAATAAAACATATTAACGCAAATTCTTTTAAGTTTTAATTAAACAATACATAAATTAACTTACTCCATTTCGCTTAGTTATCATATATATTAATTCATACAACAATCGTTCTGAATTATTTAATGCATCTTCTGCTAGTTTGTTTAAATATTGAGCTACAGTATTTTTATGAGTTTTACCTCTGTAAAATATGAATTATTAGATTATATTAGATTAAAAAGGAAAAAAAAACATTATTATTGTATGCTCACAACACAAAAGGAGTTGGAAATTTGAATAACTCAGCAGTATCAATGTCATCATCAAATTCAGACATTGTTTTAAATACATCTATGGTGGCCTTTGAGGAATCTAACACGAGTAATTTTCCAAAACCCATACTCATTTTGGCTAAAAAATAAAATTGTTTAGTAAAAAAATTATTGAATAAGTTTTTTAACAGAAAATTAACAAGTTAGTAATTCAAAAACTACAAAAAGAAATAAATTCTCATTTCATGATAAAATCACTTTAAAATAACCTTTAAATAAATTAATAAGAGTAAACATAAAACAATATTATGTATGTGGTCTGTCCAAAAAGTATGTAATATGGTTTTTTTTCCCGTTTATGAATTTCTTCATAAAAAAGTCTTAGATGACTTCTATATGAAGGCTCCCAAAAGTTAGGGATCAAGTGCGTTAAATGCCACTTAATTTATAAGGAGAGAAAAGGTGGATCCTTCATCATAACAAATTTACCTGCACATCTAGGAGGTGTGATCCTCTATAAATTCCTAAAATTTCATCACACATTTTACCATTTTACTATGACCCAGATTTAAGCATTTATAGAATTTTTTTATTCCTAAAAAGAAAAAATGGTCAAGCGAAGACACACAGGGACGACACAGTCACTATCAAATATAAAATAATGAGGTAGATAAAGGAGCCAACATTTTCAGAACTTAGAAGAATATCATGAACAAAATAAAAAAATACAAGACAAACGAATAAAAACAATTTAAAAGTGATTTGAAATAAAATTAATCAACAGTGATTAATATGAAACTATTTCTCATCTATGGAAGGGATGAATGAGATTTTTGGACCATTGTAAGAAATATGTACATCAACTATGAAACCAATACAATAATAGTATTGCACAGAATCTAAATGTATTAAAAATTAAACATAACTAAAATAAATAAGTCACAATAATCAAAAAGCCAAGTTAATATGAAATTTCTGTTTTTATATTATTGTGTAATGTGAAAAAATAAAAAGTATTTAATACATAATATATAGATTAGTTCAGAGGTTAGATTTCATTTTAGTAACTTTACTATAGTGAATGAAAAGATTAATTTAAATATTCAAAGAAACCAGGACATAGAATAAGAATGATTTATATTAAAGTTCATAAAATAAATAATTTTTAATGTAGTCAAGTGTCCACCATAAGTGAGGTAGCTAGGATTTAAAAAAAAAGAGGGGCAATAAAACCTCTTTTAAAAATGGTTTTAATTAATTGCATTAAAAGGTATCTTTAGAGGTGACCAAATACATAATAAAAATACATAATATTTAATAGGTACCAACATTAGGTTGGTTCCTTTGGAAACTCAACTCATAAATTATTATAGTTTTTGTTTCATCAAAATCAGTTGAATAGTTTAAGTGGAAAGTGAGAACTAATAAAATAAAATACCACATACACATACATATATCATTTCATAATCCATTACCCTCATTTTTTATCAGTTAGGTAAGAATATTCAACATTTAAATGTAAAAATAACAATTAATAATACATAAGAAGAAAACATCTATTAATAAAAATAGGCATCCATTAATGAGCAAGTACTGTATTACTCATGACATCATTTTATAAAATATACTAATTTGAAATTACCATTAATATGATACTTCTGATATCTAGGAGGAGTTGTTCGATGTACTTCCTTTTCTTTTTCAAGTCTTGCCATATGATTTAAAGATCCTCTACATATAAAATATATATATATATATAATATATATAAATACAAAAAAAAAAAAAAAATTCAATTGCAATGAAAACATACACATCATGAGATGGGGTTGATATTGGTGTACTACATTCTGAACCATTTTTAGTCCTTAATATTAACTTTTGCATTTCAACTTTGGCTTTATAATTTGTATACCATTCTGTATATGCTTTAGGATTACTTTCTCTAAATTTTAAAAGAAAATTTCTTCCTAAAAATAAAAATATATACAACTTAAGAATGTACACATGAATATAAAATAACATATTTTAGTTCAAGAAAACATTTAATACTTTCTAATGGATCAAGCATTTCTATATGAGCAGAATAATCTTGGAATGGTACTGGAGAATATCTTCTATGATAATCTGAATCTGTTCTACTTGGGGGTCTATTACGATAGCTGACTTCTTCCCTTCTGTAATACTGACTGCTATAAAATTATATAATTGTTTAAAAATATTAATTAAAAATTAATATAATATCATACTTTATTTCATCTTGATATCTCCTATCACGATAATTTCTAGGGTGCCTTTTATAACGGTCAGATTCAGGACTTCTGAAAATAATTTAAGAAATTAAATATTATAAATATGTTAAGTAGTCAAAGGTAAATACATTCATAAAAGTATATAGATCATTTAAAGAAAATGAATAAACCAGAATATACATGTTTAAAAAGAATATTCACTAAAATATATAATTATGATAAATACCTTTCAAAAATTGTATATATCCTAATAAAAAATAATTTAAATTTATCTTTAGGAACTGTATTAAATCGCTACAAAAATGTAATAGGTAAAGATCTGTTAAGTTTTTTTAATAGGCTATAAAAGAATTAAGTTTATGCATAAAATATAACAACTTTATTCCAATTAATTAAAGTAAACTTAAGAAAAACGTTTTTTGACAAGTTAAAATTATAAACATTTTTTGCAGCATAGAACATCAAGCAAATTATTTATATTATAAAAAATATTTTGACTGAAAGGTATTGAAGACAAAAATATATGATGAAACTTAAAAATGGTAATTAGAGGTATCCAAATAATTGTTAATATTTTTATACAAGACAAAAAATAGTCAAAGAAATTAAAATCTGAATAATATTAAAATATTGAAAAATTATTAATACTATAAGGGTAAAAACAACTCTTTTAAATCATAAATTTCCATAAATGTGTAGTAAATAATATAATGAATCAAACAATATCACTCATAACATATTACTTTTTTATACTAAAATAAATATTTTACATAAATAAGCAATTTTGTGCAGACAAAATGTAATTTATAAAAAAAAATAATTGTTTTTTGTTATAAATAAATAATATAATAATAACTGCATCTGATAATTCAACTAAATTGAAAATATACTGCTGAAGTACTAAATATTTCAGAACTACATTATTTGAAAAACATTTGAAATGTCACACACAGAATTAATTAATTTAAAATTTCATTGAAATTAGAAACAACTTGAAAAAAGACAAAAATTAAATTAAACACTATTACAAAGGAAAATAAATACTTTGAACTTAAAAACGGAAAATTGATAGTATTTTTTAATAAAAGTAATACAATTATTATACCTAAATTATGTACACATTATTTTTGATAAATTTTTTTTGTATTTGATTTAAATGTTTACCTATATCGCCTTCGTCTTTCATATTCATCAAACTCATCATATTCACTTGGGTATTCTATGTCCGAGTGATCGTAGCTGTGCAAAGCAGGACAAAAACATGCCACAGTTATGTATGTGAGTTTAACATTTTTATTACATAAATAAAAAGAGTGTAAATTGGTTAGTTGCAAAAAAATACCCAATTTAGATACAAACAAAATTATTAACAAAGAACATAAATAAAAATAAATACTTCTCATGTTGAATTCGTTGTCTGAATCTTTTAGGTTGGTGCTTTCGAGAACGGTGTAATCGATATTCAGATTCCACTTCAGGACTCAATGAGGCATTTTCTTCTTCTTCATAAAAGTAATCTTCTTCACTTCTATCAATAGAAAACATTATAATAATTCATTAAGAATGGTTTTAAACAAAATTTTGCAGTTTCTTATTGTATAACTATTAATTTGGTATTAATTACCAATGACTTATGACAAAAATAATATGTATCAAAAGCAATAAAAATGTTTTGTATAATATATTTTTATAACCTATACACTCTTTTTTCAGTCTTTTTCATTAAATACAATAAGAAATTTTAGCTAAGAAACAAAGCCATAACTAAATTTCGCTACATATAAAAACAGTGTAACAGTAGAAAATAAATTAATTAAAGCTCACTAAGTGTGAAAATTAGATTTCCTAACATATTTATTAATTTTTAATAAAAACTACAATTAAAAATACAAATTGTATAAACATTTAAAAGTTAAAGCTTTGTTTTAAGTAAAACGTAAAAAAAAAAAAGAAATCCAACTAATATACATTTTATTCTTTATTTTTTTTTAAGACTACATGAAGTTTAAAAACCATTGCAGACCTTACAACAAAAAGTTAAAAAAATATGAAATAAAACAAAATAAAACCTGGCATTTCTTAAAATATGAGTTATTTGAGCTTCATCCCATTTTTAACCATAAAAAATTAATATATCAAGTTAACCTTTATTTAAATCAAAATAAAATTATATGTGGAGGTTTTTTTGCAAAGAAAATTTTTATCAGATTTTAAAATGTTTGATTGAAAACTATTACTATTTTATACTAAAATAACCATTTTTGTAAAAATTATAACAAAGCATGTAAAGAAAAAAGTAAAATTATCAATAATTATTATGATTATTTTAATACTATTAGTTAATTATTTGTATTTTTATCTGTATTTAATTTAACTCAATTATCAAATCTGTGTATCAATTTAAAATTGTATTAAAACAAATTTTAAAAAAAAAGAGACATTTTCAATATGTTTAGTGCTTTATTAACCATAAATGGTCAACTTTTTTTTAATGCGTATGAAAAAATTGTAATTTGATATGATATTTAGTCTAATTCTAAATTTCCAGCACCATTACTTTTTGAAGTTTTGTAGGAAACATTATTTAAGGTCTTGGCGACACTACACACTAATTAGAAAACCTTCAAGATAAATGACCCAGATCGCAAATAGTATCCTATGATTCCTTTAGGTTATACAACTAAATTATAATTAATTTAAATACATTTTTTTTAAAAATTAAAAATATTTAGGCATATGTTGATTTATATCAATTCAAAAGATGTCTCTAACAGTTGTATTATAATAAGTATTTGTGATTCCAAGGTTTAAAAACTTTTCTATTTATCACCAGTTTAGTATGATTAAGTTCAAAATTTTAAAAAATTAGAAAAATAATTTAACTACCCATTAATAATATTAATAATTTATATTAATATTACAAAACTAAAATAAAAAATAAGGAAATTTTTTTTTAAATCTTCTTACTCTCTAGGATGACGATAATGTCTTCGATCACGGTTATTATAACGTTCTACATTTTTATTAAATTTTTTTGACTGAGTTCCTCTATGCATACTCTTAAGACCGTCTTCTGACACTGGATTAGTATGAGGTACTGATGAATCCGAATCAATTGAATGACGTCGTTGACGTTCATCATTTTTTTGATTAATTTTTGATAGCCTTGATTTTTGAACACCTTCTTCTCCAATATTTCCTTCAACCATTCTATGAAATCCTGGAGGCGGATGTTTTTTTTCTACTCTTTTTTCAATTTTTTCATATTCTTGAAACTTTTCAATGTTTTCTGATTGAGTTGATGTTGATGATTTTAAACTATTATCTTGTTGTGAATCCAACACTGGTTTAATTTGACTTTGAGTAGTAGATCGCAAATAAGGACTTGTTTCATTCATATAACCATCTGGTCCAGTTCGTTCAAAAACTTCATGATCTAAAAGTCTCGGACGACTTTTCTTTACAACTGTAGGAGGTTCTTTTAATTCTGATTGTGATTCATTTCTTAGAGATATATAACTGTCGATATCTGAAATACCTCTAGATGAATCATCAAATTTATGATTTTCAATAGGTTGACTAACAAAGTCTTCTACATCTCTATGTAAAACTTGTCGAGAATGACCTTCGAACTGGTTTTGAAATTGTTCTAATGACGGAAGCCTTTTTAGAGTGATTGAATTGTTATCGAGACTTTGAAAATTAGAGTTATTATCTATTGGCCTAGCTCCAATTATTGAACCAGTAACATGTCTTTGAACAGGAATATCATCATCACTTAACTGGCCAGGTACTGTTCGAACATCAAATGGTTGGGGACCACATGGTTCTAAATTGGAATAATCTTCAAATGATTTTGTTTGTCCCGTAACCAACCGATGAAGTCCAATGGGTGGTCGATCTAAAATACCCACAAGTATCATTTTTTATTATTTGCTGATATTAAAAAATTAAAAAATAATAATAATTATTGACATAGTATATTTGGATCACATAATTTCACGACGTTGATATAGTAATAACTCATAGTATAAACCCGATTAAAATGAGAAATTAACATATTTAAATAATTTAAAAATTAGTAAGTCTAACTTAAACAAAATATAATTAATTCGGGTTGGAATTATTTTTATAATTTGATTTTTAAACTATCTATATATAGTTTAACTCAGTTTAAAAATTTATCATTTTCAGTAAAATATTCAATAATCATTTACATACAAAGTGATTTAAATTACATAATAAAATCATACCATCATCATTTTCTGCAAAATTCTTTTTCGTAATTTCAGTATTATTATAAGCCACGTTGTTATCGCACTCAATTGGATTTATTACCTAAAAAATTCACAAATATTTGTTTAAAATAACTATTAATGAAAATTTAAAATCTAATTATAGTTTTTTTTTTTAATAAAAATTTTAAAGTTAAATTTGAATTGATTTGAAGTAACTACTTATTATTTTGAAGTAACTACTTTAATTAACTATCAATTAAAAAATTTTAAATTAAAAGTTACCAATCTATTCTGCTTAAATATTTAATGCAACTTATTAGAAATAAATGGAAACTATTAGCCTTAGGAGTCACAATAGTGAAAACTACTGAATTTTTTTCATACTACATATTATTTTTACTTATGAATTAATCTTTATTATACCTAAGGAATTTATTTAAAATTCTGTACCTACTAAAGCCTAAATTTGAAAAATCATCTTAAGTTGACTTTTTTAGATTCTGAGTGAAGCGAAAGATCTTATGGTTTTACAATAATATTTCTTTTTTTTTTTTTACACTTTATGCTCAACTTAACTTTCTCCAAAAGTTTCATCCAACAACTACTCTATAGAATGGAGATTTGTAGATGGTACTTTAAGGGTTTATTAAGCTTTCATCTCAGTAGTTTTTCCAGGCTAGTGAAGAAAGGGCCATAAAATGAACCAAAACGGCAAAATTTGCAATAAAAGACACTTTAAAAAGTCGTTACTAAATCAAATTTAGTAATTTCATCATAACTCTAAAAATAATGTTGCTAGAAAATTTAAAATTTCACCATATATTATTGACATATCAGTACATGCTTTAATATTCAATACACCCATCCCCATAAACTTGTCCAAGGAGCGAAGAATATCCCATGGGGCGAAGTACGTACTTTTAATACTTAAACCCAGTAATGACGGGTGATTCAGGTAGTTTGGTATATCTGTGTTATTTATTTCTCTAATCTGGTATATAGGATCCTGTGCACACCAGAATACAAAAATAATTAATTTTAAAATATTAATGCCTGTTACAAAAAATCTGAAAAGCTATTATTATTTTATTCACATATTTCATTAATACTCATTAAAATTGATGAAGTATATGATAATGGAATATTTCTAATATTTTATGAAAACTTCTGAAATTTAATATGACCTTACTCATATACTTTACTAACGATACATAAAAAATTTCAAAAACCATGACAAAGGATTATTTTTTATAAGCGTTGAAAAGAATTATTACAATTTTTACTGTTAAAATATTTATTTAAAAAACTGTTCCATCCAAACGGTAAACTTTAATTCTGAAGCTTTGCTCAGAATCGTTAAACTATATGAATGATCTATCATTTCTTTAAAATTCAATACACCCATCCCCGTTAACTTTTCCAAATAGTATAGGATATCCTATGGGACAAATTGCGTACTTTTTTTTAACCTAGGTATAATAATAAATGTTGTAAAACAATGGCACTAATAAAACAGTGATATAATATAAACGCCTTAAGGTCCATCAATTCATTTGTAACACATACTCACAAAAAAGCTCATGTTGAAATATCAACTGAATATATCCCTAGTTTTATAATGAAAAATTGCCATGCGTAGGTAAGTTATGAAAAAATTGATATAAATATAAATTTAAAAAGATTAAAAAAAAAAAAACACAAATTCATGCCTTTGCTTTAGCCTACCGGCAACAATTCAATGTTTGTTATCAGTATGAAACACCAAACAAATAAAAATAAATTGAAATTTGGTCTTTGGATGAAGGATGGTAAAATCCATTTAAGCTTTTAACAGTTTAAGTATAAAGTACCTTATGTAAATAAACACTTTATGTATATTGTGATTATATAATATACTATAAAATAAGAGAATTGAAGGTAATCTCAAAATGAAAAATGTATGTTTTATCACGCATGGTTAGTTATAACTATGAATACGATTTAATAACTGTCAGCGTAAAACTTACCTCGTCGCTGATTTGTAAAGTATTCATTGCGATTGGTAGTGTATCATTTTGGAAAGATTCCGGTGGAAGTATTTCTCTATTTTCTACATCAGCCCAGAAATTGTCATCCGTTTCAACAATATTATCACATTTATCATTATCAACAGCTTGATTAGTTATTGTATGTTTTGTATTGGTAATTTGTTCAAGTTGACTTTCAGATTTATTATACCAATCATTACTATTGACAGGAAATGTATTTACTTCATTTTCTATTCCATTATTGAAATTATATGTATGTCTATTTGAATTAACTAATGAATGAGCTGTCCCATTATTAGGGTCTGGAACAGAATAACTATTCAAAGTTAAATCTGAATTTAAATTGACATTATATTTTTGTATATTAGAGTTTTTAGTAGTTGAAGACTGTTCAATATAATTCCAATCATCTGTACTGCAACTCCATTCATCATTTTGTTGTGAACTTTCCGTCTACAGATAAGGTAAATTAAAATGTCAAATAAATAATTAAAAATAAAAATGAAAAGATTAACTCACTGGCTGCTGTTGAAAATTTGAATAAGACTCCATATTACCCCAGAAATTATTGTTCGACATAGTTGTTTCCTCTAAAAGTTTCAAATGGAAAAATTATGCTTTTATCTATTTACGAATTATAGATTATTAATATCATAGTAAATAAAGCAAAGATATGAAATATCATCAACTATATCTTACCAAAAAAATTGAAAAGTTATACTTTCTTTACTTAACACATTATTCTAAGCTTGCTAAATTAAAATTATTTGTGATAATTTCCATTCTATAATACTACTTTCACATATCATAAAAAGTTGAATCGTTCACGTCACTGAAAAGTGAAAAAATTGATATAACAAATTGCACTATTAGGGTTAGAAGACCAAGGGCCGAGAAACAGTGTAACCATTATTGTACTTACAATAATATTGTAACATTGTAACTTTAAGATGGCGATTTCGGAATTGTATTGTAATTTATTACATTAATAACAAATTGGTTATTAAAATGTAAACATTAACAATTTTATATCTGTATTATGTCTGTAGAAAATCAATTATTATACAAATAAAAATGTAAAATGTAATCTCATATCAACAGTTAGTGAAATAAAATCAATTAGAAACTGTTTGAGTATAATTAAATAAACATTTACTTTTTTTAATACTCCTAAAATAAATTACATTTTAGTATAATAAATTTACCCGATTCTGAGATATGATACCCAAAGAAAGGATTTATCTGAACTTTTTTACTATTATTAGTTTTTTATTTATTATTGGATAGGTACATACAATATCTCAGAGTAATGATCTAGCAGATTCTGTAAAGTCTATGTACTTAAATATTCATAATGATAACCTATTCAGATCACAATAATTTATATTAGGCATGCTTAATGTGAATTTTTGTTTTACAAATCCCCCTTCCATGAAAAAGCCAAAATACACTACTGATTTTACATAATTTTATTATTTTTTCCATCAACCCCTATTTTCCTCGAGATAAAAATTAATGAAATCAATTAAACCTACAATAATGTCATAATTATTCCAAAAAACAAGTGCCTAGTTAATAATAATTAAATTTTTTGCAAAATGTCATCACTCTTCAAGTCTTTCAAGAGATTCGAAGAGGTTGGTGACTGGCATGAGTGTATTAAAACATTTAGTAATTCATATATGTATTTATTTTTTTATTTAAAAAATGATCATTTTTATTCATTTTTTTTAAATTGAAGAACCATTAAAAATGTCTAATAATTTCGAAGTATTGAAAAAGTGGCAAAAAATAACGAATCTAAATAAAAAAATATTGTAAAATTTAGTGTTTAATGATTGATAAATGTCAACATTACAAAAACATTTTTTTTCATCACAATTTCACTTATTATCATCAAACATTATAGAGTTAAATATGATGTGCACATGTGAATTAGTATGTGTTCAAATATAGCTTTTTTTCAAATGTCAAATGGTAATCCATATTCGGTTAGAGGTTGGAAGATTTGTTATAACATGATAGTTAGCTTTTTAGATTCTAAGTGAAGCAAAGGATCTTATGATTTTGGAATGATGTTTATTTATTTATTTTTTTCTTTTTTTTTTCTGTGAACACTTTTTCGTATAGAAATCCTTGTCCAAAAGTTTCGTCCAGCAACTTTTTAGATTCGAAATTTAACAATGAACTCAGATGGTACTTAAGAGAGGTCATTTTTCCAAAATCTGCCGTAAACGTGATTTTCACTGTTCAGATTTTAGGTATTTAGTCATAAATCGAAAAGTATTGAAGCTAGAAACTTGAAAATTTTATCCAATATTCACTCAGAATCTAAAAAAACACGACTCTAGCCAGTACACTGTACTTTTTCAGATTTTGAATGAAATAAAAAAAAAATCTATTGGTCGTACTACGATGATTGATTTGTTTTTCTTCATGTTTTCTTTTAGATTCTGAGTGAAGCGAAGGATCTTATGGTTTTACAATGATGTTTGTTTTTTTTTTTCTTTTTTTTTTTCTTTTTTTTTTTTTTCTGTAAACACTTTTTCGTATAGAAATCCTTGTCCAAAAGTTTCGTCCAGCAACTTTTTAGGTTCAAAATTGAACTGAGATGGTACTTTAGAGAGGTCATTTTTCCAAAATCTCCATAGTTTTTCCAGTAATCAAGAATAACGATCGAAAAACTGAGTAAAAACGGTAAAATCGGTAAAAATCCGCCGTAAACGAGATTTTCACTGTTCAGATTTTAGTTAGTTAGTCATAAAACAAAAAGTATTGAAGCTAGATACTTGAAAATTTTTTCCAATATCAAATACATACTTTTTTATTTTGGACAACATTTTCAGAACAATTATAGCAATTTTGACTTAAATATAGAACTTTTAATTTACCAAATAGTTTGAAAGTTTTTATGTAATATAATTTTAAATATTTGACAAAAAGTTCTGAAAATTTAATATGACCTTACTCATATGTCTACCTAATTATCCTAACAAAAATTCAAAAATCGTGACTCAGGATTTTTTTTATACGATTTTTTACGATATTGTCTGATTTCTTTTAAGTTTATTTATGAGTTATAATTGTTATAACAATTCAAGTTTAAATGAGTTATATCTAATTGAATATTTTATGAAGGTTTAATTACAAAAAAACTCACCAAAAATTATACAAATAACCGTAAAATACGTAAACAGTATTTAAATAATAATATATTATATTACACTGAAGCTTTGCTCAGAATCGTTTTATACTAAAGAAATGAGTCATCATTTCTTTAAAACTTAATACATTCATCACCAATATCTTGTCCGAGGACCGAAAGGACGAAGGACGAACTTGTACTACCATCATCTCACTTACCAGCTTTTTTTTACTTCTATAATATAATATGCTAGGTTAGTCATAGTGTAAAAATCAACGGTTTCCGATTCTTAAGGCCCGGAGAGAATGTCCCCCTTTAATCCAGGCTTAAGGTCTAGGGGTATGCAGTGGCGTATTTAGGATTTTTCCAAGGGGGGGATCAAAATAAAAAATTTAATAGAGACCCCTTAATTAGTATTAAACTTTAAGGACTACTGGACAAATGTATGATTTATATACCTAGGTACTGCGTTAGTATAAATTTGAGGACTTAGCTCCATGGCACAACAACAAAGTTACAAAATACACGGAAATATGAGATCACATATTTAAATGAGATAAATTACAAATAAACCCCGTAAAATTTTGAATATTTTTTTCTCTAATTTTGCATTTAAATAATCATTAAATAATCAAAGAGCTATAGAGCTAAAATAAATTTAGTTTTAAATAAAAAAAGTATTCATCTCAAATCTTGAGGGGGGGGGGTCAAACCCAATGATCCCACCACCGCGTAAATACGACACTGGGGGTATAAGTGATATTAATATTATGAATTTACAACTCTCCACGAGTCAGGGACGCTCGGAGGGGGGCATTGCCCCCCTGAGATTTTTCATGTCAGTTACAAAATTGGAGGTTGTTTTACATGAAGTCGGTCTCACACGACTAGGGCACTCAGTGGCTCTCCGACAATCATTGAACCATTAATTACAAGAATAATATTAACATGTACCTACTCGTAAAATTAATAGTTGTACTTCACGAGTCACAATTTTTTTTGCCCCCCTGAGTGACATGTCTGTGGGCATCGCTGCCACGAGTACTTGAATTGGTAAATTTCAATAGCATTGTGTCACTGTTATTAAGCAGTATCCTTCGTTAAATGTTATTATGTTATGAGTGTATAGTATAGGTATATAAATAGTTAAGATGTTAGGTAACAGAGCAGAGAAAGAATACGCCATAAAAATATATTGTCACACAGGAGAATAGGACGTAAAAAATGAATAAGTTAATTTTAATATTATTATTTATTTCATTTTATTTGAATATTTAGATATTATACCAATTTGCCGTCAACCAGATTTTCAAAAAATCGATTTTTATCACGACTCCAACACGACGTTAATAAGTACATTTTAATCTTCATTTATGTTCAATATTTTTTCACTAAATGATTTTCTATATACCTACCAGGGCTTATTCTAAGGATTTTTTCAATTGCGCATATTATTATGAAATTGAACCTGTATCTCCCTAAACTAATTTGGCTTAATAAAGGCGTTTGCACTAAAATATTTAAATTTTGACTTCTAACTATAGTTCAGTTTATGTTTCATTTAAATCTAATTCCACCTACCAATATATAAAACATAGGTTTAAAAATGTCCTTTTTTATTATAATTTTAATTTTTTCTTTTTTAAAATAATATTTCTTTTTAACTAACTCAAGTATAAAAAACAAATATGTATTTTATTTTTATAATAAAAATTGTATTTTTATTTTAAAATTTTCTTCTTTTATTTGTAGTTTCACCATGTTCTTGTTCAGAATTTCTTTTTGACTCTTCCTCAAATATACCATGATACTATTCTTGTTCCTTAGATTTTGGTGTATCCTTAACGCGAAGTTCATTTTGTTTTAGCCATATCTGTACTGACTGTACTGCTTGTCTTGGGTCCTAATTTCGTAGAAGTGGCATGTTAAAATGAATAAATAGGTATTCATTTTCAGTTTCTACATGCAAACTTGGACGATTTATTGATTTAAGAATATTATTTTTACTCATTAAACGTTCAACGTCAGCACTGTGAGGTTTGGCAGCTATAATATGAGAAAGCAAAATATTTAGATTTTTGTACTCATCAGATCCAGATAAATGCTGAACAAGCTTAGACAAAGACATCTGGCGTAGGTCCTCTATTTTATAATGTTCCAGTATGTCTGTATATTCCATAACTAACGATTTGTGACCTATACCTATTATTTATTTATGTAAAAAACAAAATTATTTTTTAATTTAAAACGTTTACAATTTTAGTATTTAGGAGTAGTTGGCACTTATTCAAAAACCCTAGTTTTTTTATTTCAACTGACTAAAGTCATTTGAGTCATCTACACAAAATTCGATTATCAAGTGCGTATCTGACTTTTCCAACTACCCAAATGAGCCCAACTGCGCTTTAGAATAAGCCCTGCTGTATATACTTACTATATATTTAGTTATATACTCGATGCACAACTCGGGGAATTTTTTTTACTCGTATAGTTTGAATTACTGCTCAAATACTGTTAAATAATATAAACGTTGATAAATGAAAGATTTTATTTTTTTCTAAATATTTTATGAAAATAGTAATTTAAGGTCACAAGATCAGAAAAAATATGTTTCATTATTTATTGTTAATAATAGTATTTCAGTTGTAATTTTAATAGAACATAAAGAAAGTTAAAAGCATGTAAAAGTAAATAACGAAAATACTTGTAGAATGTACATTGTAGACACACGTAAAGACGTTTTTTAATTCGTTAGAATTTATTATGATGTACGATATTTTTTATATCGTAAAAAATTTATGATAATATAAACAGAGATACGTGTCATAATATTATAGTATCACAAAATCGATAGTGATAATAATTTAAATATTGAATAATTTTCCAACACGTACAAATTGCATACTTCTATTTCAATACTTAAAAGTAACACCTAAAATATTTAAACTAATAAGTTTAAATAATCAACAATTGTATACAATATTTTAAGTGTACTTTCGTTCAATTTGAATTTATAGTTTGAATTATTTTTACCTAAATATGGTTCTATTAACTATGATAGCCAGAATTCCTGATGGATTACCATTAGCTGCCTCAATGCAAGATGACGAACAGGTACTTTTTTATTACCAAAATATTTGTTAGCTTTTGAAGAATTATTACAATCATTAAAAATGATGATACTACTTAAATTACAATATTAATTTCATAGGTTGGGAGAAAATTAATTGAATACCAAAATCAAGCAAAACTTCTTTTTAAAAAGCTTAATATTCAATCTCCCAAACAATGTACAATTGAATCTGTACCATATTATTTTCAGTAAGTATTTAACAATAATCATTTTAAAATGTCTGTACTGTAGGAAGTACTTTTTTTGTGTTTTCTCACACTATCGGTAAATATTTGACATCCTATCCTTTTTTTTTCATATAGCTATTTGATTGAAAGAGATGTTTGTTACTTGGTATTATGCGAAAAAAACTTTTCTAAGCGATCTGCATTCAGTTTTTTAGAAGATATAGCAGCTGAATTCAATAGACTTTATGGGAGACAAGTATCCACCGTTTCGCGGCCTTATACACTCATTGAATTTGGTAATATTTTTAAATATATGTATATAATTTTATTTTATTTTAAATTTTACCACAAAATATTAGTATCTCATTCAAAATTTGGAACAAATCAACTTAACCACTTCCCTCCATTTACCATTTTTGGATACATTATTATATTAACATTTTAATAATGATAGTATAAAAATAAATATGTATAAATCAATATGTAATTTTTAAGTAAGACTTGAAAATCTATGCAAGATTAGTACTTTTCTATACATGGTATACTGCACATCCCTTAAATTACAGTTTTTATGCAAATTATGTGTATTTTGTTGTGATTGTTCTGAATTGTGTCTTTGATTTCCACCATGATTTAACTGAGTTCTATCTTTAAAATGAATAAAGTAAACAACTCTCCTAAAATTAGACTGCTTAATTTATATCAAGATAAAAAGTACCTATGTAGACTATAAGTCACTTCCATTCAGTCGCTGCATTTCCTTATATCAGAACTTTGAATTAAAACCCTTGATAATTGGTAAAAATCTCCATACCTATTATTTCAATAATGTAGTCACAGTGTTAAGCGAAATAACAATTAAGAATTTGTATAATACTGAATATAGTAATTACATCAAAGAATTAAAGATTGAACCATTGTCAAATAACAAAAAAACTGAACAATGATAGTACGATACCATAATGTCAACAAATTTGGACAATTGTTTTAAACAAAATTGAAATTTATAGGAAGGTGATCCGTTTCAGTCAAATTTTTGAATATTAAAATTTAATAATCAAAACATGAAATTAGTAATAATCTCTTTTTTATAAATAATGTATTTTTGGGTACATTTTACAGTTGCAACAAAATATCAATTATCTAAAGAAAGTATTCAGAAACATATTTTATTTTTATAGTACAAGTTCAATTTCCATTCCTTGAGAGTTTAGTTAGCACAAGTGTCAAAAAGGAAAGCCCCTGGAAATGATTAATTAATGTATTATACATTTTTTAGATAATTACATTCAAAAAGCGAAAAAAAATTACATAGATTCTAGAGTACGCAGAAATCTAAATTCACTTAATAATGAACTTCAAGATGTACAAAGAATAATGGTCCAAAATATTGATGATGTATTACAAAGAGGCACTGTTTTATCAGGTAAAATACTTATTGAAATTCACATTAGTAATATTGATAATACAAATTAAATTGTTCTAACTAGAACTGAAGTGATGTATTTATTATTAACAATAATATATATATATATATATATATATATATTAATAATTTTTATAATTTAATTTTTGCATTTTTTCAAAAAAAAAAAATCACCAATTATTATATTTTATTATTACAATTCCAAAAAACACAAACAAATCATTTGTATAATATGTATACGCACTTTATAATAAATATTCAACATATTAAGAAATTATAAAATATGTTAAAATAATTAAAAAATGTACAGACAAAAAATTACATCTTAATCATAATGGTTCTAAGTTTCAAATATACATCTACATTTTTTTTTTTTTTTTTAATATATATTGTTTACTTGAGAATATATTCAATAATAACAATTCAATTTACATGGGACTGATTTCATGATTGAAAATTGGTAATAAATTTCATTAATGTAATCTAAATAACACAAATATTTAAGTATAAGTTCATTATTATAAAACAATTTTAAATAATCTATGGGAATAGTATTGTTTACATTATTGTTAAGTTATAAATAATACAACATAATAGTTACTGAGAATAATACTTCCATAAAGTGAAATGAACATAAAAATTTTCTATCACAATATAATGATAAAATATTATTTTGCACATAAATCATTATAATGTGATGCAGTGTGATGCACATTTAAAAAATAATTAATGTATTATCTTTTTCAGAACTTGACTCAAAAGCACAAAATTTATCTATTTTATCAAAAAAATATAAAAAAGAAGCTTCCAATCTCAACTTAAAATCAATGTATGTTAAACTTACAGTTGCAGCAATTTTTGTTATCATATTATTTTTATATTTTTATGTTCTGTAATAATTAATTTTTATGTTTATTTAATGCTAAATATTATAGCCTAGGGGGGTGGGGATATATTGTTAAAATTTGTACCTATTATTATGATAAATAAAATAATAATCTCTAGAACCTTCTTTTTATTTATAATTTGATGTATAATATTCTTCTTCGAGTTCATACAACTCAGTAGACATATCATCAACTAGACTTGTTAGTTTACGATCACATTCTACTTGTTTTGTACGAAAAAGTTTTGAATTTTGAGCAATAGCTTCATTAACTGAAGGAAAGTCATTCAAAATAAGATACTGCTTCATATCCGAAACAAGTTTCAAAAGAGACTCTCCAGCACGAACAATGTTAGCAGCTCTAACTTCCATCTCAAATGCAATCAACTCACTTCGAGTAGCTTTGGATATTTGTGTTTGTTCATCATCAGTTTTACATAATTTTACAATACCTGTAAACATGGAATTAATATGATCTATTAAAAGGTTTCTAACTTAATAATTTGAAAACAACTATATATATATATATATATATATATATATATATATATATATATATACTTATTTATTTATTTATTTATTTATGTATTTGTGTTCAATATAATCAAAATAATGGTAGGTTTTTATAAAATGCTTAAAAATTTAAATTAACCCGTCAATACTACTTCATAATATGCTTTATATTTTCCTGATATAACTAACTTAAGATGATTATAATTATTAACAAAAAAATAGAAATGATTAAAACGAGTTACATTGTTTTATAATTCAAATAGTACTTCATATAGAAACTTTTTTTTTTCGTATGAATATTTATGGTTTAATACAATTTTGTTATATACATTTAAGGCAACTTATTATAACAAAAATTATTTTAGATACTGAGTGAAGCAAAGTATCTACATGTTTTACAAAAAAATTTTTTAGCAACTATGTGGATCAGAAATTACATGTAGATTGTACTTCAGAAAGGTCATTTTTCTCACCTCTCAACCTATCCACCAATATTTATTTAATTTTATCAACCGATTCAGAATTAATTGATATATTGCTCATAATATACCTGTATATTATGCTTAAAAATTCTAACAGTATTATGGGACAAGATCAGTAGATCATATAAATATTATAAATGAATGTTCAACAGGGTATTTCTTCTAAGTAAAATTAAAGGATATTTAATACTTTAGCAGTTACACTAAAAAGTATGTACCCAAGAATTGAATTCAAGTTAGGATATAGCTCCAAAAATTAATCAAATATCATTAAAACTTCTTTGTTGCAATATTAACAAACACAACTATTGTTTACAGGCAATTCAGCTAAATTAGTGTTAGTCAAAATTGTATTGAAGTGATACCTAACATTAAGACCCCGAAATTTTTTTTAATAACTACATGTGGAAAAGGAAACAAATTTACAAAATTCTAACAAAATTGTTTAAAAAATGCACCAGAATTAGGTAGTTGAACTTCCTAAGGATTTAAAGGTTATCTATTTAACACATTTTTTGTTTTAAATAGCATGGACTAGTGGACCAGTGGAATATCATATTAAAACTATATATACATTTATGGAATAAATTTACTTCATTTTTTAAATAACTAAGTACTTGAAATGAGTGATCTTGATTTTAAGTTCCATAACTCATAATTATCTTCATAAAACATCTATATGATATAGCATAAGTTATAATTGAGTGCAGTCACTCTTTACATCTGTAAGTTTCTAATATACAATTTTTAGAACAAAGTTTGACAAATTTGGTAATCAGTATAATAATCCTATTAAAAAATTCTCAGAAAATAAAAATCTTTAACATATTTTTAAGCAATTAACATTTTTCTTTTTTCTATAGTATAGATGTATATCTATACACAAAAAACAAAATAAAATTTGGTATACATATTAATAATAATAATAAAATAAAAATGTTTACAAAAAAAAAAAATTATTTCTATTGGATCTGAATCGATAGAGATCATCATTAAAAACATATTGAAAGATTTTTTTAATTTCAAAAATTTAATTTTTAATTTTTTTCTGTAGTGTTAAAAAAAAAATTAAAATAGTCATCTTGTCACACATATTTTTAGACAAATGTTGGTGGTATAATTAAGGATTTAACTTCTCTCTCTTTAAATGCATATATTATTTGTGTACTGTTTTTTCATTTATACAGAGATAAAAAATTTACCACATAAAATTATCTACTAAAATTGAAATATTTTAAGTAACTGCTGTTTATTTTGTCGTTTGAAATGTTTTAATGTTATTTTGAGATTTAATGATTGACTGATATGCCAATGTCATCAATCGTAAATGTTTTCTGTTGAACTAAATTGGGGTAAACATATTTATTTATTGTATTTATAAATATGTTTACCTAATAAATTTGTTTTATGTATTTGATAGTAAGTAAAAAAAAAAAAATTGCATAAAGCACATTGGAGATTTCTTTTCAGGATATTTTTCACTGGGATTTATTTTCCAAGATTTGAAAAAAATCTGACTACCATTATTCTTCATTCATTCAAATACATGGAGTCATAAGAAAATTGATATTCTAAAATAATAAGGTGAATTAGATTTCAGCATAGTTTTTAGAAATTAACTTACCTTCAAAATTTTCAAGCATACATTTTACATCACTTTTTAGCCGATTTGTATAAGATTTGGTCACAGACATTGAAGTAGACATTGTTATGATTGAATCAGTTAAGATTTGAAAGTTGAATTAATTAAACATAGATACTTATTTACACTTAGAAATGATTAATTATGAAGTAAAATAAGTAATGTAAATAAATTGTATAAACAAGAGTATAAAATTAACAATTAATTGTCGTCAGTGGGATGTCAGAAAAACTGACGTTTTGAATACTTGATTCAGGTTTCAAAGGATCAACTTAAAATAGTTAAAACTAAAACTGTAAAATTTATTGGGACGAAAAATTAAATATTACATGACACTCGAAACCCCACAGAAGACTAACCGAAAGCAATTATCATTCATGCACTGAACTCTGAAACACTATTATACATTATACATTAAAATATACAATATCTCTTATCTTAATATCTCAAAAATCTCATGTAGTCATGTTATTAATTAGTATGGTTCAATTTAGATCACCACCAATTTCTCCTATTGGCTCATTATCCAAATAAAATATTGTCCAAATCATGAACATATAATTATAATTAACTGCTTATACCTAATATGTTTATTGTTTATAATATAAACAGTTCTCCCAATTATGTTATCTCCAAATGTATACCGGGATAATTGGACATTTTATTAGAAAAATAAATAACAACGTGTATCTATTTCATTGTAAACAAATATTTTGTATTAATAACTGATACATTTTCGAATACTTTTGTTTCCATCTAACATTGTTTCTTAATTAAACAACTAAGAGAAAACATATTGGAACAATAATAATTTGGATGTATTCAACCATTCCCGTACAATATAATGGACCATGGAAGGATACGCAGATGTTATAATAATGTTATCAACTTACTGACTCAGTTCCAAGGTGGATATATATCCATGATTATAATGGACTGGTATTCTGTGCTGGTATCACAGATATATAAAAATAGTATTTTTATATATCTGTGGCTGGTATCGATATGATGATGGCCGATGGGAGTATAGCGCCATAGCGGGACGGGTCACAATTCACAAATGTCTGGACCATGAACTATGATTATAATCATAGTTCGTGGTCTGGACACTTTCTTGATACATTTTTTGTGCACAATATCATTTATTCCTTGATAACACTTTCCCGCCTTTTATTAAAAACATGAATCGTGAAAATAATTTATACATTACCTAATTATAATATGGTAACTTGTTTGATCTCCGATAGTTCGATACTAGACATTTTAGACTGCTTTACATTTTTAAAATGAAAATAAGGAAGTGTTCAATTCTGGGATGTTCAACCATAAAAAGAAATCCTAAGATTTCTCTATTTAAAATTCCGAAGAATAATTCTTTGGCGTGAAATTTGGCAATCAACAAGAATATTTGCAAAAACTCTAGTGTTAAATTAGTGTATGCTGAACATTTTCTTCTGGAAGATATTGTGTCTGCATACTCAATCCCATCGGATGTTGGTATTGTAAGAGTTAATATTTTTACATGGTTAAAAATTTGTTATAAAATATTTACTTTTCTATAATCTACAGGAACTTGGAAATAGAAGCAAATGTCACTTAAAAATAGGAGCTGTTCCTTCTTTTTTTAATTCAAATGTTGAAGATAGAATAATAAATTATGATTTAAGACATTCTATTAACTTTGACCACAGCTATGCTAAACATTATATTAAACCATCATGCCAAAAGAAATTATTTGAAGACAGGACTTCTGTGAGTACAATACTCTCTAGTTCACTGTGGCCCTAGTCATATGATAATCCATACATTTGTGACCTATACTTTTTTTTTTTGGATATTTATTTTAAAATCGTAGGCAATAGTTTCTTGTTTATTAATAATATTTATCAATGGTAGAAGTTTTTAAAAAAAATGTATTTATTTAATGTAAATAGGTGGATGGTTTAAATATAGGAAACATATTCAAGCCATGAGTAAACACTCAAATTTAATTTTTTATGATTTTGAAATGAATCTAACCAACTTTTATTATATGTAGTTATCACTTTATATTGTTTTAAATTCTTCTTAGAAAATATCTGATGATTTGTCATCATTTAGTGAATTAAAAAGTAATTTCAATAAAGTAGTTTTGCCAGGAGGATGGTCAACATTCTTTAGTAATAATGAAATCGTTTTTTACAAACTAAATTTCAATGATGGTAAAATGTAAATTGAAAATCAGTTAGTTTTTAAGCGTACATTGGAAGTATGTTTGTACATATACCAATTATCGGTTCAAATGGATAATTTAAACTTCAAACTAGAATATCCTTTTTCCTCAAAAGATGTATCTCTGACAATTGAAAAACTGAACCATAAAAATATAAGTCAAAGCTTGTTTATAGCAAAAAAAGTAAAAACTTTATTAAAATATTATGATGTTGTTATTATTTTGTATTATACATTGTTAATCATTAAAATTGATTAATTGATGCCACTGTTTTCCGAAAATTCCCCAGTGGTCCAGTCATTTTGGTTCCATTGATAAATGCTCCGATACCAGTCCATTATAATCATAGTTCGTGGTCCACAGTAAGCAACTTACAAGTTACAATACTATTGTAGGCGGTAATAACATTTATTGTTCTATTGCAAGGCCGGGTTCACATTGAGACGGACGTGCAGGTGGGCAGCCGTCCGTTCGCAAGTGATGTGGTGGAAAATAAATAATAATAAAATCATTTTATTTATTTTAATTATTGTAAAATTTTATTTTATTTTAATTATTTTAAAATAAAAAAATAAAGTAAATAATAATGACAAGAACAAAAGAACAACAAAAAATTAACAAAGGCAAAAAAAAAACAAACGTCGGCACGGGGGACTCTACCCAACACGCTGATGGTGGTTGGTGGCAGTCGGCAGAGCCAGCCCGTCCGCGGTGCGGATCCACCGTGTGTTGCCGGCGGCTTCCCTGCTCCACCTCAGCGCCTATCGAGGTGGTAGGTGGGAGGTTGTCGTCGGCACTGTCGCGGCCTTTGGCGTGGCTGGACAAGACAGTGAACGCGATACGTAATGGTCGACGATTTGATACAGAGTTCTATCTTAGCGCTCCCCGTTGTTGTCTCAAGTTTTAACAATCGATAACTTCGATTTTTATAATATCGATTATTCACACAATCGATATTTTTGTTATCGATTATTCACACAATCGATACTTTTGTTATCGCATATTATTTATTTATTATTACCATTGATTATAAATACTAAGTATATAGTATATATAAATACTAGTATTTAAAATCAATGTTATTACTAATATCTGTACCACCGATTTGTTCAATAAATCATTATTTCCTGATTTTTTGGCCCATATAGCACAAGTCTCTTCGTCCTTAGGAAAACGATGTCGTATGATGTGTTTATCGGTATACTTTGTATCACATCCAATGACGACACAATTGTTGGAAGGCATATTTATTATTATTTTGAAAAAAACTACTAATAAATATACAACTAACAACAGTGTTAACAGTCACAAAACGAAAACAAAATAACGCAAGAAAAATAACAAAGGCCAGGTGTACTATTGTACCTACGACACTGTAGTGATGGGCGAATGGGCGATTCACGTAGGTGAATCGATTTTTTGAATCGATTTAAATCGAAATTAAAAAATCGGCCGATTTAAATATCGGCTAAAACGAATCGATTTTTCGATTTAAATCGAATTTTTTTTTAAGATGTTTTCAATGAAACTGGGTAAAAAAATTAAGGCGTATCCTTTATTCCTTTCAAATTCATATCATCGAATACTATTATTATTTATTAATATACAATATACATACATATTTTACACAAATATTTTTAAGAATTCATTGTTATTAACAATACATAATTATTATAATTGATACATTTGAAAATATACAAATTTTAAAATGCTAATTTAAATTAATTATTATATAAATTGCATTATAATCTTGTTTAAGGTACCATTAGCTTACATTATATTAACAATAAATTATAATATATTACATTATATTAATTTAAATTCTTATCACTTTCTGAAAGAGATCCTAGGAACAGAAGCTTGTTTAAATGTTCACCCGTCAAACTATTACGACTATCAGTCATTACCTGCCCAGCTTTTGAAAATAATCGTTCCGAAGGAACTGATGTCGGCATGTCGCTACCATTGATAAATAGGGGTTAACAATTTTTTTTAAATAAGGGTAAATGGGCCCATGAGTGTCCCAAAATTTTAAAACTTTTTCACCTAATGGCAGAGTCGGCTGATTTAAATAATGCCTTAAATCAGAAAAATTCCCTGGAAAATAAAAAAATCGGACAAAAAAAAATCGACTACAAAAAATCGATTGAAATCGCCCATCACTATATGACAGTACGACCACTACGGACCGTGTCAACATTGGCGAGCGACGGGCGATGAGCGACAAGGAATTTCCTAAAATATATTTAACAAATATTTCCAAATGGAAGTGTTTATATTGGTCTAAAGCGATTGACGACATCGACAGGCGATGCTCGAGCGACGCGATTAATAAAATTTACTACAGCGCAAAGGGAAAGTCTCATTTCTGAAGTTCAGTTGAGACCAATTTTGTGGAATGATCGACTAAAAGATTAAAAGAACGCATAAAAAACAAAAAAAAAATTAATTCTATTCACCAAAAAATCAAAAGTTGCGATAGACAGTCTAAAAATTTAAAAAAAACGGTCTGGATGCTCACGTAAGTTCTTATACACGTGGTGAAATTCACTAAACTTTAAACGACACATTCATATTATGAACAGCTTGCCTTTTTTTTTTCCAAAAAATAATGTCTTAACTAAGGGTTTTCTAAAAGTATGTGCAGCTGAAGTGTACTTGTTAGCGACATATTGGCAAATGAGAAATCTGAAATTCATTGTGTTTGGTAAAATATTTAACATCGCTATAGCGAATCGCTTATAGATGTAAACACCTTTATCGCTCATCGCTCATCAGTCGCTGTTGCCCGTCGCTCGCCAATGTAAACCCATATATGCATATAAGCAAACCATACATTGCTAGAGACCCATGAAAAATCGCGAGCTCTCATTGGCTGTATTTCGTTTGTGATAACATTTTCAGGCGCTGATAGACATTTGAATTTACTATACTATACTATTATGCAATAGCCAATAGTATTCTTATAATTGGACCTATAAAATATGATATATTATGTACTACGCCTAGTAGGTATGGAAATCTATAGTTTATCGACAAAACTACCATCATGTTGAACCATTTTAAATGAAAAATTGGAAGAACTAGCAAAAAGGGTCGGTAAAGTTTCAGATGGATCGACAACGAACAATAAAACATACATTAAGATTCTATATTATGATTGGAATGAAGATGTAAAACAAAATCGTCAAAAGGTAATACGATGATTCCTTTCTACCTAAGCATATTTTAATTTTTAGATTACGATGTTAATATTATTTTAAGGTGTGACGCAAAATCTATTGAGGATATTAATGTATGGGTTGCTGAGTTAGGTAACTTAATTGTATACATTGGAACATTCGTTCGAGTATTCCAAAAGGGCAGCGAATTAAGTGTTCGTAAGTATTTTATATTGTATTCACTGAATAATAAACTATGTGTGTCATAGGAATCCCAACTAAAATAATTTGAACATTTTTCAGTAAAAAGTTTGTTTGTCAACACAGTGCTTTTCAGAAGCCTAGTGCATTAGCAAACCAAAAAAGCTTGTCCAAAAATGCAGAGTGTCCAGCAAGCTTAAAAGCTGTTATTAAACTGGACACAGTATCTACGAGGAAGAAAGATCCATTTATTAAGGTATTCACATTATACAATTAAGCTTATAATTAATGTTTTTGTTTTTTTTGTTTAGCTTGTGAATTAGTGAATTCTTCCAGATCATCTCTGGTGATATATTATCCTATTATTATTTTAATTTTTATTGTGAGTATATCTTGTAAATTCATTTTTGTAATGAGTTCTTTTTACAGGTTCCTAATACCTAATTGTTATATTTGTAAAATATAAATTAATTCTACATTTTTACAGATTGGTCAATGGGTAATAATACAAAAGTTAAGTCGTTGTAAAATTAATTCATAACACTTGTATGATTTTAAAATATAAACAATTTATAAAATAAATGTATTAAATAATTACTTTAAATGTGTGTTCATTATTTATTAACAAACTATACATTCTCTATGGTATTAACGTACACTGTTATTTATATAATGTTCAATATGTTCACAATAATGTTTGAAGAATTTGGTTTTATGGATACAAATGTGAATTACATGTTTGGATTGTGATTATTTTAATGTACTTAGTTTATAGAGAAGTTACATAAAATATAATTTAAAAAAAAAAAAAAAAAACAAATTTTGGGAAGAACAATAATATTTTATGATAATTGGTATATAATGCTGTGAATAATTAATATTTGTCTATCTGAATTTGTGAGTTATATTTTATATGCAATATAAATTATACCTACATGTTTTGTAGAAAAAAATAAATGATAGAGTTATATTATAGGCGTAACTTATACTATTTTGGTAAAGGATTGGTAGATCTCACAAAAAACATAAATTCTTATATAATATATTCAATAGACCAATAATAAAACCTATGAAGTTACGCCTATTGTGCTTAATATTTTCATCAATATTTTGTAGTTACTTGATATACATCTTACAGAGAGGTTTAGTTTGTTCCATTGAAATAAATAATAACCATACACACAGTATTAAATCGGCTGAGAGCCTAAGATTCATTCCAGCAGATAATGTCAGAGACATTTTCAACGAATATTTTGACAGCGGAATGGGTATAGCAGAAGCGCAAAAATATCATGAACAGTTATTAGAGCTCAAAGAGGACTTTATGCTAGAAAGTTTAGCAAATGGTAATATAAATCCATGCTACAGAACAATTCGCAACTGGCATAATACTTGGAGAAATTTGAACCTGGGACCACGTTCTGGCAAAGGGTTAATTGAGGTAATCGTATAATAATTCTAACTAAATATATTGGGCAAAAGAATATAGGTACAAAATTACTTTATAAGAATAAATAGTGTAATACTATGAGATTTTCACCAATATTTTTTTCAGAAACTGAAAGAGAAACAAAAAGTTTACAGTAAAAATGGTACAAGTGGTACAACCGTTTTATTTAAGGCCTAAGACCACGGTTTAAAACCATAGATAATAAAGATTATTATCTATGTTTAAAACAAGGCTATAGATAATAATTTATCACACTTGACAACTATTTTTCCATGAAATGATAGTAGCAGTGTAACCATTAAACCATTACGTATCTGTGGTTTCGACACTATATAGTGCAATGTGCAGGCTGTACTGTAGTACTGTACTGTCAACGCTCAATATCAACATAACCAAAAAATTCTTTTCCATTTTCTAACACCGTTCGATCGTATCTCTCACGTACTTGACTATTTTATAATTTGGTTTCATTAGCGATTATTCGCATTTCTATCCTCGTTTATCTTTGTAATCGATTTGATTTTTGTCATCATGGCTCCAAAAAAGGTAATTATACACTTTAATGCTAAATGTCTTATATATTGCGTTTTAATTTATAGTATTTAAATCTGTATAATTTGTGTGTTTTGTGATCCAACGTCCTTAACTCTTAGGATATGATTAGTTTTTGAAGTTTTGTAGTATTCTTAATTTTAGAGAGTTTTTTTTTAATGTTTAATTGTATAATTTTATTTGTGTAATGTCTCTTCTTAATGTTAATGATTATGTTATCCTAATTTTTAATTTAATTTAGCCAGGTGCTAATAAGAAGGTTGGAAAGAAAGCAAAAATTGCTCCTGCTCCTCTTGTCAGTGAGAAACCCAAGAAAGTGCTTAAACAGAAAGTGGTTAACCCATTGTTTGAAAAAAGGCCTCGAAACTTTGGAATTGGTAAGTGTTATTTCTTAATATATTAATTTTAAAATCTTCTAGATAAATGTATGTAAATTAAAACTTAATTATTAGATATATTATATATGATTAATAAAGTAGCAAAATCGCTATGATGTTTGAATTTCTTCACCTGAATTTAATTTCTACATGACATTTTATCTTGAATAATGCTGTTGATGACATTCTGAGCGAATATTATGTCCACATTATTTATTGTGTTACATAAAAAAAATACTTCATATTTTATTGAAAATATGTGTTTTAGATAGGTTATATTTTCTTGATTAATTATATTTTAGATTTAACTAATGTGTGTCATTTGTTTTGTGTATTGTATGTTAAGAAATACTGTATTAAATAAGTAATTAAGCATTTCTCCGTTTTGAGTAGTAAAAAACTACCCTTTAAATATCTTCTATGGATTTTGCTACTAAAAAAATATTTATAAATAATTTAGTAAAATAAAAAATGTGTTAGTTAGATTCAGATCCTTATGTGTAATACTTTAAATTAAATTTTACTTATATAGCAATGATGTTTGAATTTCTTCAACAGAATTCTACATATTTAATAAAGTAAAAAATAATGTTGAAAATGACATTCTGAGCAACAATATTTTTTAGTTATTGAGCAAGTGCTTTCCATACATTTATTATTATTTGTTAAGACTAGTTTTGCCATAAAATAAATATATTTAAAGTATAGTAAAGATTAAGTTTAAACTTAATTTATTATTTGGGAAAAAATAACTATTCGGTATTTGAATTGTATAAATACATTTTTTAATATTAAAAGTTTGAACTGATTTTTATAGTCTACATGTAGTTAATATTATTAACATAGACTAATAGGAAATTTATGTACAATGCTATGGGTGATTAAGTCCATTAAGTCATAGAGATGTCAAACATGATTTTAGAAATCTTTATTAGCAACATTGCACTTAGAATGTGTTAAGGCTTGTGTTTAATATTTAAATATACAGGAAATTATTCAGTATTAGTTACTTTTGAAATGGCTTTATTCATCTTTAGTTGGTATATAAGTACCAAACATATATTTTAAGCTAATATATTACTTTAGTCTTAGTTTGTGGTTTTGAAGTACCTTGTCCAAATCTTATATATATATATATATATATATATATATATATATATATATATATATATTTAATATTTGTTTACATTTGCTATGATGATTAATATTTCTATTGAATAAATAAATGATAATACGTTATATTATGAGCTTTTTAACCCTGAGCATTTGTTAAATTAATATTATAACTAAAAATAGTAAGTATAGAACTGATTCCTTTTGTCAACAATAATAGTAATTTTAGTGACAATCATCGTATTATAGTAAACATAACATATTTAACAACATAAGAAAATTCAATATATTATTATTTGTTAACATTTAATTTTAGTCCTACATTTTATCTCTAATTATTTTAGTCCTATTAATTAAAATAGTTAATGACAACCCTAGCTTATTTTTTAATTCATCATAAAGTTAATAAAAGTAAAATAGACAGTCTTTTATGAGATAATTTAAAATCATTATTGTATTCATTTTATATTGCATATTATATAAAATTATAGGAATATTTCATTCATTATTGACCTAAAAAGCATGTCTTTGCGGTATGCTAAATTTGTAGTTGAATTTTATCCTTGTCTTATCAAAGATTTTTGGTTTATTAAATAAATTGTGTAATCCAGTCATGTTATATCTGATTTTACTCTTATATATGCTAGTTTTCATTAAAATTAATTGAATTATTATAATACTTAAAAAAAAAAAAAAAATTAATTTGCTGTGATGAGTTAAATATAATTGATAATACGTGAGAATATTTTTGTGAGCTTTTTAACACTGAGCAAATATATAGTATTATTGTTAGTAATATCTGTATTCAAGCATTGATATTTAAGTTATTTAACTAAAAATTAATTTATTTTATAGGTCAAGACATTCAACCCAAAAGGGATTTAAGCCGTTTTGTGAAATGGCCAAACTATATTCGTATTCAGCGTCAAAAGTCTGTACTTCAAAGAAGACTCAAGATTCCTCCACCAATCAATCAATTTTCGTATGCTGCAGATAAAGCTACTGGTATTATTCTAATATATCCATAATATTCAACCATCTGTTGCCTGTCTTTATCTATCTTTATGCTTTTTTATAACTCATTGAAAACAATTTTTTTTTTTTTTTTTGCGAAAACTATATTAAAATATTTATATAAAATAATTAAAAGTAAAATATCCAATTTCAATTATATTTATAATCTGTTTGAAAATTTCAAAAACAAAAAAAAAATGCTTTCAAAAACTTACATGGGTAATCCTTTAGTTCCAACTGTATAACATTTTATAATTGTAGAACCACCACACCGTTTCATTACTTAATAATACAAATATCCATATTGTTTGCTTTATTGAACACTAAGAAATACTGGATGTACACAAAAACACTTCAAACATATAATAACTTAAAAAATAAATATGAACCTTAAGTTTGATATGCACTATCATTCAAGACATCAAAAATTGCATTGATTTGAATAAAAAGTATTTTGTAAATTAAAAATATACCTTTTGTATTTTAGTTACTCAGTTGTTCAAACTAATGGAAAAGTACAGGCCTGAAACTGCTGCTATGAAAAAAAGAAGATTGCAGGTATTATACATAATTGAAATGTCTTTTATCCAATATTTAATTATAGATTATTTATATTACAATTTTTTTTAGAAAAGAGCTGAGGATAAGGTAGAAACTAAGGAAGATCAACCTACAAAACGTCCAAATGTTATCCGTCAAGGAATTAATACAGTTGTCAATCTTGTTGAACAGAAAAAAGCGCAATTGGTTGTCATTGCACATGATGTGGATCCTTTAGAGGTTTATTATAATCTAATAATTTTATAAAACTATAATATAAATATATTTTTTCTTTTTAGTTGGTTATATACTTACCAGCATTATGCCGCAAAATGGGTGTTCCATACTGCATTATTAAGGGCAAATGGAGATTAGGAAACCTTGTTCGTCGTAAGAACTGTACTGCTTTAGCTATTACACAAGTAATTATAATTATTTTTGTCATGAACTTAGAAACATTCCTCTACATCTCAGTGTTTTAATACATTTTGTTTATCTCTCTTCATACACTTCTTAGTCTTAATGCAACATATTGCTGATTTTCTTACAGCTATGTGATTATCATATCTACTTCCTAATTTTATTTATAATAGGAGGTGCACCTACAATTTTTTCATATTCAAGTTTTTAGTTTCACAATGTTATCACTGAATCAAAATAACATACAACTTTTTATAATTACATCTATATTTTCTCTGTTCTTTTTTCTTATTTAATCGATTCGACTTGTGAAAATATTCTCGCTATAAATAATCAAACAGACCCTACCTTTGAATCTAATATACATTTTAAATTAATTTTCTGTGATTCCCTTAGTAAATAAGTTGATGTGTATTATGATTTAAACAATTTGTCACTATTTTATATTTTTATAAGTATGTTAATTTTTCATTTAAAAATATAATATGTTATAGGTTGATACTGGTGATCGTGCAACACTTGCAAAGTTAGTAGAGTCTATTAAGAACAACTTTAATGAACGATTTGATGAATTCAAACGTCATTGGGGTGGAGGTGTTTTAGGTGCCAAATCTGCATGTCGCCTCGCTAAAATTGAAAAGGCAAAAGAAAAGGAATTGGCACAAAAACAATAAAAACAATGATGTACATGATATTTATTGTTCATTTAATAAAATATAAAAAAAAATTGATATTTTGTTTTTCTTCTTTAATAAAATATATATATATATTTATAATTTACCTTTAATCCTCATGAATTCTCACAGATTTGCTATAAATAGGTGTGAGGTCATTGAAGTATAAAATATTATAACTAGGGCTAGGATTTTAAAGACCCAAAAAACCTAAAATAACCTAAAAATGACCATTTTAAAATGTTATAAAAATGCATTATAACTATTAATTATTATTTATAAATTAATATTTCAGTACAAAATTATTTAAATTATAATATAAAAAAATAGCAAAAAAAAATGTTAATTTAGGATTTTCTTGATATGAATAATAAAGTTTGAACTTATCATGCACTATTATGTGACTACTACACACTGTACTCTCCACATCACTTTCATTTAATTTAACGATTAAGATAACTCGCAGTGTCGAAGATTATTCTCTATACTACCTCTATAATTGAAATATTGAATATGATATTATTTCTGTTACAAATTCAAAACTTTTATCGAGAACATCTAGTGTAAATGAAAATGTATAAAAATATTACCTATCTTTCAAAAAAGTTTAAAAAATGCCCGTAAAATTGAAAAAATGACCCTAAATCCATAAAAGTACCCAAAAAGCAAAATAAAAACTATACATTTGGACTCGTATATGACCAAATCACATTTTGTACTTGAAAAGCTATGTCCTGTAAATCCTAAAAAAAAATGCAAAAGTCTATACTATCCTAGCCCTAATTATAACCATTAACTAGTTAAAATTTGATAGAATTTAATATTAATCAAATTGTTAGATTAGTTAACTTATGATTTACTTGGAAAGCTTAAGTGATACTGTATTTATATCTTATAGCCATAACAAATAATAAACCCAAAATACACTGATTACTTTTAGAGACTACATTTAATGAAAATACTTGAAAAGTATTTCGGGGTAAAAATATGTAAAAGATAATTACGTTTTAGAAAAGTGGTGTTCTTATTTAAGTACTTCTTAGTATTTCTCCTGAATGGTAAATGTAGAACTTTTTTTAATTTTTGAAATTCGTCATTAGTCTAGTCCACGGTTATACTTCGACAATCTAATGCATGGAATACATATCGTCGTACGCCAACCTGTGTAGATAACCGTGGTCTAGTCATTACATCACATAATAAAATAAATAATTAGTTTTAAAAAGTAATGAGACATAAGACATGTTTTCTGCGTGAGAATTATTTAGTAACAAAACAACTATAATTTGTTATATATGGTCACACTGTAAAATAAGTTGACGCATGCGCATGCTTATCCACATTTTTTATGGATGTACAATACTACAATCAGTACAATCTATAGAAAAAATAGTATGGACCATTGGAATATAAGTATTACATAGATTAATTTTTGTTCTTGTATCATTATTATTAAATTCTAGTGGCGAGAACTGTACTACTGTTAGTACTTTGTTTATTGTCTTCGGTTGAATCCAGAATTGTCATAAGATTATAAATAATAGCTATTTATTATTAATATAAGCATGGAAGTGAGTTACGAAAATGAAGGTAAGATAAATAAACTTATAACTCTTGGAGTTAAAAAAATATTGCTTTATCTCTAGACATAACAAATGGTATAAATTGTAATCTATTAAAAACAAAGCATGTTTACTTGTACAAATTAACACTATTTTTGGTCTAATATTGTTTTATGATTTGTAAAATATTCTTATATTTTGAATCATAATAAAATATTATATGTAGGTACATCATAATAATAAATAATTTGTTCATAATATACCTTGTTATAAAATTATAAGGTTCAATAAATAAGATAGATACAGTAATTAAATGTTATTATTTTAGGTGAGTGAAATTATTTAATATGTTTTTTTTATTACATTGATAATTACTTAAAATAATTAGGTACTATAAAATCATTTACTTCTTTTTATTTAAAGTGTAAAATAAAATTTTTTTAAGAATAATATAGATTTGAATTTTTATGTTCATAATTTATTTTTAATTGATTTTAACTCTTTTGAGTCTAGACCAAATCTTAAATATTGTTATTGTTTGTGCCTATACCTAGTGAATTAGAAATTTATTTTTAAGGATATGACAATGAATATCAGCCAAAATCTAAAGGAAGTATTTTAACCAGGAAGAATAATACTTTGCCGATTTGGGGCAATGAGCGTACAATGAATTTGAATACTCTAATATTAACTAATATTCAATCATCACATTATTTTAAAGGTATTTATGAATTTTAGTGTCTATGTAAAAGATCTAGTTGATACATTTATTAGTAAGTAATATCACATACTTTAACATTCAGTAAAGTATGTGAAACATTTATATATTTACAATAAACTTAAATTAAATAACAATTTATTATATTTTAGTTAATTTATATGAGCTAAAAACTTACCATGAAGTTATTGATGAAATTTATTATAAAGTACAACATCTTGAGCCATGGGAAAAGGGTAGCCGTAAAACTTCCGGACAGACTGGAATGTGTGGTGGTGTAAGTTTCTTTCTTTTAATAATTATTTTTTTACTAATTGTGATAAATATTTTTTGTAATTTGAAGCAAGTACAGTATTTAATTATTTGTATATTAAATTATGGTATTTGTTTTTTTTTTCGGAGTACCATTGCATAATTTCAAATTTATACTGAAATTTTAGACCTAGTGCAGGTTCAATCTTCAGAGTAGAGAGCCACTGTCTGGTTGTGATTATACAGCGAAACAATGGCTATTTACTCCAAAGATATAACATGTGAAGGATCTTTTACATCAATTAAAATTGAAGATATGGGTATCTACTCAACTGTTTTTAAGCCAGGAAACTTAATAAATCAATGAAATTTAATTAGTTATAATATTGCGTGATATTTTGTTGATTTAGGTCCGAGGAGTTGGTGCTGGTGGAATTGTATCTACAGCCTTCTGTTTGGTGTATAAATTGTTCACGTTGAAATTGACTCGCAAGCAGGTAACTGGGCTAATCACCCATTGCGATTCGCCTTATATACGTGCTTTGGGTTTTATGTATATCAGGTAAGTTTTTGATCAAACTATCCCAAAATTAGTGGAAGATAATGTTTCAAGAGTAATATCAATCCTGAAAGTATTTCCATTCCTATTTATTTTAAATATTTGATGAGTTAAGTTTATTTTCGTAATGATATTGTTTTAATTTTGAATATTAGATATACTCAGCCTCCTGGCGACTTATGGGATTGGTATGAATCTTTCTTAGATGATGAAGAGGTAATTTTTATTTTACTTATACATCGATTAGCATCCTTCGTATGTTATAGATACGTTTCTTAATATTTTTTAATTGTTACTTAAATCAATTATTGAATTTTTGACTATACTCCGGCCCACGAGAGAAGTAAACCGCGTCCCGACCAAAACGCGTCCGATCGTGCGCATCAACCACCTGTTATACGTATGTTCCGTCACGACGTTGCCCGATCATGCCCGATCCACTGTCGGCATTCACTTATCGATTACACTAAGTGGGAGAAACGGTGCCTTGGAACGGCCGCCACCATCAGTCTGCGTGCGCGAACTGGTTTACTTCTCTCGTGGGCCGGAGTATAGTGACATAGTATGTAAGATGGCTTATTATTTATGTATAAGCTACCCGATTTTCAATTTTTATATTAAATTTAAAACAATTAATTTTAATTTTATTGGTTATTGAAACTAAATAATCAGTCTGAATTAAGGTTCATAGATTTTCCTTTTAAATTTATTAATGTGCAAGAAATCTGGGTAGGAACACTAGATTAAAATGTATCAGTATCTGTTCTGAAATACATGAGAAATTAAGTTTTGGTTACCAAATATTAATTCATGTATACTTATTACTTCTTAATTTTTTTTTTGTTTAATACTTTCAATTCTGATCGACACAATACAAATATCAAAAATGATAGCTGTGAACTGTTTGAAATTAAATTGTTTTTTTACCGAATGTATATATTTCTAGGTTAATTTTAGATTCTGAACGGAGTGAAGAATGTATTGATTTTACAATGATGTGTGTTTTTTTTTTTTTTTTTTTTTTTTTTTATTTTTGTGTCTGTCGACACGATTTGGGGCAGTAAAAATGCTTCGATTGCCTTATATAGCAACTTTTCTGAAAGGAAATTGAATCTAGTTGGTACTTTGGGGGGTCAAAAGTTAAAAATTTTCAATATTTTTTTAACGCGCCGGGAAAAACCCTTAAAAAATGAGGGAAAAACGGTATATTTTACGCAAAACCAGTTTTCGACAAAATCAAATTTTTTATTTTGCTATAACTCAAAAACTAATCGATGTAAATACTTGAAATTTTCACCAAATGTTTAGATTAGCGTTCTCTATACACCGTTAAATTTTCAAAGTATTTTGACTTTTATTGAGCTAATTATAGACAATTGAAATTTTCAATTTTTTTAAGTATTTTTTTTTAAAATAACGATAAAATTTTTTTTTTTTGCCAGAAAATCTTGAAAATTGAATACAAGGTTTCTTATAAGTTGTTCCATAACTGATAAAAAAAAATCCAAAATCGTAAGTCACAATTTTTTTTTATAAGTGCTCAAAGTTCCAATTTATACGAAATATGTAAAAATTGCGAAAATTTGAAGTTATTTTGCAGTTGAAAATTCATAAAATTTTAAGTATTCAAAACTAAGAATTGTAAATTCGGTACAAAGTTTGACATACGTTTTCCTTCAATTATCTGTAAAAAAATTTGCACTGGAATAAAATCAAAAATTTTTATGAGTGTTTGAAATTACAATTTTTTCACATAATCGCGTAAAATAACAATTTAGGCATCATTGATTTTTGATATTTGTTCTTATTCAAAAAGTATAGGTCGTAAAAACTTAAAACTTTTACAAAATGTTTAAATAGGCATTTTCTTTACATAGTTGTATTTTCAAAATATTTCGTTTATTTTTTAGCTATTTATAGGCATTTGAATAATTCGATTTTTCTTAGATTTTTTTTTATAAAAGTCGATAACAATTTTTTGGCCCTACCAAATCGCTTGAAAATTTAATAGAAGGTTTTGAATAAGTTGATCTAAGAGTGATTCAAAAATTATTCAAATACATAGGCACAATTTTTTTTTATAAGCAGTTGAAGTTCAAAAATCGACAAAATTTGTCAAAATCACGAATATTTGCAAATTATTTTGGAGTTGAAAATGTATAAAAATTTTTGTATTCAAAGATAAGAAATGAAAATATTATGTAATATCACAGCTGATAAAGATAATTAAATAGATTAAGTTTATTATAATATAATCAGTAGCTGACAGCTGTTCTATACAAAATATTGGTAGATTGTAAACACAAGGTGTATAACGTACCTTTACATGGTTGAATAGAACGTTACTAACTTCCAATTTCCAGTTATTTTAATGTGTGTATCAGTTCCATAAACATGCGGATTTTATATATTATTATTAATTATTAATATTTAAATAGACGTAGCCACGGAGCATTCAGCATATATGGACGGCGGGGTCGGGTGGTACCGTCACGATAGTGCATTTAGGCAAATAATATGGTATTTACCTACGCCCTATCTATGCACATCCTGGTTTGTCCAATGCTCACGAGCAGAAGTCACATGAATAGACAAATGTAAATTTAACCCAATCTAGGATATTAAAATAAAATATATATTACAATTTAAGGCTGACATCTTCATCTTCGTTCAGAATCGTTTTTTTTTTTTATAATATAAAATAATTCCAAAATCTATCCAATAATGCCTAATCTAGCAATGCATCTCGTGTATCCCACCCAACTACTGTATCCTGTACTTAACTTACAATGATTTATCATTGCATTCAAATGTAAAGTACCATACAACTAAACTATCGTAAACCAGGTGATCCCATGATAGAAAGTGCTATACACTCCTCACCATTATCTTGTCCGAGGAGCGAAGCGACGAAGGACGAACTTCCACCACCATTATCTTATCGGCTTTTTTACTATTATTTATTTTCATTTTCTATCTCTTCTACCATTTTTTTTTTTTTTTTTTTTTTTTTTTTTTTTTTTTTTTGTGGTTATCAGATTTTTATACAGACATGACAACACATGTATGCGTCAATGGACTGTCAATATAATTTGTCAGAAAATGAAAATAAATAATAAGTTGTAAAAAATTAACCTAGAAATATATGCATTTGGTAAAAAAAAATTAATTTAAAACGGTTCAAAATTATTCTGGTATGAAAATTGCAAGATTAAATGTTGATGTTATTAAAATAGATAAGAACAAAAAATAAGGTGCCTATTTATCATGTATTTTATTTACATGGTTTAACACCAATCTTATAATTACAGATATTAATGTAATTAATTAGGTATAAAATAGGGACCATTTGCCTGAATTAAGCTATCAAATTTGATAGGAAGATTAAATTAATTATATTCTTAAATGTTAAGATGATAAAAATATTTTATTAAACACATAGAAACTTCTTTGTAGCAAATTAAGCTTAAAGGAAAATAAGACTAATGCACTGCAGGTAGATATGCAGTTAACTTGTAAAGAAAATAAGATGATTACATTTTAGTCAGACATATTAAAATGCCGGTTTTTTTTTTTTATTTGATCAAAATTTTTAATATATTTTTATATTTTATTAGGAAATGGATGTAAGAGCAGGAGGAGGTCAAATTATGACAATCGGAAATATATTAAAGAGCTTTTTGTTCAAATTAGAATGGTTTTCTACACTATTCCCTAGAATCCCTGTGCCCATTCAGGTAGGTATGTCGGCAATACAAAGTCTCTTTTTTAACTTATGAACTAAATTATAAAAAAAACCACATTATAAATATTAATGAGCTCATTATTTTAGCAACAAATGGAAAAAAAAATGAATGAAAGATATCCTCCAGTTATCGAAGAAGCACCTAGAAGAAATATACCCGAAAAGAATTTTAGGTAGCTATATATAAATTTTAAAATTAATTCATTTTAATTTAATAGCAAACTTTGTAACGTAGTAGAGATCGAGATGATTATAGAAGTCGAGGGGACGTTTCAGACACATCAAGGTCTCGAGATAGAATTGATCGCAGAGAAAGATCACATAGAGATTATCGTGATAGAGATTATGAACGCAAGAATAGTCGGGCGAATTCCCGTGAAAGGTAAATTTGTACATGTATCTCAAAAATATTTTACTGTTAGTGAATACAAAATATTTTTATTACATTTAATGAAACACAAATGTATGGATTAATTACTGATTTGTTGATTTTAATCAGAATATCACTATATAAAGTAAATTAATTAGCCATTTATGTCTAAAATGGCTCAAAAAATATTCTATTGTTGCTCCACTCACTTCTAATACTTTTTTTTATCTTTTTACTAACTACTTTCTAAGAATTCTAATCTAAAATAACCTTTGGTCTGTAAAGAAAAACTAAATTTGTTAGGTTATAAAAGTTAAAATAATATTAAAGTTTGATTATCACCAACCTTAGCCATATTGTCAGAATTATAGCTTCTAGTAAAAGTAATATTTTTTGTCTGTTTTAATAAACTAAATACATATGATAATTTTCTGAAATTCCTCAAAATTTAATAAGATTTAATTGCAAATTAACATAAGTTATATCATGTATTATCTTTACTATTTTTTCTTTTTTTAATTACCATTTGGTTTTAATTTATACTTTAAAATTTTGCTGTATATTTTATTTTGTTTTTAGGTCTCCTAATGTAAGCAGAAGAGATGATTACAATAAAAGGTTAAGTATATTTAATTTTAGTTTATGAAAATTGTGATAAAAATTAATCGGTTAATCTATATATTATTATAGTACTTCTAGAAGTCCAAAATATAGTAACAGCAGAAGAAGAGATCGAGATGACCACAGGTTATTTATTGCTATAAATTATTGACATATCTAAATAAATATGAATTTTAAATGCATGTTAATTGATTTGTAGGTCAAGATCAAAATATTAATAAGAATATGAAGTAAAGTTGACAATTTTTTATTTTTTATTTTACACTAAATTAACAAATGAAGTGAGTAAAGTTCATAATTTAAGTTGTACATACATATTTTATTAAATTACTCATTTTCTGTGTTCTCAATTATTTTAAAAGTAAATACATTAAATTTTCAATAAAAAAGCATAAATTTGTTTTGTGTATAAATATTTTAATTATTATAAATGAAATGTTTCCTTCCAAGACTTGAGATGCATGTTCTGGGTTTGAATGTTTTCCTCATGAGGCTGTACTATTGGGCGAATTTCTTTTTTTTTTATGTATGAAGTTATTTTATTCCATAAACTATCAGTATTTTTCCTTGGGATTTTTTCACCTTTAAGATTTATATCATTACATTGAATATAATTGCTTATTCCATTGGATGAAGTTATATTATCATAAACTGGTTTCCAATCAACAAAATCAGCTGTAATTAGTGTATTTATGACTCTGTTGTATACCATATCAGAAACATTACGGCTGTATAAGAAATCAACATGATTAAATTGATCAAATTCTATTAAATGTAAACCTAATCTATTAGGTAAACTGGTATACAGATCCATCACATCCTAAATATAAAACAAATTATGCATGTGAATAAATATGTTACAAAGTAATTTTTAATATATTGAACACTTTATAGAAATAACATAATTAATTAATTTTATTTCAAAGTGTATCAAATATGAAATAAATGTTAAGTTTTATTTTTGGTGAGTCTGATAATAATGGATAGTTATAATGTACTTACTTTAGGATCTGCTAGTAAATCATTTCTAGCATAATAAAGTGCAATAGGAACAATTATATTACTTAAATTGTATTTTGGTGGATGTGAACAATTATAAACTTTAATATTTTCTTCTGGTCCATTGTCATATTGTTGAAAAGTTTCTTAAAAACCATAATAAGTTTTAGTAATATAATATATGTTGTTAACTTAAATGTTTTACTTGATTTGATTTCTTGTACAAAGTGCATTATAGTTTTCATTGATGTACCTGCTGGGTTGTGAGCTAATATAAGTGGTAGTAAAGTCTAAGGGAAAAAATGTTGCAATATTATACAAATTATTATTAATAAAGAGATATAATTGGCTCACCATATCAAATTGGACAGAATCTTCACCAAACATTTTATAAACAATATACTTTTTACATAATAATGAATCAGCATCTTCTCCACATAAGTATTTACTCACCAGTTTGCTTGCTGAATTTTGGGGTAAAAAAGCTCCATATGAAAACCAATTCGAAGCTTTCTAAGAAAAAAAAATTGTCTTTAATATCATTATACATTTTTTTTCTGGTACCTTTTTTTATTTTTTATTACATTATAATTTCCTATGAAATTTAAAGTTATTGTTCAAATGTTTCAAAAAAATTGTTAGTATTATGTTTAAAGTTATTACAAAATCTAGTTCTTTATCAGCTGATATTTTTAAAACACTTATAGTAAAAATTACATTTATAGTGTATTTTTAAACATATTTTATAAAGTACGGATTAATTTAAAATTATTTTAATTTTTCAAGTTGCCCACTAAAGGTGGTTTTGTAAAGAAATCGAAAGTTATTTTCAATTTGACGAAAAAGAAATGAATTTTCATAAGTAATGGATAAAGTAAAAATAAATCCAAATTTATTAATTACTAGTGGTATACTGATTATTTTACAGAACATATATTTTCATTTGATTTAATATTTAATAAGTGTATTTACTTAAATTTAAATCCAAAATATATTGGTCATTTTTATATGATTGTGGTGAGAGTGAAAAAAAGGTTTAATCTAATCCTTTTCTGTATTCTTTTTCATTGAATTTTAATAGATTGAAAATACATTTTATAAATTAAATGCCCTAAAACCAGGCTCTAAAATTGTATTTAATAATATTTCATAAAATGTTATAGTTAACCATATACCTATTCATTATAAAGTTACAATTTTTATTCAGCTAATTATTTTACAGTATTTATTTTCAATTATACATACCTATATATTGATTTATTATGGTTTAATTTTAATAATAGTTCTTAATTTTTGTTAATATATTTTTAGATTCTGAGTGAAGTGAATGATGTATTGGTTTTACAGTGATGTTTATTTCTATTTTTTTTTTCTGGCGACACTTTAGTACACTTAATTTTGTCCAGAAGTTTCTTTCAGCAACTCTACAGATCAGAAATAGCATGAAGAATGGTAACTCAAGGGTTAATTTTCTCTTTTCAATCATTTTTCCAGGCGTGATGAAAAACTTCTGATAAAACTAGTACAAACAGTAACATTTGCCATAAAGGAGACTCACTAAATTAATTTTTGTTATTTAGTCATAATTCATAAATTAATGTTCCTAGAAACTTGACATTTTCCCCTTATTTTAATTGCCTATTTCTACATATTGTATATAAGTTTCAAAAAACTTTGACAATTTTTGGGTTAAAAATAGCACTTTTGAAAATGTAATATGATCATTCCGATACACTTCTATAATAATACTAAACATTTTAAAAATCGTAACTCAGGATTTTTTTATAAGCGTCTAAGTAAACTACTATACAATTTTTACGTAATAAACTGTTGATAACATCAGTTTTGAACTTTGAATATATATTTGAAGAAATATATCTTCCCAATCATAATGAAATTTTGAATAGAGATATAACAATACATTTTGAATTTGATTCAATGAATAATTGTAGAAATTCACACAAAGTTAAACTTGATCAAAGGTATCAAAATAATTTAAATGATCACAAACCTGTATTTGGTTAGCATAAGGTACTAAACTATTCAGTGCAGATGTCATATGATGTACATAAGCTACTGGAGCTAAACTAATTTGAGCTCGTATTTTATAATTGTATTCTGGATGAATAGAACACATAACAAAGAACATACAAGTTCCCATTGAATGACCAATGTAGTATATTTGGCTTTTATTTGTGTGATTTAAAATATAATCTACAGTAGCTGGCACATCATAGATTCCCATTTCATGAAAACTGTAACATATAAATGTAATGCTGTAGTACATACCTATTATGCTACAAGTATGAGACTTAATCATATCTTAAAATGTATAAGTTTCACCATTATTTGTATTGTTAATTCCTTATAATTAATATACCTAAATGCCTAATCATTAGTGAACAACATTTGGGGTGCAGAAATACAAATAAATAATAATACTATTTCATACCTATAGAAATTATTATGATTTTATAAAAACATAATTTTTGCACTTTTATAGCCAACATAAAATGTATAATATAAAACATTTAATAACATAAACTTCAAAAAAAAAAAAAAAAAAATATAATTTATTTTATATTTTTACAATACCTAACGATAATTATATTTGAGAAATAAAATATTCTTATCAAGAAAATTGATCCCTATTGTTAGAATAATGAAACTTAAATAAAAATATTTAGGTCTAATTCAAAATGTTGGTATCACCAATGATTTTATGAATAATTGTAAATGAGCACCTAATAAGAGGGGTGTGCAAGGAAGGGGTATATCACCTTGGATTTCGAAATTTAGCACACCTGAATTTAAGACTGAATGAGCGCGCCAGTGTCCCTTATTATGTAACATGCACTTCATTTCCATAGTCTTGATTGCAATGCAAAGATTAAAAATAAGTGTTCATAGATTTTTTATGATCTAAAATGTACTTATTTAATCTGTGCATGAAACTGTAGAATTCATATGACTCTAAAATCCAGGCCCTGATTTTTACCACATTAGTTTAATTTTCACCACTAAATTTTAGAAAATTCTTACTTTATATAAATAAAATTAAGATGACCGTGGCTGAAGTTAATTTTTATTAATTTTGTTCATTACATGTGATAATGGTTGTACATTTTATGTTATTTTTACAATTGACTCATTAATATTAGGCAGTAATGTAATTTATTAAGTTGTGTAAATTCTGGTATAAAGGATAATACTCATGATAATTTAATATAATTAAGAATTTTAACTTTATAATAAATTAATTGTGAAATATTATTAGTTCTGGAATAATCACAAAATAGCCAAATTTAATTCATTATTAGTGACGATTAATGATCAATTTTATCATATTTTAACATTTTAAACATTTTTATAAATAGAAAGTCATGATTTAATTTTATATGAGCAAACTACAATTCTTTGCTCATAAAACAAGAAAAATAATGATCCAGCGGATCCCAACCCATGGGCTGCGGCTCACTTGTGGGCCGTGAGCAGCGCGGTACTGGGCTAAGATCAATTTGTATAATATAAATATTATATAATATATTTAAAATGATATTATAATATATTTTTTGGTTCTTAGTTTTGAAAATAAATTAAATTAAATTAATTGAAAATATCAGCTATAGTGAAGGAGATTCCTCGAGTGAAATGTCATGTGATCAGACTTTAAAATCGTACTTTAAAAGTACACAATTGGTGCCATTCTGGTTAAATGTTTGGAAAGACCATCCAGCAATCGCTAAAATTACTCTCGGAAACTTGATGGGCTTTTTAACGACTTATCTACGAGAACGTGATTTTTCTACTTTAATTTATTTAAAAAATAAATATAGGAATAAACTAAATGTTGAGAGTGATCTAAGACTAAAATTAACAAGTTTTAATCCAGATATTGACTTTCTCGTGAAGAACAATCAATGTCTAAAATCACATTAAATTGTTTATCTTGTGATAAAGTTGAATTCAATTTTTTTTTTTTTCTTAATTTTTTATTCCTTATAAGTAATAAGTAATGACTATACATACATATATATTATTATTTTATGAAAACGTATATAGGTATACTATGGATGGGCCTCAAATATTTTTTTACAAATTAGTGGTCCGTGAAACTAAAAAGGTTGGGAACTGCTGTAATGATCTATAAGAATATGCCAGTTTTTGTGATTAAGTCATTTGGGCCGTAGATTTAACTTTAAAAGTATACACAAATAGTTCTTCAAACTAATCCCAATGATTTTGGAAGATAGCAAGAAAAGTATAGCATAGGTATATGGTTCTGGTAAAAAGAATTAATTTACTAAATTTTAAATTCCATATTTATTATGGTTTTGACAATAGAAAAAAAAAAGGTAAGATATTGGTGGAAGTTTGTCTATTGAGTTCTCGGATAAGATAATAGCGATAGGTATGTTTAATCTTAAAGAAACAATCAATCATTGCTTAGTTAAAACCCTGTCAGATCAGAATTTCATCTACTATGTACTAGGTATCTTAGTTCTTTACAAATTGATCATTTTTTTTAATTCACTGTACAAATCTTTATAAAATTAACTAGAAACAGTATACCTACCTATACTTATTACCTAAGCATTTGTAGAAGAACACAAGATAATCATAAAAAAAAAAAAAAAAAAATTGAAAATGTATGTAAAATTAAGAATTTAATTATACACAGATAAAAAATAAAATAAAACCAAGATATTCAATATTGTATATTTGATCCATTTTTTTTTTTAAAGTTATCAAACCAAAATAAATTGCAATTCAATTGGTAAAATTTTTAATTTCCAGTATCATTATTTTTTTTCATTATTTTTGACTATAGATTTCCTAAAATATTTTCAACGATCAATGTTACCGATTTTATGAAATATTTTTCTTTAAAAAACTATGAATACCTATTTAAAAAAAAAAACCATAGTACCAATTCCATGATATTTCTGATGTATAAAGAAATTAAAGGAACATATAAAACCCAAAATATATACCTGTCACATATTATGCGTCATTGTAAAACTAATTATATATTTGTTCAAAATACAAAACATCAAAAATTAAAATTTATCCAATCATAGAAATCAATACATAAAAAAAAATTCTGTTGACACAAGTATTTACCTAAAGTTCCAAAAGGTATCACTATTTGGACTAAGAGTCTTATGGGAACGAGAATATGTGTTGCCTCTTGAATTTCCTAACCATACATCAAAACCTTGATCAGCTAGTTGATAAGCTAAAATAAATGTACAGACAGAATAAATTATTACAATTGAATAAGAATAATATATTAAAGTCTTAAGTGAAATTATTAAAATGAAAAAATGCTTCTGTTTTTTATAAAACATTATTCAATTTATGGGTTGTGCATAAGAAATTGTATAGGTTAATATATGAGTATCTACTAAATTCGGAATTATTTATAAAGTTGTATGCATTGCAATTTAATCCTACATAACGTAAAAATTAAAACTTTTCTTTTTATTATTTCAAAAATTTATAGAACTTTCAACTTTCTACATTTTTAAGGAATAAATATTTTGTTTCTATTTCTTAATAACGTAATTTTTTTATTATTTGAAATGGAAAACACTATTCATGATATTATTTTGAAACTATCTACCCAAAAAATATTAAAATTAAAACTTGCCCAATGCTTTTGATGGTCCATTGATAATCCAATCAGCAGAACTTGCTATAATTCCATGTTGTAAGAACACTGGAAAATTTCTGTTTTTTTTATTGTTTTTTCCATGTGGTATTCTATGAACTTCTAATAAATATCCATCTTTTGTATCTATAATATGACTTTCAGCTGGATAACCATAGCGCTTAATTATCTTTGGCTAAAATAATTAACTAATACTTAAAATATTTTTTTCAAATAGCTTATCATGAGAAACATTAAAATATCTCGCATTTCATTCTTACCACGCTTAATGACGCGTCTGGTAATAACGACTCTTCTTTAGCAAAAATTGTATAAATAATATTCATACAAATTATTAAAATTAAAAAAAAATGCATGTCTGGAAAAATTTCAGCAACTAAATTGTTTAAAAATTTTTAAATACCAACCTAGTTCAAAATAAATACTAAGTGAAAGATTGAACTGAACGAACAGTGAAAAAATCACAAATAACTTACCTTCTGATAATCTTATGACCCTACTCAATATACCCACTTATTTGAACAAAAACTGTTGTTGATAGAGACCAATCACCAATGCAGGTAAATACTTAACCATATAGTTTGGGCAATAAACACAGGTTAAAAGACAAGTTTATCAGATATTTTACACACACACACACACATATACATATATATATATATATATAATACATTAATAAATCATGATTCTTTATTGTTATTGTTTTTTTTACAAACAATGAAAAAGTAACTAATTTCTAGAACACCACGCATAAGCATTGTAAAACATTTTCATCCAAGGAGCATGATTATTGTCTTTTGATTTATTCAACCCATACGTGTAAGGCCACTGCCACGTGAATATACTTCGTTCTGGATGAGGCATTAATGCTAAATGTCTACCGTCGAATGAACATATACCAGCTATTCCGCCTGTACAATAAATAAATGCATGTTAAATATTAATTTTGAATTAATTAATTGTTGTCCTTGAATACATCGTAATGTTATAATTGTTCAAATAAATATAAAACTCTATTTAATTTTTTTTTTTGTTTTTGTTTATGACCAAAAAATTACATACCTACATTTGCTATAGATTTACAGAAATGTACGTTTTAGGAAGTAATACAATTCAGAACCCTTACTAATTTTCCAACTAAACACAACAAAATTAGGTACGTAGAAAATATAAAATATAAAATTATTTTTTATCAATTAAATAGTTTGTACTTAACACTATAAACCCATTAATTATTAACATTTAATAAATATTATAAAAATAATTGTATAGTTTAATCAAAACGTGTATAATAAAATCAAACTAAAATTCAGACACCAGCTTATTTACAAGTGTAGCCAATGTTGTTTTTTTACGAAAAAGATAAATCAACGTTCTTACATAGATTTTGAGAAACATAATTTTACTATAATTTTTATATGTTATATGAGCTTCTACATTTTTAAGGACCTATACTTACTCATACAAAATAACGACTTTTCAAACATGTTTAAATACCAATGAAAAAAAAAATATTATTAATGAAGCTGACCTCGAATTAAAATTATTGTAATTTTAAGCTATTCAATTAATTAATTTCATGGTAATTCAAATTTTAACCATGTTTAAAAAGCTTTAAAATAAACTACTAAAACTATAAGATTAACGTTGACTGAATAGGTATGTAAAAAAATACCCATAAAAAAAAGACAAATTTCATAAATCAAAAGTACAGTATAACAGTTTACCTATATGTACCAACACGTTTTACTGATAATTCGGGATGATTCAGTGAAAAATGCATGGTAAATATAACCAAGGAAAATAAATACAAAGTCTTAAGACCTATTTGACTAATTTTATGCAAGTATGTGATAACTTTTAGATTCAGAGCAGGGGCGTATTAAAGGTTTATATTGGAGGGGACAAAACTAATTTAGCACCCCAAGTTATGTTACACATATATTCATAGACCTTATACTCTGTACTTGTACTGAGTACAAGATCTATGCATATATTATATACATGTATATTATGTATATATGATAATATAAATAACTTTAAAAAAAAATTTTCCCGCTTCGCTCAGTATATTGCTGATTTCTTTCTATTTCGTTAAAAATTAAAGTTTTAGATTCTGAGCTGTTCTGCGCTAGACTGATCTAGTGGTTTTATTGTTGTTTATTGTATTCATTATCTATGTTTATTTTTTTTTTTCTGTAAACACTTTTTCGGGTAGTTAGAGTGGTACAAAAGTTTCATCCAGCAACTAGGTACCTATTTAAATTGGAAATTACATGTAGGTGGTACTTTGTGGGTTCATTAAGTTCTCCTCTCAATAGTTTTTTCAGGCGTGAGGAAAAACTTCCGGAAACCGAGTATAAACAGTAAAACTTGCCGTAAACGACACTTTCACTAAATCAATTTTAGTAATTTAACTATAAAAGAAAACTTGAAATTTTCACCATATATTTACGGCATATTGTTACATACCTACTTAACAGAAGTTTCAAGAAAAATTGTTAAATTTTGAGCAAAAAATATAACTTTAAAAACCTTTTTTTTAAAGTTTATCTCTTATAACATTTTTAATATTTAACAGAAAGTTCTGATAATATGATCTTACACATATACTTAACTAACAGTACTGAAATATAATTTCAATATTCGCGACTCAATTTTTTTTTTTTTTTTGTAAGTGATTAAGAAAATTATACAGGTACAATTTTTACGCAATTCTTTTACACTGAAGCTTTGCTCAGAATCATTTTATAGAAGTGATTTCTATCACCATTATTTTTTCGAGTAGCGAAGAATACCCATGATGCGAAGTATGTCCGGCTTTTTTAAATAGTCCAAAAATATTCATCAAATAAAAAATAGAAAATTATTTATACAATATCACTTATAAAATTGTATGATTAACACGTATACCACTCTATAGAATAGATGTTATTTCATTTATGTTATTAATTTGATAAAATTTCGAGTTTCTAGAACCACTATTTTAGATTCTGAGTGAAGCGAAGGATCTTCTGGTTTTACAATGATGTTTATTTTTTTTTTTTCTGTAAAAACTATTTCGTATAGAAATCCTTGTCCAAAAGTTTCGCCAAGCAACTTTTTAGATTCGAAATTGAACTGAAATGGTACTTTAGAGAGGTCATTTTCCAAAATCTCCATAGTTTTTCCAGTAATCAAGAGTAACGATCGAAAAACTGAGCGAATACGGTAAAATCGGTAAAAATCCGCCGTAAACGAGATTTTCACTGTTCAGATTTTAGGTATTTAGTCATAAATCGAAAAGTATTGAAGCTAGAAACTTGAAAATTTTATCCAATATCAAATACATACTTTTTTATATTGGACAACATTTTCAGAACAATTATAGCACTTTTGATTTAAATATAGAACTTTTAATTTACCAAATTGTTTGAAAGTTTTTATGTAATATAATTTTAAATATTTGACAAAAAGTTCTGAAAATTTAATATGACCTTACTCATATACTTACCTAATTATCCTAACAAAAATTCAAAAATCGTGACTCAGGATTTTTTTTTATACACACTTTAATAAATTATTATACGATTTTTTACGATATTGTCCGATTTCTTTTAAGTTTATTTGTAATGAAATATTGAGTATTTGTTAGAAAGTTCTGCAATTTTAACACAAGTTTACTCTTAAACTAAACTATCAATACCGAAAAAATACCAATAATTGTGACTCAAGATTTTTTTTCCAAGCATTTAAGTAAATTATTATCACGATTTTTACAGAATAAACTGTTTTTATATTAATTTTCAACTTTAAATATTTATATATGAAAATTGGTTCATCCTCTTATAATGAAATTTTGGATTCAGATATAACAACATGTTTAAATCTATTGTTAAATACGTAAACAGTATTTAAATAATAATATATTATATTACACTGAAGCTTTGCTCAGAATCGTTTTATACTAAAGAAATGTGTCATCATTTCTTTGAAACTTAATACATTCATCACCAATATCTTGTCCGAGGACCGAAGGGACGAAGGACAAACTTGTGCCACCATCATCTCACTTACCAGCTTTTTCAATTCGTCACTAAAAGAATATCTGTAGGATAGTATTAAATTCCAAATACAAGATACTCTGAATATTAATAAATTCGTAAAATTAAATTAAAACTATATTTTGCCCAAAAATAGTCGGGTATTTTTAAAAATCTTTTATGACCTTTAGAATTTTTATTAGTGTTATTTAACTTGACTAAAATTTATATTTAAAATTGTATCACTTACCAAAAGAACCATTAGGATTCATTGGATAGCTTTCAGTTGCCATATTTTGATCATCAACAAATGAAATAGGAATACAATTATTAGCAATAAGAGCATTTTTAACATCTTCAGAGCGAAATTCAAAGCGACCTAAAATTAAAATAATTATTATAATATAATTAGTATTTAATTATAATATATAATTTTATATAAATTAAATATAATAAATTATTTTATAAAAATTTTAACCAATATCATTTAACTTCCAATTATGTAATTACTCACTAAAAAATGCATAAAAATAAAACGTGTTTGATTAATTAATATTTAATGATTTTAAAAATACAAAAAATCATAACGTTTTAAAGTAATCACTAGCACTTGATTTTTTTCCGGTGTTGGTGAGTTGCGGCCCGTGTTTATAAAACAGACGTTCGAGTTGCGGCCACATTTTATTTATCACTTCATATCAGCCTACCAGCGTTACCCAAAAGACACCACGAGGAGGTTGGCTGAGTCGCCTTCCAAAAATTTGTTTTTTTTATTTTTTACTATTATTTATGTAAAATAAAATTAAAATAAAATTTATGTAAAATGAATTTTCTTAGATTATTGGTTGGGCAAAAAGTTAAAACTTAATGATTTAACGAAATCAAACTGCTCTATTTCTTTTTGGGCTAGCTTTGTCATCTGTTGTCATATAAATGCTTCTTTTTTACATATTTTCTTCGTTTTTATAACATTGCTTCTACATTTGATATACGTTTCTAACTGAATTTCTACTAACACATCAATAAAATTATAGATGTTAAGATGAATAGAGTAAAACGATGAATTTAGGTGTGAATGAAAACTTTCAAAGCCGTTAGTGGTACCTACTGTTACAGCTAGCAGAAAACTGTGCCCAAATATTTGGGGGAAACATGGCGTTAGGGGATATATAGTTTTTGAAAACATAGTCGGTAAATTGCACAACCCGAGATCATCTTTAGCGAGCAGTATTGCTAAAAAGTCATCCGTGAAACAATCAATGACGTTGTCAGAATCCAAAAATGTTTTGGTACCTACTTAAGATAAGATACTGCCGATACTGCCGGCACAAAATAAATAAATTTTCCAGGCCGCAATTAAATTAATGATAAAATATGACGAGGCCGAAATTCACCGGTCTTCAACACGTTAATGACATGTCGGGCCTCAATTCACCTATAGCCATTTTTTCAACATTTTATCCAATTAACTATTTTTGTTTTAAAACTTAAAAAGTTTTAAATTGATATATGCCTATAAATAACGCTATACAATTTTATCATTGACTAATAAACAAATATCTATATTATCTAAAAATGATTTTTTTGTAAATTTTAAATTGTAGGTAACTTTGTGAATCTTAAGTGTGAAGTGTAGGATCATGGTATGTGAACTAAAATTACTCATAAGTGAACACAAGCACTGGCCGTTTTCATAGATATAATAGGTATATGAAATATTATAAGTAGCACAGTAAAAATGTTAAATTATAGTATATAGATTAACACATAAGTCCCAACACATATAACCAAATAAATTTGCGTGGAATAAATTTTTGAGAATATTTCATTACCTTTTTATAAAATATTTGCTACAAGTAAGATTAAAACTAATTTAGAAAGTAAGTAATAAAAGGCATTAACTTATTTTGAAGAAAATATTTTACAAAAATACTATGTACAGTATTATTTTATTTATAATATATCACATATTGAATTCACAAGTATTAAATCATAATTAAATCTTTAATACTACAGTTAAAGTTTGAGTTTAATTTAATTCTACGAAACTTTGTCCATAGAAATTCTGGTCAAATATCCTTTTCAGAATATATTAGTTTATCTCAATTCAGTTTATGAATAAGTTATCATTAAAAAAAAAAAAAAAAAAAATATATATATATATATATATATATATATATATATATATATATATATACACACTGAAGAAGTTTATAAATGTAATGTTCTCAACATTTGAATTTTAATATTCCAAAACTATTTCAAAAAAGCTTATTTCAATTTAAATTGATCTGATAGCAGTATTGATTATTATTACAACGTAATACAAATACATAGTGTTCATATACAAGAAACAATTAAGAAAAGCTACTCACATTTAAGTATTGAATCAAGAGTAAACCACAATTAAGGATTAACAGAGTTTAACAATAAAAACAAAAAAGAACACATAAATTACCTTCAGCATGAGCAATCCATACTCCAAGAATACATTCATCCATATCTTTGAACATTATAGCTTTAGAAGGATTTATTTTAACTGTACTAAAACGACTTTCATACCTTCCAGACTTGTTGTGGCACATTATCACAGGAGGGTCATTAATATTTAAAGAATTGCTTTCATTGATTTCACCTATAATAAATTCTTTTAGTTTAATATATCTGTTTCAAAAACATTTAATATTAAAAATTTAAAACATACCAACTAATCCAAGGCTAACCATTAATTGACAGCCATTACACACTCCTAAACTGAATGTATTTTTTTTAGACATAAATTTTTCCAAACTATTTTTAACATTAGGATGAAATACTAAACTTGCTGCCCATCCTTTAGCTGAACCCAATACATCTAGATACACATTAAGACAGAATTTACAACATATTTATTCCTATAAATTTTAAAAATATTTAACTAATATTATTAATTACTAGAAGTGTTGTCGAGTACTCGACTTAAGTAACAATTATTTGTACACATAAATACAAGAACTCAACTTAAATCGAGTACTCTACTATACTCAACAACTTGAATTGAGAACTTGAGTCTATTCAACTAATAAATACTGTACCTCCATAACTAAATCCTCCAGGGAAAATTAAACCTCTAAATTGGTCAACTTTAACAGTCTCATTCAAAAGGTCTTGGACAGTAATATCCCATACTTCAAATCCAGCCATAAACAAAGCTGCACTCATTTCACGATCACCATTTGTTCCTTCCTCTCTAATAACACCAACTTTGAATGATTTATCTAAATAATAAATAAAATTTATGCAAATGTTAAAACTGAATGGTAGACTAACAACTTTACAAATTTACTATTCAATTATTTAAAAACTATCAAGTAAATTAAATTAAATTAAATTAAATACTATGGTCAATACCTGTCATAACTAATGGATTAGTTAATTCAAAATTACAAGAATAAACAGGTCCAATTCGATTTTCTAATGAATGGAATTCCTCTTCAGCTGTTTTAATATTAGATTGGATTTTTTCCAACTCATAACTAGTTTTTTCCCATAATTTGAATACTTCTGTTAGTTTCACATCAAGTATAATTTCTCCAGAATTTTCTATTAGAATCTAAAAATTATTCACGGTAACAAATTTGAAAATGTTTTAGTCATTCAATGGTTTCAAATCATTAATGACATCACAAAATATAAATTGAAAACAAATGACAATTAAAAGCCAAGATCAAATATCGAGCTGTGTTAAATTTGTAAATTGTGCCATATTAAAAAGAATCAAAATTTTATTTATTGTATAAATTTTATATAAATAAATATATTATTTAATAAAAATAATGGTTACTTCACATGTACACAAAATTTAAAATAATAGCTGATAGTATTAGATAGCTCATTAATTGATCTGAGCCATCAATTTAAAAAAAAATAAAATAAAAATATATCTCATACTCGAGATTGGTTTCCATATGTTGTAGTACGTCCAATGATATAAGCAGGAATATTTATTTCTGAAAGCACTTCATCTATATTTTTTGCATCAATTTCTAAAACCCAGCCACATTCTTCAGCAAATAATATTTCTAAGTTATTGACACAAAGTGCATTTTTTATTTTATTTAATTCTACATGGAATCCACAATATCCACCAAAAGCCATTTCTAATAGACAAGTTATTAAACCACCATCACTAATGTCATGACCAGATAATAATTTTTGACCTAAAATAATTATTTTCATCATTATTTAGTTTTAGTTATTTATTTCATAATAATTCTTACTTTTAATTAGTTTTTGAATACATTTGAATGCTTTTTTAAACATGATTGGATCATCTAAGTCGGGTGCATAATTGCCTAATTGACCATAACATTGGGCCAAAGCAGAACCACCAAGTCGTCTATGACCACCAGATAAGTCAACAAATAAAAGATAACTTGATTCTTTTCCGTAATTTTGTCTTGGTCCTTTAAGATCAGGAGTAATGACTAATCTTACATCTTCACATGGCACATAAGTTGATATAACTAAAGAACCTATAGTTTTTTAAAAATTAGACAGTAATAAAAAATTACCATTTTAAACAATATTAACTTTATACCAGGTGCTTTGATATTTTCTTCACCAACTTTGGCCGCCATGCTTAAAGAATCTTTGCCTCCATCAATAGCTATTCCTAGTTCTTTCATTACTTCACACATAGCTTTACACGTATAAAATATTTCTGCTCCTTCACCTGGTAATTTAGCAGGCCACATCCAATTTCCACTACATTTAACATCCTATAAATGAAAAATAAACAAAAAGATAAATCAAAAAATCTTTTTGTACAATGATTTTTGCATGGGAAAATTATTAATAATTAATACTTCTAAACATGATATAGGAGCAAACACTAAATTCGTCAACGACTCAGCAACGGTCATTCTACCTCCAACTTCTGCACTTAATAATCCTTTAATAGGTTGTTCTCCTATTGACGTAGCTATTCCAACCTTAAGTTTTTAATATAAGTAAAATTAAACAACTAATATAACTATTAAGAATAGCGAAAAATTTATTTTATTTACCGTATCAAATAAAGAAACAACAGTAACAGCAACATCACTAAGTGGAGTATGCAATGGCCCAACACATTGCTGTTGAGCAATTTGGCCAGTTACAGATCGATCAACTTTATTTGTTAAATATCTTTTACTAGCAACAGATGGAAGTTTTAATACTCTAGTTAATGCTTCAATAACAGTTAAATTTGGTAATACAATATGTTCATTTATTTTTGGTTTCCATGATTGTTCAAAAACTTTGCGTGGTACTTTACTCAATATCATATCTAAATCTAAGTTAACAGGATATTTTCCATTTTTAGATATAGGTTTATCATCTTCTGTTAAAATGACCTAAAAATTACCAAACAAATTGCATTAAGTTTACAAATTTAATTCTACAGTATCCCATAAGTCCTTACTAATTCTAATTTAACTCTGTATAATGCATTGAATTGAATTTGTTTTTATAAAAAAATAATATTAATTTATACATTACAATTTATAAAAATTAAATAACAATTAATAGATCTTTGAGGATATCCTGCATACCGCATACTTTTAAATCAAAATTGTATCATAAAATAATAATGTGCAATTTACTTTTCCATCATTAGTAACGACACCAACTGGTAAAACAGGACATCGTTCTCTTTGGGAAATTGTATTTAATATCTCCAAGTCTTTTTTATCACAGAGAATAGCATTATTTTCTTGATATTCAGCTCCCCAAAGCTCTAAGGCATTAATTGTAGGATCTCCTAGTTCAAATTTATTCGCATAAATTATAGCACCAGCTGGTTCTACAATTTCTTTTAATACATTTCCTAAAAGCAAACAATAAAAACAATTACAAAGTTGAAAACATATCTAACTTAAACCAAAAACATATTATTAAAATTTACCATTTCCACCAGCCCCTTGATCGTGAATACTTAAAATAGGGTTATATCCAGGATGTTCAATACATGCTCTAATGACTCGATTCATTTTTTGTTCCATTTCTGGATCACCTCTTTGGACAGCCTCGAATTCTAAACTAGTTTTATTAACTCCTTGAACTTCAAATGAACTTGCTGAACTCCCACCTAATCCAATTCTATAAACAGGTCCTCCAATTTTCACTACTTGTAATCCTTCAGTTGGTGTGAGTTTATTAGTATTTTCCGCTAGCATTGTACCCAATCCTCCAGTAAACATAATAGGCTTAATCCATTCACGGCGTTCATTATTTATTATCATACCAAAAGAACGAACAAAGCCGCTAATGACAGGTTCCCCAAATTTATTTCCATAGTCAGAAGCACCATTAGAAGCTTCAATAAGTATACGGAGTGGACTAGCAAAATTAGTTGGATAAATAAATGATTTGTCTTCCCACGGTAAATCATATCCTGAAATATAAACAATAAATTCAACACATTTTAATGTTTAATATTATGGCAATTTACTGACATCTTATAAATTGACACTAGATACTATTTTTAATATATAATTACTATTATACAAACACACACCACATGTACATAATACTTATTATGACATAATAATCAGAATATTATTAGTTAAAATGTTGGGTAGAAGTTTATATATTTTACCAGGTATGAATAAATTGCCAACACAATAAGCTGCAGTGCCAGCTACACTAAATCCACCTCTTCCTACGGCCTGTACATCCCTAATTCTTCCTCCAGTACCAGTTGACGCACCACTAAAAAATATATGAATAATTTTCAAATGCATTTTAAATAGCTTTAAAGCAGTGCCGTAGCCAGGATGTTTTTTCGGGGGGGCTATAATATTTGCTAGGACTAGGGTACTACAGGATTTTTAAAAAAGTTATATTTTAATACCTATAATTTTTTTTCATTTATTTTCAATTTACTCATTTACTAAAAATTCAGATTTTACCAACTTTGATAATAATAATAATAATAAACATAACCAAAGAAATAAATAATTAAACAACTGTTTATAATTTAAAATCCAATCTTCTTTCTTTTTTTGAAACAAACATATTAATAATTACTTCAGAATCAATATGGAGATCTCTGTGAATGTTCGTCAGCGCTAAACCATTTAGTCCTGTCTCACCTGTAGAGTTCCTTAAATAAGGCTTTATTCTTTTTAAAGTAGAAAAACTTCTTTCGACTGATGCAGTTGATACTGGTAATATAGATAAAATTTTTAAAAAAACATTTATGTTTGGAAACAGCTCTTCTGGACACTTTGGTAATGTACCCAAGGGATTTTTTGGAATACAATTTTTTTCACTTGACCATTTTTGTTTCCAAAAATCAAATTCATTTTCAAGTAATTTGTAATTTTCTATAACCAAATCTTTTACATAAAATAAAATTGCTGGTTTTAAGTCGTTGAAGGAAGAATTTCCAATTGTATTGGGTAGTATACATGATAATGAAATAATAATATTAGAATTTGTTTGGAATCGTTCATTAAATGATGTAAGTATATCATCTAAATATACATAAAAAATTGATTGCCTATAATAAGAAGCGTAGTCATTATTGTGTACTTGATAATTTTCTCGGTGCTTTTGAGTATCTACAATTCTTGGTATAAATGGAATTACTCCAACGGATTTACCAATTTCACAAGCTTGATGGTAAATCTCAGTAAATGTTTCTTCGTTTCTTCACAAATATTCTTCACAATATATTGTTCTATGATAATACTTGCAGTAATTTATAGAATTCAGTTTGCTACTAGATAGTTACTTACGTCTTACCTTATCACAATAATAAAATACTATACAAAATTGAATACTTAATAGTGAATAGAAAATACTAAAATCATGGTCGAATGTGGATACATGAAAGCATGAAACGAGTAACGATTCATGCCAGTAACAGGCGAATAAAATATACAATTTCTGAATTTCCAATTTGATATTTCGGGGGGGGGGGCTTAAGCCCGAAAGCCCTCCCCCTAGCTATGGCACTGCTTTAAAGTAAAATACCTAAATGGTTCAACTCCAGTTGGAAAGTTGTGTGTTTCAGCAGTAAACACCAAATTTAATTTCATTAATTCAGAAGTATAAAAACTAGGTTCTGTTGATTTTATTGGTTTAATTTGTCTAACTTTGAATCCATTAATAGCACTAAAAATAAAATAAAATTTAACAAAATTATCAAGTAAACATTAAATTACTTATAATATAACAAACCTGCTATTGTCATTAAATTTAATTACATTATTAGAGTTAGAAAAATTCTGTGTTTCAATAATCATGTCGAGTAAAGAATTATTTATTTTTTCTCCATTTAAAATCAACTCGCCCTAAAAAAAAAAATATAATAGTAATTAAAAAAATGAGAAAATACTTTAAATACTTTGAAAAACCAATGGCGGCTGTGTTCAGAGTTTGACTGAGCTAAATCAAAACATTCCACAGTAGTTGGATTTCGATTATACTTTAGAAACATGTTGGTATAGTTTTCAATATCCCATTCATCAAATGCCAAACCTACAAAAATAATAATAGCAAAAATAATTTTCAAAAAATATACAATACCAATTCCTTTTTATTATATATATATATATATATATAAACTATTACAAATTATAATTTAACTCAACTTTTAAAATATTTTTTTTTTTTACTATGACTATTATTGAAATATCCTTAATACTTAATAGTTAATTGGTAATTTAATAATTTTAATATGAATTGAAAGGTATGAAAAATTATAATATCCAGTAATTTACTAACCTAGTTTTGAATTAACTTCAATCATTGCTTCAACACCTCTACCAAGTATATCAACTTCATACCAATTTTCCTTAATATTTTGACTTTTAAATGATTTTAATGGAGAGGTATAAACTGTTTCAGTCATTTTATCATACAAAACAATAGTTAACTGTAAAATAATGTGGAGAATAACTTCAATCATGTACAATAAATTTAATTATTTTTATACAATTAAAATTATGAACCAATTATAAAACCTGATCAATCAATTCAGTTGTTGGTTCATAAGTATCATTGAATGTAATTAAATATCGAGTAGATTTTTCTAGGCGTTTTATACAATTTAAATTGATTGATTTGCAAATTGATAAAACATTGCTTGAAAATGGAGTTGAAAAATTCATTCTAAAATAAAACTATGTAATAATAAACATTTTCAACATACTAAATATTAAATTATTAAAAATAAATGTGGTTATACAACAATTTGAAAATACCTTGGGCCAATTTCAATCAAAATACTATTATTTTTATTGTTTAAAAAATTATTACGAGACAGTCCAGAACGATCAAATGGATTCATTAATAACCATTCTATTTTTTTTAACTCTTCTTCCGATAAAATTGTATGTTCATTAATTTCAATATTAAAACATTGCTCTATTTGAACATCACTTATATCAGTTGATATTAATTTGAGGTTTGCAACTTTATGCAAATCTCGAATAGATAAATCTTGTACTCTTTGAAAATATTGTATAACAGCCATCCTAAAATAATTAAGACATTTGATTTAAAACAAAATTTGAAATATTTATGTTGTATTATTACAAATAAGTCATAACTAGGACTCAAAAAGTCATGCATTTGCATGATTTTACTGAGTACTCCAATAAGTTGCTGAATGAGATACAAAATATAATCACAACCAAACAAATTAAAAAAATTATTATTTTTATTGGGGGGATATTTTAATAATTTTTAAAAACATACATATTTTAAAATAAAACTATGTTTTACAGCATAATTATAATTTTATTATTATTATTATTTTTTTTAATTTCGCAACAGTAAATAACATTTTATAAAAATATCATACTTAAGCTATGTTAAAATACATAGATAGTTAAAATATTAAAATGTATTTTTCAAAAAATATGTCAGCATGAAAATTAATAGTTAAAACTTAGCAAATAAGAAAAAAGTAAAAATGTTTGAAAGTATGTTGTAGGACCATATAATTTCATGTATTTCACGTACCAATAAAATTTCAATTGAATATAAATTAAATGCCTAGTGTCCACGTTGATAAATCATTTTTTTTTTTTTAAATAAATCCCCAAACCCGTAACAATATTATTTTTTATTTTTGAAAGCATTAAACAATATTATAAGTTCCTTTTCCTACTTGAGTTGGTATTTTGTGAACATGTACCCATAGTACTATACTCTACTATTGACACTTCAAAAGTGTTTGTGACACCACGTTATGAAAAACAAAAATTTGAAATGTAAAAAAAAAAGTAAGTTCATATTTTAATGATTTCAAACGCATATTTGCATACACAATTTGACAATTTTTAGAATATGAATTTCTAGGCCATAATTATGACAGTCAAATAAGTTACCTGTTGATATAAATATTCCTTTAATGAAAGATTTTTACGAGGATTTTTATTATTTATACAATTCAAGTTTTAATGTCTTCTTAGTACCATTTAAAATTTAAACTTATAGTATAAAACACAGCTTTACTTTAAAATGTTAAGTAATACCAATGTAAATAAATTTCAAAATATTTATTTAAGAAAAAAACTCGTAAAAATACAATAGTTTATATTAATTAATAAAATGCCTTACGACCACGTGAGGCATGAACTGAGAAGTGAAACATTATCTACTACAACAACCTGTTGTAAACTGAAGTGCACTATAGTACAACAAATTGAGTAAATTATAGAGATCTGTAGTAGAACGATAAAATTGGGTGGCGGGAAAACTTCAATGTTAGTATCAGTGTAGAAAACAGCTAATATCAACGATACAGTTGATCAAACTGAATATAAATCATAATACGCGGCCATGTTGTGAACTAGTGAATCATATTTCAAAATTCAAATTTTCATTGTCATAACTCATAATGTCATTCAATGATCATCATTCGCTACCTCTAGTCAACAATTCTCAAGTCTCAACATTCCACCTTCAACCATTAAACCGTTAACTGAGATAATTATTATACTATATAATTTTTACTATGTCTCCATAATGTTATAAAATTAATCATTAAACTAAATATACCATTTGGATAGAATTAATTCTTTAAATAAATATTTTAAATTTAAAATTGACGTAAAACAGTTTATTTAAAATTTATAAAATAATTCACTTAAACGCTTATAAAAAAAGTGTCACGATACTTAGGTATAATTTTTTCAGTATCGTTAGTGAAGTGTATAGGTAAGGTTACATTAAATTTTCAAAAGTTTTCGTCAAATATTAAGAATATACCATTCGTAAATTTCACATTTTTCGGTACCTTTTTTTTTTTTTTTTTTTTTTTTTTTTTTTTTTTTTTTATTGAGTAAAAAGACAATCTGCAATCTATACAACAAATATGCACATTAATTAGATGTGACAAAAGAATACAAAACAAACAACAATGAATAATATGATTTTGGGGAATTACCCAGTAGTAACACCCAGCACGCGATAATTTATTTACTGTCGGTTAATATGGGTTTTTTTTTTCTTTTTTCTTCTCAGGGCAAGAGGTCCCTGCACCATTTTCTTTCTAACCTTCGTTGAGGGTTATCGGGTAGAGTTTTTGTTGATAGTTTAATAATTAAGGGGTTTGTATGTGACTGAAGTTTATTGTGGAATCTAGCATAGTACATTTTGGCAATTTGATTGAAAGTTTGTACTTTAAGATCTTTGTGAATATTATTGTTCGATATGTACCAGGGTGCAGAGGAAAGTAGGCGGAGGCAGATGGATTGATAGGCTTGAATTTTTTTGGTGTTGGAGGGTTTTGCGGTTCCCCATAGGCCATAACTGGATACCGTATGTCCATAGTAGTTTAAGTAGAGACTTATAAATTAATAATTTGTTATTTATGTTCATTTTAGATCGCAGGAGAGGCCTTAATAAATGAAGACGGGCGTTTAGGGCTTTACGTTTGTTTTTAATATGGGAATTCCAAGTTAGTTTACTATCTAATATAAGGCCTAAGTATTTTACCTCGGAGCAAACAGGGATTGAAATATTGTTCATTGTAACTTGTGGGCATGTTTCTGTTTTTAGCGTAAATGTAATGAATGAGGACTTAGATTCATTTATTTTTATTTTCCATCGCTTTGTCCATAGATGGATTATATTAAGGTGTCTTTGAATCATTTTGGAAGCTGTAGCAGGGTTTTCATGAGAAGCCACGATTGCAGTATCATCAGCGTAGGTACCGAGTTCAGTAAATGATGTTTTAGGTATGTCATGGGTAAATACGTTATATAGGAAGGGAGCGATGTCGCTGCCTTGGGGAACTCCGGCTAGAATATTAAAATAGTTCGAGTAACTCGAGTTCTGGCGTACAACGAAGGTTCGGTCGCTCAGGTAGGACTTAATTAGTAGAAAGTAAGGCGCCGGAAAAAATTTTTTTAGTTTAAACAGGAGACCGTCGTGCCAGACTCTGTCAAACGCTTGAGATACGTCCAGAAAGGTGGCTGCACAATATTGTTTTTTTTCTAAAGACGAGGAAATGGTATCAACTACGCGATGCAATTGGTGAATGGTGGAATGGTTTAGCTTGAAGCCAAATTGCGTATCTGGAATAATTTTTGCTTCGGTAGCCAAAGGGAGAAGCCTTTTTAGTAGGATATTTTCGAACACTTTGGATAAAGTGGGAAGAAGACTGATAGGGGGTGTCGCGTAAATTGGTCGCGGTAATTTGGGCGCAGTAAATTGGTCGCGGTAATTTGAGCGCGGTAAAATGGTCGCCAGGGTAATATCGTCGCACGTCATTTGGGCGATTTATACAAAAACAATTTCGTCATTTTTATGAATTTAATGTATATTGCACATCGTCAAAATATTTAAATACTACATAAACTTAAATATCAAAAATTTATTTAAGTATAATATATAAATCTAAATTTGTAGCTGGAAGTTCACAGCTATTCCACGTAAGTAGTCTTGTATATTAGTCGAAATCGGATCGAATGTCGAGATAATTTTTTTAATTCGAATTGATGAATCTTTATATTTTTTTTTTTTTTTTGGAATGTTATTCCAGAGAGAAATTGTTCTACTTTAAACTCATTAATATGATTTTCTTTTTTCAATACGTTTATGAAAATCCAAATAGATGGGTGAGATGAATTTATTAATGAGTTGAAGCAATTATGCCAACCTTCTACAGCATTATTTGTGCGTGGAATATCATTTTCAACCAGTGAAAAACAATTCCATATTGAAATTGGAAATCGTGGGGGTGTTTTTCGTCCTCTCCTATTAACACGACCAATATATGTGTCTTCGAAATAATTTATGAAATCTGATAGTAATTCAGCATGGTCTTTATAAAATTCGGTTTCAATAAGGCATTCGAAACTATCTTCGATAAGATTTTCAGGTAAATATGCTAATGCTGGAATTTTCCGAATATTAAGGGCAAATTCTGGATCAGTAGCATATCTATTACTCAAGCCCATATTTTGGATTTGGCGCCATACTGACTGTCCCAGATGAAAAAAACAACCTTTAATTTTAGTATTAGGGTACACAAAGACTGCTGCATTCATAGCAGCTTTTTCGAAGTCAGCCATAATCATAATTGGATTTAAATTTTGTTTCAAAACATTTAAAGCTAAAAACATACGTCGATAAGTAAAATATCTCTCTAAGATATTTTCCTTGTCGTAACAAAATTGCTCGATATGATTCATGTAGTTCTCATTTAGAGTTAATATTACTTATATAAACCTAATAATTTAATATTACTTGTATAAACCTAATAAATAATATATAATAATACGATCATATAATGCGGGACCAGTTTACGAGGCGCTCATTTTACACAGCGACCAATTTACGAGGCGCTCATTTTACCGCGCCTAAATTACCGCGACCAATTTACCGCGCCCAAATTACCGCGCTTAAATTACATGGAACCCTGATAGGGCGGTAAGAGGTTACTGATTTGGGAGGTTTATTTGGTTTAGGGATAAGCATTTTTCAGAGAATTTCCAGGTTAGTGGGTAGTATGATAGGCGGAACATTGCATTATAAATGTAAGATAATAATATAATTACTTTTTTTGGTAAGTTTTTGGCAGTTAGATTTGAAATCCGATCATAACCCGGAGCTTTTTTTTTTGGAGTTTTTTTTATTATAAAGTCGATTTTACCGGGACTAGTAGGTTTGGCTGGAAGAGAAACGGGTAAAGCAGCGTTCAATGATTGATTGATTATTAGATTATGGTTGTTATTTAAAATTATATCATGGGGTGTAAAGATTTTTGATAAGTGTTCGCCGAATAAATTTGCTTTATCTATATCAGAAATAGCCTACGAGTTGTCTTCATTGCGCAAAGAAGAAGGAGTTGATTGAGTTTTTAAAATGTTTTTTGTTGCCTTCCAAAGTGAGGAGTTTTGCGATGTTAGATTTTGGATATATTTATTATAGGCGGAGGAGCTGTGTTGAAGAAGTGCTTTACTCAATTTGTTTTTTAGTTGATTCTAAATAAGTTTATCGGGCGGGTACTTGTGACTTTGCCAGCGAGATCTTGCTTTACGTTTTTCGCGAATGAGGTATTTGATATGATTCGGGAGAGGGTAATTGGTAGTGTGTGAGCTGGGAGTTGTTGCTAATTGTAAGCATTCATGTATATCAGTTGTGAGCTTAAGGATTGTAGCATCAACGTCTACGTTTTATTTTAAAAAGGGATTGAGCTGAGTGCGGGTTTCAATGGTAGATTGGAAAATGGGCCAATCGATTTTTCCAGGTAATTGGGGATTTTTTACAAGATTATTTGAAGAAGGCGATATGAATTCGAGAATGATTGGTGAATGGTCGGATGATAGATAATTTATATTGGAGACGTTAAGATTATAGTTACTTGGGACTTTTGCTATGAAGATATTGAGGATATCAGGGCGCCTGTTCTGGTGGGAGGGCCAATATGTAGGCAAAGAGGGTGGTAGAATGTTTGAATTATCTATTGCACGAAGGAGGGTTCTGCCCCTAGTGTTGGTTGCAAAACAGCCCCACGACGAGTGTTTCGCGTTGAGATCACCAGCGACGATAAAATATTTCCCTAGTGATTTAAAGAAGTTATTAAAGTTATCTGAGGTAATTTTCGGACCGGGAGGGCAGTAGGTAGATGAGAATATCAGATTGGTGTATTTATTTAAGGATACAAGAATGCTGGATGCTTGAAGATAGGTTTCACTGGTTTGAGGAAATTGCGAATGAATTAAGCTATTTCTTACTAGAATTACCGAGCCAGCATGAGCCGAGTTGTCCGGGTGATTACTTTGGTACGCTTTGTATCCAAGGATTTTAATATTTTTGGTTGGGGTTAGGTGTGATTCAGAAATCATGGCTATAACAATATTATGTTCAGTTAGGATAGCTTGAAGTTCTAGTTTATGTTGGGTTATACCGTTTGCATCCCACGTGAGTACTTTTAGGTTAAGTTTAGTTTCCATTGTTGGAACTTAGTTTGTTAATTAGAGATGTGAGGAGGGTTAATAAAGGAGTGAGAAGTGTTATGAGAGGGGAAATTAGAGTTTTGAATTCAGAAATGAATGTTGTTAGTTGGCTTGTTAATGGTTGGTCGGGGGGTGGGTCATTTATGTGGCTTAGATTTAGCTTTTTTGATTTATTACCTTTAACCGCTTGTGAGAATGATAAGTGCTGGGTGTCGCTGGGTTCTATTACCGTACTTGAGAGAGCATTATTGAGATGCGATGTTGCTGGAGAAAGCTGGCTGTTGGGTTGGGCTTGAGGTGAGTCGGAGTTCACTAATGTAGCTCTTGAGATGGTGTTCGGTTGTTGTTTTTTGCGGAAACGTTGGAGGTCCTTGTGGACAGTGCATCCTCTGTAGTTTGCCGGATGGGCCTTACTGCAAAGTGCGCATTTCGCAGGAAGGTCCCTGGATTTGGAGCATTGGTCAGAAGTATGGTTTTCGCCACATCGGACACATTTAGGCATATGGTTGCAGTATGATTTGGTGTGGCCATACTGTTGACAGCGATGGCATTGGACTAAATCACGTCTGATGTGTGGGGCTTTAACTTTTACTTTGGTGAAGCATATGTCCTTTATCTCAAATATGTCTTGATTGTTTGGAGACGGATTAAGGTCTACAAAGAATAAAGGAAGGGGCTCTTTTGATTGGGATTTTAGGATGTTAGTGACATTTTTAACCAGAAAACCTCGTTTTTCTATTTCTTCTTTAATGAAGTCCGTAGGGATTGTATGATGAAGATTCCTAATGACGACTCTGTAAGATTTTTCTTCATGTGTCTGGTACGTGTGGTATTCGAGTTTGTTCTCATTGAATAATGATATAGTAGCACGGTAGGAACTGGCTGAGTGCAGGTTTATTTTTATATTTTTTGAATTTGATTTGCAGATGAAGCCCTCGGTTTTAGTTATTTGTTCCAAATTTTTACACAGAGTGATGAAGTCAATCGGAGATGTTAAGAAGATTGGTGGCGGTGGAGGTGGTGGTGGAGGTGGTGACTCGTTGATTTCTGTGTCATTTTCAAGATCCATATTATCTGCGTTGCTGTCGAGTGGAGAATAGCGGTTTGGTGAGGAGAAACTTGACGGCTCATTTGGTTTTTTTGGATGAGGCGAGATAATATTATTAGGTGACCTAATGCGTTTGTGATTATCAACAATATTCCATTCTTGGTCGTTATCTGGGGTGACTGGCAGAGAAGTTACACCCTACGCTTCGTGAGAGATACCTTTTGTGATAGTTAAGAGGACGCTACCCATGTATTTTTTTTAGTAAAAATAGTGCGTTTGTATTTCAAGTGCTATGAAGTCTATAATAAACATAGAGACATTACTAATATATTGATGGAAAGGTGATGACAGTTTCTATGTTTTGTTGGAATCAGATTTTTGAAATTGTATTTTTTTTCTGCAAAATGCTTGCAAATAAAAACTTGTTTTATACTCTTTTGTAATGTCTTAATGCTCGCTTGTTTAAAATGTTTTCAAAAATCGGTTTCCAACAAAACATAGTGAATGTTATCATCTTTCTAACGGTACATTTATCGAGCATCCAAGTTCATTTTAGACTTCGTAGTACTTGAAGTTCGAAAAAGGGTTTTACAAGAAAGTGCATAATTATTTACAGTCCAGCGGTTCTCAACCTGGGGTACGCGTACCCCTAGGGGTACGTGACATGATCTCAAGGGGTACGCGAAAAAAATCGAGTAATGGTGGAAAAAGTGAAATTTAATGTAGCTGAAATAGTTTGCTATCAATGAAATATAATTTAATAATTTAATAACTGTGTACTTATTACAGTACGAATAGTCTGCGATATTATGTGTTATTAATGCGATACGATTTTATCGTTATAATATGAACATTGAACACTATGGAATGTAGATAATTCAATAGTAGATACATTTTTGTATATTATTTTTAGACAATTTTTCCTCTGTGAAACTGATATGATCCTAGCACAAGACATCAAAAAACAAGTTATTCAACATATGAATGGACTCATAGCAGCTTTTGAAAAATACTTTCCTAAATGTGAAAAAGAAGACCACTGGATCGCATTCCCTTTTAGTGAAAACTACTTCAAGTCTGCAGTTTTATCAATACAAGAAAAAGAAAAAACTAGTAGAACTAAAAACGGATTCTTCACTTAAGGTAGCATTTGAAGAGAAATCTATTATCGCCTCTTGGGGCTGATATGAAAGAAGAATATCCTGAGTTATCATGCAAAGCATTCAATGTTCTGCTATCATTCATAAGCACTGTATCGGTAGAAAGAGCCTTTTCTACATACGCGTTCATAAAAAATAAATATCGCCATAAACTGTCTGTAAGTTCAGACTTACGGGTTTATTTGTCATATCTGGAACCAGATTTGAAAAAATTGAGTTGAAGCTCAAGGTTCCCATAAAAATTAAACTGTTAAATTGATATAATTATTTTTATGCGAATTGTATGGCGCAAGCTAATATTAAAATAAATAATTATTTTCAAATTTGTCTTTAAAATTAATATTATTTTATTATTTTCCATTATTAATATTCCAAATTGATATTTGGGGTACGTGCAATAGTGGTGACTGGTGTTAGGTCAAGGGGTACGTGAATGAAAAAAGGTTGAGAACCGCTGATTTACACCGTCAACTGGCGCGCCATGCGGCCAGCTCAACGCGGTGCGGTTAGTTGCAATAGTGGTGACCCCCGTCCATTCCCACTCCACAACGCAATAACGAGTTCGTACCGCTATCTTGATAAAAATTAAAAATAAAACTACTGCGATAGCGACGGGTGCTAATATTCTACTAATTATTAATAACCATTATAATATGATTGCGATGTTTATCAGTTTATCTGGAAATTATTTATCGTCAAATTTTTGACGAGTTTTGACTTTTGATAGACAATACTGAGTGTTTTATGTGTGTCAATCCTATGACTTCAGTTGACTGCTGTTTGTCAAGGAAAGTTTTTGCCTAAATTCTTATAACAGTAATGTGTGTTTTTTTAATAGTTTCTTTATTATTTTTATGTGTGTATGTATACACGATAAGTACCTCCTCGAAATAATTGTCAGATTTTTTCATGCAGTACTTTTTCTGAAAGCAATTCGTATCTAGTTGGTGTTTTATATACATATCATTTTTCGAATTTTCCAACTGTTTATAAGTTATAGGTGAAAACAGATGAAAAACTAATGAAAAACGTTAAAATTTACGGAATGCCGATTTTCGACAAAATTGATTTTAGATTCTGAACGAAGTGAATTTTACTATAATGTGTGTTTTTTTTGTTTTTTTGTGTGTCTTTGTACACCATAACTAGTCGAAATAATGCTTCAATTTTGAACTTCAGGGTGTGTTTTCGGTAGCAAAACGAATATCGGAGGTACCTTAGAGGAGTCACAAGTGAAAATTCCCAAAAGTTTTCAAATGCCGCGGGAAAAACCAACAAAAAATGAGGAAAAAACAGTACTTTTTGTGCAAAACCCGTTTTCAACGAAATAGATTTTTTTATTTAGCTGTTACTCAAAAACCAAAAATTGTAGATACTTGAAAATTTCACTAAATGTTTATATTGAAATCATCTATTTTTTGAGCTTTTTATAGACAATTTACATTTTTGTCTTTTATTGGTTTTTTTTCTGAAAAGTGGATAAAAAAAAGTTGGTTGGCCAAAAAACTTTGAAAATTTAATACAAGGTTCCTCATAAGAAGAACTTATCGCTATTAAAAAAATCAAAAATCGTTAGTCACAATTTTTTTTATAAGCATCTAAAGTTTAAATGTTTACGAAATAATTACATAATTGCGTAAAATAACAATTTAGCCTGACTTACGATAGTTTAGTTGTATGGTACTTTTCGTTTTCGTAAGATAGTTTCGGTTTGCTTTTAGGTTTATTTGTGTCTGTCGTCTGAGTTATTCCGATGCATGGTGCAGTGGGAGATTGCAGGTCACGGCCTACAGCCGGTTCGGCGACAGTGGTGACGGGTTGGATTTTGTTTTATTTAGTGCGTATGAAAGATAAACGATAAACCGTAATAATTAAACTGAATAATACGGTTCGACTTAGTACTCATTAATTTTAATGATGCGATAAGCGATAGGATAGTATGCGAAAGCGACGGTCGTCGGTCGTGTGCAACGTACGACAGTCGCAACGGTACTGTTTGAATAATTAAAATACAAAAAGTCTTGCCTTGGGGTTTTGGGCCCCAGACGGACTGCGATTTTTCTTTTGTTAAAAAGCACTTAAGAATTTTTGTTTTTTTAACACTTTTCACAACAAAAACGGTTAAGTAAATAGGTACTTATAATATAAAACTAAATAGTTTGATTTTTAATAAAATAGTAATTATCGGATAAATTAGATGCAAACATTACGAGTGCTGGACATCAATTTCGGTACCTAGGTTATTTTTTTCTACAATTATCTCGAGTTTTTTTGTTTGACAAAGAAGATAATTTTTTTATAAAAATATTCAAAATATCTTGTTTTATCTGTATTCAAAGTTTCATTATGTTTGGATCGACCAACAATTTCTTTAAATAAATTATTAAAGTTGAAAATCAACGCAAAAACAGTTTATTACGTAAAAATCGTATAATTTACTTGCACTTAAAAAAAAAAAATGGATTCATGATTTTTGAAATTTTTTCAGAATCTTTAGAAGAGTGTATGAGTTAAGTCACATAAAATGTTCAAAAGTTTTTGTCAAATATTTAAGACTTTATTAGGGATAAACTTTTTTTGCGTTTTTAGTCCATTTTAGGCTTAAATCCTACCTCATCTATCGGATCAAGTATGTAGGACCTAGTTAGCGGACTGTGCTTTCTGCATCTCCCGCCAATTTGTATAAACAAATAATAATAATAATAATAAGCAAAGACGAATAAACCAAATCAGCCCTTTTAAAGGCTATATGACAAAGGATATAATCCGAATTTTACAATTGAATATTGAATTCAATAATACTATTTTCAAGATTAAAATAGGTTATAAAATCTTACTTACATAATTTTAGATTCTGAGTAAAGCGAAGGATTTTATGGTTTTTACAATGATATTTTTTTTTTTTACTGGAGACACTTTTTACTCACCTTAACTTTCTCCAAAAGTTTCATCTAGCAACTCTATAGATCGGGTATTTAAATTATATGGTATTTAGAGGGTTTATTATGCTCTCATCTCAATGGTTTCTCTGGCCAAGCGGAAAACAGCATAAAATGGAGCAAAAACGGCGAAATTCGCTGTAAACAACACTTCCATTAAAGCGTCTTTAGTAAGTTCGTTATAACTCCAAAAATAATGTTGCTAGCAACTTGAAATTTTAATAATATATTATTGACGTATCACTTCTTGCTTTAGAAAAAAGTTTTAAAAAGTTTGACAATTATTGAGCTAAACGTACAACTTTGAGTATACCACATTTCTTTTAAGTATATTAATAAAGTTTTTAATATTTGATAATATTAAATTTTATTGTGCTAATAATTTATTTAAAACATTAAAATTATTGGCTATTATCTAAACTTAGTGAAGTAATCGACATTCAATATAAATTATAATTATTTAGTGTGCTTTTAAATACGTATGCCCTATGGACTATGGTACTCACTACTCACTACTCGAGCGATAGTAAGAACTTGATGATGATTGATGGACAAGATAAACACGCAAGCCTAAAAATCTTATTGCGGCAAAATTTCCAATTTTTTTCAATTAATTAATAAAATATTTTATCATACAGTAGTGACAACTGATTAAGTGACAGGACGTGCCTGAAATTAATACCATCTGAAATGCCCACCCTCAAATCCTAAACTTTTTGGAAACTAATTACAGTGTAACTTATATATATATATATATATATATATATACAGTGGATTCCGCTTAATGTGGGCACCGGTTAATATGGGCATCCGCTTATTGTGGGCAAACAGATCTGGTCCCAATACAAACGTATACTAACAATGTTAAATCTAACCACGTAATATGGGCACTCGATTCGGTTAATGTGGGCAATTTTATTTTATCATAGTGTTAGAATATACGCATATGTATTTAAAAACGACTATTTTAATCGGGTTTCGTCGTATCTATGAGATTGTGTTTATCGAAAATAATAAAAATCATTATGCCATTTAAACCATATAACGTATTATATAACATTTTATTTATACAGTAATAATTATTTCACATTTTTTTCAATTATACGATAGTAATAAAAGCTTTTTTATATTATAATTTTTTAACTGATTTCGGTTTTTATGGGCAACCGCTTATTATGGGCAAACAGGGCTGGTCCCATTGTGCCCACATTAAGCGGAATCCACTGTATATATATATATATATATATATATATATATATATATATATATATATATATATATATATATATATATATATATATGAACGGTATATTTACAGTTTACACATACCTAGTTTATAGTTACTGGGCACCCAAATTATTCACAGTTGGTTTGTAAGTCTAATATAATTTTCTAGAGTAGTAAGCATCAATTATCAATTTGTCTTGTGTTCAATGTAAAGAAACAGACAATCTTTGAAACAATACAATATAGTCTATAGAAACGATCAATAATACAAATTAATTATGAATGTTGATATCAAGAGAATATGGGTTATGTTATTAACAACCAAACTTCCAAAACAAAAAAATTGTTTAATTGTGTTTCGTTGTTACCTAATTAAAAAAATATAATGATAAAAAATATCAACATATTCAATGAGGAATTGAACTCCACGCCCTCCACACGAAAGCAATGAAAGATAACCTCTAGATTCTCATTAGTTTTTCAACGGTCAGAAGAACTTAGATTGACTATCGAAGATACAATAAATCTAAAAGGATGAAAAAAGTATGAAACAACCATCTGGTACTTCCAAACAATAAACATAGATTTTATTTTCAATACATTTTTCTCTGTTTATTAACAAAATCAAAGTTTGAATGAACACTTACATACCTTTTAGTCCAATAAAACATACGTATTCCTGAATAACAAAGTATGCCACTGCTATATATAACATATCATTTGATTAATTTTGTCTAAGGTTTTAACTTTTTTTATCTTACGAGTACAATTATGGATCAAACTATTCTTCGGGATAATTAAAAACAATTTAATCTGAAGTTCAATGGTCAAATGGACAATTATTAGTATATTCTTATGTATAAATAATAGTTTGTATAAAATATTGATTCTGTATAGTTAAACACCGATATTAAAATTTATAATATTAAAATTAAAAATTATATAGGTATATGTACTATTATAATTTCTTGAAAATAGTTCCAAATCTAAAATATTAAAATATTTTCTATAATTACATACATATAAATTAAATACATAATTATAAACAAAATATCTACAATAATACACAAATATTGTAACACATATAATTTAGTTTAGTGGTGATTCATAAACATTCATATAAATTAATATTTGTATAATACAATTATTAAATCAATATGAATTAATCTAGAATTGCTTTTATTTGAAACTTGCACCAATCGCCTATTATAGGGGGTTTCATTATTTTAAAAACTAATTAATAATAAAATATTCTTTTGAGTTTTGCTCAGAATCAATACCTGAAAACAATAATTTACCATCGATTTGTAAAAATCGCTCATCTTAGGTTATTTACACCCACCACCAGTCACAATTAACTTGTCCAAGGAGTAAAGAATACCTACCTATGGTGCGATGTATTTCTCCCTTGGATGCATAGAACTAAGATTGAAAAGTTATGAAAAATCCCATATTTTATTATGTTTTCTATTTATAATTGTTGAAACTTAAAATTATTCTATTTATGACTTGACTAACTAAAAATGTCTTCTATCTTCTGAACTGAATCATTTTATACTTGATGGTTTTTATTTTTTAATATACTGCTGTGTAATTTTCTTAAACAAAATTTTAATAATTTTTTATGCATACCTATGCATTTTTAATAAAATTTTGTATATTTTTTTTTTTTTTTTTTTTATAGAATTTGAACAGAAAAACAAACATTTGATTATGATTTATAACTTTAAAATTATTATTTTTTTAATATTATTTTTTCCTATCTTATGTATCAAACTTAAATAAAATATTGTTTTTTTTTATATTTAATGCTTATTGTTTACATTTGTTGTCTACATTTGCTCTTAATTTACATATCACCAAATAAATAATAGAAATTGAAGCTAGTAATTCCTAGCCAATGAGACAAGTATACAAATAAAGCTTGTCAAATAATTCTTGTCATTTCTATTTCATATTCATTGATTAAATATTAATACGCCATGTATGTGTGGCGTATACCTACAAACAATGATTTTCATTGTTTTTTACAAACAAATAAAATATAATATTGTTTCTATGGCATAATAAATAATACTCTATTTTTTTAAATTAAAGGACGATAGTAAAATAAAATAAGTAATAACAAACAACAGTATTTACTTGTCAAATCATTTATTCATAAACAAATTCTATTCATTATGAATTACTTAAATCCAGTAAATTATCAGAGAAAACAAGGAAAATTAGTTTTCATTTAATAAATTCTAAAATATACAATTTAACTCTTTTGAACTTGAACATCTAAAGTACATTGGTACTACATAATTTTAATATATAGGCCATAATAAAATGTTTATTTTGTAAACATATAATATGTTAATATGTCTAACCATGCAATATAGACATTTATTATCATTATTAATATTTAATATTATATAATATATAGCAGGGGCGGCCAAACGGTCGATCGCCAAACCGGTCGATCGCGGACAATTTCAAAGTCGATCATGTTGGAATTTATTTTTAGGGACACGCGCACGAAAATTAATCGAGGTGGTTGAAAAGTGAATAAATTGTGTATAAGTTTTATCTGTATAATTTTAACTACAAAATTTTCTATGAAAGTCGATCCTCAAAGGTCAAGTATATTGTTAGTAGATCGTGACCAAAAAAAGTTTGGCCACACCTGATATATAGTTTAAGTAAAAATAATAATACTTAATGATGATAACATAGATATAGTTTTGTTTTATTGAAGTGTCTCGACTGTAAGTAAAGCCTGCACTTGCTGTTGCATAAAAACACGAAGTAATAAAAATAGCTGAAAATGTTCTTTTTTTTATGCCTTAATTAGTGGAGTAATTATTTTTTAACTTAGTTCAGTCTTTGTCTTTCCAATCCATGCCGTACAAAATCTTGTTTTACAGCTGATTTTCCAGTATTACTCCTTTAAATATACAATTGATCATCTAGAAAATTGTTGAACAAAGATTTTCTAACGATTTTACATAATACTAGTTGATGAAATAGTAGATAAAAACTCAAACTAATATTATTTTTAATCAATATGGAAAATAAATTTGCATAAAACAATAAAAAGTGCCAAGTAATTTAAACACTTTTTGCTCAACTTAACTTTGTCGGAAAGTTTCATCCAGCAACTCTAGAGATCGGAAATTCGATTTAGACGGTACTTTGAGAGTTTATCAAGCTCTCATCTCTATAGTAGTAAGTAATTTATGATACGGTTTATACGTCAATTTTCAACTTTAACAATTTATTTAAAGAAATTGGTCGATCCAAACATAATGAAACTTTGAATACAGATAAAAAAAGATATTTGAATATTTGTTATAAAAAAAATTCACTTTGTCAAACATAAAAACTCTAAATAAAAAAAAAATTTTCTGAAAATTATTCGAAAATTGATGAAGTATATGAATGGTATATTTTTAATATTTGATAACAACTTCTGAAGTGTAATATGACCTTACTCGTATACTTTACAAATGATACTGAAAATATTAAAAAAATTAAGACATGGGATTTTTTTTTATAAGCTTTAAAGTGAATTATTTTATAATTGTTAGGTACGTGGTATTTGTTTTTGTGTTTATTTTCAATTTAAACAATTTATTTGAAGAAATCCAAAAGGTATATTTTAATTCTGAAGCTTTGCTCAGAATCGTATAACTAAAGAAATTATCTATCGTTTCTTTGAAATTCAATACACCCATCCCCATTTACTTGTCCAAGTAGCGAAGAATATTCTATTGGGCAAAGTACATACTTTTTAAAAACTTTTCAAGGCAAAAATACTCATATATTATACTAAAAATCATATATTGGCATTTCTTTACTGTCCCTTGAATGTTATAACTTTTCAGTTAAGGTACATATGTATTTGTCAGTGAAACGATATTAAGTGTAGTACATAGTTAATTTATCATTCTATACAACTTCCTTATTGTTACTCATTAAATTTTTTAATAATTTGAAAAGTAAACATATTTTAATATTGAATACTATAATCATTAATGTGACACACATTATAGTAATAAATAACAATTCATAATAACATGGGTAGAATTTTCTAAATACTGGTAAGATAAGGGTAGTGGAAGTTAATTCTTTGCTCCTTTGATCCTTGACCAAGATAATGGTGATTAGTGTAAATGAAAAAGTTGGCTGCACACAAATTGCGTCCCGAAATATAAAAATCGATAAGGTACACGAATAGCATCTGATTTATCTAAATGATTACACGAGGTGCATCCGACTTTATCCAAACGACTATTTTGTAATTATATTTTTTTCCCAGTTCTATTTCAAATAGTATGGTAAATTTTAAGCAGATTACGCGTCTTTTAGTGTGGATAGTGTTGTTGTTATTGTGTAAAATTTTGTTTCATTGTGTTGTCGGCGTGAATTTTGGTGTGTAATACTGTAACATTTTGTTGATAATTTTCAATTTTTGAATTTTAAAATAAAATGACATCAGTGACTTTAAGTGAAATTACATAATTTGTTATCGACAGTCCTAAGTATGTATGAAATGGGAAGGAAAATAATGTTTTTATGTTGGGACGCCATTCATGTAGTTGTTAAGTAAGGTTGGGACACAATTCATGTGCAGCAAAAAAGTTTATATTTTTCATTTCATTTCTCAAATGATTCTAAGTAAATCTTCAGAATATAAAACGCCACTTACACATTTTTAGTTTGTAGTATTATTATTGGTTTTTTTTTTTTTTATCAAAACTGAATTAAATTCTTTTTTTCCAAAATGCAGAAGAAATATGATTATTCAGTAAAACTAGGTTGAAAATTACTTGTATAAGAAAAGTCAACAGAAATATTAAAAATACACATTAATATCAAAAACCATGAGAAATGTCCAAAAGAGTCTGTTATTAGAATTACCGTGAGCATGAAATAAATTATAACTTGAAAAGCATCTCATCAGACATAAAGAAAAAAATAAAGTAACTAAATTAAAATCTATGCCCTTTTTATATGAGTATTTTTAAAAACTAAAATTAATTTTGTTTCTAATTTTAATTTGGGCATTTTAAGTTATTTTAAGTATGAGTAGTGCAATTTAAACATTGCACATTTTTCCCACATTCAAACTACATTTGTACTAAAAATGTTTTCCTCTATGTCTTTCCATGTCAAAAGCCATTTTAATTTAAAAGTTTTAATAATATGAAACATGAATTATTTAAAAAAGGTTTATTTGGGTCCAACAAATGAAAAAAAAATATTTGCTAAATGAAATACTTTACTTTAAATACTGTAAATCCTAATGATTACAATAACAAAAAAATAATCAATTAATTCATATACTTACATTAATAGTAATGATTTAAAAATATAAATATATTTATGAACATAAAATATAAAAACATTAAGGGCATATAAAAATGAATTAACAAAATGCTAAACTTTTACATAAAATAAAATCAACATTTGTCAATAAGTTAACAAATGGAAAATGTTCAGAAAATCCAACAATTTTAAATTAGATGTATTTCTATATTTAGCCATAATGTGTCAATTGCATTAGTATATTGGGGGACGGAGTGGCCGAGTGGACTCAGGTGGCGGTTACGACGCGTACCGTCGCCATTTCGAACCCGGCCTCGGGCAGTCTCTTTAACTTGGACAGGAAACAACTGTCTTCGGAGAGAGACTGCCATCCCCCCACTCCGGGGCATGGCAGAAACCTACGGGTGCCCTAATAGAGATTCTGCCAAACCGGCATCCGAACTGTAGACCCTAGGATCTACACTCCCGGATAACCATGCCATACGAAAAATTAGTATATTTTATTGTAGTCTGCACAGTTTTAAAACAATAGTGGACATTTCTTATTTCAATCACATTTTTTTTCAAAATCATATGAATATAATTTTTTTTAAACACAAGTTTTTGTAACTTACTAGTTGTATTTTCATAGACTTCAGAAAACTTATTGGAAACAACTCACATATTTAAGTAAAACTAATATAAAACTCGTGACTTTGTTTGCCAATATAAATATGTGGAACCACTAATACATAAAAAAAGGACTACAAACAAAACATAATAAATTAAAAATTTGTAAAACTTGCTCTCTTCAGAATTTTCAGTTAAAAAATATTCAAAACAAACTATAAAAAAAAATCGTTATTAATAATAATATACTTAATTATTTACTTTAAACTCAAAGTCAGTGTAAAGATTACACCAAAACAATCTTAGGATGATAGAAAAATAATCATATATTGATAAAAAAACAATTTTTTCTTAATTTTCATAATTAATTTATTGTATCAATAAAAAAAAAAAAATAGTTTTTTGAATATACATGTACAATTAATACTTTGAATATGTCGTGCATAAACGAAAACTTTACATATTTATACAAAAAAGCTTTCATGATAACTATAGTCTATACTGTACTTGGATGTAGAAAAAAATGATATGGAAAGCTCACTCTTTGTATTTGAATGAACTAAATTACAATATTAGTATGAAAGCCTATTATGTAAAACACAAATGATCCGTGAAATAGGACTATCCGAGACCTGATAACTGCTTTCAACTAATTTAGCAGATATAGTTAAAGTAAGTGCATTTAAGCACTGATAGTTGAAAGTAATAAATCAGTTGCCAGATATACCTATTACATGACTTATCTGTTTATAATACAACCAATTGGATTAAGTAATGTAGGTAGTAAATTTAAACTACAGTAATATATGATGCGTAAATACAGATGTTGGTATAAATTTTAACAAACACCATAATTATAACATAATTTCAATGATTAATGTCTATTTAATTTTAAATATAAATTAGTGAAAATTCTATTGCTAAATGTATATATAACAACAATAAAATCCACCTAAAATACCCATAAATATATAATATGAAAAAAAAAATTAACAGTAAGTAGATAATATTTAAAACTATACTTATTTTAAGCTCATTGATTTATTTTAAATCATTATTTACTCTTTTAATGATTTTTTTAAAGATAATTAAGTAAATATCTATAAAACTTGTTAGGTATTATTTCATATTTACATGTATTTTTTTACTTATACATATATATATATATATATATATATATATATATATAATATTAAAAGTAAATAAAACAAAACTTGAAGTTTAATAACATAATAAATTTAAGAAAAACTTTGAATATATTTCAGATGTAATTTTGTTGAGATTAATATGACTAGCATTATATGCTAAATGTTTTAAATTTTATTCTTTATAAGTAGCAGCGATCACCTCAAAGTAATTTTCTATAGAACTTTTTGAGGATTAGATGAACAATGATTATTTAAAAAATATTAGTAATGATCAATGTTAAATGTGATCTTACTATCAAAGTATTAGATTTGATTGTATCATTAAATATATAATAAACAGATGAATCATTAAATAAGAGGTTCTGGCGACCAACTAATTTATTTTATCTAAAATATTATGTGAGGCTCAACAAATACAAGAATAAGCTACTTGCATTCCAAAATGGTTGAAAACAATTAGTTGGATACAATAATTTATACTATGACTCAACTCTCTATTATATAATGAATGATGACAGTCATACATCTATGTTATTTTAGTAGTTACTAGATAATGTGCATTTTTAAAAATCTTAAATTATCAATAGACATAAATAATACATCCATAACTTAAAACTAGGTTATGACTAGTTTTGCCAACTTCAAGGTATAATCAGAGATCTTGGCCCATACAAAAAAATAGAGAAAAAACAACGGTATTCGTGAGCTTAAATGAAATTAAATACTTTTTGTTTTGTTTTCGATTGATTAAAATGTTTAATTGTTTGAAATGAAAGGGATAAAATAAAAATTGTTTTTCATTAAAAACATACTCATTGATTTCAAATAAAATAGTTTGCAACTTCAAAACCACTAAAACTACAATTGGATAAGTAGATACAATAAGAAGCAATATTAAATATATAAAAGTAATTCTTAATTTTGTTATACTTTAATGGTTAATTAAAAACTATAATTTGATCTTTAAGTGTTTAAAGATTTGAGAATTTACATTAAATAAGAATTAAGTATTAGATATTTCAAAAAGTATTTTATGCTATAGGTGTATCAATAGCATTTACATGTATATTATCCAACTCTTTAATTCTTTAATGGCAAGATAGTCTTTCCCTCCCAAACATCAAATCCAATTAAAATGGACACACTACCAATTAAATTATTTACACAGTGACAAGTGGTTTGATTTCTTTATGTACAACATAAAATTTGTACTTGTTGCCAAAAAGACCCCATATAACTGCAACATTCTCAATTATTACATTAAAAGGTATAGTACAAAGTGCTCCTATTATGCATAGTGTAAATTTTAGAACACCAAAACGATACAATGAAAAAGATTTTACTACACCAAATATGTACATATAAATATTAACTCCAGCTATAAATGCACAAACAAAATCCATGATTGAAGGACATGGGATTGGATAGTATCTGGCCAAAACTAAATTAGATGTAGATAGCGGCAATGTAACCCATGAATAACATGATAACGATAACCATATTTTTGTTTTTGTTGGAATAGCCGCAGAATGGACAACTAATAAAATACCTTGAAGCCAACGTTTACGCTGTTGTATGAAGTCCCACAGAGAAAAGGGAGACTTTTCCCACATTTCTCCTTCGACAAAATTAAATGTATAACCTTCTCTAGCAGCTCGCATGGCAAAAAAACAATCTTCTGCTATTGATCCATCTAAGCCATTATCAAATGAAATATGACGTTCTGCACCTAACTGAAATTAAAAATAATTTATATTTGAACAGTTTTATTATTTTAATATCAATATTATCCAATATTGAACTTCTTAAAACATGTAGGTAAACAAATATTTGTCATAATCACATTTTAAGAATAATATACTTAAAAAATGATGTTTTATTTATCATTAAATTAGGCAGCTTAAAATAAATAATAATTTTAAACTAAAAAATTGATTTCAATAATACATTCACTTTGTATTGTTTAGAATGATATAATATCATAGGAAAATAATAAAAACAACTATGATGTATTAATAATCAGATATTTCAAGATCAAATTATGATAACGATATAGGCATGCACATGGGAAGTGTCATTACTCCTCTGACATTTGTAATTAGAGTCTTAAAATATATGTCTCAGAACAAGAGGCCCATAGGTACTTTAAATGATGTCGTAAAAAAAAAATGTAAAATATTTGAAATTTCCATGGTTTTGTGTAGATTAAAATTAAAAATAATTATATTTTTCAGAGAACAAGAAATAGCTTTAAATATTGATGTATATTAAGTTATTCTTAGGGTCATCAACTCGAGGGTTGGTTTGCACCTAGAAGAAGGTGTTACTTAGGAAGGATTTTTTACTGTGCAGTGTTTTCCCCGTTGCCTTCTGCACAGGGGAGATGGCGGCCGCTCTCTCTAGACAGTCGCCTGCCCAGAGAGAGAGAGAGCCGCCCTTGACTGAGGTTTGAACCGGCAACAGTGTGCGTCGGCAGTGATGCCTGGTTCCACTCGGCCACTTCGTCTCCCATTTAATTAAGTTATTAATGAGTTTAAAATTATGTATGTAAGAGACACGATTTATTATAATTTATCATTATTCATACAGTTGAATATGAAATAAAAAAATTGTAATGGTATATTAAGATTTATTAAATATTTTTGTATTTTTAAGAAAAGGGCCCAAAAATATTGTATGCACTCTCTAGAAATCAGATCAATGCACACCTATGAAATCTGAGTTATACAAAAAAACACTGCACCTAGTGGACAGTAATACGATTGTAGGCAGTTTTGAAATTTGGATAATTTAAAATGATTAACATGGATTATAAAACATACCTATCATCTCATAAGAGAAAAATTATCCGAGAACTTCTTAAAAAATGTAATATTTTTTAGATATATTATATCGTAAGTTTGATAATAATTACAAAAAACTAACTGGTGATTTTCATTTTATATACATGAATACACAATTAAAAAATTATTAATATTCTTATATAATTCGATAAAGGACTATGTTTAATTTTTTTTTTAAATAATTAAAATATTAATACTAACTTGAGTAACAACGTATGACCCTTTCCAACTTAGAAGTGGCTTATGGAACATTGAAAGCTGAATACGAAGTTTACCCATATCATCAGCAACCCTGAAACTATCTGCCAACGTTGTAAACCAATTTACAACTTCTTCATTTGCATATGTAATAAGGCCTTGACCGAACTGATGTTTACCATCCAATACAAAATTTAAAACACCTTTGATTGAATTTTCAGTCAATAGGGTTTCTTCATCCAGATGTACAACCCAATCACAATCAGCCAAAATATTTACATTATCCTCCAAACAAAACTGAAGTGCTCTAGACTTGAAAAGAGCACCAGTTTTTGTTTTATACGATTTTGGTACAACAACCTCTCTAATTCGTCTATGAACAGGTAACCCAACAAACTTATCAGTAACTACTTCAATGATGAAATTTTCTAATCCTAAAAAGTTTGAAAAATCAAAACACGTTAGGTACTATTCAATTACAAAAAAAGCAATAATTTGATATTTTACCAGTCTCCAAACATCGAGCCATATTTCGAGCAACATTTGCTTTAACTAACTGAGGATAATCTCCTCTTGTGACTATTCGTATACATATAAATGGAGCCAATAAAGGTGATCCTTTTAAGACAACTTTATCTTGAAAAGCATTATAAAGTGTTAGGCCACCAAAATTTAATAGTACTTGTGGCAATGGTAAGAAGGTCAAACATCGTAATAGATACAACATAAGGCACCAAACAAAACCATAGCGTTCCCATGGATTGAAATTAAAAGTATTTTGAACATCTGCCGAAAGTTTAACACCACCTGACCAAATTTCGAAAACTGATATAACAATCACCAATAAGGCACAATGGAGTAAATGTTTGGTCCAACTGCTTAGCATAGCTGTAAAGTCAACAAAACAATAATTTTCAAAACTTTTTGTTCTAACTAATGTACAGTAAATTATAACTTTAATTATAAATTAATCAAATAAATATAAATAACACTTCTTTAACTTACCTATACCTATAAAACAAATACTAACTTAGAAATGTTTTTACTTAATTTCTCGATTAAATAGTAATGAAAATTTCAACCTAAGTAATTCCTGAGAAATTTCATAAATCACAGTAAAACTGACAATTTTAAAATTAGCATAATGACTAATAAGGTAAAAAGAACAATTTTGGTTTAATTAACACCGATAGTTGCTAATACTATAAACTAAACAAATCTTAAACGTGAAAAAATATTACTAATATAATTACAAATTACACACTATAAAATAAAAAAAATTACATTAATAATCATTATATTTATTAAATATTAAGTAGTTACCTAGTGGCTAGTATCAATTCTTATAAAAATATATATATATATATATATATTCATAGATAGGTATAAAAGAAAAATTTTAATTTGATTATTTGGTAGTTTCCGCCCATTAACCAATACCAACGTTACGGTATACTATGTTATAAGTTGTTTAGTAAGGAATATGATCTTTTATCATAGATCACTATTTTTTTTTATAGATCATTCAGTGATCACAGAATAATATTCCAGTCCATTTCGTAGGTTCTTTTGTGGTTATGTATGACTTGGAATGTGGTCTTAGTACAGATTACTCCAAGTTATTAGTCCGCGATATAATGTATTTTATCTAAGATTGTCATTTAATATTATCGTTTTATCATATTCACATAAAACAAAGGATAAATATCATAGATTAAAGATAGCAGCGTCTGCGATACTGTATATAACTCATAATTTTATATATTTTTAACTTAGTTCATATTTTATATTATATTCATGTCCGTCTCAAGTTTATAAACGACTTTTAAATTAAAGTTGTATGTTTTGTTTAAATTTCCAAATTTCAATTACTGACATCATAATATCCCATACCATTTTACAAAATGCAAAAACTGCAACTTAAACACAATCACCATATTAATATGGTTACAAAGTATTGTAGTAAGTACAATAATAATTAATAATATTAAATATGTCTCTCGGTAATTCAATTTTTTTAATCATGCTTTTATAAAATAGAATATTTAAAAAATTATTTATCTAATGAGGTTTAATTTATGATTTGCCTAACATTTGCACATATTATATATATATATATATATATATATATATATATATTATTATTTATTATGTATATATATATATATATATATATTTACTTCTAATTAATTTGTTTTATGGGTATTTAATAATTACTTATTATAGTTTTGTAGTTTAAAATAAAATTATCAATTAAACAGGGTATTTGGTCTTTATCCTCCAACAAAATTCTCCTAAACATCTTAGGTCGAATTCCCCTGAGTATTTTATTAAAATATTAAATAATTTCTTTAATAATTATCAAATTTAAATCTTATCTAGTTTTATTTTTTTTTAAATTATGTAATAAAATAAATAATTGTTATCATGGTATGTAGAAATTATTTAGTTCTAATTACGTTTAAAAACTAAGTAACATTTCCCAAAAAAAATAATGTACAAAATAATATTTGCCCACCTATAAAATATAAATGCGTTCTACAATGTTATACATAATACATAATTTTAGTTGTTAATTTTTTGTTGTTGTTTTTTTTTCTTATCAACTAATTTAATATGAACTAGACATTTTTATACAACCTTATGGGTAGTAACAGTGGCCTAATTGAGAAGGTTTGGTTGGGAACAGTTAACCCTTCCTAATATTTGTATAAAAATCTATTTTGTTTGAAATGTACTTTCATTTGATCAATAAATAATTCATTAAATGTGATGTAGTTGTAAAAATATGTATTGTTTTAAAAACAATTATATGATATAAATCTTTATACAGATAGAACAAGATGTTTTGAATATTTTTTATAAAAAAAATTCTCTTTGTCAAACATAAAAACACTAGATAATTTTTAAAAAATCTGAAAATTAATCAAAATTGATGTAGTATATGAATGGTATATTTTTAATATTTGATGAAAACTTCTGAAAATTTAATATAACCTTGCTCATTTACTTTGCTAACGATACTTAAAATATTTCAACAATTGTGACACAGGATTTTGTTTTATAAGCGTTAAAGTGAATTATTTTACGATTATTACGTTATAAACTGTTTGTGTTTATTTTCAATTTAAAATTTTATTTGAAGAAATCCAAACGGTATATTTTATTAAATAGTTACTTACTATTACTTTACTTACTACTTACTTACTTGTTACTTAACTAATTAGTAAACTGAATAGTTTAACTAAATAATTGATCTATAATTTCTTTAAAATTCAATTCACCCATCCCACTAATCGAGTAGCGAAAAATATCCCATGGGACAAAGTACAAACTTTTTTTTAATTTAATTTTATATCCACCTAAATAAACTATCAAATATACCACTGGATTATAGAACTTAGATAGAATACAAAAAAATGTTTATGTATTCCTAAATATGTATGACAAGCTTAGTTTACCTCAAAATGTATTTTTATTTCTTACTGTTTATTGAACTTATAAAACGAATGAAAATCATAGTAACTTTCAAGTACCTGTAAATACTTATGTAAACAATTTTATTCTAGGACAATTATTCTATAAAAGTCTCTCAAACACTTTAAATCAAAGAACTTATCCATCATTTATGTCAACATTACCTGAAAGACAACTTGAAGACAAATCATCTTCGATTGAAGGTATATTTCAACTTAATTAAGACAAATGTATCGCATTTATGGCAGAGTATAAAACTTTAATTTTAGAGGACAAATTTAAGTTGTCTAATCCAGATGCGTTTGGTGTTCAAAATATGGTTAAGATAAAAAATTTATTTGAAGCTGGTGTACATTTTGGTCATACTGAAGGAACTCTAGATAAAAGAATGAAACAATATTTGTATGGTAATAGATTAGGACATCTTATTATTAATTTAAACCATACTAAAAGACTTTTGCAAAAAGCTCTTAATGTAACAGCACATATTTCATATAGGTAAATGAAAAAATGTGCCCATCTTCAATAATATACTGACTATTAAATTCTGTTTTAGAGGAGGAGTAATATTATTTCTGTGTCAATCCCCTCTCAATTGTTTGACTGTTGAAAACTGTGCTAAAGACTGTGGTGAATTTGCCCATACAAGATATTGGCGTGATGGTATGTTGACAAATTCTTCTAGGATTTTCAAAGCAGAAACAAGATTACCTGATCTATGTATCATATTAAATACGTTGAGCAGTACTTCTAAAAATAGTGATGGACAACATAGTGTACTTTCAGATGCTGCTAAAATGTTGATACCAACTATTGCTATTGTAGATACGGATGCTAATCCCAATATTGTTACCTATCCAATACCAGGCAATGATGATACACCAAGTGCAATCAGTCTATATTGTGATTTATTTAAAAATGTTATACTAAAAGCTAAAACAATTAGAAAAGAAGTATTGAATAATAATAAAATATCATAATAAATAAAAGTATTTTTATTTAATTAAGTTATGAATAAATAAAAATATATTTACAGTAATAAAAATAAACCAATTAAAAGTTTTAAATAAAAATCTAATTTACTGATTGTCTCTTAATTTTTGAATGATTTTGTAGCCGTAGAGTTCATATAATCTGCAAAAAATAAAAAATGGAGTTGTTGAAAATATTCATAAAAAAATATATTTATTATTTACCTATGTATAATATGTACTTGTATATTTTAATTATTTTGTAATATTTCTGTACTATTATAATTTTAGTTAATTATAAAATCTATTTTGTTTCTCCTATATATATATATTAGAAAAAAATTGAAGTACCTATACTAAGAAGAAAGACTTAGTTTATAGACCTACAGTATACTTTTGTTGGATATGATTCCCCACCAATTTTAAAATAAATACCTATAAACCACAAATTTTAAAGATAATAATATAACCAAAAACAATTAATAAACAAATGATAGATTATTTTAGTTATTTCTATCAATGTTTCCTATTTATAAGATAAATACAACCACTTACAAATCCTATAGTGTCATTAATGTTTCATAAGATTCAATGGCATTTCAAAAAGTATTTTTAGGGTTTAGGGTGTTGAAAACTCCCCATAGATATGTTGATAAATAAATAGTTTACTGAATACTCAAAAAAAAAAGCTCCTAAGATAATTAGTATGGTAGAACTGTCTTAGAAGTATAGCACCTTCAACCATTTACGTATGATTAGCTCACCTTCTACATAATAGTTTTGCATATTATTTTAAACTTAAAACATGATAAATAATTTTATTTGGAAAACGATTCTAAGTAAAGCTAAGTGAAACATTTGATTGCGTGTCAAGTTTTATAAAAATTAAAAAATTTTATCTAAGCTACATCAGTTTGGGAAAAATTTCAGAAGTTGAGAATAATTCTTGTTTAATTTTATTTTGTAACAATATGCCTTATTTCTTATATACAATTATAAATATAAATTAACTAAAGTGATAACTATAACAAACTAAATATAAATAGAAGCTAGATATTATATTTAATATGAGTAAACTTGTCAACATTTTTCAATTATAAAACAAAAAATTACAAATTGTATGCAATAAAATATTTATCTATTAATCTTTAATTTTTGAAATCAAGATACATTTAAGTTGTAATTATAACTTTCATGCATTTAATTATTATTTTTTTAATAAATCATCCAGGAAATTGTTAATGTATTTTGAATAAAAATAGATAAACACGTGATGCATAGTTAGATTTAAAATATTTTTACACAGTCTAAGAAAAATTAAATTTTTTTTACAAATCTGTACTAGACCAGTATTATTGAAAATGTCATGACTAACAAAAGTAATTTAGAAAACTAAATAATAAAAATTAATTTAAAGAAAACCCTAGTTACTAGTGTATTTTACCAATAATTACTGTCTTTATTTTATTAATTACTGTAAAGTTTTTGTAACATTGGAAAAACAAAGAATTTTGAAAAACGAATTTTGCTCAAATTGAAATGTTCGATCTAAAGAAGGGTTGAAAGAAACTTTAAGTTATTTTTACTACCCAAAAACTTATAGATATAATCAAAAACAAAAATCAAAAGTAATACTAATAATTAAATAAATTTTCTTACTTGTTTGATATAATGGGGTAGTATATTGTAAAATAAACCATGGGAATAATTGGAAACTTTGCCATCCATGATTCTTTTAATTTATTTGCCATTGCCACACATGACAAATGAGCACACCGTTCAGCACTCATTCTATTATCTGTTGGTGAATGAGTCAATCCATATTTCTATAAATTATTCAATAGAGTATTAAATTGAATAACTCTAAATGTAAATTTATTTTTTAAACTGAATTACTTCTCCGGGTCGAGCAGTGAAGCTTTCTTTAAGAAAGTTACTAAAAACTGGTCCAGGGCATAAAATAGTAACATGGATATTAGTGTGCACTTTTTCTCGACGTAAAGCTCCAAGATACCCCTAAAAACAAAAAAATATGTTATGTATTTATATATAATTCACAATATATTAGTTCAGACATAAAGAACTTTATATAATTATATGATTCATTTATTCTGAAAGAAATAATAATAAAAGCTTAAGTAAGATAAAGTAAATACACAAAATATATTTATAAAAGACAGTAAGAAAAAATAGTGGGTGTAAAGAATTCTAAGGCATTTTCCTCGACTCAAATTCTTCTGATATTTCAGTTATTTATTCCTTTAAACACTTATGATATACATATATATATATATGACCAAAATTCGCACTAGACATTGCAGACCAACAATCAAAGTGTATCCAGTGCTGTAGTCCTAAAAATAGCAGATGTTATACTATGAGTCATAATATCATACATTTCATAATCTAATCTACAGTATATTGCCGTCCATCGCCCATAATGTATAAAATTATGTATATATTTATTATTTATATAAATTATTTTTTATACAAATCTTGTATTTTAACAATATGCGTAATTCACCATTTATTTTTAGTTATATTATTTGGTGATTTCACTGCAACGGAGAGTATACAACCTTAATCAGAAGGTATACGGAGTTTGCTAGAAATGAGCTAAAGGTATACGACGTATACTGTCGTATACCCTCCACTACAGTCCTGAGTGTATCAGTATATTAGTAACAAAGGTATGGTGTGGTTAAATTATTGGGACCGTATTTTTACAAAGGAAATTAAGTGGTTGACAATACAAAGATTTCTTGATAAATGAGTTCCCAAATATGTTAAATAACCCTCTAGAAACATAAGAGTTACGGAGCAGTAAATTATTTCTGCTAATAATCAAGAATTATTAATTTGCATACAATGTTGTTATACAGCGCCATAGAGCATTTGTAAGGCAAATAAAACTTTTATAAATACAAATGTTAATGTTTGTACATTAAAAAAAAAAACAAAAAAATACATTGTCTATGAAATTTCAAATTGTTATAACTCAGTCATTTTTCGACTTGAAAATGAAATTCGACCACCCAAATTCATTAAAAAAAAAATAGAAAAATAATTTGTGGCCAAAAATGGGCCATGACATTAAAAAAAAGTTACTATGTGGGTGTGAAAATTTAATTGACAAAAATTAATATAATTAATTGAAAAAATGTATAATTATGTTTATGAGTTAGCCGAAAAAACAGAACTTAAAAATAATAAGTCTATGCATTAAGTGTTTCTACTTATCGTGATCAGTGTGTATATATTATACACCTAATTAAAAATATAACACTCATCATTAAAATAATAAAATATATCATAATTAACTAATTATGGAAAATATAATTATTGATACTTTATGAAAGAAATTAAGTTTTGAGAAAAATTGCTTTTTATTTAAAATATGATAGGCCATAATATGTATTTTGATAACCTTAAAAAACATATATTAATTAAATTAAACATTCATTATTGTTGGAATTAAGACTATATTAAAACATAAATTATGAACATTAACTATACAATTTCAATTAGTTTTTGTTTTCAACAGTATGTTTGAATGATTTTTTTTATTATATTGTTTTCAATATCATAAATATTAGTTACATTTTAACAATCAAGTATAATTTTACAATTATGTGTTCAACAATTTATAATAGATATTAGATAAAAAACATAAATAAAAGGTATACTTATTATATATTACTTAATTTTATGATGATGATGATTGCCAAATCAATATTTTAATGTTATCAGTAGTAGTAAACAAATAGCCTCTTAAAATTATTAAGCATTTAATAATTATTTACTTACATGAAGTGCATGTTTAGTTGCATCATAGGTAGAAGAAAATGGAGCAGCTATAATTCCAGCTATACTAGAAGTAGCAACTATTTGACCATGACCAACTTGATTAAAGTATCTTATTGCAATTCTTGATAAATTCACAACAGAAAATACATTTAAATCAAATGCTTCACGATCTACTCCAAGTTCAATATCTTCCCATACAGCTCGTTGTGAACGACCCGCATTATTGACAAGAATATCAAGCTATAAGAATAATTTACATTTGTCATATTTATATAAAATGTATTATATTTATGAACTGATTCCTATATGATATATGAAACATAGATGAAACATAGAACAATCAAATATTGAGCAATAGTTTTGTCTCTATTACCTTAAGTACATTGTATACATATACACACACACACACACACACACACACACATATATATATATATACACACACACATTACAATTTGTAGTTAACTGACAATTTAACATCATAAGTATAACCTTGGATACAGTATTAATGTACATAATAATCAGTACAAACATACTATTTAATATTAAAAATTAATTAACTAATAATTTATTAGTAGAAAAATAATTTTTAAAAATACTGTCTTATTTATAACATTGGTTTAAAATGTATGATATGCATTATAAATAGATAAATATAATGCATAATAATGATAGAAAAATAAAATACCTGTTATTTTTTACTACTAGATTTTAATTATGAACAAAATAATAATTTTTTTTTTTTATGTTGAAAGTATTTATTCATAAAAAGTTAATTTGGAAAAATTCTCTCAAGAAAACCCCAAAAATATTTTTATAATCTCAATTAAAAAATTTGTCTGATTTCATTACTAATTTTAATAATATTTTTTGTTGATTAAAATAAATATGCATTTATATTTAAGTTTTCTTTTAGAAATAGGTAACAACTATTTTTTTTAAGTACACAACATTTAAATAGGTAAGTACTACAAATAAAAAATACAGGATTCTTCATTATATTTTATAATACCTATATATTAATAGTTATTTTTATAATTTTATAAATTTAAGCCAACAATAACAATTTTTAGTAAAAACCTCTATCATATAAAAATAATAACTATTTAGCATTATAAAATAATAATTGTGTAAACTAAAAAATATGGAAAAACAAATGTTTCATACTTTGCCAAAATGGTTAATCACATTATCAAATAATGAAATATGTTTAGATATATTGGTAACATCCATAGGTAAAACAAATACGTCATTTGCAGTTAACTTTCCATTACTGAGCTCTATAAAAATAATTAAATTAAATAAAAAAATAAGAAACATTTTTAATTCAATTTTTTTTTAGAAAATTACCAATACAACGATTTTTAACTTGAAATAATTTGTCATTGCTTCTGGCAGATAAAACAAGTTTAGCGCCAAATTTAGAAAGATTTAATGCAATTTGTTCACCAATACCACTCGAAGCACCAGTAATCCATACTACCTTGTCTTTGAATGAATCTATACAGAAACACAAGTCATAAATTCAAATTATATGTTTGACTAGGTGATTAATGTGTACATTTAACAAAATTAAATATTGCATTAAATACTTAACTCAAACTCAATTAAGAATAGAGTAAAATTAAGTTTAATTTAATTCAATACCTAATAAAGATCAAAATAAATAAGCAGGTAGGTATTTTATAATTATTAATTAGTAATATGTATCAAGTATACCTAGATTTTTATTGAACTTGTCGTACCACCACAATTCTAAGTCAGTATCACTGGTAAAAAACAATAGGAAATATACGAAAAATTTAATAACAATAATGAATCCAATAAAACTAAAGAACATATTTATTATTTTTTTTTTTTTTTACTTAATGAGAAAAGTTACTATAAAAAATTATAAATCAAACTTCAATAACCATAATTCATTTCGACAAAATTTAAATTATTGTATTCATTACTGTAACTATTTTTAAAAGAAGCGTTTTAAAATTAAAATAATATATTAAGATTATAGAAGTGAAAAAGCCGATAAAAATGTATAAAATAAACAGTGAATTATCAAGTGTAGCACAGACACAAGAACAGAGATCAAAGGTGAGAACCGGTCAACCTGTCGCAGCCAACCTCTTGATAATGTAATGAGAATAGTTTATACTACATAGTATACTATACACAATTCATTCGGTTGGCATACTGGTCACTATATTAAAGCCAGAAGCCACACGTGATAGCTGTGTAGTGGTGGGAACTGGGAAGTGAAACTATTGGCTACTACCCACATACAAATTCTGGCAAAATTATGCGCTCTTCATCACCGCATTGGCAATGGCCAATGGGCAGGTTCTAGTCTCTAGAACTAACGTGGTAAGGTTGTAAGTGGGGTCATACACGACGTTTTTTTTTTTGTACTTCACCACGCCTGCATCTGAATGATACATCGCTTATGAATTAATTCATAATGCAATAAAGCATTATCTTCACTTCACGTGTTTGTACATTCTTGTAACACTTAATATTGGAATTGATGTTAAAACACTAGAGTATTTGTAATTGATGGTATCAAATATCAATAAAAATCAACAAGACACGCGACTCACATAATTATAACGGTCTTCAGCGAGTGGCGGATCTGACGGGCTAAGGCGACATTTGCCAACTTCTTGATTGTCTAATAAAAAATCTTCAATCACATCTTTATTGTCCAATTTCTTTACGGTTTCCGATTCCATGTTGGGAATAGCCAATGAATTTATTCTCTCTTCATTTATTACTGATCTAAGATAAGTCTTAACTCTTTGAGTGTAAAGAACTATCGTTTTGCAGTTTAGCTGAACAGTATTGGTTCCTGGAGTACCTACATAATATAGGCTACGCGCCTAGGATTTTCTCAAGGAGGGAGGGGTTTGCAAAATTCGTTAACTTACCTATCTTTATATTAGTCTCTAAAAGGTTAGCATTACTCTATGTAGCAAACATTTTTTTACTAAAATGTATAAAATATAAATAACTTAAGCATTGACATGATAAGTACTACATTTACAAATATAATGATTTATAATTTATACTTTACCTTTTTACTAATTAAAGTATAAAGTATTTATAATTAGGCTTATAATTCTGCAGTCTATTTTTTTACTTATTTTTTTTTTACCTTTTAAGAAAACTCAAGTAGGGAACATGATATCTGGAAAAATCATTTACAAAATACAGACTTATATAATATAAAATTAATTAAAAATTAAATGCCCGATAACCAAAATAATTTTTATACGATTAAAGCTGTATATTATAATATCAACGTATATAATTATACTAATACATATTATATAGAATATAATCAAAACTTTTATCAACGAAATATTATATGGCAGTTTAATTGTTTTGATGATAGATTTTTATTTAGTCAAAAACTAAAAAAAAATGTCAGTATCACGTTTAAAGTTTTTCAATCTCAAAAAATATTTCTGCCATTTTTTTAAGGGTTTTCAAAACCTCATGGGAGGTTGTGACCTGATAACCCCCCTGGCTATGCCCTTGCCTACATAATATTCTTAATGAAATGTCAATATTGGTAAAATTCAATAAAATTGTTTTTTCTAATATAAATAGGAATTCATTTCTAGTTGTTTTTGGAAAAATACAATTTTGTTTCTTTAAATTTTTCAAATGACTTTCGAAATTAACACATTCTAAAGAAAATTATACCTACTTCTAAATCATTTTTGTATACATTTTACAATGATTCGGAATTTTTAGAGGTGATAAAAAAAACGATGATGCAAAAAACATAATATTCACATCCTGCATGAGTCATGAATATTTTTTACCTAATAGTTCTAAACTGTTGTAGTAATGTAGTGTAATATTATAATATATATATATATATATATAATATTTGATATTATACACGGAAAAAAATGTATAGTTGGTTCAACTATAATTTTATGTATTCTAGCTATTAAATTTAGTTGCATATGGCATAGCGATATTCTTAGTTGTAACTATTATAGTTGTTAACCTTTTCAGTGCTACTGTCGCAGTGTCGCGTATACGCGACAGCATTCGACTTCTCGGATGTGCTACTGTCGCGTATACGATTTTGTTCAATTATAAAATTAGGTTTAATTACTATATTAATGAAATATGCAGTGATCTCCAGGGAAGAAAATAACAAATCAATTGAAAAAAATTAATTCCGTTCAATTCCAAAGATGTTATGTCATTTCCATTGGTTACCAAAAAATAAATAATAAATTATATAATTATAGACCTATATCTTTACTATGCCATATCTACAAGCTCTATGAAAAGCTGGTCCTAAATTGTATCAAAACGCAAATTGACCAAAAAATAATTCCAGAACAAGCCGGTTTCAGACAAGGAGGAACATGTACAGGCCAAATCTTAAACCTCTGTCAACATATAGAAGATGGACGATGGTATCGAGAACAAAAAAATTACAGGAGCGGTTTTTGTTGATCTCACGGCGGCATATGATACGGTGAACCACAATACTCTTCTACAAAAGATATATTACCAAACCAAAGATTGAGAATTTGTACAAATAGTGACGTCTCTGTTACAAAATCGCCGCTTTACGGTGACACTAAATAATAAATGGAGCAGATGGAGAAGACAACGTAACGGCTTACCACAGGAAAGTGTCCAGGCCCCAATACTTTTTAATTTGTACACTAATGACCAGCCTATACCCAATAACACAAAGCACTTTCTTTACGCAGATGACTTGGCAATTATAGCCCAGAATACATCCTTTGAGAAAGTTCAAGATAAGCTAGTGAATACGCTAGAGTCCATGAACGAATTTTATAATAAAAACCAGATGAAACCGAATCTAAATAAAACACAAGTGTTTTGCTTTCACTTAAGGAATAAAGACGCTAAGAAACGAATCGGTATAAAATGGCTCGGCAACACACTACCCTACACTGACTACCCAGTTTATCTCGGAGTAACATTAGATAGGACCCTAACATTCAAAGAACACTGCATAAAAACAAAAATGAAGGTACAGACTAGAAACAACCTACTTAAGACACTCTCGGGTACTCAATGGAGAGCACGGCATCACACAATGCGAACAACAGCATTAGCATTATGTTTCTCGGCAGGATAATATGCTTGCCCAGTGTGGAGTAGGTCAAAACATGTCAAACACGTAAATACTGCACTTAACAATACCTGTAGAGAAATAACCGGATGCCTCCAACCAACACAGATAAACAAGATATACTGCCTATCAGGTATTGCCCCACCAGAAATAAGGAGGAAAGTAGCAACGGACTTAGAAAGAACAAAACAATTAAAAGACGAGAGGCATCCCATGTTTAAGTACGAAGCCCAAAGAACAAGACTCAAATCTCGACATAGCTTTATCCATTCAGCGACAGAACTAAAAGACCCTCCACACCAAGCTAGACTACAAAGATGGAAAGATGAAACAAAGCTAGACGATCCTATCCAAACTACTAAATACCTACCACCTGCAAAGATCTACAGTGGAACATATGGAAAACCATTAATAGAATGAGAGCAGGGGTAGCTAGAACAAAATCAAACATGGTGAAATGGAGGCTTAAAAATGAAGATGACAAGTTTAGTGTGACTGTGGTGAACGCCAGACAGATGAACACTTGCTCATCTGTACCAAGAACCCGATAATATGCACTAAGGATGATTTAATTCAAGCGAACCAAAACGCAATAGACTTAGCCACACATTGGATACAATATATCTGACCAAGTTACCTATAGGAATGATTCTTAACTTTCTTACACCACAACTTACAAATTTCCCAGTGAATGAAAACACACTTTTTCAGCAAGACGGAGCAACAAGCCACACTGCAACAATTTCAATGATGCTGTGAATGCTTTGTTTCCGGGCCGCGTTATTTCACGCAATGGTGATATTCCGTGGCCTCCTCGATCTCCCGATTTTACTTCAAATCAAAAGTGTTTGAGGCCAATCCACCAAGAACTATCCAAACACTCAAACAACGCATTCGGGACGAGATTGAATCCATTTCCATAAATATGCTGCGAGAGGTCATGCAAATCTTTAAGTTCCGCCTACAAGAATGCATAAACAACAATGGAGGTCATTTGGCAAACGTAGTACATAAAAAATAGTATTTTTTTGTATTGAACATAAAATTGTAACTCTTATACTTTATATTTATTAAAATTAATTCATTCATTAAATAGTAATTAAGTATTGAAATCATCCCGTTTCACTGCCGGACCCTGTAGTTAGTATATTTGTTTATATATAAATTTTATTTTTTTGTAAATATTAATTGGTATTTTAGATAGTAATACATAAAAAAATTGTGGTCTATTATTTAACTTTTAAGTGATATTATAAATACTAATGAACTAAAAAAGTAAAAATCACACAACAATTGTATTTTATTTCGACCATGAATTTCTTAAATTATTAGTTAATAGCACGGACTAAGATAGTATGGACTGGAAACGAATGGGCGGGCGGGTGATGCGGAGCCGGGCCGCTTCCAGTCCATACTATCTTAGTCCGAGGTTAATAGTTATTACTTCATTCGTTTAAGGAAATAATTGTTAACTGTACAATTACGTCGGTATTATTACTCTATGGCAGCGGTTCTCAAACTTTTTTGTTCGCGGAGCCCTTATGTTCCTAAAAAAAATTACGGAGCCCCAAAAATCAGAAATGTCTATTTGAGATAACAATAATTCATACAAAATGATGTCAATTCATATGATTTGCTTTTTATTTATTTTTTCTGTAAAATATGAATATACCTACACAAATTATTTAATTAATTTAACAGTAAAAAAGAACATTCTATTTTAGTAATATATAAAATTTAATATTTAGTGATTTTAATGTGATCCATGATGTTGGCTTTTTTTACTAACCAGTATTTTAATATTTAGCCTGGATTCGCATGTCTGCTTCCGCATCCAATTTATTACGATATTTTGTTTTCATTGATGCATAATATGATGAAAATCCGGTTTCACACAGATATGTTGTTCCAAAAGGAAGAAGAGCTAATATAGCTTTTTTAGCCAGAGATTGATATTCCTTTGCAATACTGTTACTGCACCAAAAATCTGTTTATGATATTTTATCAAATAAAGTTTTTAAATAATTAAAGATGAATCGGTGGTTGTTTCAATGAATTTTTTATATTCTGTTATAGAATGGAATTAATGAATACAGATATGCCCAGGGAGCCACGGAGCCCCTAGACTACTCTCGCGGAGCCCTAGGGCTCAACGTGACAATGCACGCTTTTATCACGGAAAAAAATAGGAACTGGCGCTGTGCTGCGCTCTATTGGTAGAATCATTTTTATACTTTATTTTATATTTTATACTTAAATACATGACTAAGTTAGTCATGCTTAAATATATATAATATATAAAGTCGCGCGATTGCAGTAACGTGTGAAACCCCCAATCTAAAAATATGTTCTATTACAAGAAGCGCGACTTGACGCTGCGTTCTGCGGCGAAGTCAACTACAGTCACCGTCTGTGGCGCTTCAAAACAGTGGCTGTGGTCGTGTGTGAAACCGTCTATATTAACTATTATTTTTCCAACAGCAGGCTTCTCAGTGGCGCTGTCGTGACGCTACGTGTGAAGGGGCCCTAACTTACCTAAATTTTATACATATTATATGTATTAAAAAAATTGGTTAGGTTATTCCTTCTTTCCCTCCAAAAAAAAAATAGTAAACAAATTACAAATACAAAATAACTTGATAAGGAGCACCATATATTGTGCTTTGTGCTTGTTTTCACAAAAATTTAAGATGCCTAAAGTGTGTTATATTTGTAAAAAAAAACAAGAAGGTGTTGCAAGTTTTGTAGTAACCTTTCAAAGACTAGCACACTGGAGTAGGTTTATTGATGGGTTAAACGTAGGTGACAGGATTTGTGAACATCATTTTTCAGAAAATGATGTAAAAAAGGTAAAAGTTGTGAAGGACGGCTTAGGAAATATCATCGCAGAAGTAAGATTTTCTTAAATTACATTTATTACACAATATTTATGAATATAATATGATATTAATTTTAAACTTCTAGCAAAAGTATAAAAATGCTATACTTCTTCCGAGTGCTATCCCTAATATTAAAAGTAACTCACCATGTCAAAATGTTGTTCATTAACTTGAAACGAATGACTATTTAGCTATTCCTCTTGACAAATCAGAAATGGTAAAAATGGTATTATATTAATTATTATAATATTATTATTATATTAAATTCTGGGTATTTACTTATTATATGTATTTAATTTTGTTTAATCCACTAGAGCGCAGCACAGCGCCAGTTCCTATTTTTTTCCATAATAAAAGCGTTTTTGTTAATATGTATTTTCAATTGAGTGGCACGGGCCTGCCATAGAGTAATAATACTATTAATAATTAATGATAATATGATAGTAGCTACAAATGATAACAAAAATCTAATCATGGGTAGTAAAATAATTATTATCTTTTATTGTCTATGGTAATAATAAAAGAATTGTTAGGTATCGGAACGAGCTGATGAGGCGATTTAAAATTTATACGTGGGTTAATAGTACTATTTTCTTATAAACTAAAAAAATTATTGAAAATCATAAAGTTGATGAAAATTGAATGTTGAACCATCAAGTTTCAGAAAAACCAGCCCTACAAAATGGCTATCTTCGAATTTTACAAAAATTATAAAATAAAAAGTTAATTTTTTAATTTTTTTAATACAAAATTTATATTTACCAAACTAATGTGACATAAATGTTTTTAGCTCTGTGAGTCTTATAAAAAAAAATTGACTATCTCTTTAACACGGGAGATATCGCTCTGTGTAAATCTCGCTGGGACACCCTGTATATATTTTGCAACAGCAGTGCAATAGCACTTTTATAGAATAAAGTATCTAGAAATTAGAATCATGTGCAAAAGTAAGCGTCTGAGCTGTGGGTGATAATATCGGCACACACAGTTCAACGCATAAGTAATTTGAGTAAAGTTGCATAGGCCTGGCATTGACAATAATTGACGAATTTATGGTTGATGGTTGACGATTGATCACAATGTACTATGTAGAGATATTATGTTCTCTACATCGTGCGATTGATAATATTATATTTCTTATCATATAAATATGATAACAATTTAATTTCACTTCAACACTTCACGAATCTATTTTTTTTTTTTTTATAGACTCCCTGAACGTAAAAATACTTAATATGATCAATTTCAGAACTATGTATTTTGTTCATGACATGTTAATAGTTGACTTGGTGAGTGTTATTCTTAAAAATTTAAATTAAAGAAATGAATAGTTCCTGTTTAACAAAAACCGAAACCAAGTCACCCTTTTTAATTGGAGTGGCTGGTGGTACTGCATGTGGAAAGGTACGTAATTCTATTTAGTGTGATATTAATATTAGTTTAGATTTCACTATATAAATGAATTTTCTTCATAATTCTAGTCAACAGTTTGCAAAAATATTATTGAAAAATTAGGACAAACTAATTTAGATGAAACAAGAAGGCAAGTTGTGTCAATCAGTCAAGATAGTTTTTATAGAGAATTGAATGCTGCCGAAAAAATCAAAGCTTCTAAAGGACAATTTAATTTTGATCACCCTGGTAATTAATATTTCAAAACATTTTATCCATGGTGAATTATGTATTTGTATGCAAAATGTATTAAAGAGGTCTTTTTTCCCTATATATTATCACAAATTATATAAAATACTATATAATAACAAATATAATTTTTAATAATTTTCTTTTTCTCTTGTACAAGAAAATCCTTGACTTCAGCTTAGGACCTCTGGCATTATATTCACTCTTGTCTTACTGTAAATTTATATGATATTCCTGAAATTAATCTGAATATTATATTTATTTTAAACCTTCATATTTCATATTTATATACTATTAATCACATCGAAAATTAATGCAAACAATTATTGTTATGATTTTATTAGATGCATTTGACGAAGTTTTTATGTATCAAACATTAACTGATATTCAAGCAGGGAAAACATGTACTATTCCTGTTTACAACTACAAAACTAATTCAAGGTACCTAAATACTAAAATCAACAAATTATTATTGTACTTAACCTTAATTAAATGCAAAAATTTTACACATTATTGTATACCTACTTTATAACTTAATTTTTATACATTTTGATCAAATGTTTAATATTTTTTTGATTATAGAAGTAAAAATGAAAACATTGTCATATATCCAGCAGACGTTGTAATAGTTGAAGGCATATTATCATTTTACTTTCCTGCAATACGAGATCTATTTCATATGAAATTGTTTGTTGATACAGACTCTGATACTAGATTAGCCAGAAGAGGTAAATATACTATTTATGTTAAAACACACTTATTACTTTTTTTTTAGTTCCTAGAGATATCAATGAAAGAGGCAGGGATTTAGAACAAGTTTTAAATCAATACATGAATTTTGTGAAACCTGCATTTGAAGAATTTTGTTTACCGGTATATTTTATTTTTATCATTTAAACATTTTAGTTTTCTATTTATGAAATCTCAAATATGTATTACAGACTAAAAAATTTGCTGATATTATCATACCAAGAGGAGCAGAAAACTTTGGTATTTATTTCACCTACTTCATTCTTTATCAAATAATATAATTGTTGCAGTATTGATAACTGAAGTCCAAGAATATTAAAATAATTTTAACATCAGATATTCCCTATTCTATCTCTAAATTATCTTTAGGCTAATAAGAAAAAAATATATTCTGTATGCTTAATACTATGTTATGAAATCAAAAATATTTTTTATCAAAATTATAAATCATGAAGATAAATTATGTATAATAAAGATTATATCTATTATATCTATATGGTAGGTATTATTAATGATAAATACAATATTCTGTGATAAAATTTTTAACTTAAAAAAATTGGATCAAAAGTACTCTGCAAACATTAATTTTTTATTTAGCTAAACGAAGGTATGGTAAGTGATCACCAACCTGAGTTATTTAAAGTCAAAATTACATACTTAATAGCTTAGTTTTTACACATATAAAGAAATTAAAATTTGATTTTTACTCACTTCATATAATTATATATAATTATAATAATTTTGGGGGTAATAGAGAACTTAATAAATAAAATATGGTATGTTGGCATCCCTCATACTCTTAGAATATAAATACTACATTCAAGGTCGTAACTAAAAACAATTTTCGGAAGAAGTCAACATATTTACATTCAAATCATAAAACCTTGTTATTCTTGATATTAAAAATACAAATCATTCTTCTAAATTTAAATTTATACATGAATATGCAATTATAATTTTTTATATATTACCGGCTAGACTTATACTTTAAGGTGCTGAGTAAAATGAAAAAAGTATTCATTTTATGTGTCCTTTTCTTCATTAATGAACTTGTATGTAATCATTATTCTTAGCTAGAACTAGCATTGATTTTAAAATATACTTTAGAATATATTTTAGTATACTCTAAAATCAATGGTACTAGGGATACAAAAGTTTATGTTCAGTTCAGGTTAGGAGTACTATTTTTTTTTTTTTATAGATGTATTTATAAAATTTTCATTTTTTTTTTTTTTTTTAATTCAATGAAAACTTCCTAACAATTATGTGATGTGTGTTAACTAGATTTTTATAAAATTAGTTTTAGTTATATATTCGTAATTCCAAAAGTATAAGCACTAGTAGCTCAAAAATGTCTCTAAATGTCTTCAACACTCTTAATTTGGAGGTCCTAGTTAATTAAACATATTTTCCATTTCTCATAAAAATGTTGACATTCTTATCTCCTTTATTTGACATACTCTATGCATTGTAATTAGATACATAAAAACGTGATGAAAGTCTTTTTCTTCTTAGCACGCTTTTAAATTCTGTTTTTCTCTATTAAAATTATAATTTTACTATTATTCATATATATTTTTTACCTTTCTTAAATTTTTGCTCCCCTCTCCCAGATACAGCCTTGATTATATTTAACAAGAGCATTATGTTAATTGTAGTCATTTTAATTAAACTCACATGTACAATTTCCATATTTTTATTTGATACACCCAGTTTAAATACTTAATAGATAAAATACCAAACTTAATCATGCCTTATTCATGAACTACAAATTTTATAATTATATAACATTACTTAAATACCAAATTCACCAAATTCATAATTAAATATCTTGTTTTAATAATTAATATTTGTGTTCTACTTCACGAGGAAAGTGAAAAAAACCATTGTGAATCTTTACCAAAACAACCTTTTATACTATTTACTATCTTAAAATCATCAATGTAACTTGTTGGTTATATGTTATATGTATATAAGATGAATATCATATTAAACTAAATGAGATTCGATGTTGTGGGAACCAACATTAAGACATTTGTTAAAATTGCTATCAATTGAAATAAGAAAAAAGTAATATTCATATAAAACTTATGTATTTTGAACAATTAAAATTAATTAACTCAAAATGATTTTTTAACTGAAGAATATCTCTTCATTTATTTTAAGAAACACTTCCATATTTGAAAGAGTTTAAGTTTGATTAATATCAAACTAATATAAGTTAACCAAAATTTAAACTCTTTTCACTTTTAAAATCAACTTCTATAGAAATATAGGGTGAAATGAAATACTAAGCACAATTCAATAAACATAAAATTGTATATATAACTATTATTTACTAATATTTGTTTTTATTTTAATAGTGGCTATTGACTTGATTGTACAACATATAAGAGATTTATTGAATAGTGAACATTGCGCACAATATGAACTCACAGAAGGATTACTGCCAATACACATTAATAATGTCAATGCATCAAGACTACATTAAACCAAACTGACAAGAATAGTACATATTATTATAACTTACAATTCATTAATAAAAATAAAATCAAAATTTTAGAATAATATTGAATGAATAAATCATTTCTGTAATTTTAAAGTGTATTAAATACATGTATATATAAAAAAAAGTCAATCTGATTTATTGGTAGTACAACTCGATGTTCATACCATCATGGATTTCATCTAAAGAAAAATTGTTAAGGATGAAATTAAGTAGCATTTACTTGAAATAAACTATTATTGGCAACAACTGAATAGTATAAGTAACAATTTTAATATATGTCATATCAGGGTTGCCACAGACCTGGAAAAGTCAGGGAATTAATTATCAAGTCAGGGAAACAGGGAAAAGTCAGGGAATGTGAAACAGAAAAACCAGGAAAAATGTATGAATTTAACAAACACCGTTATACATTTCTAATTCTGTTTAATAATTGTATTTTATGACAAAAATTTAAAAAAAAATGTACTGAAAATAATTTGGTATTTTTGATTTGGCTGTATTTACATTAGAAATATATGTATACTATTTTGCGTGAATACTTATTACGTATTATCAAATATATTGTGAAGATATTGTTAAGTTTAATATCTATGCGTATTATTCACAAGCCCGCGAGAGTGCACAACAGTGTAGCCCTTACCTCAGTTACTGGCGCTCGCGTCGCCTCGCAAAAGATAAGAAATAGCTAATAGCTAAAAATAAGTTCAATTTAATTATTTATTGTCGAATACCTATTTACGAATATTGTTATTTTACATATACAAAAATAATAATATGTCGAACATCGCATACAAAATTGTTTTAATAAAATATTGAACAATTTTAGTTGATTTTAATATTTTCTGGGTTAATAATTAAAATTTTTTTTTAAAATATATTGATTTAACTTATCTTGAAAACCTGGAAAATCCAGGGAATATGAAAATTAAAAATTTGTGGCAGCCCTGAATATATATTTCTTAAAATAAATTAAAATTGTAATGTCTTATAATATTTATTGTATAGTGTTATTTTAAATTTGAAAACAATGATAATTCATGGTATTAAGACATTATGGAAAACTGAGAAAATCCCAGAAGAATGGAAAACTGCAATTATATGCCCAATATTTAAAAAAGGCAACCCCACTAAAACTGAGAACTATAGAGGAATTTCGCTACTAGACACATGCTATACAATTCTGACAACACTGATATTAGAAAGGTTAAACCCCTATGTTGAGGAAATAGTTGGGAATTACCAATGCGGGTTTAGGAGAGGAAAATCCACAACAGACCATGTTTTCGCGCTAAGACAGATAATGTCAAAATACTACGAATTTGGAAAGGACCTGCATCTAGTCTTTGTGGATTACAAGCAGGCGTATGATAGTGTAGACAAAGAAGAGCTTTGGAAGGCATTGGTAATTCTAGGAATACCCAAAAAGTATGTGAACCTAATAAAAGCATGTTACGAAAAACACTATGTAGAGTGTGTTATATACAAGGCATCTCAGATCTTTTTGAAGTTAAATCTGTCCTTAAACAAGGGGACGCGTTGTCGCCTGCACTATTCAACTTAGCCCTCGAAAAAATAATTAGACACAAATGATGACAGAAGGATGGAGATAAGCAATGAACAAGTTATGCTAGCCTATGCAAATGACATTGTGCTGATGGGTGAAACCAGAGGAAATCATTAACTCAACATCTAAACTCATAAATGCAAGTAAAGGAATAGGATTACATGTAAACGAGGGGAAAACTAAGTAAATGGTAGTATCGATAAGACCACCAAATATAAATTCCATAGTAGTGGATAATTATAAATTTGAAAAATTTGATAATTTTAAGTATTTAGGAGTAAACATCAACAACAAAAATGATATGCATATAGAAATAAATTAACGTATCACTAGTGGAAATAGATGTTATTTCAGTATTATCAAACTCCTGAAGTCTAAGCTGTTATCGAGAGGATCAAAGATACTACTATATCATAGCTACCTTCGACCTGTGATTACATACGCCTGTGAAACCTGGTCGTTGACTAAAGGTGATAGCAGAAGACTTATCACGTTCGAAAGGAAAGTGTTACGAACCATTTATGGACCAATCTTCAACCCAGAAACACAGACATTCAAAAGAAGAAGCAACGAAAATATAAAGTCTCTTTATAATAATTTAGAATGGTTCGGATATGCATGGAGGGCAGATGGACAGTTAATTAAAAATGTACTTATCAATAAAATAAATAAAATGAGACCCCTAGGAAGACCCAAAACCCAATGGATTGACGTAGTTGCCAAAGATATAGAAATGATAGACCAGAACGCAACTTTAGAAACAGCATATAAGAGAGAGAGGTGGAGAGAGATTTTGATGGCAGCGATGGTCCTGAATGGACCGCTAAGCTAAAGAAGAAGAAGAAGAAGATAATTAAATTATAAATTTTATAATACTCAAAAGATAAATGCATTTATTTATAGTTAAGTTCTTAGAAAAGACAAATTCTTATAATATATTACTAGAGACAATCTAAACTAATACATATATGAAATTATAAGGGATTTTCTACGACCACGCTAACCAAAAAATACAACAAAACCGATTTGGCTGAAATGTATTACTGTTATACCTGACAGTCTACTGAAGGTTTTAATACCACTTTTGTTAATTAATAAAAATAAGTATAAAATTCTTGAAAAATTAAAAAACAAAGCTAATTTTTGAGGTCCACAAAACAGGCCTTTTTTTGTTTTCATTTTGTGACGACACTATTTAACATTTTCCAATTTTTTTTCAAAGGTTATACCTAATACTCTCACGAATGATCTATTATTCACATTTAATTTTATTTGGCATTACAGTTACAATTGTTAACGCACTTTGTCATTAGGTTAGTTGCTCAGTACGCTCTGAACTTAGACATTTTTTTTTTTTTGCTCCTCATATCAAATATCTTCCTAGATCGATTAGGTCGATCAACAGGGTTTTAAAATTTCAAAAGCAGCTAACTTGTTTGAAAAGGTTGATGACCCCCGATCTACATCCATAAATAAAACTATACATTATAAGAAATAATTTCTAAATACTTATATTTAATTTGGTAAAAGGATACAATCTTGTAATCTTATATGATCTTTGAAAATGGTATACCATTTCTTTAAAATTATCTTTTCCCATTTAGTTCCTGTTTGAGCGGCAATCAACTTTTTCAAGTCACCAACTGTATCTTCAGAATTACATTTAACTCGGACTTTTTTTCCCAATCTGTCATTACAAGTGATTTCTATCATTTTGAATTTTTCGAATTTCACTTTACCTGATAAACAAAATTCATGAAATTATTAAAATGCATTAATAACATTACAAATACAATAATTATTAATGGTAGTTTACAGAATGTAGTAGAAGTCGAAATCAATCGAGATATTAATGATACATTTATTTTATTACAAGAACAGGTTGTCTTTCAGAGAATATATTTTTATATTATCGACTGATTCCATACAATCAACGAATCTTTGTTATTTTTATGCAAAACTACTGAATAACAGGAAAAAAATAGTTTTATTAAATTAAAATAAACTTGAAATAAAACTACTGATTGGGAACCAAAATATTTTAAAAGATCAAGTATTTCTGCTCAAAACCACGATTTACAACAAACTATGTGAGAGTGCGTATACTTTATCATATATAAAAACTTAATTATACATAATATACGAATATAATGGATATATTTTATGAGAATAGTTTACCAAATAAATCGAGATTAAAGTTGATGTAAAATGATAAAAAAATAAAAATGTGCGGTAATCAAATAAATAACTTACACTCAAAAAATTTATAACAGTCGAGATTTGCTAATTATAAAACTTCGAACACTCGTATACTGGTCATACAATTTTTTTTTTTTAATTTACAAAAAAGTTCTATGGAAATTGGAAATGAAAGAATTTTAATAATTAAAATGCATTTAATAGATATCATAAGATTTGATGATAAAGTTTATTGACAGTTAAGAAGTTAGTACCAAAAAAAAGTATAATTGAAATAGAATTAAAATTTTATAAATTTCATAGTATAATTTATAAAAACAAATTTTAGTGATGTTTATTTTATCGTAATTATTATTATTCGAGATGATTTGCTTATACTGAAATATATTTGATTATTTTTTTATTTTAGTTAATAATGAAAAGAAAATGAATGACGTCGATATATATAACGTTTCTATTATCTTATCGATCACATCATCAACATGGACATTTTTCAAAAACAAATATTAATAGCCAAAAAATTCACCATTTTCCATTTTAACGTAGACAGTAGACCTACTTTCATTAATTCATTGTTATTGAAATTATTAATTATGTCCTGTATGTTTGAGTAATATTTTAACATTTATTAGTTGGAGTTTATTTACTTATTTTATTTGTATACAACTATGGCATTCATACCAAAAAATGTTATTGACAAAGCGGAAGATATTTCAGAACTGGTAATTCATTAAAATTCATTTGAATTAAAGCTAATACATCATTTTAATTACACATTATTTTAACAGGTTGTAAAAAATTGTAATGTTTACTTGCCAACAGCCTCACGTTTATGTTTGATATCGACCTTTATAGAAGATGGTCTACGTATGTATTTTCAGTGGTCAGAACAAAGCAAATACATGGATATGTCTTGGAATTGTGGAATGTTCCTTGCTACTGTATTTGTTCTTGTTAATTTAGTTGGGCAGCTGGGTGGGTGTATTCTTATATTACTGCAAAAGCATGTACGAGTAGCTTGTGGAATATTATTTTTTATAGTTATACTACAAGTAAGTTAAAATTATCTAAAATATGTTTAATTTGTTATACTCTGCTATAAATTGATGAAGTTGTTTTTCCATTCTATTAAAATTGAATATTAATCAAAAGTATTTTTAATTGAAATTCAAGACAGTAGCATACAGTATTTTATGGGATTTTCATTTCCTACTGAGAAATTTTGCATTGATTGGAGCGTTATTATTAGTGCTTGCTGACAGTGAAGTAGAGTCAAAATCTCTACTTGCTGGTGTTCCATCTTTAGGTGATTTTTATTTGTATAAAAACATAGAATTAAAAAATTAATTGTTCATTTCATTTTTTTTCTTTAGGGGAAAACAAACAAAAAAATTATATGCAACTAACTGGAAGATGTTTGATTGCATTTATGTTTATAACATTATTGAAATTTGAACTTTCATTTTTCCAGGTTTCTACTGTTTTAATAGTAATTGTATTGATTTTATACAATTAATTTAATGAAACTTTTTATTTTTGTTTTAGCTTATACAAGACTTTTTAGGAACTATAATGATGGTGTTAGTGTTTATTGGCCATAAAACCAAACTCAGTGCTTTAGTACTAGTTTTATTTTTGACGAGTTTAAATTTCTATTATAATGCTTGGTGGACAATACCTGAAACTAAACCTCTTCGTGATTTTCTCAAATATGACTTTTTCCAAGTAAATATAACTATGGCTATGAGCATTTATTTTGTTCTGTTTCATAAAATATTTTTATGTTTAGACTCTTTCTGTGATTGGAGGATTATTAATGATTGTACTTAGAGGTCCAGGAAAAGTATCAATGGATGAACACAAAAAAAATTGGTAATCTCAATTGTAAAATAAATGTTTTAAATTTAATGATGTTAATTTCAAAACCAAATATAAAATTTTTGATTATTTCATATGTTTCTTATATTTATAAATTATATATATATATATATATATATATATTTACACATATTATTTGAATACTATAAGTGGTAAATTACTTATCTTAGGTCATTATTTTGGTTCGATGATATACAGAGTAATTAAAATTCATATGTTGTAATTAGAATTTAGTTTAATGATGTTAATTAGTGATAAAGGAACAATAATTAATAATTTTAACCTAAAAGTCATATTTCACTAAAATTCTAAATATATATTTATCATTATTACAGTAAAATTAATGTTACTCTTCTAGATAAAACTAATTATTATTTTTTTTGAAATCCATAAACAAGTGATTTATTAAGTATTGGTGCCATTGTATCAGGCACCATTCCCATTATTTTAAATTTTTTTCCCATATCCATTAACTGATTGTAGCCAAATGTAAGTGATGTTGCTTCTCTTTCATTCTGTGTTAAAGCTAATAAATTCTTTAAAAATACAATAAATTAATGTTTCAAGAACTATTATGTGGTTTTAACATTACTTTGTATCTTAAATCAATCATCAAGTTCTCTAAGAACTTATTTTGGGTTATTGGTCCAAAAGCTAAAACATCAGTCCCAGCAACATTTTTCAGTCGACTAAAATCAACATCTGCTGTTAAATCTACTGTTCCAGGATTACACAATGGATTAACTTGTTGATGTCCACTAAAAGCCTAAAATTAAACATAATTAGTATTTATTTATTGCACAATTTTAAAACTTACCCTAAAACTATCAATTATTGGATTATCATCTCCATAATCAATACACAGAAATATTCCACCATCCATTATTATTCTATTACTTAATTTCTGCATCATAATCGCTGACTCTAATCCAACTTCAATTTCAATTTCATTTATAAACTTTGAACATTTATAATATTCTATCTAATTTCAAACAAAATGTATAAAAGATGTTGGTTTTTAAAACATTGGACAAAGACAGAAGATATTCTTAAGTAGCTATTAAAACAAGTCCAATGTATCTGTTCTACAGAATACAATCATTAATTTATAATTTCTCTCAGCTAAATAATTTATTTGAAAAAAAATAATATTCTATCATTATTTGAACAATTAATAACAATGGTGTTATTCATGAAAAATTGATTGAAATAGTCAGAATTATTATATATAAATGTTTAAAAATTCTATGAGCATATAAAGATCTTTTTACTAAGCAAAAAGTTAAGTTGTATTTTGAAAGATCAATAATTTATACATTTTTATATTTAATATTAACTAAAAGGCCTTAATGAAAATTGGATTTTTTTTTTAGACTTAAAGTAAACTAAAAAAAATTGTAATAAGAACAATTATTTTATTTTCCATATTTAAATAATTGATGGGTATTAGTTTTACGCTGCCATTAAAAGTATAATGCATAGAATATGAATTTGTGACATCAAACTATTAGTAAAATATTAAATTTAAAAATTCAATTCAAGTTGATTTGGTTGGTTCTACTTAAATATTACATGAAACCACTATCAAAACTTAAAAACTTTATTTTAAATAAATTAGAATATAAGTTTATGTCAACTTATAATTCTTGTGTTTATACGAGGTTCTACTAAAATATATTTAATGTTCATTAAATGTTAAATATATGTGTGTGTATGTGTGTTTGTGTCATGTGTGTGTATTATATTTACTTGAAACATACTGATGATATTAAATTTGATGTAGTTGTAGGATTTTTGCTTAAAACATAATGAAATGTTCCACTTAAATCATTCTTAATATCTATTAATATTTCACGCCATTCATCATTGATTTTCTAAAAGTAAATAATATTTTTAGTCAGAAAAATATGATTTTTTTACAAATTAAACTTGCCCTTAATTTATGTATAGGTAAAGCATCAAAAAATTCCTGTGCAACAATGAAATTGAAAGTGTTGTGAGGAACATCATCTATTGATTTATACCAAAATATTTTTTTCATTCCATATTTTTCAGATGTTAGACCACATTGATAATAATTCATAGGTAAATCTGTCAGTAATTCTGAACAGCATAATTTACTGGCTTGTTCTAAACTAAATTTTTTACTAGTTTCTATCATATGTATGCTAAGATCAAGTGTGCTGTATTGAGTCTGTTTTAATAACTAAAAAAATATAACCATAAACATTAAATAATAACTACGGAAATTATTTAATGCTTGAAATAAATAAATTTAAAATTAATTCTAGAATATCCTTTGTAAGATTGAATTTCACAACATGAAATAGCAAATTATGAATTTTAATTTTGTAAACCAATTTTGAAATAAAATTATATTTAATAGAATATGTTAGAAATGATAAAGTTATAATACAAATTATTGTAAAATGAATTATAATTATTATTTTATCGACAAAATCTCAAAAGAAAAAATATTTTCCTAAAATTCATTTAAAATAAGTATTTAAATGTATAACTTAATAAAATTAAAAAAATCTAACATCACCCTAATCTCTGCTTATGATTCAAAGGCTTGATAAATAAACTGAAGAAAATTATTATATTAACGAAACATATAAAAAAAAGTATACAGTATACTAAAAGAGCCTTTATGATCGGATTTGTATTTTAAATATTAAATAAAATACAATTTGAAAGAAAAATGGTTATTTTGTTAAGATACAAAAATTAAAAAAAAAAAAAAAAACTAATTATATTCTTAACTAACATTTATTTCAATAACATAAATATATAAAATCTTACTCTAAGCATATCCATCATCATGACTCCAGTTCCAGGTCCAAGTTCAATCAAGTTCACTGGAGAAGGACATCCTGCCTTTTCCCACATACTTAAAAACCATAGCATAATCATCTAGAAAAATTTAATTTTTATTATAAGTATTTTGTTTTAAACATGATACTCAAAAATATTAGTGTTTGTATTATTATTATTTACTTACTTCTCCATAAAGTTGACTAATTTCAGGAGATGTTATGAAGTCTCCACCAGACCCAAATACTTCCCCACTATTATAGTATGTTTTCAAAGATTCACGCATATATTCAGCTACAGTTATTGGACCACTAATACGTATTTTATCTTGAAAATATTTTGTCAAATTGCGTTGACCTGGTATATTTTTTTGAAAAGTTGATAAAGTCCGTATCATTCTTGGGTTAATTTTAAACATTTTCAACATTATTTTTCTGTTTCACTTAATATTAACTAAAAGTAAATAAGTAAATAACTCATTAATTACAAAATGTTATGGTTATCCGAGAAAAAGTAATTTTTATTATATTAGAAGCTGTACAATTTAGTAAACAGAAATTTTAAGATAACACTTAAAATTTTAAGATAACACACAAAATTATGTTTATAATTATCTGTATCTCTATATATGTTTATAATTATCAATAAAATATTATTCATAAAATTTGTAGTAAATAAAATAAAACGCTAAGATTATCTTGCTTTGTTTATAAAGAAAATTCTCTTTACAAACATTTTAATTCTCTGAAAAGTTATACTCAGCTGATCATAAATTCATTTATGCACATTGCACTTTTCACGGCTTATTTAAAGACGTAATTTCAACTGGCCCGGTGACCACACTTATTACAATATTTGCTTAATCGGCTATCGCCACTATTTCTTTAATAGTACAATACAATCACAGTATCACAAATACAAACCATAGACTTAATAGATAGCATGTCTATGGTATTAACGTACAAAATATATAAGTGTGATAGAATAGACTGATGGACCCATCACCCATGCACATTGCACAGATATATAAAACAACAATACTATAATAGTTAAAACAAGTTGTTTTTTATATCTGTTGAGTGTTGACCAAGTCCCTCACGAAAAGCGATAATAGACCTCCAATTATCATTTTTCATTTATCTATGTCTGTATAAGTCAGAGACTAATGATATATTACTATTCTATGTACATGGTTTAAATAGATATTATCTATAGCCGCGGTTTAAACATATAGTGAATTAAAACCAATAATAAAATAAAAATAAATAAAAACGACGTATGTAGAGCGCATACCGAACCAGAAACTTGTCTGCAGAGCGCATACCGAACTAGCACCGAGTTGCGTAGGCCTGTCTTAGATCATATACTAGTACAAGGTTAGGTTAGTATATACATATGATCTAAGTCCCATATAATCTGTATCACAGATGTATACAATTTTTATATCACAGATATAGAGATGTCTGTGACATAGAGTATTATAGAGACGCCGTTGACCGTGTTATTGTCATAGACTTGATGATATGTAGTGTATCTATAATCGAGATTCGAGGTCATAGAGTAATATTATATTACTCTATGTCTATGGTTATTGTAGTGAAGCCAAATTTCGGTCGGCGAGAGTCCATTTAAGTTTGTTTTGTCCGCTCGACCGCAGAGTAAAGTATCGACAAATTGATAGCACGATTTTGTTATCATTATTATTTAATATCATAATTATTGTTTTTAACTATTATACTCTGTTTGTAATGAATTATTTGTGTTAATTCATAGACATTTAACATAATAACAAAATTTACCTATTAAACCATAATATTTTATGACAAGACAAGTAGCAACAAAGGACAACAATAATAATACAATAATTTTTTTCTGAAAATGGTTAGCCTGCTCAGAGACCATTTGCGCTTCATGATGGAATATAATGATATCTCTTTATTACTCTATGGCCTGTGACATAGAGTAATATATTTTAATATATTAAAAAAATGTATGTATAATATTACTCTATGGTCTGTGAAAATGCCAAATTCTGTGATGACTTATGATCATAGAATATAATTTCATGATACTATAATATAAGTACTTCTATTATCTATGGTAATGATGTCCAAGATGGTAAGGTTTGGTTAGGTTAATTATATTTACGGTTAAGATAATGCCAAATAATAATGATAAGATAATATTAAGGTTATGTTTGCAAGTGAGTTATTTTGAATAATCATCTACTAAGAAATTTTCTTATTTGAATTTTATAGAATAGTACATTCATATAATTCATTAATTTTGTAATCGCCAATTACATTAAAACAAGTTGAAAATGTCTCGTGGAACTAGTGCTGGTTTTGATAGACATATAACTATATTTTCTCCTGAAGGAAGACTTTATCAAGTCGGTTAGTCAGATAAACCAACAAAAAATTTATTTAATTAATTAAATTTGTTATAGTTTAAATTATTTCTTTCAGAGTATGCAATTAAAGCTATATTACAAGGTGGACTAACTTCAGTAGCAATAAAAGGAATTGACACTGCAGTGGTTGCTACTCAGCGAAAAGTACCAGTAAGTTTTTCTTATCTCATATATTTACTAAAATAATTTAGCTAAAATTAAAATGTGTTTTCTTGATAAAAATAAATATTGTAGTTTTAATATTTGTCAAAATTAAAATTAATTTTTTGGCTTGAATGATATAACAAAGTCTTAAATGTATTCTATTACTCCATGTATTGTTGGTATCAAAATTGCTTCATTTATAAAACACTGTCTATTTTGTTCATAAAATTTGAAAATCTGAATGGTTAGATTTCAAATATTTATATTTTTTGTAGGTAATTTGGGAGATCTCTTGTTTATTACTTAATATTTTCACTATGTACTGTTATGATACTTTAATCATTTAAAATATTTTCCTAATTATTCTAAAAACTTTATTTAATACTTCATAAAAATATATTTAATGTAGGTATTTTCACATTTTTCAAAATATATAGGTACTTGTTTATTTTTTATACCAGAAGCAAAGATCAACTTTTAAAAATTTTTTATGTTTGATCATTTCTACCTGATTTTTATGTGATTCTCATACTAATAGATTTTCTAATTATTAAAAACTGAATAATTTTCATGTAATTAAATATTTCAGAATTTTATTTTTTTTTGATAAACCATGATCTTTTTTTTTTTAGGATAAATTAATTGATCCTAAAACTGTCACTCATTTGTTTCGCATTACTAAAAGCATTGGTTGTGTTATGACTGGAATGACAGGTATATAAAAATATGATATAAAACTTTCAGCAGTATAAAGTAAATTACTGTATGATATTTTTTATTTCAAACTTATGAATTTATAAATGAATTATTTTAATTAATAATTATTTTTTATAGCTGATGGTCACTCTCAAGTTTATAGAGCTAGAGCTGAAGCATGTGAATATAAATACAAAAATGGTTTTGAAATGCCCGTAGAAACATTGTGTAGTCGCATGGCTGATATTTCTCAAGTTTATACACAAAATGCTGAAATGAGACCTCTTGGATGCAGTTAGTAAAAATTATTTAAAAATTTATTGAAATTCATTATGAATATAATATACTATCTTATCAATTTTTATTTATACATTTACTTGTGTTTAAATATATATATTTTCTGTTAATTATCAGGTATGATTTTAATTGGAATTGATGATAGAAAAGGACCTATGGTGTACAAAACTGATCCAGCTGGATACTATTGTTCGTTTCATGCTATTTCAGTTGGAACAAAACAAACTGAAGCTAATACTTATTTAGAAAAAAAATTAAAAAAAAAAAAAGAATTCTCAAAAGATGAAGCTATTGAGGTACATTATCTATAATAATTTTGCAATTATTAATTTTTTATTCAAATGACTGTATACTTTAAAAATCACTAACTTTTAGCTGGCCATATCATGTTTGTCACACGTTTTGGCTGTTGATTTTAAACCTAATGATATTGAAGTTGGGATTGTGTCTACAGAAAATAAACAATTTGAGTAAGTTATTCTCAGAATTTTTTTGTTACAAAAATAAATTTTGCCTCTATTTAGTACATTGAAAATATTCAAAGTATATTTGATATGTAATTCATAAATATCTTTTAAATTTTCTAATTTATGATGATTGGTTTTTGTACTCATGACAACAATAGTTATTTTGTGAATATGAATTTTAAATGATGTACCGCGTTTAGTCACAAGCCTTGAATATTTTTATTGAATATTATGAATTTGAATGCGTCCGCCGAATTATAACTGTTTTTAACGAATTTAACTGTTATTGAAGTTTTATTTTTTTTAATTATCTGTGAATTATTCTTTGGTCAGATAAAAAATCTTAGGAAGGCTAAATAAGATATATTGATCTATATTATACATATAAAAATGTAATATTAGAGAAAATAAATATATAATTTCATGATTAGTTGATACATATTAGTGTACATTTAATAAGTTTAAAAATGAATTTTTGTGGTTTTCGAATTAATATTTTCACTAAGAAACAATTATTTCTTAATATTAAAAATGAAAATACCAAGAGCTGGAAAGTTCCAGTTTCGTATTGTATCTTTAAATAATTACTAATTCTATGTACTTTTCATCTTTAGCCTAATTATTTTTGGTTTTTATTAATAAATTTTAAATATATTATGTGTCATGCTTACAGTTTGCACACTAAAAAATTTAGCTCGAACCCTTTTATCTAGATTAATTCATTATAACTTACAAACCTAAAATAAGTTATAAAATATGAATTAAATATTGTCATCATCACTTCATAACAAATTAAATTTGATATGCCGATAATTCGAATATAGCTTGCTTTATAAAGATAAAAAGTTTTTGTATATATTCTGTGACTAATGTTTTTTTTTCTAGGGTTTTAAGTGAACAAGAAATTGATCGTCATTTAACTCAAATTGCTCAAAGAGATTGAAAAACTAAAAATAAAATAACATTAATGGAAGTTTAAATACAATTATTATAATGTATTATTAAACTACGATATACACATTTAAAAAATAATAAAGCTTTAATTAATAATTTTGTTTGGTGATAGTTTTCTTTTTTCAAAAAAAAGAATTGCATTTTCATTTTGAATAAATTTTGTGTATTTATGATTATTAATGCTGTTGTTCATTTTTTAATCTTGTTGTGATCCACGACTTAAGAATATAAATGTCATTGTAAAAACTGTAAAATATTGATAAGTACTTTAAAAAAGGTATTTGTTCAACTTTGTAAACTATAAAACACTCAACAAACACATCCGAGGTTAAGTAAGTTTAGAAATTGATGTCACCTAGAATCATAGTAAATGGCACATCTTTCTACTAGGCCATACCAAAACTAGGAAAAGATTCCAAAACCCACACCAGAGACTAGCAATGGTCAAAATAATGAAAGGCGCAGCATAAATACAGCCAGATACTATTCCTAACTAAATTATTCGAGTACTAACACAAATATGGCCTTACCTTTATGAGTTTATTGTTCAAGCCTTATTGCATGTAGGAATATTGTTTCGTTAACACTGAGTACATTTTAATGTATTAAATCAAAATAATTGTAGAAATTCATGTTAACTAGTCATTAAAATAAAACAAATATAAACTTTCAAAATGGTCGATTCATCTTCGAGGAAATCACAACAACCTTAAATGGGTAAATAATTGTTGATTTTAATTATGATTCAGCAATAATTAATGAGTTACTTCTATAAATATAATACTTAATAAGTGAATCTTAAATATCAGATAATTTTTAAAATTTAGAAGCAGAAAGCAGCGATGGAGCTGTTCCTCATTAAACATCATTTATCTTTAATATTATTAAGAAAAGATAAAAAGATTTTAAGAAGCAAATAGTTAAGCTGTTGATACTTACTGAAAACTGTTAAAACTATTACACCAAATTAGGAAAACAAATAAAATTAAAAAATGAAGAAAAAAATAATATAAATTTTTTCTCAATCATTGATTCATTGAACTTTAAAACAATATTCACAGAATTCTCAAATGAATTTTAAATCATAACTAAACTCAGAATATAGATTGGAAAAAATGTACACATTTTTGTAAAAAAAACATTCAGAAATTTTTTTTATAAGGCTTTGATAAAGAAATAGCTTACAATATTTGTATTGAAAACAGTATTATATATATATATGAAGGGTACAGGGGATAATCGGTAGTAGTCCATTTATCGCGATTTTGATTTTATGGTTAGATTTTATAGTACGTTAGGAGCAATATCAAGTGTTGAAATCGATTCAGTGAAAAAAGCTTTCAGTTCCCTATTATTAAAGGGGAAATATTATGTATACTGGTGAAGAAAGATTGTAGTCCATGCCGGTGTGGTGAAAAAAGGTTGAAGTCCTTCTCCAAAATATTTGTTTTTATTTCCCCTTCTATTGCACTCATTATTAACAAAAGATTTACTTCATTCAAAACAATTTTCACTAAAAGAAGAATCTCAAAAATTCTACAAAAATCTGAAGACAAAACAAGACATTCAAGACTGAATGAAGCTGAAGATAAAAAAAAAAAAATAAAAATAGTATTATTTAGAAATTATAATTATTTATTTAAAGTGAAGAAATAAATATTTTCATGTTTTTTTATCTCCCAAATTTAAGTGCTTTCTTCCTTAATAACAATAATCAAGATTTATCGGGGAATAAAGATTTAAGTCCGTATTTTTTTATTTTGATGTATCTATTTTTTGTAATAAACATTAAAATTTTTGAATTATTTCAATTATTATTCAGTCATAAAGCGTTTTTTTTTTTATTTTTTTTATTGTACAGACAGAAGTCTGTAAACTTTGTTTTTGCTCTCCCGAAAAATTTACTAAAATGGACTACTACCGTTTTTCCCCTGTACCCTTCATATATATATATATATTTATATATATAATACTGTTTTTAATACAAATATTGTAAGCTATTTCTTTTTAATCAAAGCCTTATAAAAAAAATTTCTGAATGTTTAAATTTTTTTTACAAATTATAATATACAATGGTATATTTATTTTAAATTGTTTTTCAAAAAAAATTATTTATATTTCATTCAGTACACCAATCACTGTTATCTTGTATGAGGATCAAAGGAACAATAGACAATCTTACACAACTTTTATTCTTTATGTTTTAAAATTTAAAACTTCATTTCATGGATACATTAAAAAGATACGAAAAATATAATTTTGTGATATACTTATTTCAATGATTCTTTGAATTCAATCCAGGTAAATAGTAGTGCATTTCAATTTATTAATAATTGTTATTATTAGTATAAAATACTTTTTTTGAAGCATTAACTTTTGTATCTATGATAAACTAATATTTTTGGTAAGTAATGGGTCTTTTTTACAAAAAAAGCAAATCTAAAACATATTTATTATAATAAAGTTTTTGGTTTTAAAAATAGTGTTGAAAAAAGAAAAATATGGGCTGTGATGATAGTATAACATTAGAATATCACATTAAATAAGACTATTTGGTAACTAATGTTATAAAATTTTTTTTAAACAAATTAATCGCAACAAGAAAACATATCATACATTTATAACATAAATGGAATTCATTTATTGGACCTACAGTTTTAAACAAGTTTCAATCAGATTGATGAGGCCATGTACACCTAAGAATTAATTCAGAATTTGTAGGTACATAATTAACGATTTTTGTCATCTTAAACACTTAATAATTTTTTAGCAGCTTCAACTATATCATTTGATTGAGGCAATGCAGCGATTTCTAATGATTTGGTATAAGGCATTGGAACATCTGCACCGGTAACTCTTATAACTGGCGCATCTAAATGGTAGAAAGCTTCACCTAAAAATATTAAAAACCATTAGAATTTAAAATAAAAATTGTCAATCACATAGCTTAAAAAATATAGAAAATTAAAATAGTTTAATTTTAACTTACTCTCCATAATACTAGCAGATATCTCGGATCCAATACCAGCATAAGGCCATCCTTGTTCTACAGATATAATATGATTTGTTCGAACCACTGATTGCACAATAGTGTTAATATCGAGGGGTCTTAATGAACGTAAGTTAATAACCTCTGCCTCAATGCCAACGGAAGATAACTCTTTTGCTGCTTCCAAAGCTAGTTCAACTCCTTTGGAATGTGCCACTAATGTAATATGGTCACCTACATACAAATAAAATTATAATTAACGTTCCAATTACTATATTTCTTGTTATACAAAAGTATAAATGTCAAAAGCAAACTCAAAAACAAGATAACCTTAACAAGATAAGTTTTTAAAGTTCTACTTGAAATTGAAAATGTTCAATTGTGTACCAATTCATGTTATTAGTTTTATAATTTGAAGAAGATAGAAAATTGTAAAAATTTAATTATAAGATAATCATATTCTTTTTTTTTTTTTACAAACAATAGGAAAAAGGACATTTTATTTTACAATATTTTTAGCAATAAACACTACTTAATATTTTTAATTATATGAACATTTATTGAGATTGGACAAATTCAAAAGTTTTTATTCATATTTATTATTTAGTGAATGTTTTATAATACTGAAAACCCCATCAAAAGTTTAATATTTTCAAAACATAAACAATTGTAATCAATACCGAAGTCATCATGAGTAACATGTTGATACATCAAAGTTTTAATTAATAATATACAGTGGCGGCTTGTGAGATTAGAAATATGAAAGGAGTGCAATAAATAAAAAAAAAAATAAAAACAGGTACTTATTTATATTGCAAGTAAATAATTAATAATGGCATAAATAATGTTAATAAATTATTTAATTAACCCTTATTAATATATTTTTTAAATCATCAGAACTCATAAATATCAAAATAAAATAAAACACTAAAAATTATGAAAAAATAAACCTGAAATTATACAATTTTATGTTTAAAATCTAATTGCCTATCTGATTTTTTGCTCATATGCATATGAATTGAAAGGGTTTTTAATTAATGCATTTTTATTCATAGAAGAATCTATTATTAATAAGGTAAATGTTCAATGTAAACTAAATTACCTAAGTACACAGACTAAACGAGAACAATAAAGTAATAATTCAATAAATTATAATATTTAATATAATATAATTATATGAACTAATGAATTATTGAATAAAATTAATAATATATAATATTTCACAGCAATCCAAAATTCGTATTATGCATATCAGTCAAGCAATTAATCGGGCGATTGAAATAAACGCCCCAGCGCCTGTGTAACAATCACATTTCTCCATCCTTGTTTTTATATTTCAATAATAGTTATGAAGGGCGACAGTCAGCAATGTCCAGCACCACGGTGCTGTATGCTCTCATTTTTGAAAAATCGCTATCTATATTGTACATACATACATGACAGTGGCGGTTTTACGGAGGGGTCCAACGGGTCTGCCTCCCCCCCCCAGACTCTGAGTTTTTATGATGTGAATTTCTTTGAAATTTAAAATAGTACATTTTAATACAAATTTTGTGATTAATAATATTTATTACTAACTTAATAATATTCGGTATTCCTTAATGTAAATAGAATATAGTGTATTTTAATTTTTATAGTATTCTTTATACACTTAGGTATATTAATATCCTAGTAGAAAATCCACTACGACGTTCTGAAAATGTAGATTAGCATTTTTAGCGACGCTGTGTACAATAAGATTGCATATGCCTGTTGTGTTTCTTATAATAGTTTAAACATGTATCTAAAATTCTAACAAAAATGTTTATACTGCTACTTGTTTTTAGTTTATTTCATTATTTGATTGTTATACTATATATATATAAATAATATATATATATATTTTTTTTTTATAACCACCAGAGAATGAAGAACATCATAATATTTTAAGGTGATTCATATTTGTACTATACTATTAAATACATTATAAAATAAAGCATAGCATATATGTATTATTACTACCTTAGTGTATGAAACATTAATTTAATTTAATTCATTTACGTTTACAACTTTTTTATAGGAAATATGTTCAAATTCATGATGTAAAAAAAATGAACGTGTTAACTTGTTTACATATTTTTGTTAATATAAAAAATTTGAATTCGTGTATGTTTACAAATTACATTTGATTTAAATAAAATAAAGAATGTTTATGCACCGAACACAAAAAATGAACTTGTAATCAAGAACTATACTCCATTTTAACATAATTAGATGTTTTAAGTTTTTTAATTGATAAGTTCGCTTAAATACTAAATTTTTAATACTTAATTTACAGTCCATGGATCCATATATTGTCACATTCTAAGTATTAAGTGATTTCGTTGACAAGACAACACTACTTAATGTTGACAAAATCACACTACTTAATAAATCAAATTTTTTCTATTTAAACTTATTAAATGTATTTTAATTTTTTTATAGTATTAATTATTTTAAATAAATTCTTTGAAATTTGAATATCAAATTAATTTATATCAAAAATAATTGTGTGCTTGAACTTTCATCTAATTTACATAATAAATATACTATTATATAATATCATTGGCGCAAATATTGTTTGATATAGGGGCAGGCTGAAGCTCAGGTCTAACTTTATTCTCAATATACAACATTATCATAGAATACTGGTGTATACATTGGCTTTGGGGGGCTATATAGTCATGGGAGCTAAACCACCCAGCCCCCCTCTATTTGCACCTATGACTAATATATATATAACAGATGTAAAAAATCAAAAACTAGATTTTGTATTAAAATAAAATATAGTATTAATATCACATACATATAATATATTATAGTAACAATTAATTCCTTTTTGTATAAAAATTATTTTTTAATTGAGTAAGTACCTAATTGAAATTGAATATATGAACTTTTAACGTATACATTTTTTTTTCATGTTGAAATGAGTTATAAAATAATAACAATGGATCCCCCCCTGAAAACATTCCAAAAACCGCACAACATACATGTATGTATATATATTTATATAGAAAACCGCTAATAGTAAATATTTATTAAGAAATTTTGATTAGTTGATGTTTTCTTAGTGGTTTACTAGTAATATTATTATTATTTTCGATAAAATAACATACATTTGTAATAATGTAAATGAAAAAAGGCTGTCAATTTTAAAATAAATATGGAACAAATAAATTAGTAATTTATGTCAGTTTTAAAAGAGGGCGATTACCCCATCGCCCCTAGGAATGAGTTGCCACTGATATTTTAGGTATACAACTTCTTAAAACATGGTAAAGTGAGATATTTACCTTTTTTTTCAATTTTTGCTTTACCAATCGGTAAAACAAAATCTTTTTCTAACACTTCATCTGTAATTGGATACTGATTACCATACAACAGTTCATTTTCCAAGAATACAACTGGATCTGGATCTCGAATTGCTGCTTTTAATAATCCTCTAGCATCTTCAGAATTGTATGGTGAAATTACCTATGAATATGAAATTAATTAAATATTGGCTGATATTTTAGGACTGTAAATTATAGTTATTTACAGTTATTTAGTTTGCTAAAATATACAACACAATAGAAAATCACATGATTACAATATTCAATTTTTAAAAATACTGAAATTGTAATGGTTTTAGGACTGCATTTAATTATTATAATTTTCATAAAAAAATAATTCAAAATATTGAATTTATGATTTTGAGAAAAAAACTAAGTATATATTGATTTTACAATATACATATATACATATATATATATATATATATATATATATATATATATATATATATATATATATATATATATACATATATACATATATATATATATTAATGATGCACAACGATATCATTTTTCAATATCAATATCTATATCAATGAGACTAATTTATCGAAAGTACATCGATATTCGATATTTCTTTTTCTTAGACTTTATTTTTTTAGTTTCTATTTTCTGTTCATCTAAGTTTTTTGAAATAATCAATGTCAAACAACGATAAACACTAACGATAAACAATAGCCAATAATACTATAACAATTAGGTTCTCATGATAAACATATATCACAAAGACCGGAATTGTACAAATGGAATGACCATCTGTAATTCAAATTAAGTTTTCAATTTTTCTTTTTTTTAATAAAAATTATTAATAATATATGATGAAAACTTTTTTTTTAATGTCTACAATTCCAAAAAAAATCTATCCATAAATCATACAAATAGTGTGATATTATTAATTTAATAATTATACAATTCAGTGTTTATTTCAGGCATTTATCCAAGGGGCTATGCCTCCACGGCACAATATTTCCCCCCCCCCCAACAAAATCTAAGAAAACAGGAGTATTTGACTCGTTTAGTCGTTATTTGCATCATTAAAAAAATGTATGTAAGTTTTTTCTCGTACATGATAACGGACTATTACACCATATTACACATTATTTTTGTAAAAAATTAAATCAAAATCATTATCAAAGGAATTATAAGTGTATTAATATAAATTAGTATATAAGTATTTTACAGTAATAAGTAACAATAAAATATAAATATATATAATATAAAACATTATGGATGCTTATCAACTTAATATTTATAATATCTAAATTTTTTTTTTATTTGGATCAAATAAAATTTTAGTTAACGAGCAGTACAAGTTGTATAATTCAATTGTATATTAAAATATTAAAATAATACATTTTTAACAAATTGATTAGATCAAACTTGTCTTTAATTGTATTTTATATTTCAAATAAAATAAACTCTGATTCAATTGCTTCGGTTTTATAAATAATTATATCAATAAATAGTATATCGATATCGTTTGTGATTCGATATATATATATATATTTTTTTTTTTAATTAAAAAAATTAAAACATTCTATTTGAATATTTCATGGCTAATATTATTGATAGTTTTTATTTGTGCTCTAAATATTTTTATTACACTTTAAAGGTTCTGTAACCAAAACAAATTCAGGGCCAATTACTTTGTTAAAAAAAAAAAAAATTGGAAAAATTAACTAGGCAATAAATGTGTGGAATACATGTTATTTTGTTTTAAAAATTTTTTTTTAATCTATTTTCTCTTTAACTTATAGTAAAAATGAGTCTTCTAGGTACTTTAAACTAATCACATTATAAAATGCTTAATAATTATTCCAAAGAAATAAAAAAATATGCCAAAAATTAGATTAATTTTCATGAAATAAATTTATCCTTCTATAATACATAACAAAGCTATAAATTATGAAATTTTAATTAGGGCTGGACTGAGCTGACAGGATATAAAAGAAAATCTCAATCTGTTGGCTTGTATGAAATGGCTCTGTGACAGAATTTCCTATTTTGAAATTTACTTTATACAATTGGAAAAATATGTTATGAATGGTAACCAATGATCAAATTAAAACAAAGAATGAAATAAAATGTGAAGAAGCATTACTGAAGATTTTAGGTTCACCAATTGAGCTATATTGACTTTTTCACATGAAATATTTTACTTTTCACTCCAATATATTTAATTATACTTAGCAAAGTTATATTTTCAATTTAATTATATAATAATACAATTTTTGATTTAATTAAATTTGTACCTAAGTAGAATGCGGTGAATACTTTTTAAAACTAACTATAGGAAACTAGGAATTCGCATCACCTATGAAAATGCAATATATCATGATAATTGCTTTGAGAGAAACCATTTTTTTCCATCCAAAAGTTATTTGTAACAAGATATAATTCAGCTAGAAATTAAACACTCTTAACCAAATTTCTTCATTCTAGTTGTACTTCCTATTATCACCAAGTTATTTAATATGTTATTTATAAAACATATACAAATCATACAAACATTTATTTTAGCTTTACCGTATAATCAGATTGTGAAAATGTTTTTCAAACTAAACACATACTAAATAGTAAATTCAATAACCAAAAACTACTTAAAGCATTTATGCTAATGTCTGTTTGAATTTGAACACATATATTTTTATTTTTTTTTGTGATTTGAAACACTAGATATTGTTTTTTCCATTTTATATTATACTATAATTTCATTTTCATGCTTAATCAAATTATTAATAATTAATGTAACTAAAATAACAAGTTTATGAGAAATAAAAATTATATTTGGTATTTTAAAATTTAAAAAACACTTTTTTAGGGGGGTGGTTCATTATTTTTAAGTGTAATAGTTAGTATTTATATCCCCAAAGAAATTTTTAATCCAATCTTTTACTACCATTATCTAACCAGTTTTATTTTAATATAATCATATTTACATAAAATTCACAATCCTTAAAATACAATGTATAATTATTTACTTTTAAACCGGGACACTGGCTGTACCAGGCACCAAAACATTGAGAATGTTGGGCAGCAACACCAGAAGCTGCACCATTAGGTCCTCTAAATACAATTGGTACATTTACCTGAACATAAAATATAAAAACTTATTACATTGTAACTAAATAAGATATATTTTGATTAAATTAAAGAAAAAATGTTAATCATATTTGAAATACTTCCTTATTCACTGCAAGTGATACCATTATATTAATCTCAGTGTTTGGAAGGAACTAGTTCCAAAAGGAACGGATTCCTGGAACGAATTCCTTTTTAAAGAACGGCAGGATGAACGAATTCCTTTTTATAAAAAAAGAACGAGGAAATGAACTAGTTCTTTTTTTCAAGGAAAAATAACAAAATTGTTCGTTCCTTTCTAGTTCCAATTTTCACAGATATATAAATAATTGAAATTCAAATATTTTTTTTCTTAGTGTGTATATTTCCAATATTATGATCGTTGAGTATCCGAGTATCGAACTTAATATAAATCCTTGTCGCGTCGACGGAAAATAAAATAGCATGAACACTCGAACAATAAAATCATTAATTATGCGGGTCGGGTCGGGACCCATTGACTATTGTAGACTGTAGTACCATTGATTATAAATATTATATAATATATAGTATAAATGTATAATGGTAGTACCTACCTACAGCTAAAATGTATAATAATATATAACTATGACGTTACAATATTATTTTAATGATAATTATTTATAACAACAATAAATGATAAGACAGTTGACATACGTTGGCCAGCAATTTAATTTTTAAGAAAATCTCAAAATAGATTACTAATATTACGTCATTTGATTAAACCGAAAACCCCAAATGTCCGAAGTCAAATAATCGTATAGTCGACAGCCGGTATTAGTGTTTCATTTTCATATTGTGAATAATGTGAAGACTTAAAGTGAATTGTGATTTGCATTTGTTATACAGTGCTACAGTAGGTATAATATAACCGCATAATACACGTAATTCATTAGTCATTACTGTTGTGATTGTCTATATTATATTATATTCATTAATAAGCTATGGACAAATTTTTCAAGCCACGGACAGTCACAAAAGCTGAAAAAGACGTAGATGAAGATGATCCACAAGAAGAAATGAGTAATACTTCTTCAGACTTGCATAAAAGTATAAATATTTTTTTAAATTTAAACAACACAAATATAATTAAAATGTTTTATAGCATCTAATATATATAACGAACATGCCACTGTTTCAAGTCCTAATGTTGATGATCCTGTATTGGTTAATGACACAAGCAATATAGTAAGTACTAGTACTAGGATACTAGGTACATATGAATATTAAATTCAAAATTGTGAAAAACTTAAATTTTCAATTTTGTAATAATTAGGTACCTACTTATATCATACCTATATCATTAATTTATTTTATAATATTTGTATTGCAGACTGCAGTGATACCGGCTATGCCCTGGCCAGGAATAGAAAAGTTTTTTGTTTGTAAAGGCAGTAAAGGAAATAATTTGCTAGTACATTGTGTATTATGCGAACCTTCGACTAAATTACACAGTGTATCAAAAACCACACCATCAAACCTTAAACGACACATAAAGGTATGTTAAAATAAAATCTATTGACTTTTTAGTTAAGAATATTAAATATTGGTTGAAATGTTTAATTAATTACTTTCTAAAAGATTATATTCAATGCAATTAAATAAATTATTTCAGTCCTTATAATAATTTAGTATACCCAGTGGCGCCGAACACATATGGCAAGTGGGGTAAATACCCCAGAACATTTTTAGTTAATGGGGGGTGGGTGATGAGTAACTGCTTTTATATATAAAAGGTAGGTAGGTGGGTGCCCTTAAATAAGGTTTACCCCAGTGGTTTAAAAAAGGTTCAGCGCCACTGAGTATACCTACATTACACTTTTTAACATAAACAAATTTAAATTAAATTAAATATTTAACTTCAGTGAAATACTTATAACATTAAAAATAATAATAACTTTTGTCAGATATACCATAGAATAACTAATATACAAATAGTATATTTATTCGATGGATATACTGACCAAAAAAAAAAAAAAAGAGAATTTAGATAAGTTAGAATAGTATCTATTACTCTATATTATGTTTATCTTTATCGTTTTTACATTGAAATTCATGACTATGACTATTCTAATCATCTATTGTCCACTTCAATAATAGTTTTATATTCAGTGGCGGAATTTGGGGGGGTGCATGAGGCTGCACTTGTACCCACAGTAATTTTTTGATGGGGACAAGAGGCAAGAGTATCATTTTGCACACACAGACAACACTCAGAAATAATACATTTAGAAGTAACACAATTAATATAATGCAATTTAAGTAATAATCATGTTAAATCATAGAATAACAACAGGATTATTTTTAATTTTCTGATTATACTATTATATTTTTCAAAATATAAAATTAAAACCATATAGGTATGGACTGAAATTTTCTGCAATAACTATTAAAAAAAAAAAAGTAATAACAGTAACTAACCGTTATTATTTTGTATTTTATAGTACCTATATTACTATCTATTTGTAAATAATTGATTGTTATTATTTATGTTTAAAATAAATTACTACCTTATATACTAATTTATTAATTCTACCTTTGTGACGTTTAGAATGGTTTTGATGTACCTATGGAGTTAATTTGATAAAATTTTTATTTTTACTTATCATGCAGTAGTGGTGGTAAAATATTAGTAAGAATTAATAGGGAGTTGGTGGCAAGCCCCCCACGGATTTTTAAATAATAATAAGCGAATGCACCTAGTGCATTTATTATACCAAGTGCTGCTGATGTTTATATTAGATTAGATTTGTTATTTAATTGTCAAAACAATCATGCATTAACAAATGATATAATAATTGTATTTGTTATTTGATATGTTACAGAGAGTCCATCAATACAAAGACAATGATTTTGAAAATGCTTTAAATGATGGTAAACAAAATGTTGTTATTAAAAAACAGTGTTTTGGTTTGGAAACTGATCAAACCACAAAACCCTTGCATCAGTCAACACTAGAACGTTGTGGATCTGGTAAAGAAGGTGTTACTCAGCACAAATTAAATGATTTGCTATTGAAATTTATTGTGAGTAATACTCAACCACTGAGTGTGGTTGATAAACCATCATTTGTAAATTTGGTTAGACTAGGTTTACCAAAAGATTTAAAGGTTATGTCCAGTAAAAATTTAAATTTGAAAATTGAAAAACTTTATTTATCCATGGTAGACAATATAACTGATACATTATCGTCAGTTTTGTATGTATCTACAACGGCTGATTGTTGGACAAAAGGAAAAAAGAGCTATATTGGGGTCACATGCCACTGGATTAACTCCAAAAGTTTTAAAAGGGAATCTGTATCATTAGCATGCTGTCGTATCAAAGGTCGCCATACTTATGATGTTATTGCTAAGGCATTATATAAAATCCATACAACATATAAAATTCAAAACAAAATTGTTTCAACAACCACTGACAATGGTTCAAACTTTGTCAAGGCATTTAATACTTATTCTAAAACCAATAATTCAGATTCTGATAATGACTCAGACTCGGATGATGAAAATGAGAATGTTGACTTATTTGATATATTAAATTCAACATCTACATTAGAACAAGAATCTGACACATTTATTCAGCTACCTCCTCACTATAGATGTGCAAGTCACACATTGGACCTTATCGCCAAATCAGATGTTGATAAAATGATAACTACAAATTCTGATTTCAAAAAGTTTTATAGAAAAATGCTTGGAAAATGTTCAGCAATGTGGTCTAAGCAAAATATGTCTCCTTTAGTAGCTGAAAAAATACATGATACTTTAGGAGTTTATTTTAAGACACCAAATAAAACTAGGTGGAACTGCATGTATGATGCTTTACTACAATTAAAAAAAATATTAAATGCACAAAATGGATTAGACAAGATCAATCAGGTATTGGACTATTGTGAAATACAACGGTTCACACTACAAGAAATTCAACTAATGAATGAGTATTGTGATGTTATGTCACCATTAGCCGATACCTTAGACTTTTTACAAGGGGAAGAAAGTATGTACATGGGCTTCTTACTGCCAAGTCTTCATGCATTGGAAAAAAAATTAAAAGCGATTGAAAACGAAAAGTTGGTTTATTGTAAACCTCTATTAGAAACAATCATTGAATCTATTAAAAAGAGATTCGAACCAATTTGGAAGAAAAACGAATTAATATTAGCATCATGTTTAATACCAAGGTTCAAACTTATTTGGCTTGATAGATATGATCAGTGTTTAGCTGAGGGAAATTTGAAAGCTTTGTTCTACAGTACAGAAATCGATGAAAATGATACAAGTGATACTACCGACGAACAATTTGATAAAGCTCGAAATTTTTTTTGCCTTCCATTGAATAATCAACCAAAAAGTTCCTCTGCAGATGAGTTAAAAATGTACCTGAAAAGTCCATTGACAGAGATTACTATGTTATTATCTTATCCAGAAGTTATGAAAGTTTTTTTGGAGTACAATACACCAATGCCCTCAAGTGCTCCTGTTGAGAGAATGTTTTCTACTGGATCCAATATAATGACTGTTAAACGTTACAGATTAGGTGATGAACTATTTGAGAAATTAGTTCTTCTAAAACAGAACAAAGTTACTATTTAGACTATAGTTTATTGTTCTATAATATTAATATTTTATATTGTTTAAAAAATAATGAGTAAAATATAAAAATATAAATGAATAAAAAAAAAACTACGGTCAGTATTATATTCTTAAACTTAATAATAAATTATTAATTTACTTGTAGGTATGTATAAGTATAATTAAAAATTAAAGTACCTAAGTATATCTATTAAGAAAAAAAATTGATGATTAAATAAGAATTTTTATTTTATCTGGAACTAAAAAAGGAACTAGTTCTTTTTCCAAAGGAACGACAAAGGAACGAATTCTTTTTTTTTTTTAAAGGAACAAGGAACGGAACGAATTCCTTTTTTTTTAAAAAGAACGAGGAACGGAACGAATTCCTTTTTAAAAGGAACTTGCCAAACACTGATTAATCTAATCATATTTTCCTCTAAAGGTAACTTAATTATTATAAATGTATAACCTCTCACTAAAAGTTATGTTCACTTAACATAGATACATTACAATTATTTATTTTCTCATTTTACTGATAGATTTTAAATAAACCAATCATCTCATTTACCTTAAATTATACTACTAATTTTTTTTTTTTCTGATATATTCAAATTTGTTGTCAACAATAACTTTTCAATTTTTCAACTCGTCTTTAAGAAAATAGGCTATTATTGAAAATGCTGTGTACATAGAAATGTGAAATTATTTAAATGTCTTCTCAAAAACCGGAACATAAAAATATTTCTTCCTCCCCTATATAAACCAAAAATGAAAATAATTGCTGTGGAGTAACAATTGAAAGTTATTTGGAACAATTTTATGAAAGGTAATTTTTATATTTGTTGGAATATAGATGATTAAAATACAATATATGCCTAATGTAGATCCACCCCTAGCCACAAATTGAAAAAAACGTAATATGAGGGCACCTGGAGTAATTGGAATAAATTCGAGAAAAAAAGTCATAGTTTAAGATGGTCAGATATAGTGATCACTAGAAAATTAATACATAAAAAAAACCTGTATTTAACACGTTGACGACAGTTGGTGTCACCTGTGACACAGACTGTTTTCATTAATAGACAACGGGTGGCACCCATGCTATTAAGACTATTACAATGGGTCTTGTCGCCAACGTGTTAAAGCTAAACATAAATATTGGAATACACATTATATTTAAGAACATGCATTTGTATTTTGTACACATGCTTTACCCACATTAAATAACTCTTTGAATATTTATTATATTACCATTCCAGCAGACATGTAAAAAGTTTTAGCAGCAGAATTAATAACATGATCAATGGCTTGCAGTGAGAAATTGAATGTCATGAACTCACAAATTGGTCTTAAACCAGCCTAAAAATAATTTAATATCTTATTAAATAATTTAAACTTAATCACTTTATTATTTTTATATTTATTGATATCATAAGCATCTATAGGATTGAGCAACAAGTAACATTATAATTAATATTTGAAAATTACATTTTTCACGATTAACTATTTGAGACTGAGTAGTTCCTAAAAAATTAACTTCTATAATTTCTCAAGTGATATTGAAATAGTACTTTCAACTTTTTATTGCTGTTTTATTACAGCAATAATATTAAAAACAAAAAAATTAAGAAGGTTGATTTAGGTAAAAAGAATTTAATTTGTAACTATGATAATAAATAGGCATCTAAATTAATAAGAGAATTTTTTTATTTTTTATTTATTAAAAAAAAAATTTTAATTGAAAATTATCTAGAAAATAATCAAACTTTAATTGAATTAAAAAAAATTTAATTGTAAGTACATATGTTCATTTATACCATACATTTTACTGTCACAGTCTAGAAAAATAGTATAGTTCTGGTTAAATTGATGAAGAAATCTAACTTGGCACACCTAAAATATTAGTCAATGATATATGCACGCATATGATATACATTATGTTTAAGTGTTTTCTTAGTATTCTGATACCAATTAAAAACAAAAATTGATGAAAAATTAAATTAGAATATATACCATTGCTGCACCAACAGCAATTCCAGCGAAACCAATTTCTGTAATAGGTGTGTCAATTACACGTTTTTCCCCATATTTTTTGTATAGCCCTCTAGATACTTTATATGCACCATCATACATGGCTACTTCTTCACCTAGAATAAAAACTCTTTCATCTCGTTCCATTTCATCGTCCATGGCTGAATTCAATGCATCCCTGACTGTCATCTAGACATAATATACATTAATTAATACTTTGATTAGATTTATTGATTAAAGAAATATATATTTTAGGTCCTATGGAAATAGATTAACCTGCTTATTTGCTAACGTGATGGTGGAGGAGAATGACCTTTTGAATACTCTGGCTGTATTCTGAAAATTATTAAATATTTCACAAAGTATTGAACTCGAAGTAAAATTTGTCCAATCAAATAAAAGGAGAATGTTATATAGATAGTTACCGTTAATATAACTGATGGATGTAAAGAAAAAGAGAACGCCATTTTCAGAAGGTATGAAGAATTATTTACAAATTTATAATAAAACCAAAATGAAGTGAGCCTGAAGTTGAAAATAATAAATGATTCACCTTGGCAGGCGATTCAAACGATTTTGTGAAGGGCAAGGGTTAAATAAGATATTTTTTTAAGAACCTAACAATATTAACAAAAACCATTTTATTGATAAGACGTTATCGTAAACCAAGTATGTGGCTACATCGAGATATTCAAAGACGTTATATGTTGTTGAGGTTATGTTAAATTGTTTGTTTTTTTTTCTTGTTCCGTCTTCGAACGTGGACCAATAAGAACGAGACAAGTGATTTGTAGTCGACCAATAAAAACATCCCACATATTCATATAACTGTATATAGATACGTAACGAAAGCAGCAATTCGTCAGTTTTCCGGTGTTTCATTTCTAATTCTCGTTTACATTACGTGTATGTTCTGTACTTATAAAAACTTATAAGTTATAATACTTATTCCTTTGCATTCGTGTTTCGTCGATCCATTAAGTATTTTATTGTATTAAATTATAGTTGCAGTATATTATTATTAAATTATTTGGTTTTTGTATATTTTATTTTCGGTGATAGTTTGGTACGTGTTAAATAAATATTTCATTAAATTGATTTCATAAATATATCTATTTGTGAAGCTCGCTGATTTCAATTTTTTTTTTGTTACAGCTATTTAAACCTGGGTATGGACCAGAAAAAGTCCATTAGTGTTTTATGGGCACTATTATTCTTAGTTAGCCCAATAGTAACTAAGGATGCAGGAAAATCTAAAGATGATCTTGGTACTGTTATTGGAATTGATTTGGGAACGACATATTCTTGGTAATTATAATTCTATTTATTTTTTCATGTGATCTTTATTATCATTTACAAAAAAATATCTATTGTAACCTCAATTGAATTAAATATTTTATTAAATTTGTAATTTTATGAACCATATGCCTTAAGATTTCTGAATAGTATGCCGTGAAACCAACTTTGTAAAATTGTTTATAGTTTTTTTTTTACCCATTGTCATATTCATATAAATATAAATCATTTAAATCTATGAAATATTCATTTTCTTAGTTAAATTTACTTTGTATGGTTAACTCTTTATGACTCAATTATCTATAGATGGCATTTCTTAACACTACTAGTGAAATTACAAAAATATCAATTCTCTTACATTTTATGAATTTGTCTTATTACAAAGTTTTTTTTAGTTCCAATGATTTATGTACTGAGGTCTCTTAGTGGTCATCATTATTTAAGTTTTTAACTATCTTTGGGTTCTGATCTATATACATCTTGGTTATCAAAGTATTTGATTGGCATCATAATATTAAATAACAAATTAACATTTTTAAATCTTTCTAATAAATATTCCATATTTATATTATTATTTAACTGAATTAAATATCTATTGAGTTTTTCATTACTTGTGTTTGCGATTTAATAAACCAACAACCAAAACTAATGCCACTGATAAATTTTATAATCTATCAACTAATTAATTATATTTCTTGTTTAAACTAAAATTGTCTGTTAAAAGCATATTTAAACACAATATTGAATTTTAAATGTTTAAATTAATTTTTTCTTTGTAATTGATCTAGATTAATACATAATAAATGTTCCTTGTGATATTAATTAAATGATTCTATAATATGTATAAAATAATACATATATGAAGTACTTAAGTTTTTAGTTTGTGTTTTGGTATAAATTAATATATTGATGATAACTGAAATAATTAATACTGTGTACTATTATAATCCATAAACTATGAAAATATTTATTTTATTGTATGAATTTCATTATGTAAACTTGAGTAAAATGTTAATAATTTTTAAATTTCAAATATTTGTGCTATAATTAAGAAAATATTTTATTTATATTTTTAATTATCTTATAGAAAGTAAATAAATTTGCATGTTTAATTTATAAATTATGTTATAATTTTTAGTGTTGGAGTATATAAAAATGGACGAGTTGAAATCATTGCTAATGACCAAGGTAACAGAATAACACCATCGTATGTGGCATTCACCAAAGAAGGAGAACGTCTCATAGGTGATGCAGCAAAAAATCAGCTTACTACAAATCCAGAAAACACTGTATTTGATGCTAAGCGTTTAATTGGACGTGATTGGTCTGATAGTAATGTTCAGCATGATGTTAAATTTTTCCCTTTCAAGGTAAATAAATAAAATTTAGATGAATTTACAAGTTAAATGTTATTTATAATTAAATATGTGTTTTAGGTAGTTGAAAAAAATACTAAACCTCACATTGAAGTTGAAACATCGGAAGGTACTTCTAAAATATTTGCTCCTGAAGAAATTTCTGCTATGGTTTTAGGAAAAATGAAAGAAACTGCTGAAGCATATTTAGGTAAAACCGTTACTCATGCAGTTGTTACTGTTCCAGCATATTTTAATGATGCACAAAGACAAGCTACAAAAGATGCAGGAAAAATTGCAGGATTAGAAGTAAAAAGAATTATTAATGAACCAACTGCTGCAGCTTTAGCATATGGTTTAGATAAAAGTGAAGGTGAAAAGAACGTTTTGGTCTTTGATTTAGGTGGTGGTACTTTTGACGTATCATTGTTAACTATTGATAATGGCGTTTTTGAAGTAGTATCTACAAATGGTGACACCCATTTAGGAGGTGAAGATTTTGATCAAAGAGTAATGGATCATTTTATCAAATTGTATAAGAAAAAGAAGGGTAAAGACATCCGAAAAGACAATAGGGCTGTTCAAAAGTTGAGGCGTGAAGTTGAAAAGGCTAAGCGAGGGTTATCTGCTAGTCATCAAGTGCGCATTGAAATTGAAAGTTTCTTTGAAGGAGATGATTTTTCAGAGACCTTGACTCGTGCTAAATTTGAAGAACTCAACATGGACCTATTTAGATCAACAATGAAACCTGTTCAAAAAGTAATGGAAGATGCTGATATGAATAAAAAAGATATTGATGAAATTGTATTAGTTGGTGGTAGTACCAGAATACCCAAAGTTCAGCAGTTGGTTAAAGAATATTTTAATGGAAAAGAACCATCCCGAGGTATTAACCCGGATGAGGCTGTAGCTTATGGTGCTGCTGTACAGGCTGGTGTTCTATCTGGTGAACAAGATACAGATGCTATCATACTCTTAGATGTGAATCCGTTAACTATGGGTATTGAAACTGTTGGTGGTGTAATGACCAAATTAATACCTCGTAATACAGTTATTCCAACCAAAAAGAGTCAAATTTTCTCTACTGCTGCTGACAATCAAAATACTGTTACCATTCAAGTTTTTGAAGGTGAGAGACCAATGACTAAAGATAATCATCTCCTTGGTAAATTTGATCTGACTGGAATACCACCAGCGCCTAGAGGAGTCCCTCAAATTGAGGTTACATTTGAAATTGATGCTAATGGTATTCTACAAGTAAGCGCAGAAGATAAGGGAACTGGTAACCGAGAAAAGATAGTTATTACCAATGATCAAAATAGATTAACTCCTGATGACATTGAACGTATGATCAAAGAAGCTGAAAAGTTTGCTGATGATGACAAAAAATTGAAGGAACGTGTAGAATCACGTAATGAATTAGAATCTTATGCATACTCTCTGAAGAATCAAATTGGTGATAAAGAAAAATTGGGTGGCAAGGTAAGATCACATTTATTTTAGTTTTTTGTTTTGTCTTCATATTTGATTTTTTTGTTTAGTTGTCAGATGCTGAAAAATCTAAAATGGAAGAGATTATTGATGCTAAAATTAAATGGTTGGATGAGAATCAAGATGCTGATCCTGAACAATACAAACAACAAAAATCTGAACTGGAAAGTGTTGTCAATCCTATCATATCTAAATTATATGCCAGTACTGGAGGTGTTCCTCCTCCACCTGCTGGAGATGCTGAAAAAGATGAACTTTAAAATGGATGTATTTGTAAATTAATTTATTGTATATAAGACTGCTAAGGTTTTATTTCCTTTTGGATTATGTTAAGCAGTAAGGTTAACAATTAGCTAATATATTTTTTTCTATTATATTCTTATTTATGTATAATTCATCATTTTATAAATGTTTAGAATTATTTGTTTTTTGTACAATAAACATTTAAATCCATTTGATAACATTGTTTACTAGCAAAATTAATTCTACTATTACAATTGGCTATTCAAATTCCTGTGTCAGTAAAGGGTACAAAATATATTTGCAATTACAAATTATCGATTTCTTGTAAAAAAAAAAAAATTAATAATAAATGTTACTGCATTTTAAAACATTTCTGATTTTTTTTTTTTTTTTTTTTTTTTATTGTACACAACTTCATTAATACTACGAGTATTAATAGTCAATTATGGACTTGTTTTGAAACAAATTATTTATTTTAATTTAAAATAGTTATTAAAAGGAGATGATTTTAAAATAATATGCACCATAATTGATGCTAATACTTAATAATGCAAAAATGTAAACCATATTAGATTATGATTTTAAATATAGCTAACATGACAAGAACAAAATAAACTTACATTGGAAATTTATTATTATTTATTCATCAATGTTTCACTATATATTCTGTTAGAACATATATATATTCTGTTAGAACATATGATGAATATTCAAAACTGAATTTAGAACTATTATTTTTGATACAAATTGCTTATTAGTAATATACTGGTAAGTGACTGTAAATTACTTTTATATTTTTTGGACTTTTACTTTCCAAAAACACATTATTACTCCTTGTTAAAATTTAAGACAAATGCAAAATACTAATAAACATTAAGTGACATACATATTGGATTTTGATTAAGATATTAATGCAAATAATACAAAATAAAATAAAACATCTTTACATTGTATAACTTATATATGATAGTTGATAATACCTTCATAAGGATATATTTCATAATAACTACAGGTTAAAATAAAATTGATCACTTGTTTGCAGAGTTTAGTTCTCTAAAATATCTTCTATTATTTTTAAGGGGCAGAAGACTTGAATCATTTACATATTATTTTACATAAATTAATCATACAAATATGAACATAAGAAATAAATACATTTTACCATAAAATAAGGCTACTTTAGTTATTTCATTTAACATATAAATGTAAATTGCAAGGTTTTTTTGGTTTAAGAATATTTTCCTTCATTTTACTTGTTATGAATTATGATAAAATTTTTATTTGCTTAATAAATTTATCAATATTTTCTTCATCATTTTTATTTCACTTAACAAAAGCCTAATAATACATAAAATCTAGATTTTTCTATTTACAATTAATATTTTCATATTAGTTTTGTGGTATTTATATTTATTTTTAAACTAAAATATTTTGTATTTTATTTTTGGAATCAAGAAATTTTAACATTAATATTTGAAATAGCAATTACATAAAATAAACCCAGTCAAATAAAAAAAAAAAAAAAACTAAGTTTTTGATTTAAAACTGCATATTATGGGTGTATAAGTAAAATTTTAGAACTTTTAAGTCTTTTCAAATTCTATATTGTGAAGTACTTACCTATCAAATACCTATATCAGATTTTTGATTCTCTAAACTTTTATTGTATACCTTATATCAAATCAGGTTATTAATAGTGTGTTTAAAGAATAGTTTAAAACTCATCATCTTATCAAAAATTTTCACTTCGTTTTTTTACATTGAACATAAAAATTAAAATCAAATTAAAATTACAATCAAGAAAAATTGTATTCATATATTTTGCTTCAATGCCAATTTTGCAGTTAATAGATCTTTTGGGGACATACTTGGCTAAAAGGGAAGCTGGGATACAAGCATACTTTTTTTTTACTTTATTAAAAATTTAGGTAAAATATATGTATGAACTGAAAAATTGCATTGTTAGTTTTTTAATTTAAGTTAAAATAGCTAATGAAAAATATTCACAAATCTCTGTGTTAAGAATAAATATATTGAATATAATATACAAATATCTCTAGAAATATAGTGGCTTTTGGTAATTTTTAAGATTCTCTATACAAAGTAGACTTAAGTAATGACATACATATTTTGTACTCCATTTTATTATCCTGTAGAGGTAATTTACAACATACACTTGGTTTTAGTACTGTATTGTACTTGTAAATGAGTTCATTACTTGTCTCAGTTGTATTTTAATTGAATAGAAAAAATTGTTTTTTTAATCTTATAATAATGTATAAATATTAAATAATATAAATGTTTGAATAAACTGACGAGCAAGGACAATTTTTTTTTTTTTACATTTTAACAACCCCGGTTTTTCCAATTCAATATTTGCAATTAAATATTTTTCATTAGAAAAATACTCAATCTGTAATTATAATTTTACAATAAACTTATGTATTTTAATGATCTATAATTATAAATTTTATGGAAGAATAAAATCATTTCCTTGAGTGAAGTTTCTGAAAATATTTTTAGATAAAATAATTAAAATCATGATTATTTCATCACATTTATTAAATCATTTGGATAACAAATACCTAAGAATAGATCAATATATTTATCACAACTGTTAGGTTTTTAAACTTATGTCCTCCAACTTATGATTACTACATTTACACAATACAAATATTGTTAATTCAAAACTAAAAATATTGCAGTTTATACAATTATAATTACTTACAAATGTTCAACAATAAAAAAATTATAATAAAAAATAAATAAAATGCTTATAAAAGTAATATTTTCATTAATCCTACTATTTACATTTTGATACCTAAAAAAACAACAAAAAATTGGAGGGAATTTACATGTTAAAATAAGATAAATATACATTGCATTTTTCAATTGGTTTTACTGTACATAAAAATGAATATCTTCCAACAATTTTTTGTAACTAAAACAATAATGTTATAAGAATAATGTAAAAGTTGAATAGATTGACACAAACATAGACAGGGTATTTTTATTCAAATTACTTTTGAGGTAAGCTATACATAGAATTTAGATTTAGGATAACATTTGGCAAAATATTTTATTCTTCAAACAACTACCAAGAAAATCATTTTTCTATGATTTCATCAAAAATCTGAATATACTCTGTAAATAATCAGTAAAATTGTTTAACATTTATAACTGATTTTTAAAGGTTGAATATGAGACTAGATAAACAGATTTTTTCAAATAATGTATAAAAATTTGAAAAACTTCACTAAAATTGAATTTGATCGATTTTTCGTATATTTGAATTAAAAGTAAGGCATATTTAATTATTGTGTGTAACCAAGAATATGAAATAATACTTCTATTTACTTAAAAGCTAAAAACATATAATAAATAAAACATATACATTATGTTTTGAGCTTTTAAGTTAATAGGAGTATAATACTTAAAAAATTATAACAATTTATTAGTTATATGTATGTAAATAAAAAAAAATGTAGTCATAATTTTGAGTTTAATGTAAAATAATATGTTGTTACAAATATAACAATTTAAAAATTATATTTATCAATCAAGTAAATATATTATCTAAACTTATACTAGTGTAGAGAACATATATTGTGAACTTGATTCACAACATTATTTAAAATTTAAATACATATTGATATCCAATAAGGTCTGGGAAAAAATGGTTTTGTGAATTTTGAATTATAAATAAATGATAATTTCATGTAGTACAAGGAAGTTTTCATGAAATCTACTTAAGTGAATATCAAATTATAATTAAACACATATAAAAGAACAGTACAAATAATTTTACTATAAGGAATAAACTATAAAATTTAATCATACAAGACAAATTATTCTTTGTGTCAACCAAAGGGACATTTAATATCACAGAAAAAAAATTGTATTTGTTTCATTTAACTATTGAGTTTCATTTAGCAAAACCATTTCAGTTTTAACTGTAATGAATATTAAAGAATTATGTAAATACTTACTTCATCAAGTAAACAGACATTTTCTACGTGTTTTAAAAATGTACTGTAGAATGATCAAATAGGGTAAACAAAAAAACAATAATAATAATAATAATAAAAAAAAGACTAGACTTTTAAACATAAAAATCTTTTTAAACACATTTGTACCCTGTGTTATGGAAGAAATACTAGTCTTCATCAGACATTGGCTCATACTGGGCCGTTAACATAGATCCAACACCACCTGTATCAGATGTTTCATTATTTTTTTGAGTAGCCGATGCAGACATATTGATTGCAGCTGAAAATGGATAAGTGTAAGCCTGTTCATTTTTGTTGTCATCATCAGAAGTACGCATTACTTCAACAATTCGATTTTTAACATAATCAAGAGGTGACAAAGGTATGTCAGCTTGAGTAGGATAAAAACGAACTCGACTATTGTCATCTTTCATCTGTTGTTCAAATTCTTTTTGCTGTAAAGCACGTCGTAACTTCCATGTATGAGGTTCAAAGCCAGCAGCTAACATATATGATGGATATTCTTTAAAATGATGTTCTTGGGGATATGGTTCTCCTGGACGATTACTCATTTCAGGACTTGCACGTGGTTTTAAATTTTGTTTTTCGTTAGCTTCTGGAAATGCCTAAGGACAATTAAATGATGGTGGAATATAATAAAAAGTATACAAATATTATAATATACATATGAATGAAAATTATGTTTAAAATCATCAAGTATTAAATACAATACATTGCAAAATTGTATGAGTCTTAACTGAAATCCTTTACATCTCAAACCTCAATACAATTAATCTTGATATATATTATCCTCAAATCAATCGGCCTAATATAAAACAAAATAATTAATATTAACTTCATCATTGATCATCTTTATGATTCTCTTTAGACTATCAAATTTTTCCCTCTTAAGTCATATTTAGTAAATTCGAATTAATTTTTTTTTTTAACCCTTTTAATTTAAGTATTTTTTTTCCAGCACTCAAGTCCTCATTCACATTCCTTAAAGTTCTTCAAACCAATACTATTGATTAATATATAAACTGTATGCACTATGGTAATCATTCAGTTTAATTCGTAACTCCATTCATAACTATTGAAAACGAATCAAGGACAACTTACAGTTGAACCTAGGAGCACGCCACAACACTTACCATAAATTTAACCACACATACTTTTAATACTCTTAATTATTTTAATAATTGAAGATGGTATTTCAAATAATTATCTGACTGTAACTAGTGTAAAAATCATTTTCTCAGCAACACATTGAGGAAATTCAATTTTATTGAAATACAAAGCTAAAAATGAATATGAAAAATAAAGTATATTGTGAGACAAGGATAGGATGTGAGCAATTTTATTCATGTGCAACATGTACTGAATTTTTTTTTGTTTTTGACTGAAATTGCCTTTTTATAAAACCTGGACCAAACATAATTTTTTATAGACAATCCTTTCATCTGTATTAGCACTGTAATGACAATACAAAATAAATTCTTCCAATATTATTTACATGCTAGAAAATATGGAAAACCTACCAATAAGTTTTATACCATGTCATCTTATCTCAATTTAGACAACTTTTCAGGTTGAGTTAAATTATAACATTAATTAATAAATATCACATTCAAAATGTATTTTAATTAAATAATTTTTTTGAAACTCTAAAAATAGCTAAGATACAGTTGTTTTCATAGGAAATCATAAATAATTTTATCTATAAAAATAGTACTTCAACATGAATGAAGAAAAAAATAAGATATGCTATGACAGGCTATATAACAATTAGACAAAATGTATCATACATACATTTCAACATTTAAATTATCCTATACCTATTTATACTATCACTTTTGATAACTCATCAAACAGAAAAGTATTTTATATCATTCAATAGAAAATCATGTCTTATTAAATTCATCAAACATTAAATATTTGGTTTATATTTGAGAAGTAAAATATTATAAATCACTAAATAACATTAAGACAATTATTAACATTAAAATATACAGGGACTACTAAAAAATCTAGAATGTTAATTTTTATTTTATTAATCATAAATAATATCACATTATTAGAATAAAATAAAAATAAAAGTAGTAATAAAATACTAAATTAGGCAGAAATTTAAGAAACAATTAATATCTAATAAAATATTTAGTTTATTTACAGAAAACAAAATTTCAGTAACCAGTGACTAGATGACATTTTAAGAAATAGTTGAAGAATATTAAAGATCAAGCATTAATGAATTAGCGAAATTCTTAAAAATTTTTGAAAATATAATTGAAAGAAACCTAAGATGTAAGGAGGTATTATTATGTTACTATAATAATTATACACATATATTCATTACATTCATTAAAAAATGAATAAATAATAAAACAAAAGACTATGATTAAATAAATTTGAATGAATATTTAGGTATATCGGATACTAGGGATTAAAAACCCAGAGGAATTAGCGAATGATAGAGAGGAATGGAGGAGGTTGTGAGGAGCAGTGATGGGCCTTAATGGCCTATAAAAGCTGAAGAATAATATTTAGATTAAATAAGACTAATATTGGCAATACATAACAAAGTTATTCTCCTTCAGAACAATATATTTGTTATATTATAAATAAATATAATATTATATATTATTTTATTGTTATATTTATAAACATAAATAAAAGACATTTTAAAATTATTAACCCATAATTTTAATTCTTTAAGTTTGATTGTATCTAGTTTAACATATTGGAAAACATTGTTTAGTAAAACTTTATAAAATCTTTTTGAAAATAACACTATATACATATATATATATATATATATATATATATATATATTTATATGTTATATATAATATATATATATAATAAAGTATAAGAAAACATTCTATTAACAAATAATTCAATGCTACTCTTAATTTCAGCTGTTATGCAAATGTAACTAATTTGTAAAATAATAACCATACTATTTTTATGTCTTCACTTACATATATTAATTGCTAAGTTCACCAAATAAATACTATGTATAATGTAAACATAATTTAAACTCACTTGAAATAATTTATCACCAGCTCGTTGTTGTTGAACATGAGTTTGACTATTAACTGGAGCTGTGTTTGGAGAATGTCCAGTGCCATCATTACTTTGATTTATTTGATGTGTTATTATAGCATCAATTAAATTAGCTGCAGTTAAAGCATGTGGTTCCATACCTTGCCTTGAAACTCTACCACTAGCAGCATTATCTCTACTATGAAAACATAAAAATATTATAAACATTCAAATGCATTAATATGAAAGAATTAATAAAATCTAAGAATACTTTTGAATATTGGATGGTGGTTCTTGATGTCTAGATACAGGTGTATTTGATCTAGATTGTTGAAATGATGAAACTGTAGACGGTATTTGCATAACTCTGGGTTGCTGTTCTTGCTGCCGTTGCTGTTGAAATGAAGCAGCTACCATTCTTGAATGTTGTTCAGGAGTAAGACGATGATGCATCATTTGTTTATCCCTAATATACTGCTCTCTTTGCTGTTGTTCTCTAATTTGTGCTACTGCTTGCATCTCTCGTTCTCTTTGTACAGCCATTTCACGTTCTCTTTGTAACTGCTCATGTCTTTGCTGTTCTCGGTAAATATGCTGCTTAGGCACAGGAGATCCTCTAATAAAACGATCTTGTTCTCTATGCCTATCATCAGAATGATTTAAAGGCACCGGTAAACTAGGCTGTCTAATTGCAACATCAACTAAAGATCCTAATGCTTCATGCCCCGGAGGATAACTTTGAGGAGATGTTGCTTTAGGAGCAGTATTATGACGTTGTATTACACCTTGACGAGTTGGTTGATAGTACATTGGGCTCGTAACTGCAGGTTTTGGTGCTCGAGGAAATTGAGCAGCGACATTTGAATGCATTTGCTGAGAAGTAATATAATCATTCATAATAATTTGCCTTTGCTCACTAAAATGAGGTTGTCTTGATTGATACGGAGGTTGTGGATTGCGTTTTTGATAATAATCAGCATTGATATTTTGATTTGAATTATGTAACATACGTTGATGAACAGGAGTTCCTTGTGTAATGGAACCACCAGGAGCTTGTGATGACTGGGAATAGCGGTTTGACTGGGGAGGCATGTACAAAGTTGAAGCTGAAACAGGAGTTCCGTGCATGATGGAACCCGTAGCTTTTGAATTGTTCAATATGTTTGGAGATAATTTAGACGAAACCACGTTTGTAACAGATAATTGTGGAGATGTAACCTAAAACAATTTTATCAATTCAATAATATGTCAACCAAAATGAAGTTATAAAATTACCTTATTAGGTAATTTAATATGAGATGTTTGTTTCACAGTTACATGGGGAATAGATTGTGATGGATGAACCATAACATGATTATTTGCTGGCGATATTTTAGTCCAATATATTTCACTTTGTTTGCCACTTCGTCCCAATTCAGCATACTAAAACCAAATTTAAAATATAATAAATACTTTGAAATTAATAATACTTATATTACCTGAGGAGGATAAAATGTATTTGTTTCATGAATTTGTGTAGGAGGTGGTCTATACATAGCACCAGGTGGTGGTGGTGGTTGTGCATGTTTGATTGGAGGTGGATCAGAATACGAATCTCCTTCTCTTGGTCGTTTGATACTTAAATCAAGAGTAACACCTTCAGGAACTCTAACTTCAGAAATTTTAGATGATTGTACTTGAACCACAACTAAACCATCTTTGTTATGTTCTCGGGGTGGTGGAGGAACAACAGATATTGTAGCCATTGACTGTTGTATGTTATCACTATTAGTAGATACTGTATTTCTATCTTTAATAGGATACTCAGGATCTAAGAGTATTGAAGATATGGTAGGCATTGAGCCATTCTCTTTCTGTCAATAAAAAAAAAATAAGTTTTTAATTTAAATTATGATTAAATAAAATTTATGTTTACCTCTCGATTAGAATGTTCTTTAGTAAATTGTTTTTCTATTACATCAGACAAAATATCAGACACACTTAAATCAGACACAATTTTATCTTTTTTCTCAGATTCATTACTGGAATGTTGTAACACATTAGACTCATTTTCAGCAGTACCTCCAATACCTTCATCTGCAGTTTCAGTAGCTGAACTATCATAATCTTCTTTAACAATTGAACGAATATTATTTCCATTATCTGCCCTAGCATCTTTAGAAGTTATTTTTGCTTGAGATGGGCTTGTTGTTTCTCGCGAAGGAGATGTTTGTGGTAAAGTATTAGTTGGTGAAGGAGCACTCTGAGTATCACTATCACATAATACAAGGTTTGTCTCATCACAGCTAGAAGTACTTGATCCAGACTCCTCTTCATCTGTTAGAGCTGGTTTTTGTTCACTGCCATTTGTCTAAAAGATAATTAATATTAATATTTTATTTGATTTTTGTAAAAATTATCATTACCTTTTTGTACTCCTGAACTAAAAGGTCTAAGCCCAATTTTTTTCGAAAACTAAAATAAAACTCTTTACATTGATAGTGACTTTTATTTGGTCCTATTAATTTGCTAATTTCACTCCAACGAGTACCATGTTCACGAATTCCTTTTTTTAATATATTAGTCTCTTCATCAGTCCATCCATCTAAAGTATCAGCATTGATATTGTTAGATGTACCTACTACTCCAAGTGCCATTAATCGTCTTTGAATACGGTTGAAACAAGCTGAACAACACTTTGTTGTTGTTGGACCAATTTCTAGACCAATAAAATGTATTAATTTATTTTTTATATTAACTAATTTATTAAAAATCTAGTTTCAACAATATCAAATTTTGCTACTTACGAAATTCTGTAGCAATAATATCTTGAGCAGTATTCCATTTAGCTGGTAATGGACGCAATCTTTTGACTGGTCTCCTACTATTAGACTGAACAGTAGGACAGGATGGTAATGGACAATAAATTACCCGACGATTTTGGGATCTAACCACTTTGCAACGGCAAGTATTACACACTCGTGCTCCAGGCATAATATCTTCTGGCTTAACACCATACTGAGCTGCATCTGAAGGATTAAGACTTCTAGGACAAGCAACATTTTCAGCTTTACAAACTGCACATACACCTTTGGGTACATCACCCTTTGATCCAGTTTCATCTATAACAACATGAAAATAAGTTTCATTATTCAGCCCAATAAAATATCTAATAATTAAAGAAAAATGTTTGAAAAACATTGAAATTTTTATTAAACTATACAACAATATTAATGAAAAAAATTAAATATACATCAATTATATTTCAATGATTATATAATATTACCCTTATATCATTCACTCTATAGTAATTTAATTATCACTTTGCTGTGATTATATTTATATATATTTGTATATAACTAGCTGAACCCGTGCACTTTGTAGCCTGTAAAAAATCCTACCTCTTGTATGTTTCAAACTGTGTGTTAAATTCGTTACCTACTTGTGATTATGCTAGCGGTATATTTTTATACATATAAATAGATAGCTGAATTACCTGGCGTTGCCCGGGGAAAAAATAGTGGTTTATACTGTAAGTGATAGCCGCTTTTTTTTGTCGAATTTTTCATTTTGATAATGCTAATAAGCATGTGCAGATGACAACTCTCTTTATCTGATGCATATAAAAATTTAGTGAATGCATGCGCATTAAAATAAAAAATACGACGAAAGAAATCGGTGAATACAACATAATATCTACATTGAAATAGGCTGACAACTAATAAACCTCATACCTCGCGTTTTATACTAAACTTAAAAAAAAAACTACGTTTTTGAAAAGTAATTTTTATTATTTTGGAAAAATGCTACATAACTACTGATTAACCAATATTTCTTTATAAACAATATTGTTAGTTTTTCACCTGGGGCATAGACGTATACGTTTTTTTCTGAGCTTACACGGGAGCAGGCAACATATAATTGTCCATGAGTGAAGCAGGGATCGCTGATGTCAATTCCTGCAACTTTTATTGTCTGTCCTTGTGCTTTATTAATTGACATACCGAAACAAAATTTAACGGGAAATTGGACACGTTTAAATTCGAACTTTTAAATTTTAACTTATTAATGGTTCAGGTGGATCAGCAATGTCTTCCAAAACAACTTTTCCTCCTGAACAGCAAAAACCTGCAGGCTCTTTGGACCATTTCAATGCACGACAATAATTACATTTTAAATTCATATTTCCTATGATAACGTGAGAATCATTTTTATAATCTATTAATTATTTATCATAAGTAAATGCCGACATTTCACGGCGACGCCACGGAAACACGCCATGGAACACGGCGTAGTTCAACTAAATTTTCGTCAATAGGAAAATTAAATGCAAAGTTGTTATTAATATTGTTTTCATTAATACTACTAACACTATTGGTAATAGGTATATTATTTATATTATCATCATTATTGTTACTATCGCTGTTAATATTGCAGTTATCTGGCGAGTCATTGTTATTTTGACTTAATCTGAGTAAACGTCGACGTTTTATTATATTCGATGAACGACCTAAATTAATTTTCCTTTTCATTGTGATAAATTTTTATAATTAAAAGAAACGAATAAAAATTTAAAAATTATAGAAATTAAATTAAAATTAAATACCACTACTTATTATTGGTACTGTTTACTATTTAAATTCAGGCATCTTGAATATTCGACAATACATCGATACACAAACATTGGATAGTGTTCCGACTTTTACGAAGCTTCACTTAATATGTCGGTTGGTCTGTCCTTCGTAGCCACGGAATGTCCGAATGCATTCATCGCGCACAACGCCCGATGTTTTTTTTGCTGTACGGGTGGGGGAAACCTGATCATAGCATAACCATCGGCCGTCGGACACGCTAGGGATCAGGGAGAATCGAATTGTAGGTTACCAGAACCCAGAACGTCGCGTTGTCATCATCGCGGTCCCAAGAAAGGTTTTCCATTAGCAACGAATAACGATATAAACTATCACGTCGCGCGACGGTGATATGGAAGGGGAAGTTTGGGCGGACAAGTCTAGCCGCCGTACCGCGAACCTCACCCACTAAGTCAACATAACAGGTCATTATTTATAATGACTGATAACTCCTTTGTTTATAAAGTTAAGAGAATCGATCAAACGCCATAAACCTTCTCCGCAATGAGCTCTTCAATTTAAAAAAAAAAAATCATAACGATCGGTTCAGTAGTTTCCGAGAACAAATGCCTCAAAGGTTTTCATTTTCACATTTATATATATAGATAAAAGCAAAATAAATATATATATATATTTTTTTAAAACCCTTATATATGTTAGTTTTGGTTGATATCTCTAAATTCATAAAAAAAAAAAAAAAACTATTTTGAAGCATTAAAAATACAGTTGAATCCGCTTATTACGATGCCGTATATAACAATATTTTGAGTGAAACGATTCTCAGCCATGTATTTAGTAATTTTGGTCGTAAATTAATATATCAGTTTCAATAATCCGGCCATTAAAGATATTATTTTGCAATTAAAATTGGTTTTTATAATTGCCTATTGCGATATTATTGTATATATATACAAAATATATATTTAAAAATAATAATAAATTGATTAACGTAATATAATTTACATAATATGTCGGTATATACTTATTTTAATCATAAATACAAAAAGTATGTAATAATAGTGTTATTAATACGTCTGCATAACATAGTTTAAAATATAATAATAAATAACATAGAAATCTGTTTGATGAATCAGTTTTACGAAAAATCAATTTTTTTTTTTTGTTATCCAGATATAATGATACGATTCTCTTGGTCTCTTGAAGATCGTTATAAGCAAATCTGACTACAAATATTAAATACCATAAAAATATTTTATAGAAAATTTAAATGCAAGAAGAAACCACACAATTTAAATTTCAGAATGCAAACCATTGGTTCAACTCTATATATATATATATATATATATATATATATATATATATACACACACACACACAATTAATTGAGATTTTTTAAGCCTTTGGTTTAATTCTGATAAAAAGGCAAACATACTTTGCATTTTGGTTATTCTTCATTTCTTAGATAATTTAAGTGATGGTTGCATTAAATTTTAAGGAAACCATAAGTCATAAGTCATTTACGAAACAATTTTGAGCAAAACTTCAGTGTAAAAATATAATTATGTATTTTATCATCATTAATCGAATCATCAGTAGGTTTATTATTATTATTTTTTTTTTTTTATCAAAACAGTTTAAAAATTTTGTTGTAAGAACAAAAGATATTTTTTTTACATCAAAAGATTTAAAAGAATTGTTCTATCTGTATCTAAAGTTATTTTCAAAATTGTTTCTATAACATTAATATTGGACTAATCATTTTTAATATTAATTTGAAGTTAAAAACCATGTAAAAACAAATAATTTCGTAAAAGTTGTATACAAAATTAGTAAAACGTTTATAAACAAAATCCTGAAAAATATGACAATGTTGTGTTATTGATATATGGTGAAATTCTAAATTTTAGATAAAATCAATAAAAAATATATGATCCAATCATTAAAAAAACTGAATTCATCAGAAAATATTATCAAAATGGTTTCCACTAAAATATCAACAAAAAAAAATAAGAATACAGTATGTAAAATTCAAAAATATGTATATTATGTTAACAATAATCAAGAGTTAATTTTGGAGTAAAAGTGATCTTGTTCATTTTTCAATCTTTTAAAAGTGTATGTGTGAAATAGGTTTATAAATTCATTTCAAATATGATTTAATATTTTGATGTAAATACCATGCCATAAATTCCCTAGGGAGAGGAGAGATATCATGCAATCCTCAGACCACAGCTTTTGTGTGTATAGTGAATAATTGAACAGACGTCTCATATTCCATGGGGTATTAAGTTAATTGAAGAGTATAAATTGTTCAGTAAATAATTTTTCATTTTAGTTTAATTTAGCTATAATGTGTAATGGATAACATTTTTGCTGATATGGAAAATGAATAACTAATTTATTTGATTAAGTAATTCTTTAATTAATTAACTACAAACAAAGTGATTTTAATAACAATTTTCAAGAAATTATATCTCAGAATTATTACGTTTAATACTTCATAAAAGAAAAAAAAATTTTGAATTCATAACTAAAATAAAAAAGAAATAACATTGTTAAATAAATTGTTTTATTCAAAAATATATAAATATTAAAACGATTCTATAAAAATCAGCTTATTATGCATTACCAAAATAAGAATTAACATTAGCTAATAATATTCAGATATTAGATTACTGGATAATTGGTATATATATATATATATATATATGATAAAATATTTTAATAATTATATATTTAAGATTTTTTTGTTTTTATACATTTATTATAATACTATTTTATCTTATACAGCAATGTTTGTATTTAAATGAAAGAATAATAATTTAAACACAGTAATTAATTAAAGGTTAAAGAAATACTCATGGGAAAACAAAGTAAACAGAGGGTACATGGATAACGAGATAGTAAATATTGTCAGTGCGAGAAACAGTTTTGAGTTGTATTAAAATTAAACGGACTGGAAGAGCTGCTAAAGAGAGCGCCCCTCGTCAACCAATAGGGTCCAGACTCAACCACAGATGAATATTTTAACAACAATCATTATTTTAGTTTCATAACGTAACTAACAACGGCCATGAACTGTTATATGCCACCTGATATAACTGTTTATGCCATGTCCTTAAACAACAGATTACGTGCTTTTCTATCCCATCGAGAACTTCTAGCACAATATAGTGGTTATTTTAAATCTTTACAAAATTGTGAATCAAATAAAATATTTCTTCCTAATATAACAGATGAAACATTTTCAATAATACTATCATATATTTATACAGGAGTGCTTAAAATAAATACTAACAACATACACTCTGTTCTTTTAGCCACATATACTCTTCATATGCCACAAGCATCAGATATATGTCGAACATTTTTGGTAACTCAAGATCAAAATATAATAAAACCTATAGCAAAATTACCACCATTTGTAGATGCAACAATAATACAGCAACCTAATGAAAAGAGAACTTTGAAAATATCAGAAGAATCAAATTTCAAGCCACCAGCTCGTAAAGAAAATGTAATTTTGGATATAGCAAGTTGCGATGGACCAGTTAAATTTTATAAGGTACTTAATGAAAACTACAAAGGAGAAGAAGAAAGAAAATCACCACTAAAACAGTCATATAACTGTGAATATTGTAATCATCCATTTAAAAGTAAGTACTGTTATGAGAAACATATAAATAGACATTTGAATTTTAATTTGATTGAAAATAAATCGGATAAAAAGAATTCTTCTGCAATACAATATTACCCATGCAGACAATGTGGATCAAAATTTCCTAGTTATTATTTTGTTCATAAACATAAAAAATATTGTAAAATTAATAACTTGTAAGAATTTTTCATTAATAACAATACTAAGAGGTTAATATTTATAAGATCTTCAGATAATAATTTTTACTTACGTTGAGAATCCATTAATTCTTCATCTGTTGTACTAGTATTTTCTCCTTTAAGTTTATCTTCTTTTCTTCTTTCTTTCTTTTTTGATTCAGACTTTAGTTCACTAGAAATTTAATTATATAAAAACAATTTTAAATCATTTTTCAATTGTTCGAAATAAATAAGAAATATAAACATGCATAATATATAGATTGAATTATATAATCTATTTGATGGCAAATTAGTAATAAGTACCTTATTTTATAATTTAAAATACAAAGCATCTAATAATAAAAAAGTTTGTCATAGAATTTGTACGTATGCTACTAATTGCAAAAATTAATTATGTACAAGAAAACAGATATTTTAGTTTATTAGAATTGTGATTTAGAAAATAAAATTTTTTATAAAACTACAATAGTAAAATAAGAGTATTATTATTATTATTATTGTATTTATATTTATTTAGGAATATTGTATTAATAAATTCTTTATATATAGAAAAATCAGTTTTGTTATTTTTAATTATAATAATACTATAAGGGAATAAGGAAAATATTATGAAAATAGGAAGAAAAGTCCATTTAGTACACATTATTAAAGTCAAGGTTTTAAACACATATTTAAATTTTGAACCGAAAACGTTTAAAATTCCAAATAAAATGATTCTAGGCATATTAATATTTATACTATTGATATAATAAAATGATACTATTTTGTATTGATGGCCAACGATATCAACATTTCGATACAATATCGATATCGTGACTTATTTTCGATATTGATATCAAATTAAATGTTATCGATATAACCGATATTGTAAATAAGTATTTAGCTATTGTGTATAAAGGATTATCTATTTTATTATAGCTATTAGATGCCAGGTGGTATTATAAATATTAAACTAAATATATTTTATCTTTTATTTTTATTGAAACAACCGTACTTGGTGCCAGTTGATAGATAATTCCTATACATTCAATTTCGTTCTGATTATTTGTTCGTAAATGTAGTACGTATTTTGTGCATTGTGCATTTATTACTGTGCAATAATTTTATAATATTGATATATCGAAAATATTGATATATCACGATACGATATTGAGAAAAAATAAACGATTTCGATATAGAAAATTATATCGTTGGCCATCACTACTATTTGGCAACAATGTATCAGTAACTACTGACAGATGAAACAGATAAAACGTGTCAAAAAATGTAATATTAAGTAACTTGATGTTGACTATATAACTATAGTTAACTTAATTATTAAATGGAATCACTAAATTGAGGTCAAATGTACTTATTTCATCTTTGAAGTAAATGTTTCATATAAAAAGCTAGGGTTTTAATACTCTATTTAAAATTAATATACACTTATTGGATTTTAAAATCAGCTAGCAATTAAGAAGTGGGAATAAAGAAAAAGAAAGTTCATACTATATTAAATAGTCGTTAAAGGATATTTTAAAACTACTCATAAATTTATTTGTTTACATATGAAATAAAAAATACAAACATTTGTTATTAATTCTAGATGAAAATTATGAAAATATTGGTTTATTTTACTTTATTAATTAGTAAAAAGTTAATTTTATAATATTTAATTGTAATATTAATAATAAATATGAATAAATTTTATTTGATACTCAAGGGTTAAAATTAAGAACATTGACTTGTATTTACCTTGTATGTGGTATAACAGACGTCTGTATCAAATTTTTAACAGATTCATTACTATCTTTATTAGTCTGTGTAAGTTCAGTTTCATTATTAACACCTTGTTCAGTAGCAACAGAAACTTCTGCAGATGGTGTAACTTCTTCATTTTCAGGTATTACATTTTGAACTGCAGAAGCCTGTGCCAAATTAGACGATGCTGCTTCGCTACCTTGGCGCTCTCGTTGAAGTCTAGTTGTCACACCAATGGAAGTTGAATTTAAAATATCTAATGAATTCAATGAACTACTAGCAGGTGTGCGATTTTGAGCAGTACGACGTCTTGCTTGCCATTTAGCTTTTCCTATAAAATTAAAATTTTAATAAGTACAAGTTTAATATTGTTGATTGATATCAAAACTAACGTAAAAGTCTTTTGTATTCTTCTTTGGGCTTGCTGAGATAATAATATTGTACACAATCAGAAGGGCATTTTTTATCCAGATAAGATGCAATAGCACCAAAATTTTTTGGATGAGCAATAAAACGATCTTTGAATACATCTTTTTCTTGTTGTGTCCAAATATTGACATATTTTCTTTCATTATATTCTGTTTTATAGTCTAACACAAGTCCATTGTTATTTAAGTATGTTAAATGTCGTTCATGTGGATCTAACATAAGAGGTGGTATAACAGCATAAGACCTCATTTTTTTATCTTCCATCTGAATTATAAAACACCTTTTTATAAATATAAATGAATTAAAAATTTTGAGAATATTTAAAAATTTACCTCCTGTTCTTGTAAACCATCCATGATCTCTTCTAAATCAGCTTCACTTTTAATACGAGCACCAACTCTGTTAAATCTTTCTTTATCTTCACGTGCTTTTCTCAATTCTGGGAATACTTTTTCAAATAATTCTCTATGTTTAGCTTCTTTTGCTTTCCTTTTTTGAGAGCTTTCAATTTTTTCTACTCTACGTATCCAATCTTTATATAGTTTTGAATAAGTTTCAGTAATTTCAGTTTTCTTTTGTTGTTGTTCCATTTTTTTCTTCCTCAGATGTTCCAATAATCTAGACTTAAACAATGCATATCTAACAAAAAAACATTAAACAATTAGATATGTTGGTAATAAAAAAACTTGAAGTTTTGGTTTATTTAATTGATATAAGATTTAAATATAGCATTATCGTAGAAACTAGTTAACAGAACAAAAAATAAATACATACTTTCTTCTATTCTCATGATAAATATCAGCATCAGAAGGCTGGTTGTACAAGGGCTGCAAAAAGTTAAGAGAAAAAGTTGAATATTATGATAACACAAGCAGATTAATTTTTTTAACAATATCATTAAGGCAATAGTTGTACTTACAAGATCGGTTTTGTTGGCAAATTTTTCTAAACTCATTCTTGACTCATATGCTTTTTTCTAAAGTATGTAATATCAAAATTAATAATATTATAAACTACAAAATCTATAAATAAATTAGAAGAGTTAAGTAGAACATCTAAATAACTATATTTTTATGTAGATTAATTTTGCAAGTTTTGAATCAAATTTCTAAAAACAAAATTATGATGGACTTACAATGAAAACTTTCAATGAAACACCATAATGTTTATTACAAATCACTTAAAGGTCTGAACTAAATTTCTATATTTGTTAAAATTACATTTTGTCATTAAGTAACTGAGTTTTTCCAATTTTGTTTTTTAATTAAAAGAATAATTCAAATAATAAAAATAGAAAAATCTGCTTATAGAATATTTAGTTTAAAAGGAATTTATAATTACTTCAATTTGGTAATGAATTCTACCAATGAACATTATATTTTTAAATACAAATATTTTAAGATTAAATGTTATATTTAATATATAAACTAGCTGCCCGGTGGGATACAGGTGAATCGTAGAGTATTTTAATTGTGAAGTATTAAAATGCGAGAATCGTTAAAAAAAAACCAAGTGATTATGGAGAGACTTTAAAAAAAAATTGTGTACAATAATTTAAGAAAATCACTTGGTTAATGAGATACTGGTGGTGGCAGACTGAGATTGTAATCAATTTTATATTGATAATACAGTATCAGATTCGTGGGAGATGCCGCCTATGGCGGCAAATAGCGTTCGCTGTCTAGCATTGTGTTTGTTAGAAAATGTAATATTTTATGTAGATGGTAATAATAAGTTCTTTTAAATATGACTCATCACCTAGGCTAATAAAAAATTTATTTACCAAAATATGCATTTGATTTTTATAAGATACACACAAAAATATAGTTACAAAAAAAATATTTATTGAAATTAGTGATTGGCGAAATACGATACAATAAAAATCAACGAATTATTTATTTATTTATTAAAGCTCATCGCCTGGGCTAAGATTTGTATGCAATAAAAAATTGTAATATATTATGCATTTTATTAACCAAAATATGCAAAAACGTGTATTTTAATTTTCATGAAGGGTTAAATACTGGTTTTTTAGTTCAATTATGACTTGAGATAAAAACAAATATTACTTTTAATATACGCTAGATCAAAAATGAAAATTCTACAACAAATCACAATAATTTTACTAAAATTATACTGAAAAAGTCTAATATATGATGATGCACGGGAGACGATAAACGAAAGAAAAAAGCAAAAAAAAAGCAGAAATTTAGTGACTGCCGCCTGGTATCAAAACCGGTGTGCATTGTTTGCATTGATTACTATCAATTCCTACCTAACGCCTAAACCTACCTAGCTACCTACTCGAGTTGGAAATCTAGTCGAAAACTCGAGCTGTTGAACGGTTCGTGATACGACGACCCATACTATTATCAATATGAGCAAACAAATCAAGAGAGCGGTCGGCGGGAAAGATAAGCCGATCGGTAGGCGAGGGGAGAAAAAAGGCGGAGGGAATTTGGAAGAACGCGATTAGAGCCACTATATTCTAACCTAAAAAGATTTTCATCCGGTCGAATCGGGAAAAGGGAACGGAGAAAAATCGGGAAAAAAGCCGAATTGATTATAAAACAGTCCAGAGTACGGGGGAAAAATATGAAAAAAGCGTAAAGAGAAAAGGGAAATAAAAATGAAAAAACGCGTACCCCCCGTAATATCCCACTCTACAAGAATTTTTTTAATATATTAGATAAATATAAATATAAAAATATATATATATATATTTATATATATATATATATATATATATATATATATTTATATGTTTATATTTATATTACATTTATTTGATTTTCACACATTGTCTTCAAAAATGAGTAGGATAAAACCTGATTATACTGAGTAATTTTAACATTTTAACAACTCTTGTTAATATTTGTTTGTTAAGCTTTAAACAATATGATGATTGAATCAAACTGAACTTTAAACTCACATAATTACAGCTATTTGATCACAAAACTTAATTTTGATATTCATTTTATTTGAAGTACATAAGAATGTAATTATTTATACATAACAACCAAAAAATTGAAAATAAAAGCAAAATTAAGTACAGTTAAAAATTGTATCAATAAAAAACGATTGTTGTTAAACCTAATTATATGAATTATCTTAGAACAGCTGATCTTAACCAAGGCAACATTTATGAACATTTAAAATAAAATAATAAAATTATAACAACTTTGGATAATAGTATTATATTACAGATTTATGATTTTATCATTTGAATTACAGCTCATCTGCTTAAAGCTCAAATAAAACAGAATAAGTCTAGATCATGAGCAAATAAAACCAAAATAATTAATACAGAGTACCACATTGTTTGGAGATTTAATTAACAGATTAAAAACTGCTAACTAAAAAGTGTAGTTTAAATATAAAACATCTTTAAAATAATAAAAGAAACAAATATTAAGATTAAATTTAAAAGAACTCTTTATTATAGCTTATTTAGATAAGAACAACCACCTAGCATGTAACATAAATTTGGAACAATTCTGAATGCATAGCTAGGATAAAATTATAAAACTTATGAAAGTTATCATTAATTTATAATACTATTGATAATATAACAATAACTTAGATTGTAAATGACTTGTTTATATTTATTAATATTATAATTGTAAGTAAAAGTAAGCAATTTTTACAAACATTACTGTCTTATAAATGGACAATGCATTACGCCAGTAGTCAATCAGCAATCATAAAAATTAATAGCCATATTCAAACAACGTAAACTCTAGGAAAAAAAAACAAAGTACCCACTCCCCAGATATATAGCTCAGACTAGAATCAATCAAAGTATTGACGAGAAAATATTGTTAACATACACTTCATAGGCTAAAAACTAACATATTGAACTTGATTTAAATACAGTATATTTTGAAAAAATTACACTATGGGTAATGATAATTGTTTATCTGTTTTAAAATAAAATAATAATATAATTTACCCTATTTGATGCATAAATTCGTTGAACAGGAGTCAGATGCTTCATTGGATCTTCTTCTTCGCATTCATTTTTGGTGTCTTCTTCGGGTTCTACCTTGGTAACTTCCGAATTTAATTCTTTTTGTTCATAATTTTCCTATAAATGATTAAGAATAAATAAATATAATTTTAAATATTTAAAACACAATATTCAATTATTTTTACTTTTAACTTGGTCAAATCTTCAATTTCTTGAGTAATACTAATTATATCACTCTCAATTTTATTTAACTTTGGAGCAATAGCAATGTCACTAATTTTTTTATATTCTGGAATAGGTTCATCAATAGTAGGTGAAATAGCTTCAACTTGAGGGTTATATGCACTTGTGGAAGGAGGGTCCTGAATATGTTTAAATAATATTTTCAACATATTCAAATAAAATATAAACAATAATAAGTTATGTAAGATAATTTTATACATACAGAAATATCAATTTTAAGAGGTGGCTGAGGTGAAATCGGATGAAGTAATTTTGGTTTCTTCAAAGGAGGGGGAGGTCCATGATCTGGTCTTTCTCTCATAAAGTTCATAGAAACTGTATTGTGAGAATTGTGATTTAATGACTCATCTCGATAATGTTCCATTCTAAATATTTAATTAAAAAAATTATATCATAATACATATTGACGTTTAAAAAAAATTATGACATACTGTAAACGACTTCGTTGGAAATAATCACTTGTTGCTGACAACAAAGATATTCGATTCTGCCTAGCTACGGTAGGCATCATATCACTTCTAGCTAATTCAAAAGGAACGCCTATAACTGCTCTATCAGACATCTAAAAAAAAAATTTTAAATAACTTATTACTTCATAATTTATACTATTAAACATAATTAAGTTGCAAAAGTTGTAGGAAAATGATTAAAATTATATAAAATAAAAAATAGATACTATCTTAATTAGTTTTAACAAAACTAAAATATATTTTTTTACACATAAAATAACTATAACATAATAATTATTAGAAACTTGATATACATAATAAACATAGTAATTTATTTCCATATTTTTAAAAAAATTATAACCATCTTATAAAATAACATATAATTGCAAATTATAAACATAAAAATCTAGATTTAGAAAATAGCTGATAGATGCTTTTGGAAATAAATATTGTATTATGCTATTGACTTATTAGAATATACCAATTATCAGTACAAACAAACAACATTTTCACAACATAAAAAATAAAAAGCTGGTAAGTGAGATGATGGTGGTACAAGTTCATCCTTCGTCCCTTCGGTCCTCGGACAAGATATTGGTGATGAATGTATTAAGTTTTAAAGAAATTATGACTCATTTCTTTAGTATAAAACGATTCTGAGCAAAGCTTCAGTGTTATATAATATATTATTATTTAAATACTGTTTACGTATTTTACGGTTATTTGTATAATTTTTGGTAAGTTATAATAATTTATTAAAGTGTATATAAAAAAAAATCCTGACTCACGATTTTTGAATTTTTGTTAGGATAATTAGGTAGGTATATGAGTAAGGTCATATTAAATTTTCAGAACTTTTTGTCAAATATTTAAAATTATATTACATAAAAACTTTCAAACAATTTGGTAAATTAAAAGTTCTATATTTAAGTCAAAAGTGCTGTAATTGTTCTGAAAATGTTGTCCAATATAAAAAAGTATGTATTTGATATTGGATAAAATTTTCAAGTTTCTATCTTCAATACTTTTCGATTTATGACTAAATACCTAAAATCTGAACAGTGAAAATCTCGTTTACGGCGGATTTTTACCGATTTTACTGTTTTTACTCAGTTTTTCGATCGTTATTCTTGGTTACTGGAAAAACTGTGGAGATTTTGGAAAAATGACCTTTCTAAAGTACCATCTCAGTTCAATTTCGAATCTAAAAAGTTGCTGGACGAAACTTTTGGACAAGAATTTCTATACAAAAGTGTTTACAGAAAAAAAAAAAATAAAAAAAAAATAAACATCATTGTAAAACCATAAGATCCTTCGCTTCACTCAGAATCTAAAACTAAATAATAGTAATAATAAATTAGGTAATAATGAATATATTTATTAAAATTATTTAAACACTAATGAACCATTTACTATTATAAATTTGAACTCTGAAATTCTAATTTTTTAACAAAAATTTAACTGATCATTATTGAAATTTCTTTAGGTATATAACAATTGAATTATTGAAAATTTCCTTTCGCTGATTCAAATTGAATCAGAAAAATTAAATAATTAACATGATTATGGAATTATTATTTGTAACTTTACTTAAAAAAGTATATGATAAAGTTGAAACTTACATTTAAAGCTCTATTATGGAAAGGTCCATCTCTATAAACATTCGATGCAGTGGTTGTGGCTGACATATAAACAGGTTGTGAAACGTATCGTATATTTGCAGGATACCCAACAAAATTATTATGCACAGGGCCAGTACCAGAAGAAGATGGTTTATAAGGCCCGTTCTCCCCTGGTACTTGAACAACACCATGGTTAACATTTCTTCTACAAAGGAAAAATAATAATTATACTTTAAATTCATAATTCATTTTGATACATAGATGAATAAATTATAAGATACACATAAAACTAAATTATGAACAATATAGATGTAACTATATAAATATTGATATTTCAGCTATAGCACCAAAATTAATATTAATTAAAATGAATAAAAAACTTTAAAACTGAAATTTGAAAAAATAATATACTTTAAGTCATTGACTATAATTAAATTAAAAAAATGTATTTGGAATGAGATTATTATTTTTTAACTGCTGTTCGAGATGACGTAGAAAAGTAATGAGACTGGCCACACCGTAGGCGATCAAGTAACACTGTGCTTATGTCCTTGATAGAGCACGTTTATCGGTACCCTCGTATAGTTCGAGGCAAGTTTTATCTCATTTCATTAACTAAATGATTTTTGTGACTGCTATTAGTGAAGCTGTGTTTTGGTTATGCGTTATGCAAATGGAACAGCAAAATTCGGAGCAACATTGTGCTATTAGATTTTGTGTTAAGCCTGGAGAATTTCCAAGTGGGATTTTTGAAAAGTTACAACAGACCTATGGTTAACATTTTTTTATCCCAAGTCCAAGTATTTTGCTGGCACAAATTATTTTTGAAAGGCAGAGAACACGTTGAATATGAACACCATTCAGGGAGGCCTTCAACTTCGAATACCAACGAAAACATTGAATTTGTGAACACTCTTGTGAGGTCAGATCGTCGTTTAACATTAATAATGTTGAGTGAAAAAGGAAATTTAAACAGATTAATCAGTCATTAAACTTTGACTGAATATTTGTGCATGCGAAAGGTCTAAGCTAAAATGGATGTTCACCATGACAACGCCCCATGTCACATTGCCCTCTCAATAACAGAATTTTTGACGTCAAAAGGCATTCCTGTGGTTCCCCAGCCCCCTTCTATTCACCTGACCTCAGTCCCAGTGACTTTTTCCTTCTTCCTAAACTAAAAAAGGACCTCAAAGGACGTCATTTAAAGACTTTAGAAAACATCCAAAAGAGTGTGACAGACATGCTGAAAACCATACTCGATGAAGACTTTCAGCGTTGTTAATAAAAGTGGGAAAAAGGTATCCGTCGGTGTGTAGCTGCCCAAGGCAACAACTTGAAAAAGTAATAACATGGATTATTGAAAAAATAAAAACTTTGATAAATACAAAATCAGTCTTATTACTTTTCTGCCACACCTCATAAAACTTGGTTATAAAATACTGAACAAGAAAACAAAAATGAAATAGCAAGTTAAACTACAATTTTAATTAATACTTTAAGCAAAAAATGATTTTTTTAAGCATTTTATAACATTTTCAATTTATGGATTGAAAATTTGAAAGCAACTTACTATCTTATAGGTAGGTTTATCTATTAACAGTACTTGTCTGTTAAGGTAACCCCCTCCCATGTTTCATTGTTTTGACGTTTGTTTATGAACACAAGCAATATAAATTTATATATAAATATGTAATATAATCTAATCTTTATTAAGTTTGTAAATACATAATTCATATTCAGTTTAGAATTCCTCTTACTTTTACATCACTGATAAATTGAATTACTTCAGTATGTATCTACTACAATCAAAAAAAATATTGAGTCTGGATAAATTAATTGTAATTGTGGAAAAGTTATCAAATTATTAAAAATTTATTGATCTTTCATGCATTTCTTGGTAAACCAAAATTATAAATTTGATGACCCCCAAACCAGTGAGACACTTTAACATTATTGAGCAATTGAGGAGGTCAGCAAAAACAAGAAATAAGAGGCACTTTGAAACTTTTAAGTCAGCGCTCGACACCTATTTTTCTAAATTTTTGTGAAGCAAAAAAAAAAAAAAACACTTAAAAAGGCGAATGTCTGTACTACGAAATATTAAAAGACATTGCAAGCTTATTTCACTGTCAGATTAACATTACCATCAAAGAATTATTAGTTTTGATAAACAACAAAAAATTAATTAAAAATATGGTTTTCAACAAATATAAATTAATCAGTTTATTAAGTTAATAAACAATTAATCACATTTATTATTTGGGAGGACATGATCCAGTTAATATAATAATAATATACAAATTTCTTACCCATGAATTTGAGGATTCCTTTGAGAATAAGCCATTTGAGCTTGTGAAGGCATGGCAGCACGGTCCAGATGTATTACTGTTTGCTGTACAGCTTCCATAACAATTTTAACTACACCAAAGCTCTTGGTTTGCCACTAAAATTTAAGTCAAATATTTCAATAATTATAAGACTAATAATATTGATAAAATAAACTTAACATAAAACATATAATCTTGAAAATAATCTTAAATTCTACGCAAAAACATCATATAGGAATATGAACCATTTTATAAACTAAAATAAAATAAAAAATACTATTAAATAGAAAAAATTGAGTGGTAAATCAATTTATTTTTATTTTAAAATCAAGCATATCAATATATTAGATATAATATGTCATTCAAAAATGAATATGTACAATAATCATATTTTAAAATTAAAAAAATGAAAAATCAACAAAATAAGTATTTTTTTTATTCAAAAAAATACTTTGTCTAAAAATCTATACATTTTGAGAAAAATAAAACAAAAAATGCTATAGGAATATATTACTTATAATTTTTTTAAAGTATTTAGAAAAAATGCTTACTCTAAAAATAATAAAATTACTAAAGTGACAAGTATTTTATAACACAGATTTATTTTATGAATATTTTTATTTAATTCTATTAATTCAAAAGAAAAACTTAAGAAGATACCATTTAGAAATTCATTAAATTAACTAATAAATATGTTTGAATTTTTTTTTTTAATTAAGTGACGTCTTTTACCTATGCGTGTATACTAACAAAAGGGATTATTTATATTTTAAAATTTGAGTGAATTTGGCTACATTAGTAACTATAGTTGTGAATGTATGAAGTATTTTGTTTAAAATATAAAAGGTAACATCCTTTCAGCACAGCATAAGCTTGGTGATACGATAGATTATTTTAGATATAAAGATTTGTTTACTTTAAATATTTTATTTTTTGCAGCACTCAAGTTGTAAGTATTAAACACATTAAGTACCTAGTGTCATGAAAGTTACATAGATATTTGCGCCTCATTTATTAATATCCATATTTTAACATTTATTTCATTGGTTTATGAACATAAATTAATAGATTTTAGAAGAAAATTATAAAGATGAATATTTTATTTTAAGTTTTGATGGTTAACCTAAGACCATTCTAAGCAAAATAAGTTGTTGGTTTTGTTTTAATTTAAGTGAGACTGCATAGTTTGTCTAGATTATACAATTATCAAGGATTAATCATTTAATGAGTTTAATAAAATACTAGAATGAAAAAATATATGTGAATATTTTGACTAATTTCTTTTAAAAGCATCTAGATATAATCAGAAAAAACATGTATAATTAAATTGGATATATTATACATAAAACAAAACTAAATTTAAAATCCCTAGTTATTAACCTATTTAACCCAAAATATTTTACTAATAATTTTACTAACTATCATATTAATTATGAATCATTAATGAATAGTAATAATATTATTATTACAATTAATGATTTTCAAATAAGGAAATATAAATATAAATATAAAATACTATAGATGATATATAATAAATAGTTGATTATTTATTTTCATAATACCCACTTTAAAATCAAAAATAGCTAACCATATTTTCTTAGTTTAAATAAAAATACAAACAATTCTGAGAACAAATAGATATATTTGGTATATTGATATTTACATTATACTATAATTCAATATATTCAATTTATATATTGAAATATATTTAAATATATAAGGTAATACTAACAAAACAAATCATTCAATTTTTTTTTTCATGCAATATTTGAAATGGTCAAAACAAATAAAACCACATAGGTACCTAATTGTAAAAATGTATTTTACTTTTTATATAACTGTATGTTTTATGTTTTTATCTATTTATTATTATTATTATTATTTTTTTTTTGAGGAAGTTAACAACTATTTATAACAACTTATTAAATTATTAAATATAATTATTAACTTATTAAATACAATTTATTGCGTACCTGTTTTGGTAATATTTAATAAAATAGAATTTTCACTTTCTAGACGATTAATATTTTGTATATAATTACCAGCACTCATTCAAATTATAAAACACGCTCTACAGGTAGTACCTACTAATATTGAAAATTCCAAAAATTTGCCAAGAAGTAGTTAAGAAATTTGTTAAATTTAAAAATATGATAACCAACCATATGATGTTGATAAAAAATACTGTATGTAACATAAAACTATTCAACATTATAATCAAAAACTGAACGAATTAACAGCATTTATTATTTCATTTAAGTTTATTTGAACTTATAATAAAAAACCAAAATATATTTCGTATTAGAATAACAAAATGTATTAAGTTTCCAACGAGTATATAACCAAGTAAAAAACTATTATTGAACACATTTTAACTTAGAGTATTAAGACTATTTTTTAGAAATATGCGATAGAATGTCTAACTTAATTCATTAGTTTGGTAAATAAAACTTACTTATTATTAAATATATTTAAGTACTTTTTTTAGATCATTAAATATCCCATACAATTATCAACAGTTTTAAACAGTCATTAACAACCTAATTAATTAAAATAAAAACTAAAAATTATAAATTTATAGAACAATATTATTAAAAATATTAATTTCTTAATATAGTGATTGAATAGGTATAGATATAGCTTAAATTTAAATTAAACGAATAATACATGAATTCATAAACAAACAAAAAAAAAAAAACCTATATATCCTTAAAATAAAATAATTAATGTCTCCACATTATTTAATATTGTTACACTAAATAATGTTAATACTTATATTTGACTCATTTCAGATATTAAATTTGTAATGCTCATGACAAAATTATATACCTAGTAAAATATCTACCTTTAAATTAAATAAAATGATATATTATATTATTTATGTTATACATAAAGCATCAAAATAAACCACATTTTATTGAAAAATAGAATAAAAATAAATAAATTGTAATGAGTGAAGTATATTTGCATACAATCGAATAATCATGAATCAGATAATTATGTACCCATCAGTAATGAAAATTGAAAATTCACTTTCTCTAAAAAATAACCTTCTGTGTAGGTTATAAATGAGTTAAATAATATTGCAAAAATAAACAAACAAATAATACACATATGTGTGTATGAATAAAAATATTACAAAATTAAAATGATTTATTAACATGTGTAATAATAATAATAGGTGATATGTAATTGTTTACATTTTATAGGTTATACAAATATCTATAACTCAAATATATATATACATATCAAATACCTTGCCTAGGTCTTACAAAATTGATCAAAAAAGTACCTAAATGTAAATTAAAAAACACTTTTAAGGTGGTATTGGAGATCGAGATTTTTAGAAGTGAGTGTTTAAGGTTATAGGCACACCAGTCTCGTATTAAGTAAAAAAAAATTTAAATATGTTGAAATGTACACAGCTGCTACTACCTACTAATTTGTGGAAAAATGTTTTCGGGTAGATGGTGATATTGCGAATTGTAACAATAACTACCTATTACGATCTAAACAACTGCTGATTTTGATAACTTTTACGCAACTAAGATTACATTTTTAATACCACACATTATATAAGCATCATCGTATACGATTCATTACTGCGTATTGCGTAGGAATTAGTATTTAAAAAAATAGAAACTATTTCCATCGGGAGTGTAATCACTCAATGTTGGTCATTTTAACCGTTTTACGAGTACCTACGCGTACATCGCCCGGAAGACACCATTTGTACTATTAAAAAATTGAGACCTCAAAACGGGCCGAACCCTACGGGAATTCATAATCATACAACAATTCGTGAAAGGGTGTCCAAGTAGTTAACCCTGGACAATAAAATACCTGGTAAACTACAATTAAAATATAGGGATAAATTATTAGGTCATAATGGACGGACCACGTGAAGATAAAATATCAACGCCTATGACCAAAAAGCAATGGAGAATAAAAATGTTATAAGTAACAACAACAATATTTACTTATTATTAATTACTAAATCATCAGTTCAGTACGTCGGAAGTGTCGAAAATCTGATGGCAATGACGAGATAACAATTTCCGACCAACACATCTGCACCATTTTATTCGGATCACGCACTGTTCACTATATTATTATACTACACTATGCTCTCTACGACGCGATTGTGCGCACGCGAAAAGCATTTATCACAAAGAAATTAGTAATAACACGGCACGGTTAACGGCGGAACACGGACCAGCCACTTGACACTGCAGGTTAAAAAATCTAAAACACGAGATGAAGATTACAAAATTTTTTCTTCCTCATTTCGGCTGTTATTATTATTTTTGTAATCCGCCTACGAAAAAAAAAACTCCGCTGGGGACACGGTCGTCGCTCACCGACATCAAACGTCTCTAAACAGGTTCGGGCAAATCCAAACAGACGCTCCGGGTGAGGTAGAGTACCTCGGTCGATCCCACGGTATTCTCCACGTCTGTAGGCGGGAAGTCTGCCAATCCGTAGAAGGGGACTCCTCGATCGACGACGAAACAAAACACGATGGATTCGCCAAGTGTACAGTCTGTGCTAACTACACCATAGTTATGGTATCCGCATAACAAAGCGATACGATAAAAATCAACGTCACGACGACGACGTTCTCACAACAATAATATGTTGTGTATTTATATCGTACACATATACTTACATACACACACACGCACACACACACACACACACACACACACACACAACTGTACTAGATATGCGCACGCGCGCGCAAGCTAATTCGTAGACTTATTATATTAATAAAATACGCAATGATAACTACAGTCTACGATGGTCATAATGTACAATGTAGTGTGTACACACACTCACATAGTACCCACACACACGCTCTTCCGTGTTCTGATAAATACAACGATAACGAGTTAAATCTACAAGAATCATTTGTTAAAATGGAGAAATATTATATTATTAGTATCAACGTTAATAACATATTACTATATTTTACTATATTATTGTTACTATTAATATTAGACTTAGTATGTACTATGTATTGCTTAAGTGTGTAACACACGTTCACAAAATTAAAGGAGTAAGTGTATTATCGATGTATTCCACACTATTAGACTGCCCAAAAAACGATGTTGGGCATTAATAAAAATCAAAAATTAATTTTGTGAAAATATTATTTTATCTTTCTTTTGCTGAGTACTAAAATTATCTTGAACTTTACTCTTCTCCAACCCATCGCCCAACCCGTTATTGAGTACCTTTCGTCAACCAGTCTTTCAACATGAGATACTGTTGCATAAGCCTCGGGAATGTATTTAAATATTTTAAATACACATGTTAGAATAATACTTGGGGTAATAAAAGATTTAGTTGGAATTAGTTATATCAAATGATATCAACTAAATAATAAACGATTTGAAAATTAAACAAATTATAAATCAATTTAAATCATTTGTCTTAATCAATTTTAATTTGTATGACTTCTAAGTTACTATTTATAACCAACAGTATACTAGTATACCACAATAAACACAATAACATAACTGTATCATACTATCATCTACATTAGTCAACAAAAGCCACGTATAAAAATTCGCACTAGAAAATATGAAATGAAAACACCTAAATCTGGGATAATTATATAGATTTTGATTTATTTTGTTTCCAATCAAAAGAAAAGTGAAGATAAATAAATAAATAATAAATAAAAATGGTAGACACTCATTTTTTGAAGTTCATATTTCTACTAAAATAGAAGTATAATAATTACCTAACCTTCAATTATTAAAGGACGAAATGAATCTCATTTTTTTTATGAAAAAAGATTTAAATATTGTGTGTATCATATTACTATGTTACCGGACCTTATCTATCAGAAATAAGAGGCATCCCTGATTATTTTCATTTATGGTTAAATAAACCGTATACGTGTTAACCGGAATGTTTTTTCAGTTTAATCATATTACAACGTCACCGTCTTCACCATATTATGTTTGCTATATCATATTTGCTATTTAATTTTGTGATAATTTATTTTTATTGTTTTTTTTTGTATTTATCAAGCTGGTAACAATATGATATTATTTTCGAAAATAAGTTTACTGAATTACTATGGATTATCTCCTTTTCATTGTTCAAGTGTCCCATGTTTCGATCAATCACGATTTACGTGAAAGTAATAACGATTTTTTTTATTTAACAACTCCCACCGTCAGGCATCTATCAATGTAGGTATACACATTTACAGCGGGGGTCGTTACTGTGAATACTTATCGAATGCCTAAAACTTAATATTTTTTCATTACCATCTAGTACATAGCGTTTAGATAATTTGTTTTACGATAGATTATTGCAAAAAAAAACTCTTCTAATTGAGTCAATGATGATGCTGAAAACAAAATATTACCCTTAAGGAAAACTGTTATTAGTTATTTGAGTAATTATGTATTACTGATGTTTGTTAAGTATTACGCCAGAAAATAGCCGCTAGAATGTCATAGACCATAATATACATTACCGAATTTAATATTTTGAGACACGCTTCCAAATTGTCCAACGTCCAACTTTTCACTGCCATAGTATTATAGTGATCATATCATAATAAATATTTAGTTCATCATTTTATGATATTCTTTCCGTTTGTAAATAGTACCGTTACGTGAAGAATGAAGATACTATCAAAATTAAAACCTTGTTTAAGTAGTATGTAATGATAAAGTAAAATACAGTAAGTATTCATTATTCATATTTTCATATTATTTTTATGAAAGTACTGAATCTGTCGATCAATCATTTATTTTAGATTCTGAGTGAAGCGAAGGATCTTATGGTTTTACAATGATGTTTATTTTTATTTTTTATTTTTTATTTTTCTGTAAACACTTTTTCGTATAGAAATCCTTGTCCAAAAGTTTCGTCCAGCAACTTTTTAGATTCGAAATTGAACTGAGATGGTACTTTAGAGAAGTCATTTTTCCAAAATCTCCATAGTTTTCCAGTAATCAAGAGTAACGATCGAAAAACTGAGCAAAAACGGTAAAATCGGTAAAAATCCGCCGTAAACGAGATTTTCACTGTTCAGATTTTAGGTATTTAGTCATAAATCGAAAAGTATTGAAGCTAGAAAATTGAAAATTTTATCCAATATCAAATACATACTTTTTTATATTGGACAACATTTTCAGAACAATTATAGCACTTTTGACTTAAATATAGAACTTTTAATTTACCAAATTGTTTGAAAGTTTTTATGTAATATACCTAATTTTAAATATTTGACAAAAAGTTCTGAAAATTTAATAAGACCTTACTCATATACCTACCTAATTATCCTAACAAAAATTCAAAAACCGTGACTCAGGATTTTTTTTATACACACTTTAATAAATTATTATACGATTTTTTACGATATTGTCTGATTTCTTTTAAGTTTAATTATTTCTAATGAAATATTGAGTATTTGTTAGAAAGTTCTTAAATTTTAATACAAGTTTACTCTTATTCTAAACTATCAATACCGAAAAAATATCAATAATCGTGACTCAAGGTTTTCTTTCCAAGCATTTAAAAAATTATACAAATAACCGTAAAATACGTAAACAGTATTTAAATAATAATATATTATATTACACTTAAGCTTTGCTCAGAACCGTTTTATACTAAAGAAATGAGTCATGATTTCTTTAAAACTTAATACATTCATCACCAATATCTTGTCCGAGGACCTAAGGGACGAAGGACGAACTTGTACCACCATCATCTCACTTACCAGCTTTTTTAAAATCAAATTATTAATATAACATGTTTTTTATACCTACTTAAAAACACTGCTTAGTTTATTTATAATTTTATATAAGAATAAGTAATAAGTTCCATATTAATTATTGTACAACCTTAAAAAATAATTATGATTTAATAGTGGTTAACCTTTTTTCATAATTCTTATAATTATAAAACATCGTATTTAATATTCTTAGTAAAGCGAAGGATCTTATGGTTCATTGTTTAACAAAATTCGTTTCAAACAGCAACACTTTAATGAGATCGACCTTAGTAACTTTATCATAAATCCAAAATGTTAAAAAAAAGTCAATTTTGTGGTTAAAAAATTAATTAAGTGAGAGTCTAAATGTTGGTTGTTGGATCATAAGTGTGGATCTAGATATTTTAGCCATTCTCTAGGTTCTTCTCCGGCTTCATGAAGTCCATCAAGGCTTCTTTCAAATGTTGACAGTGGGCATTCTTGTACGACGTGTCTGTCTGTGCCTGGCTACAAGCAGAGTCTGGTAAGTCCACCATACCCCATGTATGCATGAGGTTATTGCATTTACCCTGCTCTGTCCTCACTCTGTTGAGTATAGTCCATAAGTTTTAGGTATACAATGTGGGTACAAATATTTTTAAATAAATTTGCGAACGATTACAAGCTAGCTAATAATAGAAATATTTTATGCATAACTAATGGGTATTGATATGTTTTACTAATGGAGGTAAATTAATATCTAATCTAATTTTATTTAACTCCCGTTAAAAAACTACACGGTATTCTTATGTAGACGTGTCCTTAAAAAATATCCTTGTTACAAACGTAAGATACTAATAAATTTTAGTGGATGTAGATTGTATGATTTATTTTACAAAGTGTTCTAGTATGAACAAAATAAAATATAACTAATTGCTATTTACCATTACTTTTATAATGTATACAATTAAACACCTAAAATACTGTACAATCGTTTTTAGTTTTATACTTTAATAATTATCAAACAACAGATAGATTAAAATAAATCAATTATCATGTATAGTTTATGTTGTTGGTATTTTTGCATTAATAATAAAACAAAACTGAAATTACTTAAAATACTTCAATTATATCATCATGATATTACGTGCATATGGTTTTATTAATTTTTATGAGTATCAATTTCAAAATATTAATATAAAAAATCGTAAATGAATATAGCATGAAAATGTACAATGAAAGTTAAATACTAGTATGAGATGGATTATTTTAGCAGACTCTCAAACGATTTTTAAAACTACTATGTTTTAACAGGCTTTAATGTTTATATTGGTTAAATAAGTTTTTTTACATTGAGAAAAAAATATTGAATGTCAACATTTCTCTACAGATCAGATTAGTTCATGTTTGCCGGATGGTCTAAGAGAAATGGTTTTCTCTTATTTATTATGAATTCGTTAGTTGAGCAGCATAATATAATATACTATTACTATATAAAAACACGACACCTGCTAAAGCGACGTTGTCGTAATACCCTTCACCGCTTCAGGCCGTAGGCAAGGTTACTTTGAAAATATTTGTAGGTCGCTGAAAACAAATGGCAACGTCGTTGTTTCATTATAAATATTAGCAGACTTTATTATTTTGTTCGTAAGCGCATGCGTATGTACCCATGAATATAATATATTATATTAATATATAATATAATAGACAGTAGACACATGGTTTAATAGTGTTTTTGACATTTGTGCATATTTGTCTGTTGGCTGTATGTGAATATCATAATAATAATTAATAACTAAATTGTACATAAATAATATTATTGGTATATCGGTAATTGCTTCATATTAATAGTGATTTAGTTACTATATATATATATATCCAATAATAATCGCGGCGTCATTTTGACCAGATTACACTACTATAGTCTGTTATAACTTATTAAGTTATAAGTAATAACCTATAAGTAATATCATGTTGAATTAAACTTTTAATTATATCATGCATTTTAAAGTTTTTAAATTTAAAAATGCATTTATTGAAGTGCAACACAAGAGGTATCTAATTATACAAAATAAATTTGTAGTAAAACATGTAGGTACTTATTATCTACAGCCTACAACGTAACCCTAATTAAATGCATAGATATTCAGACATAGAGTACCTACCTATTTAAAATGAAACTCTTTCACTTAAATGTATTCACGCTATCTGTAATAATGAATTGTACCTAATAATGAACTACGAAATATTTCCAAATTAAAATGCATAAATAATGTGTTGTTATAATAAAAAAATTCAATCCTTTATTTTAAATATTTGATGATGGTATGAAGTGTCAATAATAATCATTTTTAATAATTCAAGAAAATTTTAAATTCAAATAATACAAAAAATAAATCTGTTTATACTCTTGTACAGTTGTATTTATATATTATTATACGTGTTATTCAAAAGTAATTGATAATATTCAATCACTCCAGAAAAGTCGAAAATATGTTGTTGTTTATTTTAAAGAAAAATCTCAATTAGCTTTTTTTATCAATTTTTTATCTGATGTTTAATAATAATTTTTAAATTTCATGTACAAGATAACATGTACATATTGAACTATTTAACTAGTATTAAAATTATTATTTATTAGATAGGTATAAATAAATTTGTTATTTCCTATGTGATTGTCGAATTTTAATTGATGTAACTATGTATTTGATTTTTTTAAATAATCATATTCATACAGTTATTTCAAAATATTAATGAGTTTTTTAACTTCTAACGATAATCCAAAATATATTTTAAATCAAATTAATTCAAATCACATAAAGATTTGTATCCATTCGTCTTTGGATATATTTGTGAGAACGGCAACGTCGCTCTAAATCGATCGTCAAAAAGGAAACAACAGTGTATGAAGACTAAAAGGAAGGGTGAAATGTGAAACCCAACATCATAATTTTAATTTATTTTCGATTTAAGAATAGTAATTGTTTTGCTGTAATTATTTTATTCACCTAATAATTCATCTAATTATATAATTTACATGAGCAAAACATTTGTAATAAGTAAATACTTTCGATAAGTTAATTATAATAAATTATTGAAAAATGAAGGGCAACTGAAGTTCACTTATTTTATTTATTTATTTACGGAATAAATCCATTAACATTTATTGTTATTGCTATTTACTTGATTGTTGGAATTAGGGTATTAAAAAAAATGTAATAGGTAGTAACTAATAAATAATAGCTTGATTTCAAAAATTGTGATTTAGACTATAATACTATATGTAATACATAATATATTTTATATATATATATATATATATTATAATATATATATATTATTTATAGGTGATAGATACGATAATTTTTAACAAACATTCTCTATTTAATAAAATATTTACTATAATTTAATATAAACTTTAAAATTCGTATGGGGTTTTAATTATATGAATTGGTTATTGTTTATTAATATTTACTTTTAAATACAATTGAATAGTTATTGAAAAAATACAAATCATCTAGTTGATGGAAAAAGTATTGAATAAATTATATCTAATATATTATATATAAATATATTATGTACGTATTTATCAAAATAAATTACGTTTATGTTTGTGTAATTTTTGAATTTTACACAAGTGTACAAGGTTAGTATATGAAATTAATTGTAATAGAATTATAGAGAAAAATACTTTTTTTTAAATCTATTAATATAATTTTAACCCTTAGCTACACGCGTAATTTTTTTTTCATCAATTACATGTGCGGTGTATTTTATATACCAATGAAGTTTATACTGAAATCAACATGGTATTGTTTATTTGTTTACAATTACCTTTATTTACTTTTTAAAAGAACAGTATATTTGTTTTAAAATTAATTTTAACAAAATAAAAAATAAAAAAAATGTTGTAATTATTATAATGGATAAAAGAAAAAAATGTTATCTTACGCTTTTATAATTTTTGAATTATTATTATTATCTTAATCACTAAAATGTTCCCCTATCAAACATTTTTCATATTTTATTTCAGTTTGTACATGCTCTTTACATGTAAAGTTCCGGAATGTATTAGAAAAATGATGGGCATTATGACATTATCCATCAATGTAAAGCAAAAACAAATATGTACATAATTACACGCGCGGCATATTTCATTCACCAGCACAAAAATAATTTTGTTTATGCTGCTACAAGCATTGAACGACGACTGAAATAGTTTTCTATAAAGTATTATGGTTTTTCGATTATACTTATGATAAGGAAAGGTTAGATTAGAAAAATAAAGTTGGTGTATAAAAGTTGGCGAGTTAAATTAACCGTTAATAAATAATAATATTGAGTTGTTGAATAATAATAATAATAATAATACGTACTATATCATATAGGACATAGGTAGTTATGAAGTTTAAGTTAATTTAATGTAAGTAGTAACTGTATGAAACTGCTAAATAAAATCACAATGTAAAATCCTTAGGTCAATTTTAAGCAACGTATTTTAAAAAGTGGGTACCTATATCGTTTATACTTTACTATACTGCAATGTATAATTTTGTTTGTAATATATAAAATGTCTAATAGTATAAAAGAGTTCGGGTCGGGCAATGTTGTATTGCTGTCTAGTTAAAATTCGCAAATATCACCTTTTTTTTAATGTTCAACTAAAATGTCTATACGACTATACCTGATAAATAATATTTATTATAGTTGGTAAAATGTTGTAAAAATAAAATAGAATTATAGATTTATGGAAAAAGTTGGGTACAGATCAGAATAAAACCATAAAGTACATAGTAATATTGTAACACACAGTGTGTTTCCTTGTCTTAATGTTCATATATTTGGTTTTGAAGAAAATGAAACATGCAGCAGTATATGAACTTCTATAACGATCGTGTATTATTATAATGATAATTAATTGTCCTTCATCGCTGCACTTCTCGGGACAAAATATTGGTGGTGGGTGTATATGATACGAGTACCTTAAATAGACAAATTTTAGGTTAGATATACACATTAACTACTGAACTACAATTAATTACTGAAATTTCAAAGTTCGATTACTTTGAGATTTATGATCAGTGCCGTTTCTCGTTTGTTCCATCATTCTCAGCATTGAAAATTACATAAATAAAAAAATTAAATGAGAAAATGAAATAAAATGAATTCCATTAAGTAGAAATATGCCGAAAACAAAATGGTTTAAAATAATATGTATATGAAACAAAATTGATTTACATTTTAATACTCTGATAAAACCTGTATAGATATTATTACAGGACTACAAATAAAGAATATAATTTGATGAATAGATAAAATAATCCATTTAGAATGATGATGACTAAGCTATGAAATAATAAAATATATCGAAATAACCCCCGTGAAGAGTCATACCTTTATCGCGTCATCGCCTCTCGGTTCTCTACCGAGATTTAGTTATTCTTAATTTTGTCTACTACAATATAATTACTAGGACAACTGACAAGATTTAACGAGGAGCATTAGAGGAACTTATTCCGGGTCTCTAAATTTAGGGGGACCAAAAAATCATAAAACACTATCAATTTTCAAATAGTGTAAAAAGCATGAAAATTGTCTGCAAGAGTGTGAAAATAGTTCATTTTTGATAGTTAGATATTACTATGTAAAATGTAGATATTTTACTACATGCAGGTAATCATTAGTTTAGATCAGTGGTTTTCAAACTTTTTTTGAACATGGCACACTTCGCCCTTCACAAAATTTCCATGGCACACTATGACCTCTAATTTTAATACATTGAAACCTCTGAATTCCGGATACTCTCGGTAGCCGGAATATTGTCCGTTATTTAGAGGTGTCCACTGTTCAGAGGGAAAAACAAAGCAAGAGAATATGTTCCTATCCACATAAAAACGTCCACTAATCGGAGGCGTCCGGTATTCAGAGGTGTCCGTTATAAGGGAGTTTTCACTGTATTCTAAAAAATTACATTACCGATACATTTTGTTAGGGTGCAATTATCATGTGGCATAACTTATCTTAGTCGCTTTCATACTGCAAATCTTCGATTTATCAGTATACGCTTAAATATTGCGGGTTCACGACAGTCGAACGCGTCCATTTTCGTACATTACACTTATTCAATTCGATCGGTCATTTATGCAAAAAAAAAAAAAATGTTCAAAACACCGCGGCACCCAGTTTGAAAACCACTGGTTTAGATAGTATTAGACATAATTTTAGCTTGTATAACTATTGGTATTGTATTTTATTCAATAATAATATCAATATATCATTAATATTTATGAAAATATATATTTAATAAATATAAAATAGATATTCATTTAATCATTTAGTGACGAATAGGTGTATATTATTAATTATATCGGGAAAAAGGTTAAAGCGCCACAAAAAAAAAAGCTTCCTCGCTTGCTCGTTCATTCAAGCATTATAATACATTATTATTTATTATTAAAATAACAGTTATTTATTGAAATGGGTATAATTATAATTAGTATAGATTTTGTGTAGGTAATTGAGACTTTTCTGGAGCGTGGAATGTAAAATATTATTTGCCCTGGACCCTTAAATGTCTGATTCCGTTTCTAATTATTATATTGTTAATTAATCAGTTATATAACTTGATTTCCTCCTAGAGACAAATATTTTTTATTTGTCCAGCACACTACATTTCTAGAAACAATAAAAATATGTCAAAATTAAATCTCGTGCCTAAAAGTTTTAATTTTAATTTTGAATACTTTTATTGATGTATGAATATATCATATATTATTTTATGATAAATAAAATGGTTTCTCTTCGATCTCGTTTATTTTTAAATCAGTACGCTCTAAATGTATTTAACTATTTTTTTCTAATCTCAAAATTCTTTTTTATAATATACAATACATGCATTTTGAAAATGTATAAAGGTTAAGTTATTGATATCGTTATACAGGGGCGTCATTTCAATTTATGATAGGGTAGGGCATAATAATGACCGGCCCAATCACTGTAAAATTTTTAAGTACCTACACAAAAAAAACCGCTCGCTTCGCTCGCAACATTAATCAACTATGATTCAACACCTATTTTTTAGATTCTGAGTGAAGCGAAGGATCTTATGGTTTTACAATGATGTTTATTTTCTTTTTTTCTTTTTCTTTTTTTTTTTCTTTTTTTTTTTCTGTAAACACTTTTTCATATAGAAATCCTTGTCCAAAAGTTTCGTCCAGCAACTTTTTAGATTTGAAATTGAACTGAGATGGTACTTTAAAGAGGTCATTTTTCCAAAATCTCCATAGTTTTTCCAGTAATCAAGAATAACGATCGAAAAACTGAGTAAAAACGGTAAAATCGGTAAAAACCCGCCGTAAACGAGATTTTCACTGTTCAGATTTTAGGTATTTAGTCATAAATCGAAAAGTATTGAAGCTAGAAACTTGAAAATTGTATCCAATATCAAATACATACTTTTTTATATTGGACAACATTTTCAGAACAATTATAGCACTTTTGACTTAAATATAGAACTTTTAATTTACCAAATTGTTTGAAAGTTTTTATGTAATATAATTTTAAATATTAGACAAAAAGTTCTGAAAATTTAATATGACCTTACTCATATACCTACCTAATTATCCTAACAAAAGTTCAAAAATCGTGAGTCAGGATTTTTTTTTATACACACTTTAATAAATTATTATAACTCACCAAAAATTATACAAATAACCGTAAAATACGTAAACAGTATTTCAATAATAATATATTATATTACACTGAAGCTTTGCTCAGAATCGTTTTATACTAAAGAAATGAGTCATCATGTCTTTAAAACTTAATACATTCATCACCAATATCTTGTCCGAGGACCGAAGGGACGAAGGACGAACTTGTACCACCATCATCTCACTTACCAGCTTTTTATTGACATAAATTATAAACCAAAACTTCATTTACTTTTGTTAATAATTTAACATATATATTATTCATAATTATCTTCCCCCAAACAAACATATAAATATTTTTAAATACATTTTATGCTGAAAAAGACAAATATTTTTTTTTTATAACATTAACCACAGTTTCTAAATAAGATATTCATATAATATTATATTAAATTTGTCAATGTTCAATTATTGTGTATTATGTGTTCTAATGTCCCATGTGCCGGCCCATGTGAAAGAAGCAGCCGGCCCAAAGTTACTTTGAAATCTAGGGTAGGGCAAATGCATACTCCTGCCCCCCCCAAATGACGCCCCTGTCGTTATACAACTTTTAATTTTGATTATTTAAGTTACAGTGTAAATTTTATGTATGAAAGGTTCATAATAACATCATGATTACATAAATACCATGTACAAACACCATATGGACATATATGGACATATATATATATATATATATATATATATATATACTATGCACGTCTACAAATATTGTACTATTTGTACTTCATGTACAACGTAACATTGTGAGTACGTAAATTAATTTATGTGTACAATTATTAATATAAAATCTTGTAAGTATTTAAAGCTAGTTTTCACAATTTATTTAAATTGTGCCCAATTATTAACAATTCGTCAGGAAAATGTTGATTGTGAAATGACAATTTACAATAATTTTATTTATCATACGCTGCAGCTTATCAGTATGAAACTTTTACAATAATTAATATTTAATATTTCGAAATACAGACACTAAGATGACGACCATAGAGGGTTATAAAACTCAATGGTCTTGTGTTCATTATGACTTCAATGAACAAACGCACAATGCGGGCGCGTATTATTATTATTATTATTATAATGATGTAACAATTTTTTGTGTGGTAGGGACGGATGGACGTGCGGTGTGTGAAAAGGATAGAGGGTCACGTTATTTCGACGCAACTGGATTATATGAGGCATGTAAGCAATGGACAATGCGGCAACGTGGCACCCTTCTCCTCACTGCAACATCAAAACCACGACAACGGGGCTACGGGACTTCCAAAGCAACCATCGCATGGATACGCCGATGCGGCGTACGTACACAAACGCGTCGGCCTCGTCCTCCACCACCATCGACTACCGAGCGACCACGAACTCCAACTGTGTACGATCTGTAGACTTCACTCGCTCTTACACACACACACACACACACACACACACACACACACACACACACACACACACACACACACACACTAGCGCGCGCATGCGCGTACATCGACGCCGCACCAACCCAGCACGACCGTACGAACGCCACAGCGCACATCGCTCCGCTGCCCAACCGTGTTGTAGCCCGCCGCCGACTCCCACTCGCTCGTGCAGCCCACAAACCCAGTCTTGTCGCGTACAATACAAATATAATATCGGACGAGAATACTCGGGCGCGAGCACACGCTCACAGGCGAGCGCTAACTGTTATGTTGCTAAAACGATTGACGCGGCGGTGGATGACGAGGAAGGAAAAATTGCCCTCGCCAAAGGGAATGCAGTTCAATGACTGTGCGGCTGACCCGGCGCCGAGTGTAGGAACTGCGCGACCGGGATAATGCATTTTTATCGATTCGCGCGCCCCGTGTCCCCGGATTTGTTTCCCGTACCGTAAAGGTTGTTTGGGATTGAAATCGCTCGTAAACCACCATTGTCTAGTGTAACAGCCGGAGTGGACCTTGCTTGCCATCCCATATACACGGGGAGTGAATTCGACATTACGTCTTCGGTCTAGGCCATTGATTAAAACTGAACGATGCGTTCCTCCGAATTATTTGTATTTGAATATCCATTACACGTGTTATGTGCACGCGCTCTGTATCTTATTGACAAGATTGGATATTACCAAATGATAGAGTTAAAAGTCTCTGAATGAGTTACTTTTTTTTACAATTAACTTCTAACTGGAGTTAAATTATTTTCAATTATATACAGTTAAAACATTTATATTTTATCACAGTCACATGTAAATTGTTTTGTTTTTAATTCCATGGATTTAAAAATTCAAATATATTTTCTTTTGCCATACTATCATAAAAAAAATAAGGAATAAATGTCCATTTCATTCTGTATATAAGATATAACAGTGGTCGCAACCTTGTTAGTTGTTACGTAGGTACACGGGCCATAATTTGTTTCACTTTTTTATGGGGGTCGCATACAAAATTAAAGTATTAAAAAATATAATTTTAACATATCCTAATACTTATATATTTACAGGTAGCAACAATCATATTATGGGTTTAACATTGCGATTGTCCTTATTAACTAATTTTTAATATTTAATTACATTAGTAAAGAAAATTTAAAAGTTTAAAAATAATTATTAATTAATTCTTGAATGCATTTTAGTATATAAATATTAAGTTTCTAGTGTGATTTTTTAGGATGAATTTTCTCGCCAATTCGTTTATATCCGCTTTTATATTGGGTGTTGATATCTTTAAAACAGCATTAAAGTGTTCATTGCTTAATCGTGAACAAATTTATTTTTTCGAAATTTAAGTACCTATTGAGAATGTCTGCTCACAAATATATGTGCTACCGAAAGTAGTAATCACTTTTTTAATTTTTAGCAAAACTTTTAATGCCTTTTAAATCTATTTCAGAAAGACTTGAATACAATATTTTTAGGTCATTACTTTCTTTAAAAGTATTTTTAAGAATATTGTTGTTTTGTAATTCGATGACTTCCATCAGTTCCATCTGTAAATTAGATTCAACACCGTTAATCTCAACAGAAAAGGGTTTTGAAACAATGTGATTTTATTCTCTTGTATGTAAAAATCGGAAAATCGTATTGAAAATTAATTTTGTAGATTTTCAATTATATTTAAAAAATTAATTTTTGTAGTTTCCCAATGTAAAGTTGATTTGAACCATTCTAATACAATTTTACAACATATGAAATAATCCAAGTGCTGTTCATTAATATGTTTGTGTAATAATTTTAATTTGAAATGATTATATCGTCGTTGCCACGAAAAAACCTCCAATGTGCCAAATTTGCGATTTTGAGATATTGGTATCCCTGGATTCAGAAAAAATAGGCGGTCATTTTGATAAAAACTCCTATGTGTTATCTAAATCGTAGAAATAATGAAAAATAATAATCGTTTCCTCCTATGTGATACCCACCATACAACGTTTACGAAATACCTCCTATGTGATAAAAAAAATTTGGTCAAAATTACATTGGAGATATTGGCATGCAGAGTAGATGTAGTGTCGTGTATGAAATATGCACATGGGAGATTTTTTTATTATTTTTTTGTTAAATATAAAGTTTAAAGTTGTTTTGTTTTAGGTATAAGTACTTTATACGATTATGATTTATTATTAAATATTAATTTCTCAGATAACACAATATAGTTTTTTTTTTATATAAAACCATTCAAAATAGTACATTCTCTGACACCAACTTTTATTCAAAGAACCTCCTATGTAGAGTTTGGCAAAAAAAAATAATTAACATAACCTCCTATGTGATGAAATATTGACAAATTGTACAATAAACACATTAAAATTTAAATTTTTTGTCAGAATAAAAATTTATACTTTCTTACATATGTTAAATGTATTTTCATACATCATTGATGATTTGTGATTTTTTAAAATGTTTTTCGTCTCTCCTGAAAAATTAGGTTTAAGCACATTGGAGGTTTTTTCGTGGCAACGACGATATGTTTGAATACATACCTGACAACAATTTGTCTTTACCTAGCAGTTTCGAATTCAGTTCATTTAATAAAGTCGTTATATCAGTTAAAAATTCCAGATTAAGAACTCACTTTTCATTTGATAATTTTGGTATATTTTTACCTTTTTATGACATAAAAATATTTATTTCACTTCGTAAAATAAAAAACCGTTTCAAAACCACTAGATATAGATCTACACAAAATGTAGATTCTACAGTGTCGATTGTTGAAGATTATATTTGTATAGTTTGAATACTATTGGCGTAGTGACATACCTATAGTTTGTAGTAAATACTTGGAAATAGACTAGAGTTATCATTTTTTATTTGGCAAAAACTGGAACAAACTTCTTTTCATTTTTTTTTTTTTTTTTTTTTTTTTTTTATTGTTTTATTGATTTTCCGATTATGCAATATAATTTTAACACACATTATATAGATAAAAATTGATAATATTTGAAGCTATAAAAATCAAAGAACATATATATATATATATATATATATATATATATATATATATATATATATATATATATATATAATAAAATATAAAATTTTTAATCTGTGTCTGATGTGTTCTTCGTCGGCAGAAGGGTCTGAGTTGTTTGATACTTGGCTGAACTGTGTACTTTTTGAAGCAATGTTTTGTTGGCATGACGTATTGACTCATGAAATTGACAAGACACGTAATCAAAACTTGTATTAATTAGTAATTAGTAATTACTAATGAAACCTCAACTGTAATTATATTTAATTTATTTCGTGATTTGGTCCATATGCTATTCATTCATTGAAACACACGTTCCACACCTGCATTTATGTCAGGTAATGAGAAAGAATATTCAACGACAATTAATCAACAACTGTATCTTGTATGTTTTTTCATAATTATCTTAGATCTTACTCGTTACCTTTATCCATCAAATGTCTAATGAAAGACATTCATACATTATTGAAGTCTCATTCCGGGACATTCCATTAAATAATATTGTTTTATTTAAAATAATATTATAATTATTTAAATTTTTACAAGATTCGTTAACATATTCTCACCAGTGGCGTCATTTGGGGGGGGGGGGCAACTCATACATTTTCCACAGTCTAGTGTTTAGCTGCTCAGTCTCAGTCTCTCAAGTTGGTACATATGAAAAATATATAATATACAAAAAAAAAAAAATAATAATTATAATAATAATAAAACCATTAAACCTGTAGAAAATAAATTATGAATACAATTATTGATTATATTATTGTCTATATTTAAATGATAAAATTGAGATAACGGGAGACGGGCACTCACATATTGACATACCCAAATGCTAAATCGGTACACTGTACTAAGTACAAAACGTCGTTATTTTTAGACTAATACCTTAGTGGACTAGTTTAGTCTATAAATATTATAGTCGTTACAATTCCACCCATAAGAAAAGATATTTTCATATTATTATCATTTTGTATACAAACATTGATTAAATAATAAATATTATTCAATCTATTTTAGTGCAGCCGAATAATCGGAGTAGTCATAATATTATGACGAATACGAATGAAGATTATGAATAATACTTTTTTACCCCTTATGAACATAATTGAACAGTTATATAATACATTTTAGTCGGCATAAAAAAAAGTTCAGTCGGCTTATCAGTAAATGGTCGCCCTAGTCTAGAAAAAACTGAAATGACGCCACTAATTCTCACCAATTTTATAGTCATGTGACACACGTACGATACATAGCACTTAAACGCGCGTAACATCATGTTTATTTTTATATTGGTACATATCAATTCTACCATTCTTTATGATATTGTAATATATGGGTTAGTGTTAAGAATTAAAATAATGGTGTCCGGTTTTAAAACTTTCATTAGTTGGCAACTCTATCATAGACTGTTGAAGTATTTAATGGTACTATTTTTGGATAGTGGATTATTTTATATTTAATGTTATTATTTGTCACGTTTGTTTAAATAATTATTGAGTTATTTTATTATTACCTATTTAATATTTATTAAATAACACGTAATAACACACCTTAAGTTAATATTTTAATACTGAATTTGACTATTAAAATTTTATTTAGTATTTAGAGTATAATAATCTGAAATATTAAAAAATGTTTACCACCACTTTGAAAAAAGGTATGAACATTTTTGTATTCAATAACAGCATCATTTGGAAATGGACCCAACTAATGCAACATCCTACAAATGATAATGTACCTAATAACTAATATCTTTCAACTGTACCAATACCAGTGTTACGCAGCGCTCTATTCATCCATCACCATTCATCTCCATTGTTAATTCAATTTCATCAGAGACTAGAGAGGTGATATCGACAGTGAGCCAGATAACAATTGAAACTCAAGGGCGTCAAAATTATGACTGTTTCGGTTTGACTTATAATTATTAATTATAATCTCTCAGAATTATTTTTTCAGTACCGTAATTATTATCAATGTATCAATGTATTAAATGTTCGCAATGTGAGTCTGGAAAAAATAGGGCATTATAATATGTTAATTAAATTAAGAGAAAATATTTTTTTCTACAATTAATAGTTACATAAATGTATGAAGGTTGATTTGTATAAACTAATTATTAATCCATCTATTATGATGTAGTTGCATCAATTTAGATTTATTTGTAACATAGATCGTTCTTAATACTTATTAAAACACTAATTTCCTTTATTATTATGGTATAGATTAGTTTGCATGTCTGTATAAGTGTTTTTCAATTAGAATAAGTCAATATACTTAATTTTTTCAGTAACAAATCTAACAAAAAAAGTATCTACATTTTTTTCGCACCATAGGTATCAGGTATTCTTTGCTCTTTGAACAAGATAAGAGTGATGGATATATAGAATTTTAAAGAAATTGTAGATCATTTCTTTAGTTTAACGATTCTGAGCAAAGATTCAGTGTGAAAAAATGTTTACCTTTGCATAATTAACCATTTTTATTAGTTATTTTTATTTTTATTAGTTTATTTATATGTTTTTTGTTATCAAACCTATTTTAAGTTTACTTGTTTGACAAATGAGAAATTACTTTGTATCAATATATTATAAAACATGTTGTTCTTTCTGTATCCAAAGTTTTATGATGATTGAATTATCCATTGAATTCACCAATTATATAAATTATAATAATCGTTGAAAAGTGTGGTTCAATACCTCTAAATTAGAAAATGTCTTCAACTTAATACGGAAAGCTGTGTCTAGTTTTAGACCCAGAAACATTGCTGCAATCACAATTCACAAACACATTTCACATTTCCCTCTTGGTCTCAAATAAAGAAAGTATTCTAATATCGGCAAAAAATATTAGCAAAACTTCAGTTAAGAGACTAAAATAGTTAAATCAATTAAAGATTATTCTATTACTAGGTATTCCAAAACTAATATTCATATACTTTCAAATTTCATTAACCAACCAAAGTTGACCAAATCGTAACTATGTATAAAACTCATTATTACCTATAAACCATACATTTCATAACTTATCTCAGTATCTAAAGAATAATATGAGTACAATTTAAGTTTTAACAAGTACCTATACTAATAATAGATTATATTCTTTAAGGAAATGTCAATCATGATTATTAGGGTTCGGATTTTATAGCACCAAAAAGTACTAAAATATGCGCTATAATATGACCAAAAAATCCTTAAAATATGCGCTATAATATGCCCAAAAATATCAATAATAGCAACAAAAAAACAATTTTTTTTGAAATTATCATCTATTACTGGTGGTTTATATTTTTATCTTTTGAATTAATACTATTACTTAGAGAAAATTGTAAAATCTAAACAATAATGAAATATATATTAATGAAACAGATTAAAAGGCATAAAATGTATAATATTCGGTATTTCCGAGCTTCTTAAAAATAGTCTAATGTGCTTAATATTGTATACCTACAACTATAATATTATTTATAAATTGATTACGAAACAAAAATGCTGCAATTTTTCTTATGAACTCGCATAAATGAATAATAATTTCTTCTCGATATAAACGATATTTATGAAAACTACTAAATAAAGCATTATGTAAGAAAAATAGTACCAACACTTTAAAAATAGCACTAAAAATCTAAAATGCATCAAATATGCAAAAAATAGCAAAATAAAATGTCATATTTAGAGTCCCTGGGGTACAAAACAAATTTATAGCCCACCCTGCTATTTTTATCTGTTTTCTAAAATAATTAGCAAATGCTATAAAATCCATACCCTGATGATTATTATACCATGATGATGGTGTTTAAAAAAATATTCAAACTTCAGAGACAAAATGAGTATGATGTGATTTTGCAATACTTACTAAAGTATTTGTGAGTCATATTTATGAACTTTCATACCTACTTTTTTAATGAAATAGTAATAAATCATGGTATACTTTTAGTGAGAAAATGGAAGATATATCTCCCTCACAGTATTATAAAGCATACAAAATGACATCGATAATATTTAATCAATTAATATAAAAGCTAGTAATAGATAGTGAATGAAAGTAATTCTTCAGAATAGTTAATTATCAATCCAAGTTAGCATATACTAACTTTTAAAATGTATTAAGTTAAAATTATATTATTTAACCTTAGTGTGGTATTGAGTGTTATTAATTAATGTATAAAATATTAATTATTTAAGAACTATAAATTTAGGATTTGAGGGAAAAAAATTAAACAGTCTAGGGATATTGTTAATGGTGGAGGGGAACACATAATAAACAATTGCAAATAAAAATCACATGTTTATCTAAACCAGGTATCATAAAATAACACTATATATATATATATATATATATATATATATATATATATATATATATATATATATATATGTATAAATGTACAAAAGTTTATATGCAAGGAAAATGTTTGAAATGTTACCTTTCTAAAATGATTCAATGCAGTTATAAAACTATTCATAAATATGTATTCATATTTTATTCTTAAAGAATGTTTTCACAAGATTTATAAAATTGCATTTTTCACAATTATTTTTACAATGCAACAGTTACTACTATTTGCGCATTCAATTCAAATTCTATAATCTCAAGGAACAAATTATATTTTTTAAATATCATCACTTAGCAGTTAGATAATTTAAATGTTTAAAATCAATCAACTAAAAGTATATATGTAATATAAACTTAATTTTGAAATATTTGAGTATTTTTGTTTATTAAAGATAAAAATAAAAGACATATTATGCAAGTTTACTGTTGCACACACTTTCCCAATAAGAAGAATTAATGATGACATTTTTAAGAAATGCTTTCCCAAAAATAGTTACTTTTTGTCGTATTATTAATACATTGGATAAATCCTTAAATATAAGATTTTCTATTTGAGATAGCTTATACACATTTAACACTGTCTACTTTTATTTTGATGTAATGATAATTTATTTTATTTTATTATAAAGGGGAAAATATTTGGAAATTATAACTTCCATCATTTTTATATTACAACGAAAAATATTTTTCCACAGATATTCCAATTTATAAATAATAAAATTACCTATGTTCAAAAGTACTCGGGTACAAAATTAAAAAAATATAACAATATTGCAGTGATTACTAAAAAATACTTTAATTAATTTTATATTCAAACAGCAAAAGAAAATTATTGATATATTTTATTATACAAATAATTTCATATAATATTATGATTAACAAAATTTACTAGAACAAATAAGTAAAATTAATTGACTAATTAAAATAAAGTTAATTTATGTATGAGAATTAAGTGTTATGAGCTTAATATTGGTTGACAAGCTAAAAGCATTCTCTTTCTTGCTCTTTTAAAGCTTGCCATTACATTGTTTACACTTTTTACCAGTGTCTGAGCAGAAACAATATCACCATTGTTTGTATTATTACTATTTCCAATATTTTCACAACATTGTTTTAAGTTACAAAAAGTTATATCTAATGTACCTCTTTCTTCTATTTCCATTCCAAACTTACTAAACAATTTATCCTAAAAGGTTTATGAATGCATAGTTATTATAAAGTTAAATTAAAAACAATTTTATTTTTAAAATATTACTTACATTGAAATTGGTAGGTATACTAGTATAATTAGATTCAGATAACTTTACTGATCCACCTATAAAATATCTACGTAAATCATCAACACAACTTCTAGTTTTAGGTAGCCATGCTTCTAATTTAATATTTTTTTTATATGATGTTGGAGTAGACCATTTTGGAATTTGATATGATGAATATCCTTCAACACGTTCCTTATTCCAAAAATCAATTGAATATATAACAAATGTTATAAATGCAGAGTTGATATGTTTATCTACAGAAAAAAATGTATAGAACATAATAATTAATTAAAAATTTAAATAATAAAATTTAAAAAACTAAACCTGAAGAATGATCAAATGTTTTAGGTATTATTAGAGAAACATTGAATAAATATGAAAATATTGATGTCATATGATTATTTCGACGACATGTATGGGTAGTTCCTTGAAGAGAATTAGTATTTGCACATGTCCATCCTGTTTAAGATAATACATATTATTCTGAGTAAATCAGTTAACATAATATCTTAATCTAAAAAACTGATCTGAAAGTATATCAGGGTAAGAATCAAGCACCATTTCAAAATCTAAACATTCATCAGTTTTCTTTTGAACAAGTCGAGAATTTTAAATACTTAGGTGCTAACATAAATCACAAAAATAATATGTATAACAAGATTAAATGTAGAAATTCGAGGGTATCATGCAATGAATAAAATGTTCATGTCAAAACTTCTTTCAAGAGACACAAAGAAAAAAAACTATACATTGCCTAATTGCGTCCTATTGTCATGTAGAGGTGTGAAACATGGTCCATGACGCATGGTGACGAGAACAAGTTAATGAATTTCAAAGGAAAGTACTTAGAAAAATATATGGGCCTGTGTTAAATCCCATTACTGATTTATACGAGCGAAGAAAAAATGCAGACTCAAACAGACTATATAATAATATTCCAAAACTACAAGATTTGTTGAGGTCAAAAAGACTCGAATGAGCTGGTAATGTATGGCGTGCAGAGGGTAGATTAATTAGACAGGCTCTCATGAACAAGCCAAATAAATAATAACCCATGGGAAGACCACAACAACATTGGATGGATCGAGTATTGAGGATGCAGAAGATCAAGAAGTTTAGAGAGCTCTGGTAGAAGCTGCAAAGTGCCTGAATGGCACACGAAGCAAAAATAAAAAAAAGTATACCAGAAAAAGAAATGATATAAATCAATTAGTAATTACTAATTTATCTTAAATAAATAAAATATAAAATGTGATCATAAACAATAATAATAAAAAAAAAAAAAAATGGATTAAATGTGATTAAAATTAAAAATTACCAAAATCATAATTCATGGATAACTAAATTTGTTTTTTTACCTGAAGGAAGATCAATGTAATAACGAATGAATAAATTATCATATTCGAATCCATTAGCTGATTTTATTTCAGCAAATATATCTAAAGTGTCAGATTTCGGAACATAAAAATCATTATTTTCTAACTTAAGTAGATGGAACTAAAAACAAAATTATTAAAATAGAAAATGTTCACATAACATATTATAAATGTTCAAAGATCATCAATTATGCTTATATTTACGGTATCAGCTATTAGTTCTAGAGAATCATTTGAAAGATTTTCTACCCAAAATCTGTATTCAAAACATGAATCCTTAACAGTACTGATTGGAAGAATATATCCTGCACAATTTTTGTAGGTGAAATCAGGAAACACTGTCAGTATGCGGCTGTTTGAATTCCAATACAATGAAACTAGTACTAGATTATTTTCTTCGTTTTCTTCACTAAACATATTATTAACAAATTATTTAATTAAAATATAAATTATAAAATATATTAACTAGTTAATGCATTTTTTAATTGAGAAAAAATAATAAAGTTGTACTGAATTATAATTTAGTTGATAACTTTTAAAATTAAACTTAATTTAGTTAATGAAAAGTGGTAATTTAGAGGTTACAAAAAGGGTTCATTACATAAGGCATCTCAATATGTTACATATAAGAGACCTCCAAATTAGTAACCTTAACTTTATTAAAACAATATTTTGTCTGAGTGTAATAATGAAATTACTTATTTGTTGAACTATTAATATTAGACTTAAATATTTCATATAACTTAGAAAAAATATTTATTTTTACTACCTATATAATAGATTCTCATTATTACACTCAATATTTTAATATCAATAATTCAATATAAAATTAATTTATTTTCATTTTATCGAGTGTATGAATAATATCAGAGTTACTTAAGTAACTAAAAATGTTAGTAAAAAAAAAAAAGCTAAATGTTGAGATGTTCTCTTGAGGCTACTTCTGATATAGATAAATAGTGAATTACATTTTTTTTTTTAAAGTAATAAAATATGAAATCAAAATCAAAATTTTAAGTATTCAAATTAATTTAAGATTTTCAATATTTTAATCTCAATTTTCATTCTATTTTTTTTTTTGAGATTCATTATAATGAAAGTTATTTGTACTAAGTACTAATTTATTTAATGAGTACAATAGAACTGATGTTTTAAATTAGAGCATGGACATTTGGCTATTTAATAACTAGTTACACCAATGGTTATGAAACAAATTTTTCAGATAATTTATTTATTCGGAAAATAGTATTTTTATTTCATTTTAAGGATCTAAAATTTAAAACATTATTCAATTTACTACTAATATCAATACGCCAAATAATATTATTTATAAGTATTACAAATATTTTACACATCAAATAAGATATAATTATAGATATATAAGTATAAATAAACAAAAATAGGTGCATTGTAATATTTTGAAAGATACATTTCTATGAATTAATTACATTATATTATTATGTTTGATAAATATATTCTACTTGATTACCTATTATTTCCAAGATCAAGAAAAACATGCATTATTTGTTTTAAATACGGTAGTCTATTTTGAAGTTTTAAAATATCCAATGGTGAATCATCTATAATGTTTTTAGTAAAAAAATTTACATTTTTTGCATAATTTTTTAAGAAACTAATTTTCTTAAATGATTCCAGGAGTACATGATCACAAACCACATTGTCATGTAAAAGTTGTCGATGGTTCTAAAATACAATTTTAAGTGTAATTACATTATATGTAAATAATTAATATTCTTCAAACATTATTATCTTACATTTTGTTGATTAAATTCAGTTTTTAAATGACTATCCAAAAGTTTTCCTTCAATTGAAGAAGATGTTTCTTCAAAATCATTCTGATCCTGTGGTTCTTCTGTGGTTTTTTCCATCCAATGAAATATTTTTTCAATTCTTTTAGTATATTTTTTTTCAATTTCAGTATTTTTATGATGAAATGAAGTACGAGATAATTCTAAACACACCCTGAATATAAAAAATAAAATAATTCAATATATCAAATGATTTATTGAATATTCAGTTTATAAAATATTAATTTCACTTGCATATTAGGTATCTGTAAATAATAAACAAAAAAAAAATAATGTATATAAAATGTTTGTTTTTCATTTTCAACAGTAATTTAAACTATTAATTATTATGGATTGATTCTACATATCAGGTGACTAATTATTTAATTAAAAGGGGTACAGTTCTTGAAGATGTACAGTAAGATAAAACTATTTCAATATTCATACATACATTTTAATTTGAGTAACATAATTTAATAAACATTAATTAAAATTAGGTACCTGAACTTGAAGTGTTCTATTGATCCTTCACACCTATAGCTACCAGCATCATAATCTATATCATCTTTATTTGACATTTTTATTTTAATTTATAAAATAATATTTTAATTAAATAATACTGTAAATAATAAATATTAATATAATTTAATAATTTATACAATTAATACATTTAATTGATAGCATTACATATTTAATATAATTTTTAAAATTTTAATTTCAATTAGTTCTAATATATATAGGTATCTATAAATATATATGGTTGCAACAATCATTAAAACTTCAGGATAAAATTAAAGTTTCTTAAGAACATAATTTTATGATTTCATGATGACTGGAACATTTTAAATATAATATTTTGATACATTTAGATAATGAATAATATTAACATTAGTCAATTATCATTAAACGAGAACAATGAACATAAAAAATATGTTATGTCTAATGTTTATAACTTGTTGTAATCACCCAATATTTTAGAAATACAATGTTTAGTGTACACAATTTGTAATAATTAATATTTACTTATTAGTTAATTGTTATTTCAGATTTCACTATTTCAGGGAGTCAGATGCATGGGGCTACGGTTTGTTTATTATTTGATCAGTTGAATGTTCAGAATGTTGATCTATAATAAAATTGTAATTTAATTGATACATAGAATGTCTTTGTTATCTCCGGATAAAATAAATTTAAACATTTTATTAATTCTCCATTTTTATAAGTTATAAAATGTTTGTAACCTCTTTGATATAAACATCTCAATGTATGACGCATGCGCCTACCTATGTATCCACTGAGCTCTAAATGACGCTTCATCGTCCACCTTCCGCCATCTTGCTACCTTTTAAGTTTTATTTGGTGCATACTTCATAATTCATACATCTTTAAATCTTATGTGAGTTATTGTATATTTTATAATTAGTTTATGTTTTTACCAATTGAGTTATATTTTTCTTAATTTGTTAATTTTTCTGTCAAAGATCCATTAGGTATGTTTTACATTATATTATGATTTACAATAATTGAATTATTTTTCCGTGTCATGTGTTTAATCGAATTCGGATATTGGTGTATCTTGAAATGTTTTGATTTTTAGTATCAAAAACTTAAATACTTTTCTATACTCTAGCGCTTATTCATATAGTCCAATCCTTAGTATCGTTTGATTTTATCTTTAATCTACCTAGTTTATTGAAATGTAAAATAAAATTTAACACTTAGGTATTCCTTATAATTAACTATTAACTTTTCCAAGTATTTTGTGGTAATAGAATCTCGGTGTATTCATTATTAATACTAATGCAATATTTACAATGTGTCGTATATTAATTTATATACATATATTGAATTAATACTATATATTCTTTTGTCTATTCATATCTCATAAGTTATACTAATGTTTTATATATAACTTCTGTTATTTTATTTTGGTTACTGTAGTTCCAGTTTATTATAATTTTGTGCTAAAAAAAAATAGACTAAATATTTCTATACTTGGTCATGACTACTAACGAAGTTCTATGCCATGTTTAATTGATAAATAGTTGTTGTTAGGTTTGTAAAATATAGGTAATAAATATTTTTTCTTCAGTATATTAATATTCAGTATCTTAATTTTTGATTTTTTTTTTTTAACCAACTTGTGATGTAGATTTATAGATTAACATCTGGGTTTTAATTTGTATTTGACATTATTTTTGAAAGAGTAAATAAAAAAAGATAAAAAATGTTTTTAGGTTAAGGTCTTAAACTTTTACATCTAACTTTATGTTTTATTTAACATTGATTAATTCATAGCTTAATATTGCTTTCAATGAAATTAATCATTCATTTTAGCTCTTGAATTATTTTTTAATTCTGTGTGAACAAAAATAAATCTTTATTGTGCTATGTTAGTTAGCTACTCAGTTAACTAAATATTTGTTGAAATACCATGATCAATACAATTTTAATTATCTCTGTATACAATGTAGTTTGTATACTTAGATTTGTTTTTTATTATTGATGCTTTAAACTTAACATTTTTAATATTAATGATTTTCTTTACTCTGCCAATTTTAATTATCTAAAGTACTTAATGATATATTTTATTGTACCACAATTATTATATATCTAATTGCTTAAAATCTTTCGAATCCTAATGACACCCGTCGGCACCACCAGTTGCTTAAATAAAAGCTCGTTAAAAAAAAATGTAATCTATTTGTTTATTACATAAATAAATTATAATTTTGGCTTAAATTTAAATTAAATCAAATTTTCGGTAGTTTTATGTGTTATTTAATGTTTTGTTAGAGAAAAAAAATTGTTGAATATCAAGATTATTTATAAATCTAATTCAAGTAAAGATTCAAGTATATTGATAGATATGTCCTTAAATGTAGGTATATGATTGATGTTAATAATTGTTTTTGATTAATTTAATATTCATATATTTTAGTATACCTAAGTTAAAATGTATATGTGGTGCACATTTGATAATGTAAGGTTTATCCTATGCTATGTAGAAATAATTTAATTTTTTTTACAAATTTGAAGTTACCCTAGATATTTTATTTTTTACATCTTTATGTGTATTGTTCTTATCTTGGTTCTTTTTTCAAACAGTTCTAATTTTTTTTAAATTTATTTTATTAATGGTAACATATTATTAATATTAAATAATGAGCTGTTATATGTTTGTGCTCTTTTTATGTTATATATCATTCTCAATATCCTAATATTATCTAAATCTTTCAAAAATTAGTATTTTATTTACTATTTAGTACTTATTTTCTGAATCAACTTTTTAAACATTCAGTTCATTAACTTCTTGTTTATGTTTATTATAATTATTAATTAATATATGCATTATGTATATTTTTATCATTTGTTTAACCACTATAATTTAATTAATGAATGTTACACTATAGATAATAACCTGATAGATGTTATTAGAATTGATGTTCCAATAAATTTTCTGTACTCATGAGCTTAGGTACTAATGTTGTGATTCTTTCTATATTGGATATTCTGTTAATCTTGTAATATGTTTATTAAAAAAGTTTCTTCTAAGTGAAACATTATTTTTGTGTTCTTATTAGGTTACTGGTAAAATGCTTTAAGCAGATATTATGTAAATTTTATGAGTTAACGAGTTGGTATTTTATAATCCAAATATTTTTTTCTGATTTATAAAACAATAAATATTGTTAAATATATGTTAAGTATATGTTTAATGCAGTTTATTTTTAATACATTTTGTTTATTACCATCAGGTGACTCAAAGTATAACTTCTTTTCTTTGTGATTAAAAACAAAATAAAAATCTTACATAGACAAGCTATAACTTATGATAAACTTGCAATTGAAATAAAAACATCTATCGGATGTTGAAATTACCTTAATTATATAAAAAAAAAAAATTATGTTTTATTATTTTATAATAAGTACATCAATCTAATATATATATATAATAATAATAATAATAATTTCTACTATTTCATAATATTTTTACTGTAGCAAACCAAAAAACTTAATTTGTAGTATTATAAAATTTGGATTACGATGTATAAAATGTTCATATTTTTTTTTTAATTCAACCATTAACCTACATTTTAAATTATCTTTTTTATGTATCTATTTTATGTCTTACGTTTGGATTGCAATAGCATTTACCTATGTATTTGTTATTAATTTTATTTGTAGAATAGGTTTTGAAAACTGTAATATAGTTAACATTATATATAATATAAATATTTTGCCTGTAAACAAACTCATAATAAGAATTTTGTGATGGCAAAATTTTACCTATTTAGTGTCATTTATAATCTATGATGTACATACGGTGGTTGTTATCAGGAGCTGGGTAATCCAGTTGTAGAAGTACTATCTAAACATTTGGTGACTGATCTAAAGTGGTCAGAATGAGTAATGGAACTAGGGTGTTTGTCGGCGGCCTGTCTCATCGCGTTCGCGAGAGGGATCTTGAGAGATTTTTCCAGAAAATTGGCAGGGTCAAGGATATTGCTATGAAGAATGGATATGCTTTTGTGGTAAGTGTACAATTTTTTTAAATTTATTTTCAGCATGGGGAGTGGTTCGAGAATATATATTGGCCGTTTGCCTTATGGAGTGCGAGAAAGGGATATAGAAAGGTTTTTCAGGGGATTTGGCCGTATTAGAGAAATTTTACTTAAAAATGGATATGGATTTGTTGTAAGTACTAAATAATTTTGAGTGTTCTGAAATAAATGACTAATATGTACTAATATGTGTGATTATTTAATGATACTTCATTATAATGTATTTAATGCTTGCTTACATTTTGCTTGTATATTTATTTTTTAGGAGTTTGATGATTATCGTGATGCTGATGATGCAGTATATGAATTAAATGGCCGCGAACTTAATGGAGAGAGGTGTGTACAATTAACGTATATATTGTGTAACTCTTAATTAATTTTATTAATTCAAATAATCTATGTGTGGTTAATTTCAAGTAATTCAAGGTAAATGCTCAGGATTTTGGATATCTTGTGATTATTCTAATATAAATATTCGTAAATTTGGTATTCAGTAATTTAAAGTATACCAGTTGCCAACATAATATGACAATTTGTTGTTTCATTGCTCCATCTCTTAAAGATTCAAAGTTTCTTCATCAAATGTATATTTTTAAATACCTTTCAGTAATTATTAAACTATTATGTTTACATTTATCTTATTTTCGTTCCCAATCACTATCAAATTATTTTATGTAGTATCATTTATTATAAATGACTTAGATAGCTCACTGCAGTATAAAATATGTTGCTCGAGAAATTATTTCCGATAAGGGCGATAAGACATTTTATCTATAATAAAGTATAATATTATTTCTTAATGCCGGCGTCAACAACCAGTGTCAGCAATGTCGTTGACCGCCATTTCCCTTCATACTGGACCTGTACTCCAATATTTTCATGTCACACGTGATGATACATCAATCGACCGCAGAGGGGGACCAACAGGCAACATGCTGCAAGTGCTGTCTGCAAATTATTTTAATTTTAATTAAAAATTGTATTTCCATAACTTCTGCCCTAAATCCTAATTATTATCATCGATCGATATAACTACAGTGTCTTGTGGTAAAACGAAAAAAAATACCTAGTTTCAATAGTTAAATTATAATTCTAGTTTGAATTATAAACTTGAAATTATTTTCAAACATACAATTATCCCTCATCACAAAGACTTAGTACCTTTAAAAGCATTCATTTCAACACTTACTCAAAAATGAAATATTCACCTTAAAAATATTTATCATAAATAATACTCAATTTTTAATTTATTGTCAAATGTTAATTTTTTAAGATACATACCTAGGAAAATCCAAAAAATATGTTTACTCATCTAATACCAGCATATACATAAATCGAACAATATAGTGTGCTCTTGTAGTCAATTTATATTTAAATTAAAATAATCAAATACTTGAATATTTTTACATAGGTTGAAATTGAAACTATAAACAAAGTATGTACTTTGTGCCATAGGGTATTCTTATTTCTTTGGTCTCTGACCAAGTTAATGGGGATGGGTGAATAAATTTTAAAGAAATGATATATCATTTCTTAAGTTAAATAATTTCTAAGCAATGTTTCAGAATTAAAACATACCGTTTGGATGGACTTATTTCTTCAAATAAATATGTATAGTTGAAAATTGACGTAACAACTGTTAATTACATAATAATTGTAGAATAAATCAATTAAACACTTATAAAAAGAAATTCTGTGTTGAGATTTTTTCAATTTTTTCAGTATCGTTAGTGAAGTATATGAGTAAAGTCAAATAAAATTTTCAAAAGATTTCATCAAATATTAAAAATCAGGATTGCCACAGACCTGGGAAAATCAGGGAATTATTTTTCAAGCAAGAAAAACAGAGAAAAATTTGTGAATTTAACAAACACCGTTATACATTTCTTATTCTGTTTAATAATTGTATTTTATGACAAAAATTAAAAAAAAAAAAACGTACTGAAAATAACTTGGTATTTTAGATTCGGGTGTATTTATATTAGAAATATATGTATATTATTTTACGTGAATACTTATTACGTATTATCATAGATATTAAAGTTTAATATCTATGCGTATTATTCAGAAGCCTGCGAGAGTGCGAGACGACAGTGTAGCCCCTACCTCAGTTACTGGTGCTCGCATAGCCTCGCGAAAGATAAGAATTAGGTAATAGCTAAAAATAAGTTTCATTGAATTATTTATTGTAGAATACCTATTTACGAATATTATTTTCATGTATATAAAAATAATTATATGTCGAACACCGCATAAAAAATTGTTTTAATAAAATATTTAACAATATTAGTTGATTTTAATATTTTCTGGGTTTATAATTCAAAATTTTTTTTAAAACTATTTAACCTTTCAGGAAAACCCAGAAAAGTCAGGGAATTTAAAAATTAAAAATTTGTGGCAACCCTGAATATATACTGTTCATGAATTTTTTGTTTTTTGACTAATTATTGGAAGGTTTTTTTTCCAAAATAATCTAAAGATTTTTTTGTTTGACAATGAAGACAATTGATTTTGTCCAAAAATTCAAAACTTCTTGTTCTATCTTTATTCAAAGTTTCATTATGTTTGGATTGACTATAAATTATAGAATATAAATAAATATATATATAAAAAATTTCTACTTACATATATATTGTGCAAAAAGTGACCATGTGCAAAAATTTACCAAGTGAATACGTAATTATGGTAAGTATATATATATATTAATAAGTAACCAAGTATACTATTGCGGTTTCACTAGTACGAAATTCATAAACATTGGTTAAATTTTCGATTTTTAAAGAAGTAGTCAACTTCAAAAATGACATTACTCAAAACATTAAAAAAACACTTGGTCACTTTTTGCACGAGGGCGACGATATGTATCATACATATCTGTTATAATTACTTATTTAATTGGTCTGTCCAATCATAATGAAACTATGTATTCATAGTTACAACTGGTAGCACAACAAGATTTATATCTTTTGGTTGAAAAAAAAGGTCTTCATCATAAATAATAAATCTTACTACATCATCATAAAACATTAAAACTAAACAATTTTGAAAACAAAACCTATTGATAACAAGGTGAAAAAAATTATTTAAAAGGTATATTTGAATCCTGAAGGTTTGAATCATTTAACTATTTTAATGATCTATCATTTTTTTTAAATTAAAACATCCATACCCTTTAACTTATTGAAGATTAAGAATACACCTTGTGGCAAAATCGTACTTTTTATTTATTCAGTTATATTTGTAGGTACTTCTACTGAGGCATCATGCAATTTTTTATTTTTTTTTTGCTTTTTATGGCTGATAAATCAGATACAGGTTATAGGTTGCAGTGAAAAATTAATAGTAAATAAAAGTGGGTTGTGAGTAAAAAAAGTTGAAGATCACATTGTATCTACTATTATTGTTTAAAAAAATGTGTCATAGATTTGAAAATAGTAGAAATAAATGTATCAAAGTCACTCGTGGTGTGGGTTGTATGTATTAATGAAATTGACACCCAAAAGAAATATTTAAATTTCTATTTCAATACGTTTGGATTTTAATCGAACAAAGAATTAAAAATATTTATATCTTTATCTTTTATGTGTACTTCATTAGTAGTATGTAAATTAATTGGAAAGTCAGTAGTTACCAACTCCTAATATAATGTAGATTTTGAAGTTCTGTTTTTTAACATAATATGTGACATAGCCCATATTTTACCAGGGTTAAAAAAAATCCAGAATTCAAAAACCGCCAAAAAAATTAATTAATTTTGAAAAAATAATTTGAAAATTTTCAAAAATAGCCTCTTTGTAGAATTACTTATAGATTACTCATAAAAAAAAAATTGAAACCGGTTGAATTTTGAATGAATGAGAGCATTTTATATTTTCAAAAAACAGCAAATTGTAGAATCATACAGTTATTGATTTTTTTTAGTAATCGTATTAGTTACTGTTAAACATCTTTAATTTAAGCAGCTCTTTTTGTCCATATTATTAATTTTAATTACATTTAAACTTGGACTACCTGAAAAATGTCTGTTTATATCCATACAAGAACGTGAAGGTATAATAAAAAATGTGAGAGGTATTCCCAGAGATGCATTAATTTCGTTACAAAGATCATGGTTTTATAAAATTGAGTTATGTATAGCAGTCAATGGGGGGCATTTTGAACATGCAAAATTTTCAAAAACGTGCTTTTTTTGAATTTGTAAACCTATTTGCGAGTAGTGTGGAACAGGTTGTGTTTGATGTTCAAAGAAAATAGATTCTCATTAGTCATTACTCGTCATTTGACCAGTCTATGGACAATGGTATTCCGACCCCGGAGGGAATCAAATTCAAATGAACTTGCATTAACACTAACGGTCCAAACGATTACCGCCATAACTATAACTATGCGAGCAGCGCTTCATAGCGAAATATGTTCATAAGTCTCTTCATCTTAAAATTTTAGACTTAAAGATATTTTTTAAATTGAAAAAAATGGGATTTGTGAATGCTTCAATTTTTTTTTCATTTATAAAATACAAATTATATTATAATCTATTAAGTGGTGAAACTCATATTGAGTTATTAAAGGTTAATATTATAATATTACACTTATTATTTTGTTATATTTTATGATACATTAGTGGTTACCTTTTTACATCCAAGTATCATTTACATATCTGAAAGTTTTCTTGCACCACTTATACTAACCCAATAATTTTTTCTCATTTTTCCTTACCATTTTACTTATATTTTACAAATATATATATTATGAAAATTTAAACATGTCCAATTATTATTTTTATCATAATTGTAATTTTTTGTTTAAAAAAAAAAAGATATTTTTCACATATCACTAGAAGTACATGTACACTGATATTCTTAATTGTTTTGTTTTATTGAGAATGCCATACAATAAGGGCTTTAACTAAAGATGAATTTTTAGAGTTTCTGTTGAACGAGCTCGTGGAACACCAAGAGGTAGTGATGTTTGGCGTGGTTCAGGGCGTGGTGGTGATTTACCACCTCCTCCTCCTAGGCGACCTCGTCGTGATGCAAGGTTTGTTTTTATAATCATATTATGTAGAATTACCTCAAAATAAAATAGTTGCAAATGTTAATTTTGAAATAAATTTAGTTTTTAATCCTTTATTTTTAGTATAAAATAAGATAGTGTAATTATACTCTTAAAATTTTAAAATATGTTATAATAAAATATTGCTTATCATTAAGCGTGCATGTATGCATTTGCATAATTTTTTCTAGTTGATCATATATATGCGCTGAGTAAGCACAAAATATATTTATAATGTGAATATAAATATACTTATTTATATTAATATTATATATTTTCAAAATTTTTGAAGCGTGTTAAATATTTTTATATGTATTCTAACTGAAAATTTAATTACATGTCTTCCTATCGAGTAACTACATGTATTTTATTCAATTTTACTAAATATCATTAAATTAATGTAATAGAGATAATTCAATTTTACAACATCCATACTTTCAATTGATTGTGAATTGAAATATTAAACCTTTTTCTTTTTTTAATAACTACTGAGACTATTATATTTCATGGTTTTAAGCGTATAAATGTATATTTTTTAAAGTTGAATACATTTTTTTTCACTGTGTTTAAATCCAAAAACAATGATGAACATATTAATTTATTTATGTTCCTACTTTTAGATTTTTACTGTCATTAAAATTTTTTATATACTATGAATGTTGTTAAATTAATCCTTTCACCGTTAAATTACTATTTCTTAATATTCATATCTTTGCTGTATTAATTTTATTAAAAATTATGACTCATTATTTTTGTTTTAATATTGTTTGAAAGTTGTGCATTATAGTAAAAATTACTGAAATCAATATGAATTAATTATATTGATGTAGACATTAAAATTTTATTATTGTATGTCTAGGTGTTATGAAAACAGTTGATTTTTTTATTTTGGATTGAATTTTTTTTTTTTATGCAAATATGTTTTTTAATATTAAGTTATAACTTAGAAATAATGGTTTAGTAATACTATATAATAGAAAATCATGCCATCATAAACCAGTATTCATCATTTTGGAAACTCATATAATGCATACAAACTTCAGTTTTATTTCAGAACTAGGCAAATGGAAATAGGAACAAATTTTTTACTGTTTAAATACAATATTTTTCAGTATTATCACCAAGTGGATAGCACACATATTTTAAATTGTAGGCTATAGAACAAAATAATTTTTCTTTTGCAAAAGCAGTATGCTTACTGTTGACATAATAATATGTTATTAGTGTTATGTGTAGTCGTTAGTGAAAAAGTCCATAAAAATTCAAATTTATTTCAATTATTTTTATATGCTTATTTATCATAATTGAATTATGTATTTTTTCACAATAATTTAATCCAAATTCCAAATACACTCTTGTCTGTAGTTCATGTGTCCTAAAAATATTTTCTGATATTACAGTTGGCTACTCAATAAATTTTCCCTATTTTCTATTGTATGGCCAGTGAGAGAACGTTAATACACACACACACACACACACACACACACACACACACACACACACACACACACACACACACACACACACACACACACACACACACACAGACAGATATATATATATATATATATATATATAGTCTAGGAATTCGTTCTTTTGATTTTTCTTAAAGATGACATCACTTATATAGGTAAAGGTTAGCAGCCCTGTTTGCTATGACGTTTTAAAGTATAAATAATTACCTCTACAACGCAATAAGTGACAGTTTATAATATTAAAAATACATATTTTTTTCTCACGCTTAAAATTTCGAGTTTCGTGCCTGAAAAGTCCATTTTACGGGGAAGGTTAATAACCTTTCATTTGAAGAAAACAGCTACTGAAAGTTATCATTAGGTTAGGTTAACCTAACCAGACATAGCCCCTTCTGACTACTATTTGTTCGATTGTATGAATAACGAGTTGATTGGACAGCGGTTTGCTGCTTTTGAGGATATCAAAAAATGGGAAGCTGACTGGATTGCTTCAAAAAATATAGAGTTCTTTCAACACAGAATTCGAAAATTGCCTGAAAGATGGGAAAAAGGAGTGGCCAGTGTGGGCAATATTTTAATTAATATAATTGTTATTTTGGTTTTGAAAATAAATTTTTTGAAGAAAATAATCGAAGAAACTAATTCCTAGACCAAATACACATAACTGCTGTGGGGTGTCAACGTGTGCTCTTGGGCCAGTGTTGAGTTTTGACAAGACATAATGCTACTGTAGTGGTGACCCCAGCAGCTATAGCAGTTATTTGTTGTGTTGGTTGGAAAGTAATTCTCTTACTGGCCATATTATAACTAACGATGAGTAGTGATATGTTGCTGTGATAATTGAATTTGTTGTATAAAGTATAATGTACCATAAGAGCTTATCACATACTTTTATTAAACCATAATAAAGAATTATTTGTATTACTTATTTTGTTATTTAGTGAGATCGTTACTTGAGAAGAATAAATTATTATATTAATTATTATAAACTAAGGCAATCGAATATACTTAACAAGTTTATTCCTTAAATAAAAATTTTGCTTCAGTTAAGAAATAATATTTTTGTTCGTTTCATTTTGTTTATATTAATAACTTTTTTTTTAATTCTAGAGATGACAGGAATGACAGGTATGGTCCACCAACAAGAACAAATTATAGATTAATTGTTGAGAATTTATCAAGTCGGGTCAGTTGGCAGGTAAGAAATCAATTGCATGTGAAATTTATATTATTCCGTTATCATTAGATATTTATTTGAATTTAATGTTATAAAATATTCTTTATTTTGTCATTTGTTATTACTGGAGAAAATTTTATTCATTTTAATGTGTCTCCTGAACTTTCTTTTTACACGTGGTTTGTTTTTGTGAGGTGCTGATAAACGTTACCACCAATAATATTATCTGAGGAAAAAATCTGCAATTCTATTGAGGTTTAATAAAACTACTTGTACTTAATTGCTCTGCTATCTAAAAGAAATCATAAAATTTTTCACCGTTCACTTTATTACCCAATTAACAAGAATTAAGAAGAAATTATTCTTTACTCAATTACATTACCAAGTAATTTTTATTTTTAATATCATAAAGTGAATGGTTTAAACTTAAAATTAACAGTTTATTATAAGAAAACAAATTATTTTAAATAGTTAGAAAAAAAAAAATGAAAAAAAATGTAATATTATTTTTCTAAAGAGCCACCACAATGTGTTGGGTTCGATCGATGTCCATACCAATGACATTAAACGCTTGATCGTTGGCCGTTAACGTAAGAGTGGCACAATCAGGCACATAGGCCAATACCACAAAAGATCACAGTACGATATCACACATTCCATTCCGGGCCTAGGATGATCGGCCTAACCACAAAAGGTGTTCCCAACAATACGAGCCGATCAGCTGCCCAATTTGGTTAACCCCCCATTCATGTCGCCCCACCATGGTCCAAGACCGAGTCGCTTTTCAATACCATTCCAAGTGTTTAAGAGGTATGTATTTAAATAATAACATAAACAATGTTTGGTATTTGTTAGGCTTAAAAATAAATTATAAAACGACATCTTTTTGAAAAAAAAAAAAAAAAAAAAAAAATTAATAAAGAGTTAAGGATCTAGAAGATGCAGTAATGAAAAAAGCAATTCGGTATCAATCATCGAAACAACATGGCCACACGATCATCAAAAGCACTAAAATCAATCGACAAAACCCATAATGTGTAAAACATCTTCAGTTCACTAACAGCAAATGAGCACTTTCTTCCCATCATTAATTCATTTTTCAAGTGAAGTCTTTTGAAGACAATCCCATTTTAAAATTATTATAAATTTACACTTTGCATAGAGATATTAATTCAATTATATGATTACTTACATACATGTGTGTGTGTGTGTGTGTGTGTGTGTGTGTCTGTGTCTGTGTCTGTGTATCACATTTATATTTACTATTTTGTTAATGATACATTTTTGTTTGGGTGTAGGATCTAAAGGATTTTATGCGTCAAGCGGGTGAAGTCACTTATGCTGATGCTCATAAACAACGAAAAAATGAAGGGTATTTATACATTTAATAATTTCAGTTACAAAAATAAAAGTTTTTAATTATTTTAGTGTTGTGGAATTTGCGTCTTATTCGGATCTCAAAACTGCATTGGACAAGTTGGATGATACAGAACTAAATGGACGTCGCATTAGACTTGTTGAAGATAGAAGTAGTAGCCGTGGACGTGGAGGAAGACGCAGTCGTAGTCCTTCAAGTTCTCGCTCTCGTTCTAGATCTAGGTCTCGTTCACGTCGCCGTGTACGATCTCGTTCTAGGTAACTTATCCTGAATCGACATGATATTTTTCTCTTTTGGTTATAAAGATACATTTAATAATTTCAACTGGAGATCTACATTTTATTCAGTTATACGTTTTTGTATGTGACTTAGTTTTATGGGTGTGAATTTTTTAACTAGGAAACAGTTATTTTTTTATTGAAAGTCAAGGTATTAAGTACATAGATTTAAATTCAATTTTTTTTTTTTTTTTTTTGATCCCTATAACATAGATTTCACATATTAAAGACTTTACAATAGTTTAAAGATAATCTTAAGTCTGCCAAAATGAAAAAAAAACAACATCAAGTATCTATACTCTATTCCAATAAGACCAGGCTACGGCGGCCAAGTTGTGCGCATGGGCGTGGCTTCACAACGAGCACGGACCTCGAACTTTGCCGCCGCGGCCCGACAGCTAGAGTGACCGCCGCGACGTAATTAGTCTATCGCAAACCAGCGACCTGAACAAATAACTTAGATTGCATTGTGTACTCTGAAACAGATGGAGTGCGGAGCGGTACGTCGCGCACCACATAATCACTTACGTACGTCAGTACACGTTATCAGTAAAATAGGTGGAGCCTGACCGCCGCCAGACGAGATCTGGTCGCCGCCGTAGCCTGGTCTTATTTGGAATAGACTATAGAGGGGTACAGAAGTATATTTAACTGACAATGTAGGTATAGAAAGAGCTCAGTAATGGAAGATAATTCAATTAATCTGATTTTTTTAATGAAAAAACTGATAATAAAAATAAAATCAATTTTTTTTTAGACATAGAAAAGTCTATTGCTTCAATCAATAGACAATTTTTTAATGTAAAATATTAACGAATTAAGCTTTTATGTTGTTACCTTTTTTTGGTTTACTAGTTATTTGAGTAGTAAAAACATTTTTCAACTACAATTATCTCATCTTAGTAGTATTTTTATGTCAAAAAAATTATACAAGGTACATCATTAGACTATATATACTAAGGGTGACTGATAGGCTATCTGTGATTCAAATCCTAACCACAGAAAGGAAATAAATAGACCGCCTTAAGTATTTTATGTACTGATTTTGTTTTGTTATTTGTCTTGTGTGTAGACCCTGAATAACTTACTAATACAATTTAAAAAAAAAGCCTAACATATTTCACTCCATGGGGTATTCTTTGCTCCTCGGATAAGGTAATGGAGAGAATGGATAGAAAAACTGTTATGTCAACATTTGAAAAAAATGTATTCTATTGCTTTAAATTAAATTATGAGTAGTTAAAAATAATTGTTCAAAACTTTTAAAATAAATTCAATATAAATAGTAATAATTAAAAGGATGTACTTAGCACCACGCAAAGTTGCTCTTTAAGATAATTTTGAAATTTTACAATTTTGATATTTTTGTGTTTACCTTAATTAAACATTTTCTTTATTTTTACTGACACAATTCTAATATTCAGTCATTACCTTTCTTGCACAAAAAAAAATCTAAATCCATTGATGTCTGCCCCTCCCCCCCCCAAGATAATGTATTTAGGTCCAATGTAAAATTTCAAATTAATATTTATGGGCAGGGTTCGGATTTTATAGCACCAAAAAGTACTAAAATATGTGCTATAATATGACCGAAAAATCCATAAAATTTGCGCTATAATATGCCCTAAAAATATCAAAAATAGCACCAAAAAAACAATTTTTTTTTGAAATTATCATCTTTTACAGGTGGTTTAAATTTTTATTTATGTAATATGTATACTATCACTTATAGAAAATTGTAAAATCTTTACAATAATGAAATATATATAAATAAAACAGATTAGAGGCCATAAAATGTATAACAATTTGTTATTTCTGAGCTTAAAAATAGACTAACATGTTCATTATTGTATACCTACAACTATAATATTATTTATAAATTAATTATGAAACAAAAATGTGGTAATTTTTCTTATGAATTCACATAAATGAATAATAGTTTTTTCACAATATCAATAATATTTATGAAAATGACTAAATAAAGCATTAAATAAGAAAAATAGTACCAAAACTTTAAAAATAGCACTAAAAATCTAAAATGCAAAAAATAGCAAAATAAAATTTTATATTTAAATTCCCTGGTGTATGAAACAAATTTATAGGCCCAACCTGCTATTTTTATCTGAATTCTATAATAATTAGCAAATGCTATAAAATCCGGACCTTGTTTATGGAAAAATTTAAAGTTAAATTTTCAGAAAACACCACTTAGTGCTTTTTAAATGAAAGACTTCTAATATTTTCATCATATATTATCAATTTTTTGTTTTTTTTTTCGTTTAGGAGTCGATCAAGAAGCCATTCCAAGTCAAAGTCTGAGTCTCGTTCTAAATCTCCTTACAAGTATGTGATGCAAATAATCTATTACATTTTAGTACTCAGGAGATAGTTTAAGTATAGTATGAATGACTAGTTTGAACTATTTAATATGATTGATATTGAACCCAATATTATGCTGTTGATTTCTAATTTCTTGTCCTTATTTTTTCAATTAATATATTCATTTTTAGGTCACCAGCTCATTCCAAATCACGCTCCCGCTCAGGATCTATAGATAAAAAAAGGTCTCAGTCACGCTCTCAATCCGTATCCAATAAGCGTATTAAGTAAGTCTTGCTTTAAAATTATTCAAGTTACTAAATAAGAAGGAAATACCTTCAGTTTTTCAAAGTATTTATTATTCAACTACTATGAATATTGTCTGTGAGTTAGCTTATGAGAACTAAAGTTGTTGTTAGACTAATTATTATTACATTAAAGTTAATTACTTAATTAAAGTTTAATAATGGTTTATGTTTTTAATGAAATCAGATGAATTTTAAATGACAACTTATTCAATTGGTTTTATTTAACTTTTTTAGGCGTGACTCACGCTCACCAGATGAAAAATCCCGTTCACCGTCTAGAGAAAAAAATGGTGATGCCAGTCCACAATCCGGAGATGATTAGAGAAACATTGAATCCTCTATTATAATTTTTTTTTTTTTTTTTTATGACAATTCAACTTTTTTCTATCCAGTTTTAACTTAATGTACACTTAATCTTATCATTTGACTAGGTCATTTATGTTCAATGTCATAGATAAAGTATCAATTATCGATTTCACAGAACATTTTGTATTGTGAAATTTAAATTTACATATTATGTTTGAAAAAATGTATTCATTCAATTTAAATGAAAAAAGATGTGTATGGTATTCTTTTTCTTCTTAATAAGTTTTAACATAATCACTTATTTTATTTGTATGAAGTGTGTAAGATGATTATATACTTATATTTAAGACTTTGTTTTATAATTAATGGAATTCCCAACCATTTTACTGATAAGATTATAACATAATCTTTCCTGTTCCAATCATTAGTACCTCATGGTGGGGTCAGTCACCAAACTTGTTTTGTAGGAAATACGCAGAATTATAGAACCAGTTATTCAGCTTGGAGCCAAATATCAAGGTTCTTCTCTACAAGGTGTTCGCTAAATATTCATATGTTTTATACCAACTTGTGTAAATGTACTTCCATAGTGTTTAAATTTCATTAAAATTTGTCAAAGGCTTAGAAAACAATGAAAGGCAAGTGTTCAATTAAAGTCCACTCAAAAAAAAATTAAATTTAAGTGATGCATTGTTACTTTTTCTAGATTGCTTTTCTTTATGTATTTTCCTTTGTTCAATTTTGGCAGTGTTTGCTAAAACATCAACTAAAAGCAATATTACTGGAAACATTCAATTACCAGATATTTCCAATAGTGTTCCAGACTTTCATGTATTTAATTGGAGACTTTGCAAAGTATTTAACTATTATTGAATATAATCTCAAAATGTACTGTTTCTAATAGATATGATTAATGGATAGGCTTTACATGATGTTGAAAAGAATAATGCAGTTATATCTTCTATAAGTATTAAATTGGTGCTCTTGATACTTTATGAAGGTGCTCTAGGAAATACTGCAAAACAGGTTGAAAGGATTGTTGGATTTTCTGGTAATAAACAAAGAATAAGAGAGCGATATTCACAAAAGTTGCAATCATTACAAGTAAATTATTTTTTCCAACTTAAATTACGTTAAATTAATACTAGACAATAAGTTTATCTCATCAAAGATATAAATCATGTTCATGCATTAGCAGGGGCGGATTATACTATATTTAGGTATGTGGTGGCCCCTGGGTGGGATGAATTGTGGGGGCTGCTTATATATAAACAAGGAAATAAATTTTTTTACTTATTAAATAACATTTATTATCATATTTAGTAGTAGTAACTTAACTAATTTAATAAATTATTATAAAAACAATCAAATCTAGTATAACTAGTATAAGTAATTGTCTAAATATTAAGTGTAAGTAATTTAAAGAAGAGTAATACAAATAATAAAGTCAACCCTTGTTTATTTCAAACCTTATGCTCTGGAGGGGGGTATCAACAATTTTTGGAGGGGACCTAAAAATGAATAGCACTGTTGTTTTTTTACTTTAATTATTTATAAATATAGCTTGTATAAAAATGTATATCTAGTTATTACCTGGGGGGGGGGGTATACATTTTTTTTAAGTTGAATTTATGGAATTTTCTAGGTTTTATTTGTACAAACTTATCAATTATGTTTTAAAAATCAAGTTTTCTTAAAATATCAGACTCAGAGCTCATTATCGTTAGTTGATTGAGCCTGTCTCCATCCAAAGAAGTATGCTATCTATTTTTTATGTATTTTAAATAAGAAAATGATCTTTCACTACTGCTGTTTGTAATCATAAAAACAAGATAAATGCAAAGAACTATTTCAATATTAGGGAAACAATCTTTTACTTATTAATTAATATTTTATACATTAAATGTTCTTGACTAATATTGTGTGAAATTACTGCTAAGAAGAAATTCACTGTTTCATCTTTAATACGTTTATAAAATTCTTTAAAGTGAATAAGTTCGTTTCTAAAGTGTTTGTGATGTCATCTTGGTAAATTTTAACAAGTTTAATTGCTTCATTTTAATTTCTTGATTACTTAGTTGTTGTATTTTTCGAAGAAATCCAATTCATTGGTATACCAATTCATAAGTAGACAATCGTTTAATCCAAGTTAGAAATAAATGTATCATTAACGGGAAAAACATTTTGAATTTTTATTTTTGAGAAGAAATCTACTCTGGGTGTTTCATGAGAATCTATTGGATTTAAACGGATATTCCTTTGCCATTAATGATTTCAAATAATCTGTTGTTTTCGTAATGTCTGCTCCTTGTTTTTCATACTGATCAGAGTTAACACATTTAGCTTAAACAAATTTCTTTCAAGACTTAATAGCAGAAACTGCAGTGTTGAGGTCTAAAGTCCATTTTCTAACCCTTCATTGTCAATAAATGTGAATATATCTACTAATGAGCTAGTAAAATTAAAATTTTTTAATGTCCAGATAAAATTAAATATTATTTTATTATATGTATGTGTAAATATAAATAAAATCTTTTTTTCCTGTATCCTAATTTAAATATCTTAAAATTGTGGGAGCCCCTGGGCTGCAGCCCACTCAGCCCTCCCCTAAATCCGGCCTTGTACATTAGTACTGAATAAATCCATTATAATGAATCTACATCTCTAACCAAGTTATGTGTATATTAATCATTTCTTAGTAATACATAAAATTAAATTTTTGTTTCTTTTAATATTCTGTAGAGATAAATTTTACGATTGTTTACATATTTGATTTGTAAACATAATTCTCTTGACAAGTTAACTACTTTTAATAGCTTTATATTAAGAAAGATAATATATTTTTTTGGAATTTTGTTTTTGAAATTTCTGAGACCAATTTAAGAGGTTCATATGTTCAGAGCTGTGGAATATAGGGTAAACATTTTAAGGATATCTTTAACTATTCTTCTTCATTATTCTAAACTTAGAATTCTTATATTGTCTAAAATTAGTCTATATAATCTAATAATACAGATAAAAATATCAAATCTTCTTAAAGAAATTATTTTGTTTGTTATGTATTATTGTGGTTATTGTTAATAAACTAAAAAACCAAAAAAATATTAATAAAAATGTAGTTTGGTTAATATTTTGATCTTATGAACAAATATATTCAAATTTTAATATTATACAAGATTAAAAATAATTGAGTATGTTTTGAAAAGTCATTCTGTATGTATTCATATTTAATGTTCAAACTCTGTATTTAACAGTTTAATTATTCATTTTACATCATTTCATCTAGGATGAAATGGCTATTTTAAAGAACCTGATATTTTTTCTGATTTGATAACTAGCTACATATTTTATTTTCATTGAGGTTAAAATAGGAATATATTGTATTTTATTTTAAAGGTTATGCAAAATATTTCTATTCAGTGTAGGATCTTAAAGTGTGTGACAAGACCCCTGCTTGTCACATGCAATATCATCATCAGAGTAAATAAGTAGGTAGCTGGTAAGTTATTCAGTAAATTGTACGAAAAAGGTTCAATAAAAACTCAATATTTGTAGATTCTCTTATTTTATTGGTTGAATTGAATCAAAGTTTTGTTGATGATTTATCTGTTTTAATTGTTGCCCCATTCTTTAATTGTATAAATATCTTAGTTAGTAAATTTATTTTATTTTTATCAACAATTTTAGACAGATCAGTAGATGAATGTTAACAGAAAGGTCTATGATTAACTTAAATTGTTACATTTTTTCATCTCTTAAGTTTAAATATCTTGAGAGGCCAGTTCATAGTAGCGCCAATGTGTAGAGCACACTGCTTCCTAATCATTAATTGTCACTTATTTTCAATATTTGTTTTAAATAAACCAAGATTTTCTTTCCTCAAATTGAATATTTAACTTTCTTAATGTTAAACCTTTAAGAATATTATATGAATGTCAAACTTTATTATATATGTATAAAATTAAAAACTTAATTAAGGATTATCAACCATCGCATGACTACCATACAAGACTAAAAAATAATAACAACCTAAATATTCCTCATAATAAAACTAATTTTGATAATCAAAGTACTATTATCAAAGGTGTTTTATTATTACGAGTATAATATACTATAAATGTTTTTCTTTTATTAATTTTAATCAATATAAAAATCATTAAATTAGTGTTCTATCTTAGATTTATTGTTTTTGTAATTTAGGAATAATTAATTGTAACTATTTTTTTTTCTTTGTTGTTTATATTTGGCACTTTTGTTATACCTTAATAGAACTCAACTCATCCGCACTCAAGCTTATTGCTTATTGGATGAGTTGCAACTTTGTTATCTATATTGTCTATCTAACCATGTAAATTGATGCTGTTGCAATTTATATTATTATCTACTATTGATGCATAACAATGATTATTAAATGGTAAAATTAACCTAATTTTATCATTCAATAAATAGGTAGTGTGAATAAGAAAAAAACTTGCTCAATCATAAAGGTGAAATAATTTATGTATTGATATTTTAGTTAGATTATGTAAAGACAAATAAAAAAATATTTTGTATTTTTTCTAATATATTATCGAAAAAATTATTTATTTCATATATAACTAAAAATAATTTTTAATTTTATTTATTTGTGTAATCATTTATATTTGTCATGTGTATATATACATCCAGAGTCATGGTAAAGATGATTATGAGTTGGATATTGGTTCAAGAATGTTCATGGATGTATCAGTACAACCTAAAAATGAATTTTTACAAACTGTAGCAAAATGGTATAATTCAAGTTTTGAGATGGTAGATTTTAGAAAACCTTTGAATGCTATTAATTCAATAAATCAATGGGCCGAAAATATTACTCACGGTCGTATACAACAATTTATTACCGAATGTTAGTATTGAACTTATTGTATTATTGTAATTATTGTTGGTTTTGAATTGATGAAAATCTTAAATTATGTATATGATTTTAGCTCAAACTTATGAAAATACAGTTCTTCTTCTATTGAGTGCCATATATTTTAAAGGCTATTGGACAAATCCATTTAATAAAGATCTTACCAAAATAAGTACATTTTATTTGAACTCAAAAACTACTGTCAATGTTCCATTAATGACTAGTTATGACAATTTTAAAACATCTACAATACAATCCCTCAATGCTCGATTAATTTGCTTACCCTATCAGGTAAAAGTATTAAAGGTTTAAATGTGTACATAATTACTATTTACAATACTATGATTATGTAGGGGAACAAATTTGCTATGTTCATAATATTGCCAGATTCAATTGATGGTTTAGATGATTTGGTAAATAAAATTAATCCATCATTATTAGGTGAATCATTAAAAAATATGAAGCTGTCTCACACAAAAGTTATGTTACCAAAATTTAATTTTGAGTACACATCAATTCTTGGACCATTATTGCAAAAGGTTGTTTTTATTTCAATTTTCATAATATTTCTAATTTTATTTGTTTAGGAAATAAAATTATTTTTATAGCATAAGTACCTGTAACACATAATTAATAATCATCAAACATTAACCTAAATTATGTTATGATTTTGTATACTATTTATTCTTAATAGTGCCTAAGTAATGTAATTAAACTGAAATGTTTATTTGTTTCAACTAATAGTTAGGAATTACTGATATATTTGGAGCAAAATCAAATTTAACAAACGTGGGAAATGGTCTCTTTGTATCTAATATACTTCAAAAAGCTGGACTTGAAGTAAACGAACAAGGAAGTATTGCCCATGCAGCTACTGGTTTGTTAAATGAATAACTACAGTTATAATTGTTTATAATGACCAAAGTAGTATTAAAATGTAGTTTTTAAATGAATATTACTTAGCTACGACGCGCGCAGTCACAAGTTCGAACCCGGCTCAGTGCAAAAAATATATAGATTTTATTATTTTATCATATTATTATAAATATTATGTATTATTATTACATTAATTATATTATTTTACAATTTCTACTTATTGTTCTAAAATAAAAGATTATTATCGGCATATTTGATCTTAAATTAATATCGTAAAATATTTTTTGTAACAATAGTTGGTTTATTGATGTATTTTCGGTAATAATATTGAAATACGGAGAACCACTGGTTTTCCGTTATCGCGCCGCCGCCGTCGTCTCAATTTATCTGGCAACGACTGTACATTGTAAATTTATTGGTACTTTTCTAATATTCTAATATTTGAATTTGAATTCAATGACTAATATTATCACTGTAATTGTTTCTTGTGTATTGCTAAAATATCATTATAAACAATCTATATATATGGTGGTTTAACAATTGTGTTACAGTGATAAATTGTATCATATAAATATTCAAAATTGAGTAAAATATTATAACTATGAAAGTTACAATTTTTTTAATAATAATTATGTTATAAAAATAATATTAAATAAATTTAAAATGGTTATTCAATTTCAAATTTTTTAAGAACTTTTAAGGGGTGGTTTCAGAGATTAACTTTTGAAAATCATATGGAAACAAATATTTTTTTACTGACACAACATGTATTGTCAAATCAGTGGTAAAAATAAATTGACGCAAAACTCAAGGTATAAGAGCCATTTTATATTATATACTTGGTAGCATTGCACATGTAAATGTATTATAACAATTAAATGAAACTAAATGTATTAAGTTTATGTATTTCAATGTATTTTATTTAATTGTCGGTATTTTTTTTTTTTTTTTTTTTTTTAATTATCAAATCTGTTTAAAATTTTCTTGTTTGACAAATGGAAATTCTTTTTTACCTAAAGAACCCTTTTTATTCTAAACATGTTGCTCTATAAGTATCCAAATTTTCTTAATGTCTTAATGGACCAATATTTGGTATTCAAACATTTGAAGTTGGAAATTGATATAATAATAGTCAACGTCGTAAAAATTGTATAATAATTTATTGTTCTTAATCGCTTATGAAAAAAATCCTGAGTTACGATTTTTGATTTATCGTTTGTTTACTATATAAATGAGGTCAAGTATTAAAAATGGTTTTAGGGATAAACTTTAAAAAAACAAGATATTTTTAAAGTTATATTTTTAGCCCAAAAATTACAAAATTTTTTGAACATTTTGCTAAATATATAACAATATGTCATTAATACATGGTGAACATTTCAAGTTTCTAGCAACATAACTTTTGGAATTATTATTAAATAACTAAAGTCAATTTAGTGAAAGTGTCGTTTATGACTAATTTTACTGCTTTTACTCTATTTTTCGGCAGCTTTTCCTCGCGCCTAGAAAAACTATTGAGAAGAGGTAAAAATAATCCTTCAAAGGTATCATTCAATGGTTCAAAGTTAAGACTGTACTTTTAAGTTCAATTTCAGATGTATTGAGTTGGTGGATGAGTTTTGGACAAAGTTAAGTGTACAAAAAAGTGTTAACAGAAATTAATTTAGTTCTTCGCTTCACTAAGAATCGAAAAATTAAAATTTCTCTCAAAACTAGAGTTTGACATCCCTTTTTTTTCACTCATTAAACTATACTTAAAAAGTATCTTAACATTATGTAATAAAATTGTAAGTGCCTTTTTGATTTAAAAAATGTAACTTCCAAAACCATCCCTAAGGGTAGTTAAAAATATGAAATGAAATAATCATTTTATATTTCCTTAAATAACTAAATTTTCATAATGTAAATTTTACTCTTTTTTTAATATTTATTTTTTAAAATTGCCATAACACAGTAGTTGAATTGCGTTTGTGTGTGTGTGTGTGTGTGTGTGTGTGTGTGTGTGTGTGTGTGTGTGTGTTGTTTTTGAGTTCAAGAATATATTTAAGTTTAATTAAATATTTATCGACTATATTTTAGAGGTTGATATTAATGACCGATTTGGTGCACCAGTTGAAATTGAATTTGAAGTAAATAGACCATTTTTATTCATGATAGAAGACATAACAATGGATACCATAGTATTTGTTGGACAAGTTACAAATCCACTTTCTCAAGGATCACCAATAGTTTCTATTCCAGTAGCTAATTCTCCTACAGTAAAACGTAATGTATTATTTAAAAATATTACTTTAAATATTCTAATTCTTCCTAAATAAAGGACTATCAGTTATAATATTTGGGCCAATAGTTGATTGAATATTTTTATTGTTAAATATACTTTTAATTTTACGTGAAAGTAACTTAATTTTTCAAATTATTGAGTTCGTGTTGTAATATTTTTGCTTTGAATATTTAAGCCAATATATTTGTTATTGTTTTATTATATTTTAGATATTAATGGTTGATTATTATTAAATAATCTATGAAATGACTTATGACTTGCTTTATGGTTCAGTTTTTTCAAATATTTTAGGTTTATTAGTTTTCTTTTATTTATGAATATGTTTAATTTGTATTGTAGCTGTACCTGAAGATATTAATTTTAAAATAAATCTGGGGCAAGATGTTAATTTCCAACGATTTACTTATTTTGACTCTGAACTATTTCAAGTTAGTACTTTCTTAATCTTCACCATAATATATTTATATCAACACCATATCTACTACAATAAAATAACAAAATATTTAATTCTAGGTAAGTTTTATTTTTATATGTCTTTTTTATTTTTGTGTATAGGAGCTTAGTTTCAATCAACCAGATTCCAATTTTGTCGCTTCTCCTGCTGGTATAAAAAGTGTATTATCATTACTATCTAAAGGTGCACGTGGAGATACTTTGAAACAGTTAAATAATGTATTACGTTTACCAAATGACCAATCTGCTTTACATAATTTGCTTCGTATAAATCAATTATCTATGAAGAGTAGTTTAATTGATTCCATAGTTGTCAACTACATTTTTGTGAAAAATAAAAATAGTATATCTACTTATTTCAAAGATACTGCGAAAGATGTATATTCGGCTAATATATCTGAAATTAATTATTCAAATATAGAAGCGTCAATCAAAATGATCAATGAAAACATTTTTTCTGATACAAAAGGATTGATAAACAATATTATTACTCAAGGTAATTAATATTATTATTAGTTAAATTAGAAATTAATCAAGGGATTTTTTTAAAGAATGAACAATTATACTTCCAATTGAAGTTAAATTTAACTTGTTTTTGTTATATTTTATGTAATATGTACTAAATTACAAAGTTTTCTAGATGATTTTGATGGAAACTCTGAACTTTTATTGGCAAATATACTTTATTTTAAGGGAGACTGGTTAATGGAATTTAATGAAAGTAATACAAAAAAATCTTGCTTTTACACAAAACCTAATGTATGTAAGGAAATTAGTTTAATGAATTTGGAAGATAAAATAAAGTATGAATATATATCAGATATTAATGCTCAAGTTTTTGAACTTCTTTACAAGGTAATACAAATTGCAGCAATAATAATTCATTAGGTTATTAATGTTCTATTTTTAAGGAAACTTTTTTTTGTGTTTTTTCTTTGATGATTATAAAAAAAGAAATAAAAATATAATTTGTTTTTAAATTTTATTTATGATATTGATCACTTAATGTATTAAAATATCTAAGTTATCAAAACCAAAAAGATTAAAAAGTGGCTATCGAGGTCATGAAATGTATTTTACTGAATGATTTGGCCTTATAATATAGTTAATAAATTTGTTTGGTTTTTTGGAGATTCATAAAATAATTAATAAGTGTATGATTAATTATCTACTAAAAATTTATTTGATTTTCTCTATATGACCTATATTGGTTATACTAGTTAATACTTAATATCATAATCTTAGGTATTCAACTATAATTTGTTTTTGAAAACTTAAAAATGATAGAACACATATCTTTAAAATGTTACGATTTCAAATGTTTGATGTAGAAAAAAGTTACACATACAAAATTACGCCGCATGACATAAAGTTGTATTGTCTCAATTGAATACTTCATACCATGATATCATATTTTAAAGATACAGTCATTCATTTGTTGTCTGAGATAAAAATAATTTAGATGTTTGTATTTAACTGTTTTTTTTTTTTTTTTATTGCATCTATATTTATTTTGTAGGATTCAAATTTTTCGATGGTTGTATTGTTACCAGATGAAAATATTACATTTATTCAGTTGTTAAAAGATCTACAACACAATCCTTTATCAAAAATTGTAAACTCACTTCATAAAAGGAATGTAAATTTATACTTACCTCGATTCAAAATGAATTACTCTACAAAATTGTCAACTGTTCTTAAAAAGGTAAAATAATACCATAAATTAATATATTAAAATATAGGTATTTAAAATATTATTAGCTGTGTATAAGATTAGCTTACTGTTATAAGTCTTTGTAATGTTTAAAATGGGTAGTGACAATAGTATGTACACATAGACCAAATTTCCGAGTAAATATTGCTATGTGAAAAATCACGTAATAATAATATCGATATAATCGCATTTGTAATATTAATGTTTTTATTGTTATGGCACAACGTGTAGAAAACTGTTGGTGAGCAATAATTTAGACGCATGAACAGCATTTATTAAATTGAATAAAAAAGCATCATCAGCGTTTTATCTGTATGAGATATACTCATGAAAAATAGGAAAAAAGGCTCTGTCCATATTCTGTTCTGAACTCCATAGCTGGTGTATTATCCATGATTATTACAGCTACATTCTGTCTAATTATTATTATTATTATTATTTATTGTTTGTTATTGGACATCATTTTTTTATTGTCTCTTCCGGATTTTTGGCCCATTCCAAAACACTTTCAATATGTGTTCACCATGTGATATACTTTTTTTTCTGAGATGTTTAACACTGGAATATTTGTGTGAGATTTTATTAATCATATATCACTATATATAATATAGCACTTATCGTAAAATTTGCTTAAGAGATTTGATTTCTAGAGCGTTTTAAGTAGGTAGCATCTTATGCCGGAATTTTATAAAATAGTAATAATAATAGTAAAATATAAAAATGGTATACAATATGAAGTATTTCAATTATAAATATTATTGTTATTACTATTACATTATTATACATATTTTGCATTTCTAAAATTTACACTACACTAAATCATATAATACAATGAAATATACATTCACAATAAAATAAAACAATAAATATGATAAGTACACATTTACCAATTAAATTCCTATTTTTACTATCTTATAATTATTAGAATTTGTCATCATTTTCTGAACAAAAGAGTGTTTTATCTGGTTAATTAGAGAAAAATAAAGTCTGAACAGGTTTATTGACAAATCTAAGAAATGTCTAGGGACCAACAGAAAACAGTGTCTTAAGCAGGAGTGTTTTAAAGAAGTTTACTGTGTATATTTTTTTAATCTTATTTAATGAACAGATTTTTATGTGCATAGTCTAAATCATGCATCCCCAGGCTACTTTGAATTTTTTTTTATCCTTTGGTCTTTTTTTTTTACATTTTCATTGAATTAATGTGTACTCTAAAGTGTTATTTTAGTTTTTACATTTTGTATTGGTAAAATACCATCCTATTTATTTGTAATTTATTATATTATTAGATGGGATTAACATCAATATTTGATTGGAATGCAAATTTAACATCAATATTCTATCCAGAAAAACAAGTATTTGTTAAGGATGTCATGCATAAAGTTACAATTGAAGTCAATGAAAAGGGTTCTAGAGCTAGTGCTGTGACAGGTATTTTAATAATAGTCATTTTTCTGTATTTTAAATAAATTAAAAATATCAATCTTTTTATACCATACTTTTATGTTTTTATTAATAATTAGTTAATTAAGGTATTATAAAGTTGTGTGCAAAAGCCTAATTGAGTACCAGAAAATATTTTTTCATTTTAATAATCATACAAATGTGTTAAAATATGAATTTGTTTTTAAAGTTTGAAAAAAGCAATAAGTTGATTGATCTGTATGATTGACATAAATTAGAATATGATTTGATTTCTTAGATCTATGAAATAGAATAATTATTCATAGTTTCCATGGTATTTTTAGAGTATGAAGGTCTTGTGTATTGCTTTTAAAATTTGACGAGTTTAATGATTCCCATAAGAAATTTAGAGGCTTTTTTGAAGATATTTTAATTTAGACCGAGAAGTGAATCCAACTCTGATGACTAATAGTACATTTCAGAATTATTGGTTTTAACTGTTAGAATCTTATCATTTCATTGGAGTTGAGAATAATTATTCAATTAAATGATATTTACTTAATTCAATAAATTAATATAATTTAAATATATTTATTATAAAATCAAATCAAGATAAATTCACCACCAAAATATTATCTATGGAGACAAGCTATACAAAAAAGAATTACATTATCTTAATCTGCTCCAATATTTATGGCTGATTTTGTTTTTGTTGCCTATAATTATTATTTTTGGTGTATGTTTGACCCATAACTAAATAAGTGTAAAATAAGTTAAACCATACTTGTCGCACATGTTATAAGAATGATGGTATGCTTAATACTGTATGCTATTTACTGGTAATATTTGATTATCTTATTAATTTATCTGATTTATTTATTTTCAGTAGTTTCCGTAATACCCTTGAGCAACATACCAGAGTTGCCAATTGTGACTGTGAATGTAAATCGGCCTTTTGCATTTTTCATATTAAATCGCAATACTAAAAGTGTATTATTCAGTGGTCAAGTTCATGATGTAAATCCTAATATTCTCACTCAACGTACCAACTTGATGGATACAACTCAAAAACACTATGATGGACACATTCACTATTCTCAAAATTTATCAAAATATCAGCAACCTCAAACTATAGATAAGCATGGCATTAATTATAACGGTTAATTTGTTAAATTTTGTTCCTAAAATTGTAACATGAAAATAAATTAAATTTATTTTTATGTGTTTATGTAATAAATTGATTTTTAGTAAAATATGTTACCTATTTTCTTTGTATATGTTCTTTACTATCATAATATTGAGTACATTTTGTGTGTGATATACTTATTCTGTAGCCTGTATAGAATTATTTATATAGCAGAATCCTTACAAAAAGAGGATCAATAGGACTTATAATCCTGGGGTCCACTTTTCCTTATGAAATTCTTGATTCTTAAGTCTGAAGACACTTTGATTATCCCTATTTATGACAGGAATAACTTCCTTTGTCTCCTGAGAATCACCTATCAAAAGTTTTAACTAAGTGATTTCCGTTATTGCCTGACTTAGCTTACTCAAAATCACTGTACACTGAGTTCAAGTTTAGCTTTAGAATCATAAAACAAGTTATAATTTGTTGTATCTTTAAAATACTTAAAGGTATGTTTCACCGCATTTGATTGAATAGTAGGAGGTTTTTCAAGATATTATCATACAATGTTAATAGCATAAGTTATACTTGATTAAGATTCAATAGACTTCCATCCATGTCATTATAAGGAACTCTCTCTTTTAATGGCAACTCATATACATTCAGATCTAATGAGTGCTGTAGATCTATAGGAACTAGAATTGGGCAGGTGACTCATGAAATTGATGAAAGATATGCTTATAGTATTATGCTTGATGAATGAAAATCAATGCGCTTAGTATTTGATAAATTTCAATACGAAGAAATTGGTTCATTCAGCTCATCATATTTAGTCTCAATGTTTTCTTTCAACTAACTCCAAATTATTCATAGACTCGTTTGTTGCCGCCAAATGTCTAATCATCTGAAAAGTTAGCCACTTATTAATAAATTATTTTTGTTTCGTGTTTATGTTAAACACCTTTTGTTTCTTTTAAGTTGAAATATTCTCTATTGGTTAACACAAAGAATCAACACTCCTTCAATGTCACTGTAGAGAAAAGCTGTCTTAATCAGTGATGTATTCGTAATTTTTTTCTAGGGTATACGCTCAGCACGTATATTGAGGGGAGAGGGGTGGGGAGCTTAATCCTCTCTCTCAAAAAAAAAAAAAAAAAATATCTAACCAAACCTAAAATTAACTTATGATGGGCCGTGGGGTATACCACCGCGTCTTTATATTTAAATTGATTTATCTCCCCCCCCAAAAAAAAGTTTTTAAATATATTTACGCCGTGCATAGGATAAGATGGAGTTAGAACTTACTTTTTATCACATAATTTCGTTCTGTTTACCATGAATGTGGTAAAAAAAAAATTGATCTTATACATTTTATACTTATGTCTTTGATTAATTTTGGGGTATACGTGGGTATACGCGTGTATACCTGCGTATCTCTAGTAATTTTACAGGGTATACGCTAAATCAGTAAACTGGTGGTAAGGTATACGCCGTATACCCGCGTATACCCTCCAATACACCACTGGTCTTAATGTCAAATTATCTTTGCCTTGTCTTTTACCTTTCGTCGCGATTGATAATAAAAGTTTTTTAGTATCATATTTGACAGTTGAGACTAAATTTTTCTTCAAAGTCTGTTCTGTAAACTCGTATACAGCCTTTTATTACCTACCTATCTTGCTTAATATCTATCAGCATCAATACTTAACCGTTTTTCTTCGACTTGTCCATTTAATTCAATAATTATTGATTGATTTTTTATTCTCTGGCCAATTAATTCATTTCTACGTTTTGTTGGCTGTAAGTGAGTTGCGGCCCGAGGAACTTTTTTTTTCTAGATATATTTATTATTTATACAGCTATTATCAACAATATAATGACATATGCATATATGTAATAGATTGATAAATGTCAATGGTTTGGACACCTAATATTAATGTTAACCTATTAGTGGATATTGCTACATACAAGTTCGTCATGTCCATAGACTAAACGAACCTCCCTCTAATATTAAGGCGCAGTTTACTACTAGATGAAACTACCACTATCAGCTGTGAGTTTTTTTCATAACTAAACATGTCGTCATAGGCATGTCGTTCTACCTTAGATAACCAAACGGCTATAACTTCGTTGATATGAGGCTAGAATTTCAATCAGAACCTTATTAAAAATGCGAAAATAATAATGGATTAAAAACGAAGAAATTGTGTGAAAAAGAATCGTTTATCAGACAAAAATTAACATAACTAGATAAAATGTTAGACTAAAAGAAATAGAGCATATTCAATTTCATTAAATCAATTCGTTTTAAATTTTTGCCCCACCAATAACACGAAAGAAAATGAACTAAAAAATGATGACAAATCCATTCATTGTATTGATGTATTCATTTATTCATTGTAAAAATAAATTAATTTCTTAAACTTAAAGTATCAGAATTATAAATTAAAACACTGGGAGACAACTCAGCCGACCTCCTCGTGAGTGTTTTATATATTTATTTTTGCTTCTTTTCTAGAGATAATTTTAATGATGTAAACTTCTCTAGTGCAAAATTGATGTAAAACCCGTTTATTACGTAAAATCGTATAATAATTTACTTAAACGTTTTTAAAATAAAATGCTAAGTCTGGATTTTTGAAATTTTTTGAATATTGTAAGAGAAGTGTATGGTTAATGTCATTTTAAACTTTCAAAAGTTTTTGTCAAATTTTTAAAACTTTATTAAGAATAAACTTAAAAAGGAGGTATTTTCTAAGTTCTCGTTTTAGTCCTAATCAAATTTATTGGATATTTTTTTAAAGTATGAAGTAATACGTCAATAATATATGGTGAAAATCGCAAGTATTTAGCAACATTAATTTTGGAGTTATGATGAAATTATTAAAGTCGATTAATTTAAAGTGTCGTTTACGGCGGATTTCGCCATTTTTTCATGGTTTCTTTCAAGTGATTTTCATTATTAAGAGTTGCTGGGACGAAGTAAAAGTTAGCAAAAAGTGTCTCCAGAAAAAAAAATATCATTGTAATACCATAAGATCCTTTGCATTACTAAGAATCTAAAATTAAATATGAGGTTTTGATGAAAAAACCTACGGACAATTAGATTAAAAGTGGTAAAATATGTATGGTGTATATTTTAAATGAAGCTTTGCTCAGAATGGTTTTACTAAAGAAATGATTTATCATTATTTTTAATAAATTCAATACACCGGTCAATGGTCATGTATTACCTAAACTGAGGACCGAAGTGACGAAGAACCAATTTTTACCACCATTATCTTACCAGCTTTTAGATTCTGAGTGAAGCGAAGGATCTGGTTTTACCATGATGTTATTGTTTTTTTGTGGAACCATTTTTTTGGTACACTGAACTCTGTCTAAAAGTGTTATCTAGTATTTCACATTTAGATGAAATTTTTAGGGTTAATTTATCGTCCTTTTCAATAGTTTTCCTGGTTTGCAAAAAACTGCCAAAAAATCGTGTAAAAGTGGTGAAATTTGCCATAAATGACATTTTCATTAACAAATTTAAGTTATTTAGCCACGACACAAAAAGTAATGTTGCAAGAAACTTTAAATGTTCACTATATAATTTATATTAATGGAACACTTTTTGGTCCATTTAACTTTATCCAAAAGTTTCATGCAACAACTTCATAAGTTGAAAATTGCATATAGATGGTACTTTGATGATTTATTTGTCTCTCCTATCAATAGTTTTTCCATGCATCAAGAAAAAATGCCGAAAATCTGTGCAAAAACGGTAAAATTTGCCGATAATAATATTTTCAATAAATCGATTTTAGTTAGTCTGGTTTTGGAAATTTGAAATCATCATATATTAATGCCGTTATTAAAATTTTATTTATGATATTAATGTCATAATGCATTTTATAAAGTTAACCTTTAATAACATTTTAAATTTATGCCAAAAACTTCTGAAAATCAAATGTGACCATACTCGTATACTTAACGAAATTTACTAAAAAAATTTTAAAAACGTCACTCAGGAATTTTTTTTTTAGCGTTTAAGTAAATTAACTAATGATTTTTATGGAATTGACTTTTATGTCAATTTTCAACTTAAAATGTTCATAAAAAAATTGGTCCATCGAATCATTAGGAAACTTTGAATACAGTGATGGTGAGCGTACTGTAAAATTCACGTGAAATCGCATTGTATGTCTCAACATTAGGCAGCACTGTATGATCTGCTTCTCAGAGTTTTCCTATTCCTGAGCCGCCAAAACGCTCTATATTATGAGGTTTTCATTACCGCGCGCTCGTGTTTTTCGTTGTTCTTCTGGCAATCTTTGACTTAATCATGTCGGGTACAATTTTCCAATCATCGTTCACAATCAACACGAAAATGTCAAACTTAGAAAGTTCAATATCCATCAAGTTAGTTGTTCAACCCATATTATTATCAATAGTTAATAAATATATATATATATATTTTAATTTTAAATTCTAAATTTTTCTTCTACGAGGTATTATTAATTTACTACTTAATGATATTTTAGTTTTTAATTTATTAAGTCAAATAGAAAAATGTGTTATTATCTATACCTGAAATATTTATTTTCCTGAATTTGAATTATTTAGGTCTATGCATTAGTTGGCGCTTTTTATTAAATGGCATACGAGTGGGCAATAGTACCTAATCATAGTTATTTTTCTATGTTACAATTTTATTGTATTAAGTCTCAATATTAAAAATCGTTAGTTGTAGTTTATATATTAAATTTTGGGTAATGTTAATTTTTGATAGTTTTTCTCTATTTTTTAAATCTTTAACCACTGTTTTGCGGTTAGTAGACATCATCTAAAAAAATTACTTTTGGAACATAAAGTTCAATCTCTTTGTGGGTCAGAAATTGCATCTTGTTTTACACTAGCTTTTTTTCTTTAATCTCAAAAGTTCTGTCAACATTTAAGAAAAACTATCGATAAATTGAATAATAACAGTTAAAAAAGATTTTCTTTAAATCGATTTTATTTATTTAATCATTCATTTCTCATAACTCAAGTTAATGTTAATAGAAACTTAGCATTTTAATCGAAAATCAATAATACATTTATAATCCTTGAAAGTTCAAAAAAAAAAAACTACCACTTTTGGCTAAGTATAGAACTTTAAAAATATCTCGTTTGTGAACGTATTTACGTAAGTGATATAATTTTTAATTTTAATATTAAGACACGGAAATTTAATACAGCATCTTATCCATATGTTATACTACCAATTTTGAAAACTCTAAAAAAAAAATTTTAAAAATAATAATATTTTTAGGATTTTTTTTCACAGCATTTTAAGTTTAAATTCTGAATCTCCGTTTAGTATCGTTTTATCGGAGATTCTTTTCTTTAAAATTGAATACATTCAACATAAATATATAGCTTGGGCAGTTTTTTTTTAATGTTAAATATATTATATTGGTAGTTTCAAATTGTTTAAAAAATAGTAATAATTGATTTTGAGAGAAAAAATTCAATTAAAAATTAGGTATTTTCGTTATTAAAAATAAAAATGACTGTTTGATTTTAACAAGAATAGAAATATAAAAACTTTTAGCAGTTTTATTATAACTATTGAAGATTGTTTTAATTGTGTATCTATTAATTATCTAGTCTTTTAATGTAGTCAATAATTAAAAGACAATGATATGTATTAAATCTATTTAATTATGAAAGATTTTTTCGTGGTTAGGATTTCACGATATCGATTGAAAAAAAATCGAAATATTATATAGGTATTTAAAATCCATCATGTTTCCAATATAATACATATAATATAACATACCTAAGACCTAACTGTTCTTGTAGTTGTAATATTATCCATTCGGCTACAATAAAAGTAGGTATACGTGGATTGACTATTGAACTCCATTCCCGTACAGTTTGACAATATAAAGATGTCCGGAACAGTAGCTCTTTCGTCATGGTTAAAATGAGACTATGTACGCTTACTATTATATTCAGTAGGTAAAAATAAGTATGGAAAATATGCTTCCAGTCATATAATGTAACAATAATCTTGCTTAACACTGAACAAGATAGTGACATTTTTGGATATTCACACAAGAATGAAAAAATCACGTGCAATTGATCGTGATAAAATGTTAAATGCTTTTCTCATAAATAGAAATACGTACATTATTTAAATAAAATTAATAGTATAATTATCATAGTATTCGATAAATTTGTTTTAGAAAATATTTAAAAGAAAGGAGTTATTAATTATTTAAAACAAAATAGAAAAAAATTAAAACGCATTAAAATACTATAATAATAAATTACTGCTTTTTCGGAATATTCATTTCTTTTAACATGATATCGATAATTACAAAAGCGTTTTATAAATATTAATTATAAACTTAGCATATTTGAAAAACTAAAAATTGGAAAACATTTACGAGTTTATTGTATTTTTAAAAGGAAGAAATATTGGTAGAAATAAAGGAATATATATTGGTAGATATTTCAAATTCTGTATTTGTCTGTAACTAAGTGAGAAATGTTACTTCTATGAAGTTATAGTTATTATTACTTCAACCAAAAAATATTTCACAGATAATTTCAACATGATCTATCTTATATTCGAAATATGTTTACGATAAAATATTAAAAACCATGAATAAAATAAAATGTTTTTATTAAAATCAGACGTCTCATTATATTGATATTGGTATTTAGATTTTAACATTATGTATAACATTTAGGTAAATGTTTAAATGTACCTAAGTATTTATAAAAATTAAATTTACTCGCCAAAAATAACGAACACTGTAGTTTTTCATATAAAAATATATTATTTTAAAATAATGGTAGTCAAAAATTTTCTTCTTGTTTGATAGCCGTAAATTATTATTATGTTTTAAGTTTGGTATGATAGCATCGTATGAAAAGATTTCATTAACTATAATCGATTATGTTTCACTACTTTTGTTTTGTTTTTGACGGGTTCGTATTACAAAGAAATACAAAATTGGGCCATCGCGATTCGAAAAAAATTAAAAACCTCTGTCTTGATTCTACTAAAACTAAAAAGTACAAATTTATTTAATTATTGTGTTTTTAAAAATTGTGGCATTAATAATTAGGCCGATATTACCCATGAGAAATCGAGTACGATAATTAGGTACGATTTTTGAGTGTCATACTGACACAACTAGTGCTAGATAGACCGTACAGTATGAATTGTATTATTTCCCCAATAAGCAATCGACACATTTTTCTAGTCAATATCTACAGATATCTACCGTTTTTTTTTCATTTGAATTGATAAACAACACATTCTGCCGAAACAAATCGATTTGTAGACACTTTCTAAGAGTTATTTGCAATTCTGTATTATGTATATATATTTATTTATATAAAGTATCTAGTCATTAGTCTATGTATATGCATGTTTTATTCTAAATTTGCATTATACAACAGTAAATTAAATTTATTATCAAGAAAATACTCGGGAAAATGAAAACAATTTAAATACCTGCTGTAGCGACACATATAGACAGTTTTTCTTTTCAAATATTTTAATTTGAAATTTCATATGACAGAATTTATTGAAAAATAATTGTCTCTGATTTTATCAGTAATGAAAGCATACAACATTTGTTGTTAAAAATAATAAAACCATTGTTAGTTATTGTTAAAAAATAATTAATTGGTGTATCTACTCATCAGAAAAATAAATTTAGTTATTTAAAAAAATGTAGTTCCCTTCAAAGGGACTACTATTTTTTTTAATGGTATTATATATAGAATACTGAATATGTGATTTCAATACATTGTTTTTCAGCTAATGTTTACTAATGATTACATTTTTGTTTGACAACTGAATTGTTAATTTATTACAAATGTATTACCATAGGTTTTCTTTATTAATATGATAGCATAGATAATTATTTGTGTTAAAATATAAAAATGCATTTTTAAGTTTGAGATAACTGATGAATGTATGATGAATTTGTTATAAAAGTATTGGTTTTATTTATTTATTACTTGTTTTGGTAAATAAAATTAGTTCAATAATTTAAAAAATGATTTTAAAAATATGTATAATTTTTTTTTTATTTCATTCAATTTTTGATTTCTGATTTTAACTTTTAAGACCTATAATTGCTGTATTTTACTCATAATAAAAACTCATATCTAATTATATTAATATTTTTATAACAATTTGATGTGTTAATGTTGTAGGAACATCAAAAGTGTCTAATATAGAAAAATTGTTTATTTCCATGAATAATTATGTTATATTTTTCTTATAATTCTGTTGGAAATTTTTAATTTTATTTTATTTGGAAACTAATATTAGTTAAAACTTCGCAATATCATCAATTATTCCCGATTAAATTTTTCATCATATAAAATCAAATGGAACATAATTATGTACAAAAATACGCTTGGAATCATTTAAATGACGAAAAGATTTATTTAGACTTTTATAGTTTTAAAATAATTTCATACAAGTAAATTGAATGTCAAGTATTTCAAAAGTATTAATTGTTATTATTTATGTTTTTTACATAACACTACCTATATAAAATTCCAAGAATGAAGTGACGAAGTATAATAATTATATAAATATTATATCTTTATAGTAGGTAGGTATTAGTAGTCAAAAAAATTATTTGTGTTTTACCTAATTTTTAAGAATATACATTTAACCAATGAATATATCAATTGGTAAACATTCGTTTTTCAATATTAAAAAAATATTATGTTCTAAATTAATACTTATGTTGCTATTCTTAATTGTTTCAAAATATTTATATATAGATACAATCAATAGTGAAAACATAATGGTGATACACTGATACTAATATAATAACAATAGATTTTCAATTTTTCATAATTTGTGACTCTAAACAATATTTTAATCATTACTTAGTCCATGTTAAGTTTTGTCGATCATCTCCGAAAATATTGATTTAATTTTTAATAATATTAAGTATTCTATGATGACTTATAATTACCAGGGTAAACATTACAAATTATCTTAAATTATTTAAATTTTTTGAATCCTAAAATTTCACGTTGTATCCATTAGTTTTTTGCTTATCAAAATAATTGAAATATAAATTATGTTGATCTATAATGACACAATATACACATAATAAATCAACGTATACCTACACTGCGCATAAGTACGCATTATATATGTTTATACAGATACCTTAAAAAAAAAAATACATTTTTTAAATTAATACTTATTTGTGTGAATATAAAGTGCTATTTAGCTTAGTAGACCATTTAATTTATAACGCTTTTTGCTTTTTCATTTTCACCAAATTATTAACGGTCCATGACAAATGGGTCAAACGTTCACTTAACAGCACCCGTATCTTATATACGAATTAGTAATTTCGAAGTACAACAAAAAATGAGTATAAGATACGTTTTAGTATTATTGTATATTGTATAGTCATAGGATTGATGAAATATGATATCTTAATCTATTTTAGTCAGAAATTTATAAGTAGTAATTTTAAATTCAATGGTAATTAACGATGGTATATGTATAAGTATTATTCATTTTTACAAAATGATTGTTTTTTAATTTAACAGATAGATGATACGTACCCTTAATTGTTCATTGTATATACACAATATTTTTTATTAAGATTTATAAATTAAATTATTTTATGAATTATGACTATTATTTTAGATTCTGAATGAAGCGAAAAATCTATTGATTTAACAACAATTTTTCTTTTTTCTTTTTTTTTCTGGATCTAGTTTTTGAGGCCGTAAACTTTGTCTTAAAGTTTCACTAAGCAACTCTATAGATCAGAAATTGGATATAGATGGTAATTTGAGCGTTTATATTTTTTCCTTTTCAATACTTTTTGTAAAATCGAGAAAAACTGCCAAAAAAGCAAGTAAGAATGATAAAATTTGTCGTAAACGGGTCATACTAAATCGATTTTAGTTAGATTTTCAAAAGAAATGTTGATAAAAACTTGAAATTTTCACCACACATTAATAAATAACATATCGATACACATTTAACAAAGGTTTCGAAAAATTGACAGCTTTTGGCCTAAAATTAGAAATTTGAAAATGTCCATTTTTTAAAAAGTTTAATTCTAATTAAGTTTTTATTTTTTAATATCAAGATTTAAAACGAAAATTTAATATGATCTAACGCATACATTCCTCTCGAGATATAAAACTTTTTTAGATTTTGAGTGAAACGAAGGATCTTATGGTTTTATAATGATGTTTATTTATTTTTTTTTCTGGTGACACTTTTTACTCATTTTAACTTTGTCCGAAAGTTTCATCCATCAACTCTATAGATTGGAAATTTTATTTACGTGGTACTTTAAGGGTTTATTAAGCTCTAGTCTATATAGTTTTTCCAGGAGAGCGTGAAAACAGCATAAAATGGACTAAAAATAACTTTAAAAATTTGATATGACTTAACTCTTACTTTTCTCTAACAATTCTGAAAAAATTTCCAAAATTGTGACTCAGGAGTTTTTTTATTAGCGTTTAAATAAATTATCATACGATTTTTACGTAATAAACAGTTTTGACGTCAATTTTAAACTTAAACAATTTATTTGAAGAAATTGGTCGATCAAAATATTATGAAACTTTAAAAACAGAAAGAACAAGAAGTTTTGAATCTTTTGGCGAAAAAAATGTCTTTTTTGTAAAACAAATTTGAAAAAAGACCTACCGATAATTAGACGAAAAATGGTAAAATATATGAACGGTATATTTAAAATATTTGTTGAAAACTTCTGAAAATTTGATATGACCTTTCTCATACAATTCATCAATAATACTGAATAAGTTTCAAATATCGCAACTTAGAATTTTTTATAAGTGTTTAAGTGAATTTTTTTACAACTTTTACGTAGTTTACTCTTTTTACATCAATTTTAAATTTTTTAACTTAAAATGTTCATAAAAAATAATTGGCCCATCCGTTCATTAAAAAACTCGGGGTATATATTGAAAACAATTATTTTAGATTTTGATAAAAAAACCTATTATTAATTACTAGACTAGAATCAGTAAAATATGTAAATGGTATGTATTCGTATTTTAAACTCATGCTTTTCTCAGGATCGTTCTACTAAAGTTAATGATTTATTTTTCCTTTAAAGTTCAATACACCCATCACCACTATATTTTTGATATAAACGTTAATTTAAATTTCTTATTTTCGTATAAATAAAAAAAAATAATTTATTAGGTTAAACATGACGTGTGTCTATTGCTCATATTATATCACATATAAATACCTTTCATATTTAAAAATCGTGTTGCACTTTGCACACTACAAAATAAGAGAATATTTAGCTTTGATTTCATTCATCTCCAATACCACATCAAAACGTAATTTTATGAAGTAAATAATATATGAGCTTTCATTATTATGTTATAGCAATAAATAAAAATAAAATAAAACCCACTTTTGATGTTCATAGAGGGTTCAAATAAATTGTCTATATATATATATATATATATATATATATATATATATATATATATATATATACAGTATATGCATATACCTTTTGCATATGTATTTCATTCATAAATAATTCATGAGATAAATTTAGATATAAATCACCTATAAAAACTTGCATTTGGTTACATATGGTATTGTAAATTAATAAAGTATAATTAATTGAATTGATGATTATGTCAAAACTCAAGGAGGTGGTCACTGGTAAAGTTAACTTGTCTATAATCCATTAGACATTAGAACCTATGATAAATTATGATTGAAATTAGGTATTATGTACTTAGTTTTAAATATTTCAACTATGTCTAAGAGTATATTGAAAAATCAGTTATTTTTCTGCATTTAAAAAGTTGATATTCCGACTTCACATCTCGTACTACACAGCCTCACTTTATACTAGAGACTTTATACTTTATATAAGAGCAAACATTTACACATAAAGTATTAAAAAATGATATTCAAACTAATGTATGTTTAATGTAATAATAATTCAAACAATAACTACAATAATACTACTTTGTATCCATTTGTATTTTTATAATAATTACTTCATATTTATTTGTGTAAAGTACTTTTTTGTACTTGTATACAAAATATAAGAAGTGGAAATTAAAAAATAATTCTCAGTCAGTCTATGTAAAATGTTAGATTATAAATCTTATAAAGTAAATAAAAACTTACTACAGTTATATTTTAAGTAAATTCATTAATAAATTAATCTTAGGAGTTAGAATTATAATATAACACACTTAATAAAGTAACGAAGTGAGATAGATATCAAGATATAAGGAATAAGCATTTATTATTATTAAGTTTTAATTTATACTATTAATTGATTAGTAATATAAATAATTATACAAATCAAACATAATTTTGATGCTATTTATTTACAACATTTAAATATTTATTTATTTGTTTTCACAGTTTATAAATTATATCTTATAAGTTATAACTAAATCAAACTGAATAAAATATAAAATAATTATCATTATGTTTTTTATGACTTACACTTAACTATTGTAAATTGTTTTAGATATCTATCTACTATGTTATTTAAGTATGGTTTTCATTTATTTAAATCACACATTTTATTTTAAAGTACATCCATACAACAACATCAACAACATTTATGATCAAAAATTCCTTCGCGTTCATCACTCAAGAAAATGGACGCGAAACAGAAGGGTATACTAATTGATCATAAGATCCCTTCTGCTGACACTGATCAAGAATATTTGGAACAATATCAAGGCAAAATAATAGACAGTCAAAATCGTCAATTGTTACCATTGAAAGAAGATTTAGCAGATTGGATAAATAAATCTTTGGGTAAGTGAAGGATAATATTAGCGTTTTGTTTGAATATAAAACATATTATGAACATAAATGTGTCATTATTTACTGGTTGTAATACTTATAACTTAATAAGTTATATGCTTGAATAATTATGACAATGACATTAATCTAACATATTATGTTTAAATTTAATAAAAAAATTAAATTGCAATTCTTGTATACTTTACTGAAGCTTTATTTAGAATAGGTTAATTAAAGAAATGATTAATTGTTTCTTAACTATGTAATACATTCTATACCAATATCTTGTCCGAGTTGCGAAAAATACTTAATGTGAGAATAATGTTCTGCTTTTTAATAATATAATCCAATTATGCATTGATATGATTGTATTATACAAGTTTATGATTATAAATATTTATTTGTAAGGTGTAACAGCCATAATTATATGTAGATGTGACATGCGTTATATGTATTTAGATGTGAAATTAGTGTAGAAACATTAATAAACGATGGCAGCAAAGGAATAATATTGTTCACACAGATCCTCCTTTGCTGTCGGTAACGGAAAAAAAAGTTTATGATGTATACGTATATATTGTATAGGTAGTGTATAATGTCAATGTGTATTTGAATATTAAATCTTGTTTACGGTGCATTGAATAATGTGAATAATACATTATTACCTAATTTATGTAAGTTTTGTTATACGTTATAATGACTGCTTGAATAGATTGAGTCACTGTGATTCAAATTTTATAGTTATAATAAATGAATTGTAAATAAATACTAAAGTCATTACCCGTCACTGTACAGAAATTATTATATATTATTGCTCATATTATTCATATAATGTATGTAAATAAAATTAACTTAATTGTCTAGGTAAGCTTTTGTCTCTTTTGAATAAAATCATGCTGAAAGCTGAACTATAATATTTTGCTTTAACTGATTGTTTGATTTGGGAGTCACGCAAGGATTCGTCTACAACAGTAAAAGGAAACCTGAAATATTGTAGGCCTTCATAGTGTAATTTGGGTACAGGTACGAACGTGGAACCCATAAATATATTTCCTATACATTTTCTGAAGCCATATGTCACGCTACATTGCTGAAAAGTATTATTATATCTACTTTACTTTGAATAGTTGTCGTAATACTATAAAATGTAATAACATTACATAAATGCATTCAAACAAGCTCATTGTCGTGTATATATAACTTTTATGAGAATCGTTTCTTAACACGAGACAAATATCATCAATTATATATATATATATATATATATATATATATATATATATATATATATATATAATGTGTATATTATAAATAATAAATACAAATTTAATACGTGTAATTTCATAATATTTTGCATGTAATCAATACATCGCATAATAATAAGTAGGTACATGCCTTGAGTATGCGTTTTACACAAAACATTTTCGTTGTAAACATTTGAACTTGTGAACCATTAGTAATTTGTTATTTGCTTCAGAACTTAAATCTTTAAAACAGTTAAAGCATAACAGCTGTATTTCGTTGTCATTCATGAAACATTGAAATGTTTAAAATTTTATATTAAGTGTTAATACATTGTGTGAGTGTGTGTGTGTGTGTGTGTGTGTGTGTGTGTGTGTGTGTGTGTGTGTGTGTGTGTGTGTGTGTGTGTGTGTGTGTGTGTGTGTGTGTCGATCTTGCTTTTCCATTAAAAAGGTCATAATTTTTGTTTGAGTAGGTACCTACACGTTTATAAATTATAATAATATATTTATAACGTTATTCTATTTTAAGTTTTATAGTTACAGATAGAATAATAAACTGTGTTGGTTGATTTTGAAATGTCACGCATAAAAAATATAGTAATAATAATAATAAGAAGAAGAAGGAGAAGAAAAAATAAGAGAATAACCATAACAAAAGTAGTCATGACATCCTTCGTGATTCACTTCTATCCTTCTCGCTTATCCGTTGGTAATTGAAAAAATGTTTTTCTCTATTTTTCATATAATTTATCAACGTAGCAGTACCCTTGGAAGTCTGTATACTTAAAACATGTCTAGCCAAGAGGGTGAAATCAATAAAATTTAGATTAACCCAGTCACAGAATCCCTGGAATGACGTCACTCTACCACCCATTCAAGGTCAAATAAAAACAACTTGTAAAAATAATTCCTGACCACTTGTATGTTTTTGTTTATGTTTATTACGATTATTTAAATAGATATTTCCTACGCTTAACAATATAATATGTGAGCTATATACTTTGCTAGGTACTCTATAGCGCAGGAATTGTGTGCAATAGATGGTCCGAACATTTAAAATCTTAAATCTAAAAATTAAAAATTGTCTGAAATAAAAACTCAAAAAAATCTGTCATTTGACATAGACTATAATTTACATATTTTATTTTTACAATCACGAAAATGTATATTATATAAATAATAATTGTCTACACACAAAAAAACAAACGTAATTTGAGTCACAATTTTCTAACTTGGAATTCCTATAAAAAATAATTTATCAAGTTAATCTTTATAAAAATTAGATTTTAAATCAAAAATTGTGGCGATGATATTCTTTTATTTCTAGAATTTCAAATTTTGTCAAACTAAATATTTCAATAACCGAGTTATTTAATCATTTACAACATTTTCAAAATTCCATATTTAACGCAAAAATGATAACATTTATTAAAAATATTGTCAAATCTGTATCAAATTATTGTTTTGATGTTTTTCTCTGGTAAACATTATGAGTTTTGAGCATTATTATTTTTAGAGTTACTACTTTAAATAACCGAACATCGATATTTCATTAAAATTTTGTGTTTTTCCTTACTCGTTGAAAAACAGTTAGAAATTCAGAAATTTTCAAAGTACTTAATAAATGAAATTTCAGATCTATAGAGATTGCACGAAACTTGGATTTCTATTACTACTTAAAAATGCAATTATTTCTTAAAATAAACTTGAGATTGTTATTTCGCTAAACATTTTTTTTATCGATAGATTCGCCACATATTCCTATATATGGTTCAAGTTTCATGGAGATTAACTCAATAAATTATTTTATACATACGTTGAAGATTGGAATTACGACTAAAACTATTTTTACGTAAAATGTCAAATTTATTTTTATTTTTACATCATATTTTACATCATAAGATTTGTAATTTTTGGTTATAAAATATTCAATTTCAATCAAAATTATTTATTTTTATTATAAATTATTTATTTATTATTTTACGTAGTCTTAGATATGTTCAAATTTGTATAGTTATCGGATGTAATAATTTTTTTATACAAGCTAGAAATGTCTAAATACGTTGAAATGGAGGATTTTTTTGAATGTAATTAAGTTAAAATTGATTTTTCTTGTTATCACTGTACTTTTTAACTTGAAACTTGAAAATTGCGTAAATTGTTGAAATAAATATATAAAATAAGGTTGATGATGGCTTTTTTTCTCCCATTAATAGAGCCTTGGTCTCTTGCAATAATCTACATTAGGACATTGACTTTTTTCATTCCTCTCAAGTAGCAATACGATTAGCATTTTATCCTTCTAATTTTTTTGTTGTTCACTTAAAATTTTTCCTTAGGTATATTATACTGTACAACCATTTCATAAATTATGATAATCTGTATCTACTATATATCTATATATAGTATATCTACTGTATATACTTTATATACTATTGTAAATAATTATTACTGTACTCTGTGCCCTCGGGCGTGTATCTCAGTAAAAAAAAAAAAATAATAATAAAATACGATATTTAATTGAATAAACATTGTTTGAAGAACAAAAACAAATGATTTAATTTATAAATTTAGTACAAGCATTTTTTGAAACCATATATAAGCTATGTGAGATCGATAAAATCAAAAATAATAATAAATAAGCTGGTAAGTGAGATGATGGTGGTACAAGTTCGTCCTTCGTCCCTTCGGTCCTCGGACAAGATATTGGTGATGAATGTATTAAGTTTTAAAGAAATGATGACTCATTTCTTCAGTATAAAACAATTCTGAGCGAAGTTTCAGTGTAATATTATAATATATTATTATTTAAATACTGTTTACGTATTTTACGGTTATTTGTATAATTTTTGGTGAGTTTTTTTGTAATTAAACCCTTATAAAATATTCAATTAGATATAACTCATTTAAACTTCAATTGTTATAACAATTATAACTCATTGGAAATAAACTTAAAAGAAATCAGACAATATCGAAAAAAATCGTATGCTAATTTATTAAAGTGTATATAAAAAAAAAAACCTGACTAACGATTTTTGAACTTTTGTTAGGATAATTAGGTAGGTATATGAGTAAGGTCATATTAAATTTTCAGAACTTTTTGTCAAATATTTAAAATTATATTACATAAAAACTTTCAAACAATTTGGTAAATTAAAAGTTCTATATTTAAGTCAAAAGTGCTATAATTGTTCTGAAAATGTTGTCCAATATAAAAAAGTATGTATTTGATATTGGATAAAATTTTCAAGTTTCTAGCTTCAATACTTTTCGATTTATGACTAAATAACTAAAATCTGAAGAGTGAAAATCTCGTTTAAGGCGGATTTTTACCGATTTTACCGTTTTTACTCAGTTTTTCGATAGTTATTCTTGATTACTGGAAAAATTATGGAGATTTTGGAAAAATGACCTCTCTAAAGTACCATCTCAGTTCAATTTCGAATCTAAAAAGTTGCTGGACGAAACTTTTGGACAAGGATTTCTATACGAAAAAGTGTTTACAGAAAAAAAAAATAAATAAAAAAAAAAAATAAAAAAAAAAATAAACATCATTGTAAAAGCATAAGATCCTTCGCTTCACTCAGAATCTAAAATAAAAGAAAAATTAACAATTCTAGTTTTAGAATTATAATTATGGAATTATCATCTGCAGATTTTAGCTATAGCTTAAAATTCACCGAAAAAAATTATTATTTCAGAAATTGTTTGAAAAATAAAATATTTTTGTTTTTTAATTTTATCGAAGCATTGATCTACTTTCCATCCATACACAAAATAAAGATACTTGATTATTATTTATTTGTTAAATTCAATTCCAATGAGTATATTATTTTTATTTGAGATAAGTTATCCCTTAAAAATGTATCAGAAATGTTTTTATAGGCAAAACATTTTTAATTGAATAAAAAATAATTTTTATGTGAGGTCAACACTCAGTTATAAATATTTATGATAAGGTAAAATAATAATACTTTTTTATTTGTACGTCATAATACTCATAAAATCATAACTCATAGTCTATAATTTTATCAGTTAATTATCATCATCAGTCTATTTTTATTCATATTAATTATTATTTATTATATTATTACTCTTTTATTTATTATTTATAAGATATGAATTAACCAATAATCACGTTTTGTAACGGTAAGTAGTAAGTACATACATACTGAAGTATTTTATTGATAACTAAAACTAATGATAACGTAATAAATAAACATTACATTTAATTAATCGATTTCAATGTTTGGATAGAATAAACTTCAAAAGTAGGAAAAAATTCAAAGCCTCAATGTTGGGGAATAATTTTACATAATTCGATTCTTTAGCGTATGGTGTATGATCAGTGAAAGATTGTGGTGAATTTTCATCCTCAATTATCCATTTACTGTGGTCAATGATCAATGATTATTGGCTAGCGAAACATGATTCAATACTAAATAAGTTTTGATAATTTCATGATTTTAGTTTTTACAGTACATTTTCGTTACCTATTAATAGAAAATAAAACATCAGGTTCACGTAATGGCAATTTGGAAATTTGAAGTGCTAGATTGACTCCGTAATCTTACCATTCACTTAGCACTTCTAATTTTATAACTACGATTGTATTTATTTCTTAATATTAATTCATATGTGTATTGTAATTACGATTGTTATTATTTTAAATTCTGAGGGAATCAAAAGATCTTATGGTTTTACAATGATGTTTATTTTTTTCTGAGAAAACTTTTTGGTACATTTAACTTTATCAAAAGTTTCATTGAGCAAATCTTTCGATCGAAAATCACATTTCGATGGTACTTTAAGGGTTCGTTTTTCTTTCCTCTCAATAATTTTTCCTGAAGTAAGGAAAAACTGCCAAAAAACCTAGTGAAAACGGTAAACTTGGCCATGGATACTTTCACTATATCATCGATTTTAGTTATTTAGTCAAAACCTTAAAAGTAATGTTGCTAAAAACTTGAAATATTTAACTAGAAATTTAAAAAACCTTGTTTAGTTTCAGTAAACCTCTAAAAATATTTTTAATAATTGACAAAAAGTTTTAAAATTTAATGTGATTATACTCATATATTTAAGTAACGGTACTGAAAAAAATTAAAAAATCATGACGAGGAATTTTTTTATAAGCATTTAAGTAAATTGTTATATGATTTTCTCAAAATATACTATTTTTATGAAAATTGTCAACTTTAACAATATATTTGAAGAAATATTGTTAAGTACGTTATTTTTGGAGCGTATTTAAGTACCTAACGAATAACAAAATATAGGTACCTACCTACATTATTGTATCTTATTTTGTGAAAATTAAAAATACTTTGATGCCCCTTTAAAAATTATAAAAACAAAATAATTATTATATAATTTATGTTTTCTAGTTTAATTTATAATGAAAAAATGTAGAATAATCTTTGGTTTTTAAAATTGTTTCTAGATATTGACTGGTTGAATGCAATTAATCTTTTGGATATGTTAGACAATGGTGTCATCCTGTGTCGATTAGCAAAAACGATTGAGTGCTTGGCACAAGAAGCCATACTAACAGGACATTATAAAGGCGTATGTGGTTTCGAATTAATTTAAACAACAGTTTTTGTATTTATTCGTTCTACGAAATTATGAACTTTTGGTTTATAAGTTATCAATAAATTATCAATTTATTCTTAATGAAATTTTTAGATTTAACATAAATTATTTTAACTATAAGTATTTAATAAAAAAAAAAAAAAAATACAAATAATAAATGTCGAAGCATTTTTATTTTTAGGATTTACCGACAATATCTTCTCGTTGTTTTGAATCCGCAGCAAGGCACAGTTTTTTTTCAAGAGATAATACAGAAAAATTCATTCAATTTTGTCGTCGTCTTGGAGTACATCAACATCTTTTGTTCGAAAGTGATGATCTAGGTAGGTATATAGTAAGTACGTGTTCATTCATTGAATAAAAAAAAACATTAATAATTCTTTATTTTATAGTCGTACAGAATAAACCTCGAAATGTTGTTTTATGCCTTATGGAAGTGTCACGCTTGGCTTCTCGATTTGGATTGGAACCTCCGGGTTTGGTGCAAATGGAAAAAGAAATAGATGCTGAAGAAGCTAAAGACCTGAACGATAATTCCAACGCAAAAGTATCTACTCCTAATATTAGACATCGGTAATTTTTGTTTATGATTAATTAATTATTACTCATACATAATTATTATATTGTCATTGAGAAACAAAATTCAAGTCAATCACTATTTCCTCTTGATAAAATTATTTTCGAGAAATGAAACTGTCAACTTCAGAATAATATTTCTAAATTGGCCAAATTTAAAAGAAAATTGAAAAAATTGTAAATATAGTATGTACCTATACTATATAGAATCTAAATCAACCATATACAGCCTTTTTTGATTCGGACCACATACAAATTTTTGAAATGTTACATGGCCTGCAAGTTGAAAATTCACATTTCCATTACTTAATGATGGGGAGATTTAAAAGAAAAATTATAATTTATTTTATAATGAATAAACATCAATTTAAAGGAATGTTACTTTTGATGTTGAGACATTGTTTCACTATTTTAGTCAAATCAAGTTTGAAGTTACTACATGCTAGGTACTCTTAATAAATCATAAAGATGTGAATCACTAATCAATAAACTGATTTCTATACATATTCTGTCCATTTATTGAACATTGAAAATATCTAGTGTTTAGAATGTTTTTATGTAATCAAAATTATAATTTTAATGTTTATTTAAGACTTGAATTATTGTTTTTAAATTGTTTGTCAAGATTTTTTTTCAAGCATTTTGGTAGAATTTTATTGGAATCCTGAGTATTTTCATATACATTTCTAATTTAAAATGTATATTCATAAACACTTTAAAAACCTTCAATATTTTAATTGAAAATCACAAAATATTTAAACGATATTTATTACACAGACTTTATTTACGATCATTTAATGAAAGTAATATTTAGTTTCTTAAAATTTAAAACACCCATTAGGTAGGTACATGATTTTATTCCATAGGAGCAAATTGAGATTCATTTTTAGATTGACTACTTATATTTCATTAGGGAATTAGCCCCCACCTAAATTGATTTATTATTATGTCTATCCACATTATCTAAGTGGCTTTTTAGCGTAGGCGCCATCATATATAAAAATATGGAATGCTTGAATTTCAAGTACCTACATCGCTTAAAAAGGTAGAGGGAATTATCTGTTTAATATTTTTTTCATTTTCATGAAAAAATAAATATCTCTTGGAATCATAAATTAACATGTAAAAATCTGAAAAGTACTTGGAATAAGTTAGTTCATATAATACAGTAATAAGTTGAGAAAAATGGAATTATACATGTGTAAATACTAAATAGTGTCTCATTAAGTACCTACCTATGTCCTATAAGTATTAATAATTATGATCTCTGATATAGTGACACTATTCTGACATAATTTTGAACACTGTTCATCTATGAATACTAAAAAAGAACATTAGGACTATCTTATTTAAAATATAATTAACGTTTTTGTGCTGAATTAATAGAGAATAGAGATCTGAAAACATATGAGTATTTATATTTCCTTACCTGCAATCTTTTCAAATGGGCCAATTTATAGGAGGCAACACCTAAATTCTTAATTTGTGAAATTAATGTTTTTTTTTCAAACTCTAAAGTGATCAAATCTAGAAAAACGAAAAAATAAACCATTCCTAACATTATTTGTGATAATTTTGCTATCTTCTTATAGGACTATAAAAAAATTATATATTTTTTATCAATTAGAACAATAATAAAATATACGATTTCATAAATGATTATATTATAATGGAAATATGAAATATCACCAAAAAAAAAATTTTAGCTCGACCAGTGCAATACCAATGGCTATACGATCTATGAGTAAGTTAAGGAGAACTGAGAGTCTTGGAGCTGCATCAATGGCAACTTTGAAATCAGAGTCAGACACTACTGATGACGATTTTATGATCAATGGTGGCAATAACATCAGCGAACTTGATTATAAAGTAATTAAATAATAGCCATTTTATAAATTCAATTATTAATTTTCCTTAATAATAATAACCAGCAAATTAAATAACTTTATACAATCAAAGTGAACATGTGGGAGACGGAGTGGCTGAGTGGGACTAGGCATCACTGCTGACGCACACTGTCGCCGGTTCAAATCTCGTCACGGGCGGCTCTCTCTCTCTTGGCAGGCGACTGTCTAGAGAGAGCGGCCGCCATCTCCCCTGTGCAGAAGGCAACGGGAAACCACTGCACAGGTCAAACCCTTCCCTAGTAACACCTTCTTCTAGGTGCAAACCAACCCTCGGGTTGATGGCCCTAAGAAGAAAGTGAACATATAAAATGTATTTTATAGGTAAAACAAGCTAGTCGACAAGCTCTTGCACAATGCCGCTGTCAAGGAAAAAAACTTAAATTAAAAAAAATAGGAGAAGGAAGATACAACATACATGGTCGGAATGTCTTTATCAGAGTAATTTATTTTTTTATTGAATTAATAAGTTATTTTAATGAAACCTAACAGTTTCTGATAGAATAATTACTTTAAGACTAATTAGTAATTTAAGTTCTTTTCCCTTAAAAGTTATTAAAAGGAACACACATGATGGTACGTGTTGGAGGTGGATGGGATACATTGGAAAATTTTTTGATGCGTCATGACCCTTGCCAAACACCTGGTCGTCCAGTTGTTCGGGTTTCATCACCTTGCAATAGGACACCATCACCGGCACCACCAAACAGTCGGGTACAATCACCTTCACAACGCAAGTCATCTATACCAAGATACCTAGGGTCAAAGTTTAACTCACCCAATGCATTCAAAACGCTACCAGAATCAGCACTTTTAGCACGCTAATGATTTCCTAATTGTCATACATCAATAAATACATTTTTATTATTTTATTTTAATTATAACACATTATATATTTAGATAAATAAAACAAAAATAAAATATACTATGTATTAGTGAGATTGCAATTAAATATTTTTTATACTCTAATACAAACAATACATTCATAGTGAGTTTGTTATTTTTCCTAGATCCCATTTTAAGAATATTATAGTTATAATAATTTAATAAACAAATATATTTTTTACTTAGGTGATTTTGTTGTCATTTAACAAAACTTTAATAACATAAATATTTATATGAACTTGGTTATTTTTTTATTTTTAGTACAAATATTTATTAGCTATTACACTTATATATACACTTCAATTGTTCATTTGAGATATAAAAAGATCTAGTAATCATCATAAATCTATAATACTTCCCAATCTCAGATAAATGGATTTTGAGTCATTCAACATTGAACAATCAAATTTAATGAATATGTAAAAACATCAAATATTTTTTTCCATTCAATTTTAGGAACTCTAAAAATTAATAGTTCATTACCTACACGGTATTATTGATTTTTTTTTTTTAATCAAAACATTATTAGATTATGTATACATTATTAAAGTTTTTATTATTTATTGATATTTTGTTCTTTTTTTTTTTAATAGAAAATAAACAATGACAATAGTTATTACAAAATATTTATTTAAATTTATGTATTTTAATGATCATGATAGTAAAAATCTGTTAAATTTTAATGAAAATCATAATGATCTTAGAATGGTGACTTATATATCTAGGAATAATTAACCAACTCACTATTTACAAAGGTACATACATTAGTATATTCTGTTAAGAAACTAGATGGCAAGATTATTCATTATAATAATAAAGCTATAAATGTATATTGTTCTTACAAACAAAACAAAGTATGTATGAATACAGATCATAATACATATGCCGAGTTACTAAAAATTACTGAGGTTATTGAAAAAGTAAAGAAAAATAACATGAATACTAAGTTAAGTATGATTTGAGGCAGGTTTCAAAGAATGAATATAAAATAATAATTTGATATTTAACTACAATAAAAATATTCCATTAATATAAATGAAAAATACATTTTTTAAATCAGAACAAAAGAAAAATCATCAGATCTTATATTATGTAGAATTTATTTTAGGAGAATTAACACATCAAAAAAGCATATAAAATAATGCATATGAATGTAATTTTGAAAATATATAGAAATTTGTTTCACAGTAAAAAATGTCATCAATATAACTAATGTAATTATACAGACATATTATGGTCAAAAACAATTTGAATGAAAAATGAGAATTCAAATATTTAACAAAAAGATAAGATTCAAAAATAAATACGCTTTGTTAGCAATTGTGGAAGACGCAATTTGTACTTTTCAATTCATATAATTTAACTTTAAATATGATATTATGGATTGAGAGACATTGGTATTTATTAGATCAAGTTTAAAAATAAATCCAAATGTATCCATTATACTAAATTAAAACTGAGAATATTTATTTTTGTTAGATAAAAAAAAAGGGAATTAAATTATTCATTTTCGTAGTTGAAAGATCAAATTTGAATAAAATATACAATTAAGTACAATAGTCCATTGTGATGCATGTTGGACAAATAATAATAATAATCATTATTATATTTATAATTAATAAGCATTGCAAATTTAAAATATGGACGGAATATTTTTCTTTATTTTTCATAACGCCTACACTTCAACTAACAACAATTAAAATTAGTCAAATAATTATTTTCTGATCTATACACAAAAACAATAAGCTTGAGCAAAAACTCTTGAATCAACGATTTCATATTTTAAATATGGATAAAGCTTTGAGTCAACAATAAAAAAATATCTATACACAAAAATAAATATATGTTAATAATATAAGTAATAATAATACTAAAAACTAACACTTTATTAGTATTTATTTATTAGCTAATAGTGTGTTCTTGACAAATGGCCGAGAGTTCTTTAAGCCATTCTGCAAAAATTATTGCATTTATTGGCAAGTCTAGAGACTCAATTTCATTTTCTCTATAATACCTATGTTCAATGTATACAAACAATATTTTATATTTCAATAACATACATATCTGTATATATATTGTATTAAAAAGCATATTCATACCTGTAGCCATTGTTAGTATATTCTAACATGGCTTCTTTTTGTCCAGAATTTCTCCTGAACATTGCTCCAAATGCTATAGATAAACTATGTCTTTTAGTTTCACCTAATAACAAAATTATAGTAAGGTTTAACAATCAGATAAATAACATATACATATAATAAAATGATTGATCTTTTTTTAAGTTAGTTTACGTAATACCTCTAGAAAATGGATCAGGAGCTTTTCCATTAGTTGAATGATTAATTTGGGAATTATAGAGTTTTTTTTCCCTTTCAGTTAAATAAGCTTCAGCTTCAATAATTTTGTCTACACGACCCCTTAATTTAGTTTCGATAATTTGTTTTAAAGAACGTAATATCTGAAAAATTAAATTAATTTTAATAAGAATGAATAGGTTAATATGACTTCTTATTATCACATTATAAATTTATATATAGAATTATAGATGCTTACTTGAAATAATGAACGTATACATGGTTGGAAAATCATAGAATGATTGAGCAACAACGATTGAATCAAAGGTTTGTTGTATACAGATAAACGAGTCAAAACAGCAGTTAAGCGTAAATTGATTCGAAAATCTTGTTCAGGCATATTTTCTAGTTTTGAAAATAATGCCTCAAGAAATGGACCTGAAAATTAAATAATAAAGAATATATTTGTAATTATCTATAAAAATATTTAATATCATCTATCAAATATTTCTTACCTAAACAGGGATATTGTGTAAAAGGTTCTTTTGTTTTGAATGTAGATTGTCGCATAAAGCATGTAGGGGAGTCACTTTCATATGGTGAAGAAGTGTTTGACGATATTTCATCAGCTGGTCTACTGTCATCAGTTCCAATCATTCTGAAAGGAAATATCAAAATGAAAATCCTCTATGAATTTCTGTTATAAACTTTATTTTTAGTTTAAACATTACTTGTCTATGTCTTTCATAGCTTTAAAACTTTCATATCCACTTGAACTATCATCAGCAGATAAGATACTATTTTGATCATTTTCTACTTCGTTAGTTTTAATTTCAACTAAATACAAAACACGTATGAGAATTAATTAATATCCCTGTTATACATTCTTGAATAATTAAGTTACATATTCAAAATTACCATGTCAAATATATAGTTTTAAAAACAATTTCTTAAAAAAAAAAAAAAAAACTTAATTCAGATAATAAATATAGATAATTGATAAAATTATAAGTTTAATTTTAGTTTTAGAATAGGTAAAATTATGATGTAAATTAAAAATGTTATTTAGTTACTAATCAAATTCTATCAAAGATAATAATGATAGATGTTAAGACGTTAGATGAACCATTTTTACAGTTGACTGCACTTTAGTAGTCTATTATTTGAATACCAATGATAAATCTGCTTTAGAAGTAAATATGAGCTCCGTCAATAATTTTTGTCCTAGTTTAGATTTTTAGAGAATGCAAAACCATAGGATTAATTATTGAATAATGTTGAAATTTTACGCAAAATTTGATTATTTTGAAAACGTAAATACTACTAGAACTATACAGAAAAAACTTTTCAAGAAAATGTTATGTGTTATAACCAAAACTAAAAGGAAAATATTTCATTCTATTCAATCTTAAAATGAGAATAAAAAATAATTTATCAAGCTATAGCAAATTCGCTAAATGGATGGAAAAATATTAAACGAATATTAATTATCGTAAAAGAAAATATATTTAGAATGTAAAATGTGTTAAAAATTTTATTATTATTAAACATACTTCTAATTATTTTTCCATATATGTAAAAACATTGAGAATTTTGGAAAATTATATTGTTAAATAAAAATTAAGATGAAATTTTGATGAAGAGTTGACCATTATTTATAGACACTACACCTAAATCATATATATTTTTTACCGTTTGTGTGAGATGGATTTTCTCCATCATATAAATATGTCCAATACTTTGTCTCCAAGGCACATTCAGATATTTTGATTCGTGCACAGTTTAAGTAGCATCGATACTCGGAGAATAATGTTTGAGAACTAACATTTCTATGTCTGAAAATAATTGCGCATTTAAAATAATAACAAAATTATGATAATGGTTAAGGCATTAATAACATAAGTTTACTTACTTAAAAATATCTGGTATTAAAGACAAAAATATGTCAGCTGATTTACAATATGAATCAACTTGTTTAATTCGAGAACGTTGGCTAAGCATTATGTGTGTACAAGGCACTAAATATTTAAGTACTAATTCTAACATGACATCTTCACAGTTTAAATCTAATATTGTTTCCATTAAAGCAAGAGTAGCAATGCAAACCTAAATAAATGAATAATTACTGTCATTATGAATAGTATCTTAATTCTAATATAGTATTAATTATATTTATTGTATAAAATATTAAATACATGAGAATGAAAAAATGATTACAATAACATATAATTTTAAATCTATAATACCTTGAAAGATCTATTACTAATTCGATTGATGAGCAGTTCAATAATTTTTACTTTTTCAAATCTTTCACACAATACGAATTTTACAAATGTTTGTAATAGCCCTGGATGTGTTACACTGCGAAGTAATAAATCTAAGTATACAGTGGCAGTAGCAACTTCTTCTTCTGCTACCTGAATAATATTTAAGTAATTTTAGAATAGTTATTAGTAAAAATAATAATAATATTTTTTTTTTTAAGGTTTAAAATATTATATGCTAAATTTTGTTTTTTAAATTGTAATGCAAATGTTAGAAAAACAATACACAAAAAATATGCACAACATTAAACATTTTACAAAACATAAATTTTAAATAACAATAATAACTTATAGTGAACATAATAACACAATTTATAATAATTGATATAAGTATTAAAAATTAAATGTATTTATAAGTAAATATTTTATAAACCATTTAAATCATAATTATCAATTAAAAGGGAGATTTTATTATTTTGTTTGAAGCCGAGTATATAAACATATATAAATTCAAAAACATTAGATTTACTGTACATTTTAAAGCAACACATATTTAAAAAACGAAATTTTATTGTTTTGAACTTTGTTTTCATATTTTAAAATTTGAACATTTCTTAATTTTATATGTAAAATAAAATGGTTTATTTTAAAAAGTTGAATAACACAAAACATGCTATTGCTATTCAAAATATTATTGTTTTTGAAAATAAACATTACATGTGACATTGAAACTAATTGACTTTGTTTTAAAAAAAGACAAATAACAAAATATTGTTAAATTATTGATTAAAAACTAAATAATAATAATTATAAAATATGATCATAGCATTATAAAAATAAATTTGAGAAATTGACATAAACACAATAAAAACAGAAGTTTTATTCATGCAAAGAATATCTTCAAGCACATCAAATAAAGTTTACCCGCATTAAATGTGCATTGATACAGCAGTTATTTTCAAAATCCTAAACAGAATAAAACAAAGAAAATCATGTATGTTGAAACATCTGCAAGAGCATTTTCAGATAAAGAGAAATACATACAATAGTATACACACTTTTTTTCTATTTATTTTTTTTCTTTTGAATAAATACTACTAATGCATTACAATAAAATGAAAAAGATACTTTTTTTTATCTTTATTGTAATTACCTACCTGATTTAAAATGTTTTAAATAGTAACCACCATTTGATATATAAAATTATGAAGTAGAATATTTTTTATTTTTGGAAATTTTGATATTTAAATTATTATGATTGGACCAATAGTTAAATGAATGGAACAAAGTTACATTGTATTTGTAATATTGATCTAAAAAACTCTGTTTCTACTAAGATTTTTAAAGTAAATACATGAGTACTTTTGGATACCTTTTATTGTTACCAATAACCAATAATATTATTCGTAAGCAATATATTATGTGAGACAAAAATTAATTGCTGAATTTTTGAGAATATTCTAATTTCAAGCTCTATAAACAATAAAAAAATTTAAATATCTATCATATTTTGTGATGACTATTATTGGAAACATAACTTCCATATTTATGTACTAATTTTTATCAAATTTCAAAAATAGCTATTAAAACATATTAATGGCAGATAAAACTAATAATAGAATAATTAAAATTTTAAAAGAAAAAGTTAAATTATTATTTGAAAATGTACTTCAACAAAGTCAAATAAAAGCATATACTTATATATATATATATATATATATATATATATATATAATACATATAAATGAGAAACTTAAATGCAGTTAGAATATATTTTGGCAAACTAGCACTAAAATTTTAGATTTCAAGCTGAAATTACAAATAATGTGATAAAAACTTTAAAAAACAAAAATATAATCATGTTCTGTAAAAATTAAAAAATAAACTTTAATATAATTAACTCGATTAAATGTATCAAAAAACAATAATTTTATTTAAAAAAGTAATTCTTTTATGGTAAAAACTACTTCAAATAAAAACTAAATGCATTGAAAAAATAAAATAATCCATATTATATTTATCTTTCATTAAAAAAAAAAAAATATATTTACAGGTCATAACTTGTAAGTACAGTTTTTTAGTAAACTTTAGTTTGAATAATACCATCTTTATAATACACACATAATTGCACACTTATTATTTCATATCTATCATTATAATTTGATAGCATACTTTAAAGTTAAAAATTAATTTTTTTGGAAAATTTAAAATTAAGAATAAGGTATATTTTGTTTTTTTATAAAATTAAGGTTTTAAAAAGTGTTTGTATGTTTGAGTATAATTGAGATATATAAAGGCATAAAAGACATAAATTAATGAAAAGAAGGTAAGTGGTGGCACGGTTTGCACAAATTATTGGTAATTGGAAATTTAGATTAATTTCCCTATTTCAGCCATGGATTTAAAAATGATGAAGTTAAGTTAAATTCAACTTGACTCAGTTTCTTTAAAAGTGATTGTTTTCAAGCATACTTACATAAGTTAAGAGGACTTTAAATTTTGTTACTGTGAGAACTTAAAATATGATGCAGAGCATATTATCTTCTTTAGTTACAATTGATGCTAACACTGGACAATATATTTTAGCAAATGCATAAGTATTGGAGAGGATGTGTTACGATGAGCCAATATATTGAGATCATGTTCATTCAAAAAGAGGAAGATAAAAGGAAAAAGCTAGTTAATATATACTTAAGCTTCACAATTTCAAACATTAGGAGTATAAGCTCTTCTTTGATTTACAATTGTATTGTAATTATTGATTTTATATTTATAGTGCATAGTTTAATTTTTGCAATAAACTATGGCTGCCAAAGATAAGTATTCCATCTATTGTTAACAGTAGTTTGTCCAAAACGGTCAGTTAAAATATGATAAAAGAGTAGTTTGCAATCTAAAAAATCTGCAAGTGCTTATACTCAATACAAATACCTACTGTAATTAATTATAATCAAAGTTATTATTTATGAATGACAGTTAAGTTGTAATTAAACAAAGATCAGATTTTGTCTCAAACTATTATTAAGATATATAAAAGAATGTTCAATATTTAATAGTAATACTTAACACTAGTGAATTACACATCGACAATAATAAAGAAAAACATTTCTAAAGCAAAATTATATAGGATTAAAAAGAATTTATGTTTATCATAGGTTTAGAAGATTAAAAAGAGTGAAATTTAATTTTGGTTAAAATATTTGTTTTATACAGGGTTTCCTTTTAATCAGCGGTTTTTCTTAAACTAGTTTTTTGCATAATTATAACCAATTCAGAATTATTAAGTCATTTAAATAATCTTATTTTATTACAGCATACAATTCTCAAATTGTGTATTTAAAATGCGCTTATATATTGTACCTGCATTAAGGCTGGACCAACAACGGGTAGAAGAAATCCATGATACAAGTAATCCAAAAGTTGATCATACACAGTTTTATGACATATTTTAGCAACAGCATTACATAGTTCTACTGAAGCTAAGAAACTATTAAGTTCAGGTACATCTTCTATATTTTCTGGACTTAGTCGGTAACAATCATTTTCAATATCCAATTTTCGAGGTAGCACTGAATACAAGCCGCTTAACCCAGTTGCCAATACAGGACTCACATTTGACTTAGCAGTTATAAAGTTTGCTAAAAAATCATTTTGACGTGATAACGACATAAATATTAAAAGGGCATCACGAGCTTCTTCACCAATTGATCCATCACGGTGAATAAATGCCATTAACAATGACAATACAATACATCTGAATATAGGTTAAGATATTAATTTAATTGAAAAAAAAAAACAAATGTAACTAGGGTGATTACTTTGAACTCTTAGTATTTTCTTTTAAAACATTGCTTAGTATACTTGGATGATGAGAAAGAACCACACAAAATTGTCTTAAAACAGTTACTAAGTGTTTTTCAATTTCCACAGACAAACAATCACCATCATAAGAGTTCAATATTAATAATAAAGGATTTAATATAGAATCATCTGAAAGTAATTGATGACCTCGAAATTCTGACAACAGAACTCCATATACCTTTAACTGTTCTAATTTTAAATAATTTTTGTATCTAAAAATAATAAAAACCATATTTTAATTGAATTTGGTATATTAATATTTAAAAACTATAAACATACCTATCAGTTTTTAAACTCCAAGAATATAATTTTCCTAGTAACTGGTTATTCAAAAAATATTTGAGACACTGAGATTGATTAATTGACTTGGCTGATTGTACATCAAGTAATAGCAGTTTAATTAATTGATTTAAATGATTTATAACAGCTACAATATCATCATACTTGATAACACCTTTTGTAGTCTGAAAAAACATTATTGCAATTAATATCATATTTATGTTAAATAACATGAATTAGAGTAATTAGACAAATTTGTCTAAAGTTATATTTATTTTAAATACAATAATTAAAAACAAATTATTGAATTTCAGAATTCAATAGTTAGTTACTAACATGTTATGACATAACAACGTATTACAATTATTTTTTTAGCTTTAGTGCATATAGCTTTACCCAATATATTTTCATTAGCTCCTGTACAACTAGGAGATAAATAACTAAATATATGTGCACTATACACTTTCTTCAATAATACAAAACTTTATAACAAATATACTTCTATATAAAAAATAGGAATATTGTTTTTTAAGCTTTTAACAGGAATATGTGATATTTGGATATTTAATTCTCTAATATAATAATTACTAAACCTATGTGATCCTAGTATAAAAATAAAAGGCCTAGACTCTAGGAGAAAGTTTTGAATAATAGATAGTTATTTTTTATTATCAACTGTTATTTTAGACACGACATATGTTTAGGTTTATAGCTATGGTTTAGTTAAATATTATTAAGATAATTATGAAATGCATAGCTTGGCTTATAAACTCATAATTTTTTAATGGGCACATTAAATTTAAAATGGTGTTTAAAGTATCATAAATGTTCAATTTTTATTAAATAAATAGGAATTCCAACATATATTTCTTATTTAGATAAATATACAGACTTCAAAGAAGTAGCATTTTTTAATTTTAAGGTACCTATTAATTAATTTTATGCATCAGTCATTTTAATTCCTAAAACTTCTTAGAAATAAAATCCCTGATTTAAAAAAATTTTATATCTATTAAAATTTACAAACCACCTCTTCTTTCTCCTCTCATAACTTAAACAACTTCAATAGTTTGACAACTCTGTTAAGAATTCAGAAGTATAAGTTAATAGATACAAATTCATAATTTAAATATTTTGAAAAATGGGGAATAAATAAATAATCATTTATTGCTTGTTATAACTTGTATCATTACTCTAAAAAAATTCAATATAGTACTTTGCAATATTTTTTTTTTAATATAAAGCCATATAATTAACTACTGTATAATCGAACCTTAGATTTAAACATTGCATCTAAAACATTCGCATGTCATGGACTGATATAAATTATATGTATAATATAGGTACTATAATAGGTATTAAATTGTCAGAATTTTGGGAAGAAAATTTATAAACAAATTCAACTTATTAATATAATCCACAATTATTAAATAATTCATTTTTAATAATAATCTAATGAAAGATATATGAATAGTTTAAAATGTAAAAACACATAACCGCGATTTATAAAATATGAAAAAAAATTTGTTTATTAAAAACTTAAACTACAATTATTTTGTACTTACTTGTAATCGATCTATAATTTCAAAAGTTTGTTGCCAATGTTTATTAAAACTATCAAAACACGCAGACAAATCGAGATCGTCTATTTTTTCAAATCCTTTATTTCGTTTGAACCAACTCATGTTACAAGCATTGTATGCAAATATTATTTAAGTCTGAACGTTTTATAATAGAAAACATACTATGAGGCAATACTATTCTCAAACTTTTATATATACATAAAATGAACGAGTTATAAAAATATAAAGATAGGTACCTATTACACAATTCTATTTATTGATAACATTTTACATTTAAAGTACTGAAAGTATTTCTGCATCAAAAAATATACAGAAAAACTTAATATTTATTGGCATTTTATTAGATTAACATTAGATACAGATAGTACTATAGTAGTAAATGAATTTGACATGAGATTTAAGTTAAAACATATTTTAATTTTGTACAAAAAATTGTACAATATTATTATCAACAAGACACCAACTTAGATAATGTGCTGGTAAAAAAACTAGATAATGGGTGGTGAGATTGTAGTCTCATTTGCTTACAGGTGTGGTAAGGAAGGTGTAATTTCTGACATCATCAACCCCTTATAAAATAGTGAACACTGAATTGGTGATATTTGTATTATAAAGAATTAAGGCGTCAGACCATAATTTTAGGTTCTAACTCTCGACCACATATATTTATATTAACATTAAATAGATATTTTATTAAATATCTATGTTCACGATTGAAGCAAGATTCCGATTACCGGATCGCCGATTTTATGACAGGTTCATCCATTCGAGAAGAAAGTTCTTTGAGAAAAATTGGTATCTAGAATAGTTTTTGAGATATTAAATATACTAGAAATGTATATTTCTGTATTCTGTGCGCGTTTCGGGACTCGTCGCTGTGCTCCTCAGTACTGTCGCTACGCTCCACTTAAAATATATAAATACCTCGATTTGTTGTGTAAAACCACCTGTTTCTATCGATCATGAATTTGATTTTGAAGACCAAAGCCATGATTTGCAGTTAGATCAATTTTAATTTATCCACATTTATTAATGCTCGAAATAATTTTTATGAAACTGATGACAACAAATATTTATACAATAACATGTAAAGTGATAAATAAAATATAATAAGACAAAGTGACAAACTCCAAAACACAGGTGGTTTTACACAATAAATTGAAGGACATATCACATATATAGTTTGAGAGGAGTATAGCGACAGCGTCGAGGATCGCAGCGATTACAAAGTAACACCCACATTGAGAATTACTGAGCAAGACAATAGTATAGTGTTTTATTAATTTCAATAAGTAACTATAAAAAATGATTTATACAACAAATTATAAATAGGATGCTCCAAACAATTTTAACAACAAATTAAATTTCTGAAATTTTTGAATTCATAAGTTCAGTAATTAGACAAGACTAAGGTTGGTCAATTATAGTAATTGATTACGTAATATAACCTTGCATTTTATTAGATTACCAGTTCTATCGTCACAAAATCCCTTGGAAAGTGGGTGGACTTTCTCTGTTTTTTGTTTCATTCTTTTGATGATTATTTTAATTAACTACATTTTTCAATACTAGTTTTTTTTTTTTTTTGTTTCTTTTAAAGTTCATTGTAAATAATTTATAATTTTAGGAAAAAAGTAATAGAAATCAGTAACTTAATACTTAATTAGAATATTATGTAAATAATATTTTCTTAATTGAACTTCTTGTTTTATGTACAATTAAGCAAGTCAACTTTCATAATTTTGCATAAAACATAAATAATGATACTTACAATTAATATATGTATAATTTATATTGAATACAATAAAATTATAAATTACTAATAAGTAGTTTTGTCTAAAATAATATTAATAACAGGAATATACGTATGTATTATTTGTAATAAATTGCTTTTTAGGTTTTTCATTTAACTTTTAAAATCTAATGTACTATCATTTAATCTATTCTATGATAAACGATAATACCATATGGCATACACCAACGCTAAATGAGAAGCCATGATCAACGATTCACGAGTAGCGAACTAGTGCTGAATAATATGAACTACATCAATCATTATGAGTTCTTAACTAAGCAATCATACATAACAATTTAAATTAACAAACAACCTATTGTTTACATTTATGATTAAGCAAAATTATCAATCCTAAAAAAGTTAACCATGTATAAATTATGACTATTTTGATTGTTCAAAGGTAAATATGGTAAAAATTAAATACAAAAAAAATATAGATATTTGTTTAATAATAAACACTAGGGTTCCTCTACGTTTTACAATGTTAATTTATGTCTGTATTTAACATCTCAATAAACATTGAGAGATGTTTTAAATTACTAAATTAAATTCATTAATATACGGACAAATTTCATTTTTGAACAAGCTATGGTCTTCTCCGTGTGTAACTTTTAATATAGATACTCCTTTTTTTAAATATATCAGAGCTGTGTCAGAATTTTCAACAATAGAACATAATTTAAACAACTTCATGTATAAAATGCCTAAAGAAGGATGACATTCTCCATAGAAAATCCTGAAAATATAAACATAATATATAGAGTAAGATAATATAATAAAATTAATAAATACTGATTAATTATTGATAAAATAATACATTGAAGTTATATGATGTATTTAGGTAGACAGTATTGTACCTGTATTACACTAAATTTACACACATTTTTTCATGTTTTGATTATAATAAAGGTTAAATTATTTTAAACCATTAATCTATGTCATATTAACATTTTCAATACATTGATATCAACACTACAATCAGAATTTGTAAGTTAATGACACTGAATATGACTGAAATTAATGAATACACTAACTTAAAATTAATATAAATAAAAAATTATACATAACTGAATAAATTAAATTCGTAAATTAAATATTTTAGATTTGTTGATTATACTTGTATACTTAATATACTTCAATCAATTTTTAATAAGATTATAATATAATGTATTAACTATATAAATGAATTATTAAAATAATTATATACCTGTATCCATCAATTAAAAGAGTTCCATACTTTAAACTCTCTTTCCATTGTTCCATTTTTATTGCACTTTCAAAAGCTAAATCCAAAATCTTGATATGATTAATATTATTTGGATGAAAAATACCATTCTGCTTTTCTAGACACATTTTACAAACATCAAGATCTAATTGGACCAATGGGAAACTTTTATATAAATTGAAAACATTTTACACTTAAAGTAGACAGGATTGATAACCTAATCATAAAAAGGATACAACACATGTCTTTCATTCTATTCAATTGATGTTCTGTAAAATCAGTGACTTCAAAAAATTTTTTTAATCTATCTTCACTAACTTTTTCTAAGCAATTTAAACAACAAATTGAATTTGGAATCTAAAATAAAGAGTATATAAATGAATTTTATATACTCAAGTGTAGAAATCAATAAAAAAAAAATATATATATATATATATATACATCTATTTTTTTTTGTTTTATAGGTATTGCAGATTGACACTGAGAATTTGAACATATCATTGAGTTAACAAAATTTTCTTCATAATTTGACACACAACGTTTACATTCACACAAAAAATAATAATTCTTTTGCAACTCATTTCTTCGTTCTTGAGTTGTTTGCATGAGTTCCAAATATGATATAAATACATGCTACAAATATAATAATTGTTGTTCAGTAAAAATAAATAACACACTTATAGAAGATTATTAATTATAATATAATATTTATTATATGATTACCAATTCTGGATCGGTGCGTTCAATGTCTACTATAGCACCAATTCTCAATGTAGTACCATCAAATATTGCAGTTGCATTAGGTACACATGAATGATTTAATACTGAAGCTGCTAAATAAATTCCTGTTCCAACAGTGTTTAAATTATCATCCAATATATTAAATGCATTTATACACATCTGTCAATAAAAATAAATATTTTAAAATGCATAACATTACTAAAAAAGATAACATTTTTAAAAATTAACAATTTTATTTAAAACATGATTGTAAATAATTAAACATAAAAATTACAAATACATTATGTATTAGTCAACTTACTTTAAAGAAAAAAGAATAGAATCTAGGTAACGTAAACTAATAAAAAGTTAAATAAAAATGAGTCACGATTTTTGAATTTTTTTTAGGATAATTAGGTAGGTATATGAGTAAGGTCATATTAAATTTTCAGAACTTTTTGTCAAATATTTAAAATTATATTACATAAAAACTTTCAAACAATTTGGTAAATTAAAAGTTCTATATTTAAGTCAAAAGTGATATAATTGTTCTGAAAATGTTGTCCAATATAAAAAAGTATGTATTTGATATTGGATAAAATTTTCAAGTTTCTAGCTTCAATACTTTTCGATTTATGACTAAATACCTAAAATCTGAACAGTGAAAATCTCGTTTACGGTGGATTTTTACCAATTTTACTGTTTTTACTCAGTTGTTCGATCGTTATACTTGATTACTGGAAAAACTATGGAGATTTTGGAAAAATGACCTCTCTAAAAAGTCTAAAGTACCATCTTAGTTCAATTTCGAATCTAAAAAGTTGCTGGACAAAACTTTTGGACAAGGATTTCTATACGAAAAAGTGTTAACAGAAAAAAAAAAATAAACATCATTGTAAAACCATAAGAACCTTCGCTTCACTCAGAATCTAAAATCAAATATGTCTTGAAATTGAAAAAGATTGGTAATTTATTGATTCTGAGTATATTTAAAGCAATAAGAGTGGACCATTTTTATAATTATCTTATCAGAGGTAGAATGATAAAAAGCTGTATTTAGAAAACGATTTTAAGTGGAGCTTAATGAATAATTTTACAACTACTTTAGTTTATAAAAGAATGCAAAACTTGGAGAAACATAAAGCGAAAATTTAAGTTCATATAAGCAACTTATTATTATTTGAATACTAACAGAATAATTCATGTCTATTTATTTATTAAAGAAAAATTGTTTACTTATTTTTAGTAGATTTTCTTAAGCTAGAAAAACTATTGAGAATTTCGAGAGTGAATCAGTCAGAATATATTTCTGATTGATATATGAGCAAAACTAAATGATTGAACTACTTTTTCAAAAAAGTAGTGGGATAAATTAAATAAATAGCAAATTATTTTAAAACAAATAATATATTCTTGGCTTTGCTTAGAACCAAAATACTGGAATGTAAAATAGGGTATTTCAAATAATTAAAAGCAAATTAATATTAAAATTTTAAATTAAAACACTAAAAATAAAATTAACCAAAAATGTATTTAGTATCTATGGATTTTAAATTGTTTTCACTTAATCATGTGAATATAATAACTAGAAACAGTCTTTAAATAAATTTAAACATATTTGTTTACTTACACGGCCATAAATTCCTAACAAATCGACAGCATTAGGAAGATTGGTTTCTCCCATATATTCTTTAAGCACTTCACATAGCGTAGAAAAATGTTCTAATCTACGAGTATCATCTTTTAAGTTAGGATAATCTAAAATAACATTTTTGATGAGATTCTTTTAAAAAATATCATGTATTGATATATTACGTGACATCAGATCCTTGAATGTTCTATAGCGATTTGATGAATAGTAACATTTATCTGAACTTCCTCCATTCTACATTGGTTTTATGGAAAAAAATAAATATTTTTAATAATAATTTGTGTTGATTAAAATTGATTATCACCTTAAGCTTGATTAATATTTTTGACATAACTCTTGCAGCATCTGGAAGGGTTTTGGGATGAATTTTCTTCATTCTAGCACATTCTCGCTTATGTTCCATCCATGATAATCTTTGGCATAAACGATTGCAATACAGAACATACTGACAGCCTGAACATCTAGAAAGGTTAGCTCTAAAAATATTGATCAAATTATTGTAATAAATATGGCATTTAATAATTAAACGGTATATTTACTCACTCAGAAGAATAACAGTAATCACATTTTTCATTTTTGAATGTTGATTTCAGTGCATGAACAAATGGTTTATCAGTCAAAATCACGTCACCTTTTTTAAAACATTTTTTTCTTTTATCCATAGTTGATCGATTGGAGACTGGAGTCACAGAATAATAATTGGAGCACACAAACTAATTGATAAAATATTTTAACAAGACCTAATATTAGAAGTGTACAATATAACTTTGGGCAATTTGACAATATACATACGTTTTCGTTACAGTTGCATTGCTAATGGACGAGGAAACGTCCCTGTACCAAAATAATTGCAATATTGAAACTGAAATCTGAAAACTGAATAGATAAACAAAAACATTAAACAGTTATAATATTCAGATTGAACCGTGGTTTCCTACAATGCCGAAATATGAAAGATTATCTTTCGTTTGCCGATAATAGTAGTTTTATAATGTTAAATCCATAACCTATATCGAGTCCCGCCTATTTTTGTTAGTATTGGAGTATGGCATGTCCATTTTGATATAATTTTCATTTAATCTAATCTATTAACCTTTATTCTCGCAGTTCAAAATCCTGCTGCAAAACTTCGGGAATGCGAAAAATGTCGATGTGCAACAAGAAATTTTTGAAAATTGTCTGTTTAAACGTCCCGGGTACTTTCGGCAGAAGAAAAATGAGTATTATCAATGGTGTTGGGGCACATTCGTACGACGTAAGTAATCAAATTATACTAACTATATATATAGTAATATCACGTTATATTCATATAATCTGTAGTAATATTTTACGGTATAATATACAGAGTACAGACATGCACAATACAAATTATACTCGCAGATAACAATTTTAGTGCGTGGGTAGCACTATATTTTTGTCTCGTGTATCGTAACAATTTTTTGTGTCGCACTGTTAAATGTCACAAATATATTCATTAATAATACTTGGGAAATAGTCACTAGAAATAAAACACTGAACTCTCACGCACACCTGTTGAACTGTTGGAGACAGTCCACCTCGTGGACTGTGTTTTTTATCTTTTCATTATTATTCTTAGTTATTGGATTATTTAATCAAATATTTTATTGAATGTCTACATTTCGTCTTATTTTTTTTTTAAATATGAATAAATGCGAAAATAAATATCGTCGGTTACCGATCCAAAAGAGCATAAGCGCTTAAATCCATAATATACTCGTATATAATATACTCGTGTATAATATACTACATAATATTTTTTTATTTAAGAGTAAATATACAATCTATTATATATCGGTTGACATAATGAGTATATATGAAAAGAGTATACATGATGAAGTGAGTAAAGAAGCCACCCAGCGATGTCACTTAGTGATGAATTTATTAATAGATTAATAGATTATTATGTTTTTTTTTTTTTTTTTTTTTTTTTAATTTAATTATTATTGTAAAAGATCCCTGCTCCAGCTGCGTTTTAATCGTCTTGGTGGACTACCAGGAATTAGTTTAGGTAGAACTGATAGTTTCTTAAGAAAATTTGAAACTGTGATGAATATATGATTGCTCAACTTAACACAGTTTTTTACCTATACCCTCGTCCTTTATTTAATTGATAGTGCTGTCCTAAATAATATACTGATTTTAATTTATAAAAGTTAGAAGGTTAAAGCTTATAGATTTTAAAGCTATTTCTGAGCTTAATTTAATACTTGACCTCTAATTAAATACTTTATTAATAGACAAATTTATTTTTAGAAATAAATAATATTTTTACTATAGGTAAATTTGTTATAGAAATGTATCATTTATTATTATAGTATTTATTTTGTTTGAATCATGACTTAAAAATTAAAATTATTAGTCATTTAATAGGTTAAATATGTTTTTGAATTAATTTATATTAACTAATATATGCCTAATATTCATATTTTTAACATTCAGTTTGTTAAGCATATATACACTTTAAATTTGTATTTTGTATACTTAATTCATTAAAATATAAAAACATATTAACAAGAACAACATTATTAGGTATAGTAGGGAGTATAGCAGATATAGTATGTTCAGAGTTTAAATAATTGAATTTTAAAATAATTAATTCTATGCATATTATAAAATTTGAATACTTAATTTTATAGAATACTGTTAAAATGTTGAACTCTTTGCAAAGTATTACGTCAAAACTGACACGTCACCCTGGAAAATTCAAATTAGGACAGGTGAACACATTTTTAAATAGGTAATTAACAAACACTATTAAACATGTTTAAATACAATTTGATAGTATTTATCTTGGTGTTGGTGGCTAATGTAAATTGTTCTGAAGGCTATAAATGAAAACAGATGCGGTGTGAGTAATGAAGATTTGGACCAACTTTCAGTCATTCATGTAGCTGGTACAAAAGGAAAAGGATCAACATGTGTATATTGTGAGCAGTTGTTGTCATATAAAGGTTACCGAACTGGATTATTTACGTCACCACACTTAATCTCTGTCAAGGAAAGATTTCGAATTGATGGAAAAATTATTTCTGATGATAAATTTGTGTTTTATTTTTGGAGTGTGTATAATACACTCAAGTCAAAACAAGTATGATTTTTATATTTTTAATGATTAGTAATTAATAAAAATATTAAAATTGTCTTATCCATAAGTTTTTTTTTTTAGTATTAGAATTTAAATGTCTCAGCATAATAAATGCTATTACACAAGTTCGTTTACGTATCCATAAGTTTAATTATAAATAAATAAATAAATATATATATATATATATATATATATAATTGCCTTTGCAATATTAAAAAAAAAATAGTTATCATTACTTCAGCACAATATGATGTTATTCACGTTTTTACATAAATTAATTATAATAATTATAATAATAGTAATAAAATAATTTCTCCCCCTGAGTTCATAGATATTAATTAAGTCATTTATGTGAGTAGTTTTTCTTTTTTTTTTTTTTGTAGTTTAAGTTTTAATCTAACATATCTGGTTAGATGGAAAATTGTTAATGGCCTGCTTAAGATATTGTGTTCTTCAAAAACTAAAATGATATTTCTGATCCTGATTTATATTTTGTTATAATTTCAGAGCTCTAATGAAGAATTACCTTCTTATTTCATGTTTTTAACCATAATGGCGTTTAAAATGTTTATAAATGAAAAAGTAGAAGTTGCAATTATAGAAACTGGAATCGGAGGTGAATATGATAGTACAAATATATTAAGGCAAGTCAGAAAAGTGTATTATTATTTCTTTGGTCCCGGGTAGAAAGGGCATAAGTCAATTTGACCAACTTTTTGAGACAGCAGTAACAATGTTTGAAAATTCCTACGTGTAAGTTCATTATATCCTTAGATATTTAAGGTATTTTTATTTTGTATATATTACATTCCTAATATATGTAACCATTAAAATTCTTGATACTTTGAATATTATAAAAATATAAAAATATAAAAAAAAATTTTTTTGTGAAAAATTGACTTAAGCCCTTTCTACCCGGCACCAAAGATTTATTATTTGAGTTCGGATCTGGTAACTCTAAAAAAACTCAGAAAAAAGCATGTACAGTTAAGCAAAAATGCAGTAATTTTTAAAATCTGTGATTACTCATTTCTTAATTTGATAATTTTCCAATAGATATATAATAGGCAATAACACATTTACTTTGTTAATAAAAATTATAAAACAAATTATATATATATATATATATATATATATATATATATATATTTGTTTATTTTAAAATAAAGAATACAAATTAAATATATATTAAATATTATATTGTAATCACAGCTTATGGATTTTTTGATAACCTAAAACTTAATGTAGAATTTTACCTGATTCTACCCGCTTCTTTACATAATTACAGAAAAGTAATTAATAGTAAATTTGAAGTAAAATTAATGAACACTTTTAGAACATGTACTAAAATGCATAATTTTTTTATCCATAGTATATATTTGAAAATTAAACTAATAAATATAACATTGCTAGATAAAATTGGTTTTAATTATTGAGACACATTTAATTCTATTTAATTATGAATAGAAATATTTCTTTTTAAATAATTCAAATATGTAGGAATAAAATTCAAAACTTAAAAAAAAAAAACAATTTAAAAATGTTAAAAATCCCAAAAAGTGTTAAATATTGCTTATTAATTGTTAGGTATGTTTTTATTCTATATAGTTATTTATGGTAGTATGAATCAAATTTTTAGTTGATAGAATGTCACTTATAGAAAAATATTTCCAAACCAACAATATTCTAATTTTATTTAATACTAATGTTTTGGAACTTATTAATAATTCTGATTATTACATTTTTTTTTCTTTTTGAGAAAAATGATTATATGTTTGGTTATAGAAAAACACCAATTGTTGGTATTACATCTCTTGGATTTGATCATACTACTGTATTAGGAAGTACTTTAGAAGAAATAGCATGGCAAAAAAGTGGAATTATGAAACCAAATTGTATAGCAGTTATTTCTAATAATCAACCTAAAGAAACTATCAAAATATTAATAGAACGTAGTATGGAAAAACAGGTAAATGAAAAATTATATTATATCCTTTATTTTTTTTTCATGTTATTATTTATTAATTGTAATCAAATCATTTACAATATTAGATATCAATTACTAATTATTGAATGTAAAATGTCAAAATTACAATTTAAATTTGTAAAGAACTTAAATATTATTTCATTTATTTGTATCAGATGTTTTTAATCAATAACATTTTATTACATAATTAGTAATTGAAGTAAAAGAAAATATTTGATAAAAATAACTTGTTTTACATTCATATATTTAATTTAAACTGCATCCTAAAATTAGAAATTGTGGCTTGACCTTTTTTTTTTTTTTGTAAATATTTGAAATTTATAACATAGGTTGTAAGTACTTTGTAAATTAATTTCATGAGATGCTGTTGTAAATATACTTTAAATGTCTTTAATTTGTAAGTTGTTTTAATAAAAGTGTAATTTTAATTTTTACTTATAGCTACTTATAGCTTGAAGGAAAAGTTTTTAATTTATATGTTTATATTTTTTACTATACAACCTTTAAAATGTACATTACAATAATGTATGAGAAAAACTCATGTATTACATATATTGTTATGTACATTTTAAAATTAAAAGTTTCTTCGTTTTAATTAGTAATAATAATGTATGTTATTAAGTCCACCGTTTAATATTAATCCTAATTATAGAAATATTTTAATAAATAGACTCTGTAATTTCAGACAACGTTATTGGAAGCTCCTCCATTTAGTAAATATAATTGGTATAAGGATAATCTAACTTTAGGATTTCTAAGTATAGTTCAAGAAATAAATATTTCACTTGCAATTCAACTTGTTAATGCGTGGATAAATCGGAACAATACACATGGTTAGTATAGTTTAAATATTAATTATTATAATTTTAAAATTAAACCATTTCATTAAGAAATTAAGTATACATAAATTAATGCTCAATAAGCCTAATGTTTTGTGCCATAGATTAGATAGTCTATACTTATTGTTTATATAAATTAAAAAGCAGTAAATAATAGCTATGATTTGAAATGAATGGTATTTTAGTATTCAAATCATTTTTAGGTATTTAAATTAGTATCTATGTCTTATATTTTGTTTTATATATTTCATCTAATTCTCTAATTATACTCCTAGTCTAGATCTCAATGAAAAAAAATAACCCAATGTTTTTATGAACTTTTTATGGGACTCTTACCTAAAACTAAAATAAAATAAGCAAATTGCTGACTTTATCTTAATTTACCTCTCTTAAAATCCTAACTCAAACTCAAATATAAAATACTCTTGTACTAAACCATCATCAGTCTTCTCTATGACATTCAAATTAAGGGATCAGTTAAATCCACGAATAGTTATACAATTTAGTTTTATCAAAATATTACTTTGTATATCATTACTGGAGAGCCTAAAAGAATCTTTTGGTATGTAACAATCCAAACTCTACTTCATAATAACTTAAAATATAATATCTTAAATGTTGGCTAGGATTATAAATTATAGTAAAACTTCAAATAATTAAGTTCTGAAATAAGGACATTCAGTAAAAGTATTTTCTATTAGGTTAGGAAGGGTAACAAATTAAATGTTTTTTCAACATATAGCAGTTCCTATTGATTGCCATTACAGAGGTTTTTCAAATATCAAATAGTGAAATGAAAAAGAAAAAAGGATATTAGTAGGTTTTGTATTCCTCTTCAACTAACTCTCTCCTAGATTATATACCATGATTATATATATATATATATATATATAATATTTACAATCTTCTTTATATTATTATAAACAACAGCTAGGAACTGGTGAAGATGTTTTGTATAGGTCTTGTATGTATTATTAACCCAGTTTATTTTCATAATGAATGGTTCCAGCTTAAAATATCTCACAAAGAAGCATTCCTTTATAGTATATCTCCCCTCTCCCTTGTAACAAAATTATTTTAGTAAATATATATATATATATATATATATATATATATATAATAAACTAAAAACTATTATAGAATTTGATTTTTTAAATGGATAAAATTAGTTTAAGTGAACCAAACAATTATTATTTGTTTATCGTTGTTGAGGTTCATAATTTTAACATAATTTTTGTTATAGATTTTTTGTACAGGTCCTTTCATTTGAACTTAATGATTAAATAAATAAGTCACTCCTTTTTGAGTTGAATAACTTCTGAGAAATAAAATTAACTACTTGAAACTTATGTTGCATCATGGATTTTTCTAGAATGGTTGAAAAAATGTGATGCTGGATTAAATGGTATAAAACAAGGTCCTATTTGGGAAGTTAATGAGCTCGACAAACAAGCTATTAGAGATGTTAAATGGCTTGGCCGCAATCAAGTTTTAAATATAACTTCGAATTTGACATATTTTTTGGATGGAGCTCATACCATTGAAAGTATACAATTATGTAGTGAATGGTTCTTAAATCTTTACCCAAAGTCACAAATGTAAGTTGAAAATTTAATGATAATGATTTATAACATAAAACCGGTTTGTATTTTTAAAAATTAATTTTTTTATAAGTATATTAAAATCTCTGTAGAATAGTAACTTTATGTAAGATGATTATTTGATTCATTTTCATCAAAAATTCACTTTTAATATAGTTATTATTTTTAATAAGTTAGGTGTGATGTGAACATTCAAAGTGAATTCTAATTTTAATCATTTATGTCCAATTAATTAAAATTTTATCTAAAATTAATATGATAAAATAATCTACATCTATCATTAATTATAAATGGTGTATGTTTACACAGCAATAATAAAATACCAAATATTTTTTCAAAATATATCGTTCTATCAGTATATCACAAGGTTTATAATAATTGGATGATTCAATTATTTTTCATACCCATTTCAAAGTTGGAAATTAATTTAATAATTGCCTATTCTATAAAAATTGTATAATAATTTATTTAATTGCTAATGAAAAAAATTCTGTCACGATTTTTGAAATTTGATTAGTGTCGTTAGTTTAGTGTATGAGTAAGGTCATATTAAATTTTCTGGTCTTTTTGTCTATTATTAAAATGTTATTAGAGGTTAAATTTTGAAAATGAGGTATTCTCAAACTTCTATTTTCAACCCAAAAGTTGACAAATTTGTTTGAGACTGAAATTAAGTATGTGTCAATATGTCATTAATATTAAGTGTAAAAAAGTTTCTAGCTACATTATTCCATGTGTTATGATTAAATAACTCAAATTAGATTTCGTGAAAATGTTGTTTTCTGCATATTTTACTGCCTATACTCCGTTTTACGATAGTTTTTCCTAATGCTTAGAACCATTAAGAGGAAAAAAAATGAACTGCAACCAACTGCATGTGATTTTTGAGTTGCTGGATGAAAATTTCGGACAGTTTTTTTTTTTTTATTGAAAAAGAAAAAATCCACAATCTATACAATAGCATACATAATAAGCAGATGAGATAAAATAATTAAAAAAAAAAATGTAATGACAATGTATATTCTGAGTATAGGTAGTTACCCAGTGGTAACACCCAGTAGGGCAAAGACGCAAAGTTAAGTGTACTAAGTGTTTACTGAAATAAATTAATAAATAAATAAATAAAAATATATATATATATATATACATCATTGTAAAACCAATAAATCCTTCACCTCTCTTAGAATCTTAAATTGTTTCACAAGTATAAAAAATACTAAGAATTAAATTAGAATCCATAAAAGTATACATCATTAGAAAAATGTAATTTTAATCCATTATTTTGCTATCCTACATTGTTTGTATAGTTTTACAAAAAATAATAATGTTATCCAAATTATAATTAATGTTCAAGTTTATTTAATAGGTATTACTTTAACAGTGAAAATTTGTTTTCTATAAATATAGTAATAGAGTATACCCAATTAATTTTAATCTTAAAAAATATGTTAATAAATGATAAAATTATAGTTATTTGGGTTGTATATTCACAGTTGATTAGAATTCTATATATGTTATCATTTTGATGTTATTGCCTGCCATGCAAGATTGCATGATCACATGAACTTTGAATATGTTAAGGAATTTCAGGTTAAATTTTCAACTTATCAGTTTAATTGTGGTGAATTTCTCAAAAGACTAAGATAATATTCATATATTTAAATTTAATTCAGAGTACTTAATCAAGATGCGAATTTATTTTGATAAATTATTTAAAAAAATAAAATATAAATGATTAATGTATAATTTATTATTTAATAAAAATGCTATTAAAGTCCCCCTGACAAAGTCATCTAAACTTATTGTTAATAAGTGTTAATACAATAATACAAATTACACATTTTTAGTGTTTGGAAAAATAGATGATAGTTCAATCAATACATCATGATACAGTTACAATGTTTAACAATGTACTAAGTGTGGACTGTGGTTATAAAGTTGTAAATTATTTATAACTATCATTCGTCTGTATTTTTTAAGCTTAATATATAAATGTGTATTGTCAAATGTTTTTAACAAATAATGTATACTGAACTTGAGTATTCAATTTTTGATTTTGAGTGAACAAACACTATATTCATTATTTTTCTGTAAATACATTTCCTTTATAAAATGACCTTAAAGTTTATCTCATACTTTTATTTAATAGCATATGTAATGCAAGTGATATTAAGTGTTTATTTTTCATTTTTTTTTCTTTTTATTGAAAAGTTAGCAAAATTATTTTTGAAGTATCCGATAATCACAAAATAATATTAAAATTGAAATTTTATGTAAATGAAAAGTAAAAGAACACTCAATCACTAATAATGAATACTTTAATTTTGTTTATTTGATTTAATTTAATTCATATAGTGTTATAAACAAACCTAAATAGTCTTATGTTAAATATACTTTTAAAAAAAACGTCTATGCTCCTACCTCTTTATCCTCTATTTTCACCATCTAGGTGATAGGTGCCAACAAAATGAGTGTATTATGGTACTTTAATGAATCACCTATAATCAGATTATAGGACCTAGATATTTTTAATGATACAAAAATAGAATTAAGCACAATTTACTACCTATTTTTAAATTTTTAATATTTATAAACAAATTATTTTGACTTATTTTTAAATATTTAAATGTTTTGAGATAAAAGTATTATGTTTGTGATCTGATATATGTATAATGATTTTTATTATGGAGTTGTTATTTATATTTACTATATTAATTGCATTTATGGTAATTCCACTACAAACAAAGAGCATTTTCCACTATATATATATATAATATTATTTATTAGTCTATTTGTTTAGAATGTTAGAATGTATGTTGTAAGCCAAAAGGAAAAAAAGCCGGTAAGACAATGGTGGTGGAAGTTCGTCCATGTCGCTCCGCTCCTCGGACAAGATTATGGTGATGAGTAGAGATACAGGAGTTGGGTGGGATACACGAGATGTATTGATAGATTAGGCATTATAGGATAGATTAGGACATTATTTTATATTATAAAAAAAAAAACGATTCTGAACGAAGATGAATTGTCAGTGAATAATATGTTTATAGTAAATTGCTTGAATTTTTGTAAAAATTACAGTTTCAGACGCCCGTTAAAATTTTTTCATTGAACCGATCATGAGATTTTTTATACTTTTTGCAAGCCAAACTTATGAACAACCTTGTAATACATTTTCATTTCTTAACTTTGAGTAGAACATTTTTTATACATTTTCAACTACGACATAATTTGTGATTTCGACAAATTTTGTCGATTTTTGAACTTCAACTGCTTATAAAAAAAAATTGTGCCTATGTATTTTTATAATTTTTGAATGGGAGTTAGAACAACTTATGTGGACCCTTCTATTAAATTTTCAAGTATTTCGTCCGAGCTACATTTTTTTTATCAACATTTATAAAAAAAAAAATAAAAAAAATCGAATATTTCAAATGCCTATAAATTGATTAAAAATGAGTGAAATCTTTTGAAAATAAAATTATATAAAGAAAATGCCAATATAAACAACTGATAAAATTTTCAAGTTTCTACAACTTATACTTTTTGAAAAAAAAACAAATAGCAAAAATCGTTTGAGGCTAAACCGTTGTTTAACGTGTTTTTGTAAAAATTTAAATTTCAAACACTCATAAAATTTTTTTGTCTGAATCCGGTAGAGTTTTTTTTGCAGATAATTGAAGAAAAACTAATGAAAAACCTTGTACCAAATTTTCAAAACTTAGTTATAAAAGAAAAAAATTTTACGATTTTTCAACAACAAAATTATTTGCAAATTTTCGCAATTTTTACATATTTCGTATAAATTGGAACTTTGAGCACTTATAAAAAAAAATTGTGACTTACGATTTTGGATTTTTTTTTATCAGTTATGGAACAACTTATAAGAAACCTTGTATTAAATTTTCAAGATTTTCTGGCAAAAAAAAAAAATTTTATCGTTATTTTAAAAAAAAATACTTAAAAAAATTGAAAATTTCAATTGTCTATAATTAGCTCAATAAAAGTCAAAATACTTTGAAAATTTAACGGTGTATAGAGAACGCTAATCTAAACATTTGGTGAAAATTTCAAGTATTTACATCGATTAGTTTTTGAGTTATAGCAAAATAAAAAATTTGATTTTGTCAAAAACTGGTTTTGCGTAAAATATACCGTTTTTCCCTCATTTTTTAAGGGTTTTTCCCGGCGCGTTAAAAAAATATTGAAAATTTTTAACTTTTGACCCCCCAAAGTACCAACTAGATTCACTTTCCTTTCAGAAAAGTTGCTATATAAGGCAATCAAAGCATTTTTACTGCCCCAAATCGTGTCGACAGACACAAAAATAAAAAAAAAAAAATAAAAAAAAAAAAAAAAAAAAAAACACACATCATTGTAAAATCAATACATTCTTCACTCCGTTCAGAATCTAATACATTTTTTTGCAAAAAAACACTTAGCTTTTTGCGACTAATTTAGAATTTATGATTTTTTTTTTATAAAAACTGTTTCAGACTTATTGAATTCACCTTAAACAGAATTAAAATATGAAATCTCAAAAAAAAATAGAATACCAGCCAAAAGACTAGTATTTTAGTGCCTTAAAACCCTAAAAAGTTACCTTTTAATCAGAACTTTTCAATATGGTATTAATACATTGAATAATTTAGCCCCTTGCCAGTTTTTGCAGGAAATGAATAATAATGCTAAGTTTTAATTATCTGAGGATTTGTTTCCCAATGAAAGATAATTACACCATTATTAAGAGGTTTCCATTATACATTATTGATTTATTTTTAAATAAAAACTAAAATAATTTTATTTATTCAAATATCATACATGCATTATAATCTTGTAATAATTTGATTTTTATATTTTAGGAAATTTAAAAATATTTTAATATTCAATGTCACAGCACTAAGAGATTACAGCACATTTTTAAAAATACTGTTAGAAAGGAATGACTTTGATATAATTTTATTGTGTCCAATAGTTACATCTATTGATAATCGCCGTCCAGGTAATTGTATATTAATTTTTTTTATTTGTAATATTTAAAAAATGAGTTATTGAATAATTAATCATGGAGTTATAATAAAACCAATTTAAATAACTAATCATGTTAATTTAGTCATTGGTGAAAATTCATATTTGTAAGTCTAATATGATATGTTAAATGATTTAAATGAACGTAATTAAAATATTAATTTTTGTAATATATCAAAATTATATGGATTGAAATATTTCTAAAAAATGTATGTTTTTTCAGATACAATGGATATGAACTTCAATCACAAAGAACAATTACTTAAATGTCATAATATGAAAAAAATTATTAATTTCTGCAATGTAGAAGTATTTAACTGTATTGATGACACTATTAATCATGTACAACTCTGTAGCTCATCTGAAAAGAATGTATCATTTAGAGTTTTAGTAACTGGTTCATTGAAACTTGTTGGAGGAGTATTAGATGTTCTTCAATCCTGACATTATTCAGTGTTTAAATATTGAATGTTTATTTTTGAGTTTAAGATTCAATACATTATTAATAAATGTTATATAAGATATAAATTATATTTTGAATCAATTATTTGTTGTAATACTACATTAAAGTAATAGCATTTTTAAGTATGTAGAACTGCATTATTATTATAAGTTGATCAAATATAACATGTTCATTTTGTTTCTTTTAAAACAATATTGTTTAAAAAATCAATTCTTATAAAATGTTTACATTTAACTTAAAATTGTTCTTAAATAATCTCATTCATTTTCTCCTACAATAGCATACACAGGATTATCTAGTAGGAAGACTTGGAAGTAAATATGTGCTCAACAAATCCTATTTATGGTTTGAAAGAATAAATTAAGAACTTTCCAATATTTTAAGTCTACTATGTTAAACAAAAGGAATAAATACTTTTAACAATAAAAATAACTGGCATTTATAATACAATTTTTTTATCTGTTTAATTTCATATATTTAGGTGAGCTTTTTGAAAATATGAATCCTATTCAAATTCTCTGGAAAATGAATGGTTTTTGATCCATTGTTTGTCTGGATATGCCACAGTTCTTGTGCTAGTAATTAATACTTGAACAATATATCTAACTTTTCTGGAGTGTAGTTGTTGCACAACGTTTCATGAACTTTGTGACTGCATATTAAATATCTATAACTATCAAGTGGCTTTTTAAACCACAACACTAATGCAATTTAATTTCAAGAGAAATCTAATATTAATTGAAGTATTTAATAGTAACCAAGTTAAACATTATGCTTTAATTTTTATAAAACCCAATGCACTATAACTTTAAATGTCACAGTAATAAGTAATAACTAATACAGTACTATATATTCATAATTAAAGACAATAATACAAAACAGTTTTATTAGAAAACTATTTTTATTGAAATAAGTAAATATTATATTACAATCTGTAATTAAAAACTAAAATAAAATTAGAAATTATGTAGGAGATTGTACAGAACATTTTTACATGAAAATAGTACACATTTTATTAATTGGTTAATTAACAATTATCATCTTCTTTTGATTCTTTTTGGTTATCTGGCTTGTGTAAATGATGTGTTTTCTTCTTACCCATACAACTGTCACACTCATCATCACTTTCTTCTTCGTCGGGATCACCAAATTGTTTTGGTTTTTTATAAATACAACAGCATTTGCTTTTTTTCTTATTTAAGTGCTCATTGTCAACAGTATGAACATCCCAACTTACTTGTTTATGATTATTTTTTGGTTTCCTTAACTTTAAATGAATTACTTGACCATCTGATACGTCTTGTGGTCGTAATACCAATGTGGTACTACTAGGCAATGATAAGTTGGTTTCTTCCATTTTTAAAAAATTATTAATTTATAATTAATAAATTAAAAACTAATATATATACACGTTAATTTTATATTTGGTGCACTGACAAATAGTTGAGACTAATGAATCAATTAAAATTTACAATAATTATCAAACCAGTTAAACGATTATGATCGTCACTCCACATATGAGAAGATATGATGATAAAACACTTAACTTTTTATGAGATCACGACAAAAACTGAGTTGAATATAAATGTTATGACATCATTTGACAACATTATTATCTTCAATTTAGATATTTAATAATAATAATAATATGACGATTGACAAGATTACTTTCAGACACATATCTGTGCTTTCAGATTATTATTGATATTATTTTAACTTGATAATATTCTGATATCACGTAGGTTACCATTACATGAAATAGTATTAACCATGTTTAGTAATCAGAATATAGAACCATGTTATTTTTCAAAGTATTCTTATTGGTATGACGCTTTTATTTATCATTATCATTATTTTAATAAAATAATTTACGAAAAATATTCCCGAGACCAATTTATTATTTAGATAAGGATAACAACATATTTGTATGCCATCAGGGACGTGTGACTAAGGTTCTGACTTCTTAATGATTCCAGGAATTTCTATGATCAACTTTTATTACTATAATTTGTGAACTATCTATTGTTTTCCTAAAACTAATCAGAATTATTATTTGTTTACTTTTTTATTTAACATTTTCCACATTAGTTGTTGATTTCAAGCTAGTCGTTTATACTATGGCTGTGTCGGCAGCTGCTGCATTACTCGATGAACTTATGGGACGAAATCGGAATGATGGTCCAAATGCTCAAAAGAAACCTGTACACTGGGAAGATCCGGAGGTAATTTTAATTTTCCATATAAGTATATCTTAACCAGAAAATATACCAACACAGTAAATTATATTTTGGTATTTGACTCCTATTCAATTGTTTGTTATGAATTAATCATTCAATATTTTCTTTAAAATTTATAGATAATTGTTTCTTTTTTTTAGTAAAAAAATGTACTTTTTATTAACTTCATTAGTCGTTGAATTTGATATTATGATTATTGGTTATTGAATATTGTTTATTAATAGGTGTTATTAGGTAATATATAAATTAATGTACTATTTGAATTTAATTATTCATTTAATGAAAATGTTTAGTTAAAAACGTTTATCATTTTAATGAACTACAGTTTTAGTATTTATTGCCGAATTTAAAACAAAATACAGTGCCCAGATATTTTACTAGACTTTAAAGCAGTTAAATTAATTTTTATAAGTAAATTTTATTTCAGTTTTGTAAATTCTTCATGGTGAAATTCTGTCCTCATGATTTATTTGTGAACACTCGTGCTGATCTCGGAGCTTGTCCTAAAGTTCATTGTGAAGAAGCTAAAACGCAATATAATGAAGCAAGTAGTCGTTCTAAAATGCAATATGAGGATGAGTTTGTTGCATTTGCTACTAGTTTATTAAATGATGTTGAACGCCGCATCGAAAAAGGCAAACAAAGGTTGGAGCTTATGAATAAAACTGAAACGGTTAGTATTCTGAAGCTATTTTATAATAATTTAGGTAAAATTACATCATTTTAATGTAAGTTCTTAAACAATATTATAAATAACCTATTTACAGTAATTGTTTATAATAAACGGTACAAAAATGAAACAAATAATTTTTATTTGGCCTTAAAAGTTGTTAGCGTATTCTATAGGTAATTTAAAAAAGGCAGATCGTGATCGGATGCTGTATTGTTGATCATGGATGCGGCGCTAACGGCCTCGAATCTTAACCACATCAAAGGTTTTCGAGGTACATCATTAAATAATTCCCCCCATTTTATTTTTAAAATTTTAAATAAGTTTAGACATTAGATTCAATTATGTGTGTATAAGTGGGTAGTAATAAGTCTGAAATTTGTATTTATAATGAAGATTTTGGTATTTTTTATAGAGCATATCATTTTAATGAAACATTTTTTTTTCTGTAGTAGGTTAAATTTTTAAGTTTTAAGCTAACTACCTACAATTAAAATTACTTTAAACACTGACCATAGTTATTTTGATATATATTCAATTAGTAACTTTTGATAAAGAGTATTAAGGTTTATTTTTAATACAGATTTATTAAAGATATGTTATTATATTTTTATTTCTTATAATTACAAACACAAATCATAAAATGATCAGTTTTTTTTTAATGGCTTGTCTATACGGGGTATCCCAAAAATATTTACCCAATGTGGTTTAATCCTGTATAATACATCAATTTGATTATTTTAAACACTAACAAAATAACTATGAAAAAAATAAATAAATAAAAACTTTAATCCATGTGATTTTTGAGATTTTAGTTTTCTTGAATTATGAAAACAATTTATAATATAGTATTTTATGAGTTACTAATTCAAGAGATATGAATGTTAAAAGTTGTGGAGTTGGAAATGTACATTTTTATTAGGTATTTTAGCTTTCTCTTTTTTCTATTCTAAACAACTACTTTTATGTCACTTTATTTGTCCAATAAGAGTGATTTTATGTAGAATATTTAAGAAACTAAAAACTAAAAAATTTAAATAATTTTCTTATACAAAAATGTAGTTTTGCTGGTGTTCTAAATTGTTCATGGAAGAAAATTAAATATTTATGGATAATCCAGTGTTAAATGGCATTAGATAAATCTTCATTAGATATTCTATATATTACGTTGTTATAAATTACTTTGATTTCATTACTAAATAATGCGTATTTATCTCACTATCAAAATTTGTTTTTATCTTTTAAAATATTGGATATTAATTATAATTGTAACAATACTTTTTTTTCATTTGTTTACTATAGAGATCAACAAAATACAGTGGTTATAAGTATTAATATATGATCTTAATATAGTTTACTTATAAACCAATTTAATATTAAAATATTTAAATGTAACTATTATATAGTTAAATAACATTTTAATTCAATATTTTGTAGCCCATGTCTCATTCCAATAGTCAAAGCCAAAAAAATCAAGAGCAAATTAAATTGTTGTCAGAAAAAATTAATGGGTTAGTTCAAGAAGCTGAACAAATGGGTACTCGTGGTCATGTTGAAGAAGCTCAGGGACTTATGAAACTTTGTGATCAATTAAAAGAAGAACGCGACACTTTGAGAAAACAAAATGAAAGCATTCATTGGTCTCAAGTAATTTTTTTTTTCATTTCTATGAAACTTGTTTATTTTAAATTTATTCTTTGTTATAGACTTATGAATTAGCTGCTGCTCAAGAAAAACAAATGGAAGTGTGTGAAGTTTGTGGAGCATTTTTAATTGTTGGTGATGCCCAATCTCGTATTGATGATCATTTGATGGGTAAACAACACATGGGTTATGCTCGTTTGAAAAATGCAGTGAATGAAATTCAAGAACAAAGGAAAAAATATGTGGAAGAAAGAGAAAAACAACGAGAAGAAGAAAGAAAAAAGCGCATGAATCGTACTAGGTATTTTTATTTTTTTTATTGTATTTTTAACCTTGACTATTATTTACTATTTATATTTATTGCAGAAGTAATTCCAAAGATATAGATAGGCATAGTCGTGATGCTGATAGAAATAGAAGATCAAAAAGTTCCAGGGATCGTTCTCATCACAGAATTGATAGGTAATTGAGAGTAGTCCCAAGCTAAATATCTTTAACAAATCATCTTTTTTCATTTGAATTATTTTTTTAAATTCTGAAATCATAAAAAATGTATAAAAATCTAAAACTATCTAGTTTAACTGAATTTGCAAAATTTACAATCTCTTATTAAAGGAAAAAAATATAATAAATATCAAAATAAAAATTAAATGCAATTTTATAAATTGTGTAGTGATACTATTTTATTATTTCTCACAAAAAAATTTATTTAATTATACTTACTGCATTCATCAGTGCTGATTTTATAAAATCTTAATAATAATGATTTAAATAATATTTAAAGAATGTTCTGTTTCTGAGTCATATAATTTGTAGTTCAAAATTTTAAAAGAAAATCTAAATCTAAAGATTCCTAGGTAGTTTGTTCTTATGTTCCACTACACCATTAACTATTTAATATTTATAGTGCAATGCAGTATTTTTTTAAAACTTTTTTTTATCATTTTTGTCTGTTAGAAAATCTGAACGACATGATAGAGAGAGACGAAGAAGTAGAAGTCGGGATCATCGTAATTCTAGCAGTCATAGACACAGAGGTAATATATTTAAATAAAGTGCTTACTTTAGTGATGTTAAAATATAACCATTGAATTACTTTTTTTTATAATATTAGGGCATAATGGCAATAGTCGAAGAGATTATCATTAGAATTTTATCCAAGACGTGATGATTACATTCACTATTCAGGTAAATAATAGTTAATACATCATGTTTAATTAGAGTTGATTTTTAAAAATTCAATAATTTTGATGAGGTGTATAATTTAAAATTGAAAAGGGGGTTTAGTCTTTAACTTTAATTATTAAAATAAAAATAAAAGAAACAATATCCATTAAAATATTGTAATGAAAACAAAGAACTGTTACAACTATGATGACATTATCACATAGCAGAAGAAATTGGTCATAATGGGCGTTTTATTTCAAAAAGCGCTTACAAGTCATTCGAAAGTATGCAGCTCTTCAAAAATTACATGTGACTTTATGTGAGGTATTTATATTAAACGAGGTATTTATAAAAAGTAAAATATCTGAAATAAATACAATTTGTTCATATATTGTATACTTATGTATATCCAAAATCTGCAAAGAGAAATATTTCTAGATGCTATTTCATTAAATTTATTTTATGCAGTTTAAAGTATAAGTGTTATTTGTAACATTATTATAATTGTAGGAATTTTGAAATAATTATTTATATAGTTTAAACTTTTTAATATTGGATTGTTTTGTTTAATGACAGATAATAATGGCAGAAGTCGGTATTTTTTTATTCTAAATTATTATTTCCTTTATAAATAAGATAATTTATAGATTAATTCAATACTATTTTTTATCGTATTGGTCTAAAATATGTTCTGGATAGTTATTAGTTTTAATTTTATAATTTTTGTTTTCCCTACCTACCATCTTTTAAACCTATGTAATAAAAATGTATCTTTTTTAATTTCTCAATGTTATCAGCTTTATGTTGACATTTTAGAACAGTTGTATGTTCTCCATTTCACTCGTAAAAATGTTTGCTGTAAGATGGAGTTGATCCAAAATGTTTGTATAAAATTGAAAACATTCCTAAATCTGAAAAAATATTATTCAGTAATTAATCCATAAAAGCTTTATAGAATTGTGATTGTTATAATATTTTTTTAAAGGGTTCACAGAATTGGGGAAAAATACACTATTTAACAAAAAAAATGAGGAGGTATTTATTCATTTTTATAGCCTTGTTCCCATTGTATAAAATGTTTAATAAATTGGAATCAAAATGCCTGTCAAGGTGTATTTATATTACAACGAATTATTGTAATTTTGATTTAACAGTTTGTACTTTCTACTTGATTAAATGTAAATTACTATCTATACTCAAATGTTTGTTATACCATTTTGCTAAAATATCAATCCTATTAGAGAAAACTGTAGTCTCCAAATTTCACATATATATTTAACTGGTAACATTCATTCATACTCATGGCTTTATTCAAATGGACCTTTATATGTATATAATAATATGCATTTGCTTTTGAATTATATAAATGTTTACATTTACTAATCTTTAGTTCACTTAGTCTGTTTAATGGTGGGGAACAAGGCTTAAAAGTAATTTCCACAAAATAAAATATTAAGTTAACTAAATTATTGTCAAAATTAAAATATGTTTTACTCTGTAATATATATATATATATATATATATATATTTATAATTTAATAATTTTTTTGTTTCTGAAATAATTCAACAAATATATATCCTAATACATATAATTGATGAGAATAAACTGACAAAATGTTACTTAAATAAAACTAACAAATTCTTTTTTTTTTCTAGGTTGAATTTATGTTGCAGTATGTTAAAATTAATATAAACAAAACATATTATACTAAAAAAAAAAAAAAAATCAGGTAACAATTCAATGTACACAATTATAATACTTATGTTAACAATTATATTTAATGAAATAAACAATTTTGAATTAAAAAAAATTATTTTATTATAATTAAAAAACATATTTTACAAATATAAATTATCATATTATGTCTAGTTAAATATAATACAGTGTATATTACAATTTGTCAACTGAGTAACGCAGTCAATGCATCGAAGAACTTTGGTCGATCTTTTGTTTGCATTTTTGCAATAGATGAATCAAAATAATCTAAAGTTACTTCAATATTAGTTTTGTTTGCAACTTGTTCAAATGCTTTTCCAAAAAAACTAGAACATTTAAATTATTTTACGATTAAGATATAAAAACAAGCTGTAATTTTATTATTTGATAATAAATATTATAATACCATTTTTTTTTTTTTTTTTTAATTATTTTATTATTAAGTTGAAAATACACTAAAACAACAATTGTATTAAAATGTTTTCAATATATATATATATATATATATATATATATATATATATATATATATATATATACACACACACATTATATATATTATAATTTAGTTACATATAAGCCTGGTATCATATGTCATATGTCAGCCTGGTCACAGCTGCTGGACCACGTTTGTGGCTATGGCATTTTTTTTTTAGACATAAGAAATAACTGAGGTTCAGAGCCCTTTACTCATTTATATGTACAAAAAAACCTAAAAGTAAGTACTATGGTGGTATGAACTAGGAATCAATGAATTTATGTATATACTAAAAACTTCATAAACAATTTAAATCTAAAATCTAATTGCATTCTTGCATATGAATACAGAATGCAACTTTACAGCAGAAAATACTGCAAAACAATTTCAGGGACTTGATAAAAAAATGTTATGGGCCCCGTTTTGTACATATATAGAATTATAATTCATATTTTTTTATAAAACAATGATACAATTTTGAGAGCCATTTTTTACATGTTGGAAATCAAAAATGTCTGTTAAAAATTTTCTTCAATATAAAAATTTGTCACGATTTCCACCAATACTTCACGTTCAACTAAAATTAGCCTTATCTATTATTTTGAGTAGTATTTAAAGTTTAAAATTTCAATATTTAAACATTTGAGTCTTAAAATTAATTATATGAATATGTAAGAATGCATTACTATCATATAAATATTATTTCATTTTCCTGTATTATAGATGTATAATTAATTATGAAAAAATGTGTTCTTTGTTAAATGTAGGTGTTATAACTGATTATAATTTTACCAGATTTTTACCATTTCCACCAATTTTTTTTAACCAAATGATGAATACTGCTTATGTTAATTCTCAACAAATCAAAGTCCAGTGCATAAAAAAAATATATTACACTTTTATTTTAAGTGTACAAACAATTGTGATAGTTGACTAATTCTTTATTATTAGAATGTACGTAGTATTGCTAAATTTTTTAACTGTATGCCATATTATTGTTTATAACCATGTAGGATTAATTAATACACTAGCATTTAATAAAATGTATTATTCAACAAAATATTATGTACAATTTTTGTGGGACCTGAGGGTCATTTAATTATGAGAACCCTTCATTGAAACTGCTCCCAGGTTCTTTGGTGTGGTAGGTAGACACTGCACATAAGCAATGAAAGAAAATAGTGAAGTGTAAAAAAAAGTATGTTATTAGCCCCATAGGGTATTATTCGCTCCTTGGACAAGTAAATGAGGATGGGTGAATTGAATTAATTGTAAAGAAATCATAAATCATTTCTTTAGTACAACGGTTCTGAAAAAAGCTTCAGAATTAAAATATACTATTTGGATGGATTTATTTTTTAAATAAATATTTTAAATTAAAAATTGATGTAAAAATAGTTCATTACGAAAATATTGTAAAATAATTTACTTATAAAAAAAAAATCATTTGTCAGGTTAAAAAAAAAAAAATGTTGAGTATTGTTACTTAAGTGTATGAGTAAGATCTTATTAAATTTTTAGAAGTTTTCATCAAATATGAATAATATACCATTTATAAATTTCACATTTTGTGTCAATTTATAGGTAGGTTATATATTCATAACTAATTGTCCTATCTGTATTTAAAGTTTCATTATGTTTGCATAATTTACTTTTAAAAACATTTGACATTAAAAAAAAAAAAAAATCCTCAGTTATAATTTTTGAAATTTGTTCGGTATTGTTATAAAAGTTTTAGAGTAAAGTAAAATAATATTATCAAATATTTAAAACTTAAAAAACAAGTTATATAAAAATTTCTATTTATAGTACCAAAAGTTGTCAAATTGTTTGTAACTTTTTTCAAGGACGTAGTAATACGTCAATAATATATGGTGAAAATTTTAAGTTTCCAGCAACATTGTTTTTGGAAAACTTTTATTTTAATTAATAATTAATAAAAATTAATGAAATCAATTTAATATTAGTATAATTCACGGCAAATTTTGTCGTTTTTGCTCCATTTTGGGCTGTTTTTTCTCTCACCTGTGATACCAACAAAATAGTACCTCAAATGATCAAACAATGAGTTTTTGAATCAATATGAATTATATTCAAATTTAAAAACCAGTTATTTAAGATCCAAACAATATTTCTTGATACACTACTGGCTACAAATATTCAATTTTTATTTGGTTTTAAAAAGATGGGCTAAAGTAAATTATAGTGACGATTACAAAAATTTGCTTTAAGAAAATCATATTTTATTATCGTAGTAAATAATTTTTGAAATGCTACAAAAAACTTTAAATTTAAATATTATTCAACTTACCTTCGAGGCATAGTTTCCGTAATAGGAGGGATCCCAACGATTAAACAAGTGTCTTGATTTGAATCAAGAGTTGCAGAAGCAATTAATGGCAAACGAGTAGCTTTGGTTTTGCGAGATGATGCAACTTGAGCTCTTAGTGCAAATGATGCTAACATAATCAAACAGTGAGAATTGGAATAATGTTCGGAATGTAATGTACCCTAAAATCATGTATTGGGATCAAAGTAAGATATAATTTCCAACTCATTTTACTTATTTTTTTAAATATTTACTATATTATGGAGTGATATATACCTCTTGTATAATTAAATAGTAAAATGGTCCAGCTAATATAACTTGTCTCATATCTAATGCAGCTTGGACATGTCTGAACATGTTGGTTAATATCCATTTGGCTTTTTCAATTCCTTGATCTAACAAATCTTTTTTTGATCTAACATTATATTTATAACAACATTTGTTAAAATATTATATTATATACAACAATAAGTTATTAATTTATAATCACTTACCGGGATAAAGAATCCAATGTATTATAAAAGCATTGAGTGGGAGAATTTTCACGGGACTGTGAAATAAATTACATTTGTAAAAGAAATTTAGCATACAAACCATATATAAAAACTTACATTAGTTTCTAATGTTGCGACCATTGAATAAACATAATCAGCACACTGATACCTAGTTTTAAATCCTTGATGTAGTACAAATGAAGGATAAGTCATTTGTAATAAATTATGGGCATTGGAAATTTTTTCCATCATACCATAAAATTGTTTTCGTAAACTCAAATCCATTGACTGGTACATTTGACGACTTTCAGCAAGTGGTAATCTAAGGTTAAATACAATATTGTTCTCACAATTTTTTTTACATAAAAAATCACATACAATTGATACATTTTTAAGATATATTTCAATGATTTTTCTCACCCCATTTCAGCTAATATTTGTTTCAGTCTTTTTTCTCCTTTGATTGTCCAAAGCTTAAGAGATACAGCTGTAAACATTGAATATCGAAGACTGCATTCGATTGTCCAATGTCTGTATAAAGCTAATAATAGACTGAAAATAGGTTGGTAATTAAATATTTATATTTCTATTCAATTGAATTATTATGATAATTCAACAATTCTTACTCTTTTTCGGATTCAATTCGAAGATTTGTAAAAGTATTTGAGGGTTTAGATATTGATGACTGAGACATATTATCTTCTTCATCTTGATTTATAGTAGAATCACAAATACGACCAATATGACCAGCTATCAATTCTACCTCTTTAAGATAACGCATACGTTCTGTTTTGCCCAGTATATACTGTTCAGTGACACCAACAATACCCCACCTTAGAGAAATATAACACTAATGGTAAATATATATGTACTTATTATTTATCTAAAAATAATATATACCATAGTAAATCAACTGATTCTCTGTGCAATTTCCATGAAAGGTCAAACATTAACATAGCGGCCTAAAATTAATAAATGCATCTTCATATTCAAGGAAAAATTTAGAATGAAGCTAAAATATACAAACCGAACGTCCATAATATGAAAATTGAGTATAATCAAATAAAAGTTTTTTTCTATTTTCTTCCCATTTTCTTCTCTCACTTCTTTTTAACAATGCATTTTGATCTAGTTTTCTTCTCTTATTTTGTTGTTCTTCAATATTATCATTATTGATCTCTTCCTCTTCATCTAGTTCATCGGAATTGACATCTTCATCAGATGACTAATTCATATCCATAAAAAAAAAAAAAAAATGAATGTATAAAAACCTACTTCACAGATTATTATCAACATTTAGCTACCTCATTTTCATTAAAAATATCATCAAAATCTGGAATGTTTTCATCATCATCAGGAGGTGTTAGAACTCTAACCTGAAATGCAACATAAAAATTCACTATTTGTGAAATAATCTATTTAGCATAGAATTAATAACTATATAATAAATTGAATACCTGAGAACTACTATAAATATTACATATATCAGTAGGTCTATGGCTATCAGCAACAAAAAAAATTACATCTTCGTCTGGCTCCAATAAATCAATTATATCTAATGTACCACCACAATTGATTAAAACGACATGTTTGACCTGTTAAAATATTTATTGTTTTTCATAAAAATCTTGAAAATATTAAAAATAACAGTAAACATAAGTTAAACTTACATCAACTTTTTGTTCTTCAAATGCTTTTTTAAATTCAGTAATAGTTTTGACTGGCACAAGAACATAAATAATGTTATCAAAACGCAGAATACATTGAAGTATTTTAACAGCACAAATAGCATCCACATCATAATTAACTAATATTAATATTTTCTAAAAAATATTTAAAAAAATCAATACATTATATTAGAATCAAAATAAATATGTATAGGTATTTTTAATTTAATAAAATATTTTAAATGTAATACAAAGTTGAGGAATTCAGAAATATTCATTAAACTTAATAATATTTTTTAACAGTAAAATATTTTTTAAATTATAAATTAAAAAAAAATATATTATTTTGAAACTAATAAATATATATATTTTTTTTTTAAATATACTTACATTTCTTGAAATTATATCATAAAATCCTTTGACCAAATCTTCAACAAACATATTTGAATAATTGTAAAATCCTAGTTAAATTCAAATGCAAATATGTTAGTTCACAATAGTATTTCATAACAATTTGTTTTCATACCTTTCAACTTGTAATATCATCAAAGTAAAAATTAGGTATTTAAGAAATAAAATAAATCATACAATTTAAATCAAAAGGTAATAATTAAACATATTATTAACTAAGAAGTGCCATGATAAATTAAGAGCATAGTAAAGAAATATAAATGACTTAACTAATAAAACTAAATCAATGATACCATGTAATTGATGTTATTTTTGACAAATACCTATATGGTTGATGGTGAGTATTATATGACTGGACATGAAAATTACCATTTACACATTAGGTACCAAAATATTATGAACAAAACAATTGCCAAATATTCAAAAAATTTGTATTTTCTCTCAAAATGAATACAAAGTTCATATAACTTTTTAATTAGTGTTGTTGTTGTTACTACTATATCTACATTATTGCAAGAAAAGAAAATATTTAAGCATTTAAATAACTTTTAAAAATATTTACAACTATAAATTTTTAATTAAATTTTAAAATACATAACAGTATGTTTACCAAGGTATAACATTAAGAAGTAATATTTTACCTTCTTAACGAAGTTTCTCGGTTTCTTCTAGGAATATCATCACATAGTAAAGCAAAAGCGCCAGTATTAATAGAAAACACTCGTCTTTATTTCTGTGAATGATATTCAACAACAGCATCGTTGATTCACATCTAATCAGAAAGTATCCACTCCATCAGCAATGTAGTATTGGTAAATAATTATAGGTATTCAATTCAACCTATCAGATATATAAATAAATTTAAATTTTATTTTCGATAAAGAAACCCTTCAGTAGCAGTAAAATACAATTCCAAAATCGCGTTCTCTATGATAGTAACGTGAGGGTAGACCAAACAAATACGTAACATCAACTAATACTAAAGCGTTAAGCGAATCGTAATTACAGAGTTGAGATGCAGAGACGAAGTCGTAGTCGATAATAGTAATAAGGATAACAAAAGGAAAAAGAATAACATAAATTCGCGGTATAACCTTAAATTGCACTTCGGATGTAAAATTCAAATAATACTTTGTTTACGTTTTTTAACACAGAATTTTATCAAATTTTAGTCTACGGGGATTCCTATCGAAGTTTATTTATTGTTTGTGAACAATCAGGTATTACACTTTCTACTACAAAAAAAATTAATAATTTATATTTTTTTAACGTTTATTAAATGAGTTATCTATTATTATTTATTAGTGATTGATAAGAGATATTAGTCATGTCCAATCACAAATAAATGACATGTTTTATATATCTGCGTGTCCAATATACATTGTGCAGTGTGCACTGTGCAGTGTGCATCACTTTACTCGTTAGTCGTTAGTCGTTACTCGTTACTCCATTGTCCATTGACCATTCCCATCTGTTCAGTATGACGCGGCTGCGTTGTAACCGATTTTCATTTTTACCTGTGTTTAAAAATAGTAACCCAGTTTTTACAAGTTAATTATTGTAAATTGTAATAACTAATATTGTCAAATGACAAGTTAACAATAACTGTGAAGTGATTGACGAGTGACGACAGCCGTCAGCCAATAAATTTAAGGACCCATAACCAATTATAGAACTCATACATTTTAAAAATTGAAAAAAGAGCGGATAACTTCAATGATAACTTTCAATGACACACAGCCCTTTTAGCTTCCAAATTCAAGACCACTGAGAAAAAAATACATTTTATTAAAAGGGCTCGGATCCTAAATTATTTTCAACAGCATACATTATAAAATTGTTTAATGATATGTTTAAATATTAGGTAAGTATTTATTTTTAATTAGGGGACTAAACCTCCCAAGCCTTACCCTATTTTGGTCCACGTAAGTGACATGTACTGTTTAATAGATCTCTCGTAAGTTAATCATATGACCAGTAGCAAAACAAGGTCGAATTGACCCAGTGAGTTACTGAGTATAACTCGATGGACCGCGACAATTAAGAGCCGTTCAAGTCATGATGGGTCTCGCTGATCAAAACTTTGTTTAGGGTTAAAAATGAAAGAAATAGAGACAACATGTTGGACTTACAAAGACTATAATGCATAGTTATAGGTTGTTGGTATTAAAAATGGCTCATTCCTAACATTGATAGATCTTAACTCTGTGTCTATCCATACATGTACTGATGTACTATAGTACTATACTACTCATTACTCAATATAACGTAAATATGAATAATTGTAAAATAATAATAAGAAATCTACAAATAACCGTGAATTGATAAGCAGATGATATGGATTGGGGAGTGTACATGTGCTTTCGAATTTTAATTGGCATAGGTTTAAACTTTTAACTATAATATTTACTAAAAACTATCATTCATTTTTATAAATAAACAAATATATAGCAATATGCAATGAAAACAATTTTGATTTATGGATCACTAGTTTGTAAGTGGGCCGATAAAATACGAAGAGCTCGGTGGGCCGAATTTGTCCAATGCAAAACACATCTAACATCAACTCGAGTCTCGTGCATGCTATACCAAATAAAGTTAAAACAATCAAAACAACTAGCTTCCCTCATGCAAACCAAAATGTCATATTTTAATGTAGATAAAGAAAATGACATCACGCATTTATTTTTTATACTCCTATAACCAATATAGACTATGTTCTTAGATCATTTTAAGCCCATTATAAATCATCTACTTACCTTTGGGTTAATTTAATATTATTAATCCTAAGTTTTTTGATATTATACATGAACATGATAAATAATTCATACACTTCTATTTGTTTATCAGTATTTTATAAGTTTACTCAATAATTTATATAATTAATAAACTTAAAGATCATAGAAATACATTTCTTACATATCCTGCACAAATTTTCCTGGCTATCATGCTTATAATTCCGACAACAATGTTTCATGTTGAAATAGATTTAATAGATAAGTTACCCTCACATCGACAACACAATTATCTAATAACTTGCATTTGAATCTGTATCATTTTGTATACTCAAAAATGTTGTTAATAAAATAGTAACACCAGATGGCCCACTAAAACATGACATTTTTTCCATTTAGAATAACAATAACAAAATGGGCGGTAATTATGAAACCAAGTTCAAACATTTATACAGATATTTATTGTAATTTTAACACCATATGATAAACTATTAAATCATATTTCTGTTTAACTTGACCTTATTAGGCCCTACTCATTACACCTGACAATTTGCCACAAAATATAGGTCTCTTCATTGGCATCACAACTCTTCAAGAGTTTTTGCCGCCACCGACAACTCCCTCCACTCTTCCCGATTTTGTACCTTTTCTTCCCAATTTGATATCCCTAATTTCTTTAAATCCTGCTTTATACCATCTATCCATCGCTTCTTTGGACGTCCTCTTGGTCTCTTCCCCGCCACAAAATATAAGATATTTTAAATATGTTTGTTAACAAAATGTCTATACTTTTGAGTATCCCATTCAAATTAATTATGTTTCAGGTCATATTCAAATAATTTACCAGTACTTTTCTTAGACTACCAACTTTCTAATCAAGTAAAAACTTTATCTGTATGGAATAGAGAGGAAAATCATTAAAAGAAAAAACAAATCTAAAATCTTTTTCTGTTTTGATCACAATTAAGGGAGAAAAACTGAAAACATTGACATAAATTATTTATAAAGAAAGTAACTAGTAAACAAAATGTTTGACTTGAATTACATTTTGAATCAGAATTTATTTTTAAAAGCAATATTATTTGGCTAATGTAATAGTATTAAGGTAATGTTCAATGTAAATAAATAATAATTAATAAATTAGATTTTTCTTCGTATGAAAATATGAAGCAACATTTTTATCAAAACCAGACCAAATTTAAAGTGTTTAGATTGACCATAAAAAAAAAAAAAAAAAAAAAATGAAATTTATTAGAAAAATTTGCATTTATACATTCAAACCTTAAAATGAGCAAACTAAAATTAAGTAAATGAGTTTGTAGGAATGACAAATAAATGTATACAAAATCCTTATTATGTCAAACAGAAGCAACAAACATGCAAATTTATTCAATTCTCAGCCTTGGCTATTTCCATTATTGGTTTATTAGCCATGGCTGATTTACAAATTTTATTTTAATGTTGTGATATAATACTATTTGATTTAATTGATAGATTAACATAATAAATAAAATAATAATTTTTTTAATGATATTGTCACTAAATACTATTTCAATTAAGTAATTTAGCTTAATTTATTTGAAATGATAAGTGTATTTAAAACAATATTTTTATAATTCAATGAAGTATATTGATATTTAAGAAAATATAGCAACTATTATTTGAAGCTGGGAAAAAAGTTTTGGAATTGTGATGTATTTGTCTGTGTGTTTGATCCAAATAAAGATTTGGTTCCCAAGTTTGATGGTGCACTTACATCTGTAAAAATGTAATTAATTAATGGTAAATCAACAATTTTAAATCTTAAAAAATTCAAATTATTTACATATTTTATATTGGCGAATACCAACTGTATACTTCTAAAGATGAATTCTCAATTATCATTTTACTCATTAAATTAAATAAATGAACAAAACAAGGATTGAATAAAGGAATATTTTAAATGAGAAAAAAAAGGTTATAAAATAATACTAATATGTTTTAACAAAACCAATAATTTGATTTTTGTATTAAAAATATTCATATAAAACAGTGTTTCTCAACCTTTTTATATTTATTGTCCCTTAAAGAGCTAAATAAAAAAAACATCCCTTTTTGTAAGATTCCTATAATTAAGGGTATAAGAAGAGAGAGAGGAAGGGATGAATAGTAAAATATAAAAAAATTAAAATGACCTATTTACTCATGTTTTCATTTATTTATTTATTTTCAGAAATAGAAATTAGTTTAACTAGATTTTTGGAAAATAATTATTTCAAAATTAAATATTTGTTAACATAAGCTGCAAGTCTCCTCTTTTCATGACCTTGAGTAGTCAATTTAACTTTTTTTAATAAATCTGTTATTGAAACCTTGCTGTCGCTCCCCATTTTGCCTAAAACATACTCAATTACCCTTAGTGCCCAAATCAAGATCAATGCCCCATAGTTGCTCTCTACTCTCTAGAGATGTATCTCCCCAGTTGAGAACCACCGATCTAAATAAAATCAGAAAAATATAGGAAGTAAAATAAATAACAATACAATTTACCATAATAGACACTAATATATATCATATACCTTGAGTTTGATGAACACCAGGTTGATCTAATCCAAAAGTTCCTAAATTTAAAGCGGCTGAAGATGTTATACCTTAAAAATATAAAATTTTAGGAAAAAACCTATTGTAATAATGTATAACTTTCAAAATTATAAACTAGTAAATTACTTAACTACCTGAAAAAGGATTAGGTCCACTAGTATCTTGACGAGAGGCAGAAATACCAGATGCATTAGGATTCTGATTTGTTTGAAAAATATTTGTAAAATCATTTAAAATTTCTTTTCGGAATGATAGATGTCTTGCTTTCAACACTTGAACTTCATTGTGTATACCGTGTAAATGACCAGCTAATGCTATTACATTTTTGTAATACATTTCTCCTATTTTTCTCAACTCTAAATTTAAATTAATGAATAATTAAAATATTATATTTATATTTTTGAATAAAATAATTTCAACATACCATCCACTGTAACATTATTATTGTAAGGTAATGTAGCTAAATACTGTTGAGTATTTTCTATTTCATTTTTCAATATGTTTCCTTTTTCTTGTAATGATTTGATAAGTTCAGCAAAATATTTTATATTAGATTCCATATCATTATGAACCATTGCAGGATGATCATGATTACGCTGGGCAATTTCAAAGTCTTGCAAACACTATTAATTGTAATAAATAAATAAATAAATAAATGGTATTCATTTTACTTTGTAGGTTATCCTGTTCATTTTCAAACCTTATTAGTTTCAAATTTTAATTTTTCAACTGATGTTTTTTGTTTATCTAAATTATGTTCTATAAATTGTAAATTTTTTTGACATGTAGTAATTTCACCTGCAACTTCATTTGAACCTTTTGAAGACATACGTGCTAATTCAGTACTCATCGTTTTCTGTTGTTTGAGAAAATCTCTGAAAAAAAAAATATTTTTATTAATAAAATTGAGTATTCATATATTCAATTTTTATACACATATATAAGTTAAAATTATACAACAAGAAAGATAATTATTTAAGATTTTAACTATAAATTCCAAATAAAAAACTTACTTTAAATTATTAACTAATTGTAAAATTTCATTGGGCACAGGCATTTCAAGAGCCGGCACAGCTTTATTTTGGGCTAAATATAATACATAAAATATTAATATTAATTAAGGTTGACAAATTATTGATTTAATAATAAATCTGTACTTTGACTTAAATTTGAAGTTGTATCTAAACCACCAAGACCTCGAGACACTGAAAATATATTTAAATTAATTATAAATTAAAATATGATACAAATTTCAAAAATAACCACACTAAGAATTATTTATATTACTTTTAAGTAAGTGTTATAAACAATACATTATTAGAAAAATATAATATATTAATGAATAACCTGAGTTTAAAACACTGATATATATATATCCATATATGACATATTGAATAGCTTTTGTTCTATTCAATATTTTTAACTTTTTTTTTTTTTTTAATGAATATTATAGCCTAGCGCTAAAATAAAATAAAATAATTTTTTTTTTTTTTTAACTAAATTTCAAAATTTAAAATTTTAATTTAGTTTGAAAAAAAAATCAAAATAGCCATTTTGTAAACATGATTTTTAGAAAAATTTTAGTGTTTGAAATTCTGATAAAGGTTGATCCGTTAATTTTCAATGATTTTTTTAAAGTTTACGAAAAACCGAATTAAATTGCTTAATAGTTCATATTTTATCAACTAGTGATATTATCTGATGACTGATAAATGATACATATTATTACATTATTACAGCCATAGGTATTCACTACAATATTCAGATTGATTATGAAGAAAAAGTGAAATAGTACACAACAGTGATTAATGTATTATTACTTTATATTTAAAGTAATGATAAATCATGCGATTGGGAATCTTTAATGTTAATGTCATTTCTATCTTAGAAAACATATAATACAACTGTAAAAAAAATTAACAATCATAACCAAAAAAAAAAATATATATATCTATCTATATATATATATATATATATTATACATTAGAAAACAGTTATTCAGATTGTATCAATTATTGTAAGCCTGAATAATAAATGAATTCTTTTCAAAACTTTTACACAATGTTCAATTTTAAAATTAAATTTAAATTTACCAGGAGCAGAAGATGTAGTGATATTAGAAGTAGTTCCTAATGTCAATTGTGTACCAGTGGCAGCTACTGTGGTTTTAGCATTCAATGTAGCTCCAAGTAAAAATGGAGAAGTAGATGTTGTAGCTACTGTTGTAGTAGAACCAAAAGAAAGATTTAATGGGGCATTCGATGCTGCATTAGTACCAAGAGAGAAACCTAAATCAATTATAAATCAAATTATACACTACAGATATTTTCTACTCATTTTTATAAGGAAATATTTTCATCTATAAAAAATCAGTTACTTTAAAATTACCAGATTTAGTTGTAGTTGTTGCTGAAGTAGTTGTAGCTCCAAATAATGATGAATAAGTAACAGGCGGATTTGTAACAGAACCAAATGAAGATGTATTGGTTGTTGGCTTATTATTTGTAGTACCTAAATTACCAAAATTAGATGTAGTTGCTGTTGTAGTTGATGGCCAACCTCCAAGAGATGATCCAAAGCCAAAAGATGGACTGTAAAATTCAAAAAAATTGTACATGACTAAAAGGTTAGGTCATTGGTTTGAGAAAATGTAAAAACCAAAATCTATAATTTGATTTTTAAAATACATAATATAGACAGACAATGATAACAAACTATTTCATAGACAAAAACTGGTAAAATATCCAAATTTAATATTTAATGATATTAAATTTTCTACTGAAAATCATTTTTTGATAGTTTATATTATATTAAAGAACATCAATCAATGAAAAAGGTATTTCATTTTAAATCAATAAAGTTCTAAAATAGATTTTAACCATTCAAAAATATTTAATTAAGACTAATTGTTAGTATCATAGTTTGTTATAAATTGTAATGTTTATATTCAAATTTTCAAAATAAATATTATTAAATATTTACGTTGCTGCATTGCCAGTGTTATTTGTAGGATTTGCACCACCTGAATTGAACATCGACATATCTGATAGAAAACTATAACTATTATGTTATAAAAAGTTTAAAGTAATTTAATTAAATATAATAGTTTAATAGTGCTTATAATATACAATATTATTTGAAGCTGCAGTAATATGAATAATACTTTTTAGAAGACACAGAATAACGACTATAACGACTAAAGAAAAAAAATAAACATGATAACAGGGAGTATAAACATTGATAAAATCGTGGTAAAACTGAACGAATGTTATGGATTTGTGGTTAATGTCACTATAATATATTACAAATTTGAAATTACAATAATTGTCAGTATTTATAGTATTCTATATTTTAAATTAACCTTTTGAGTTGTTTTACTCCTCATTTTGGTCATATAAATTATTATATATCTCATTATTTATGATTCATCTGTTAATACTTTTTCTGTGCTTACAATACAATAATATTACGCCACAGTGTATAAATAACCATGTGTTGTTATTATCACTTATCAGTCCACGCCACTTTTGATAACATAGATAGAAACAAGAATTCTTAAAGTTCGACTGATCACGTTTAAAAATTTAGATCTCTGTTAGTAGTTTTTAAATATTACTTTTTTTTCTGTCTGAAATTTTAAATATTACTTTTAAACTACTGACTAATTATAATAAAAACGATGAGATACGCTCAATTGGTTATGGGGCCTGCTGGAAGCGGAAAGGTAAAATAGCTATTCAATTTAACATAATGAATGCTAAAATTGTATTAATTCTCGGTACTTCGGTAGCACTTGCCATTTATTATTAATTTATCTCGGGTAGTAATAATTAGTGATGGGAATAATCGAATGATTAGTAATCGATACATTTTATTATCGAATGCATTTTTCACTCGAATGATACAATAATTGATTCATTCGAATGAATTTTTCATACAAATGAAATAATAATCGATTGCTTTTTTTTTCGAACGAATTTTTCGTTAATTTTTTTAAAATGCTCCCATACCACCAATCTTTTAAGTGCCATTTTACTACAACACGTCAACACTTCTTATTCGACTAATGCCAGAAATGGCAATGATTAAATTATTATAATTTAATAATACATTATATTGTTTTTGGTATCTTATTCTTATTGCCTATTGGTTATTACTTCTATAATACTATTAATACTTACTATTAGTCCAAAAATATTTTTGGAAATAATCATATTGCATGATAGGTACTTAGACAATTTGAATTGTAATATCAAACTATTTATAAGTTTGTATTTATCATTATTTAGATATTTTATTGCTTTACAATTAATTTTCTCATTTGAATGTTTTATTTGATTATTTTATTATTCGAACAATTTTTAAAATAATCGTAATTGATTTGATTATTCAAATAATCAAATGATTCGATTATTCCCATCACTAGTAATAATGTTTTAATTCATAAGTCAAAGATGAATTCATATGTATTCAAAAATGTAATTTAAAAAAATGACGAAAATTAAATATTTTAAGATTTAATATTTAGTTCTAAAAAGATTTTAAATGCCAAAACTGAAATACATTGTCATCCTTTTAGATTCTGAACGGAGTGAAGAATGTATTGATTTTACAATGATGTGTGTTTTTTTTTTTTTTTTTTTTTTTTTTTTTTTTTTTTTTTTTTTATTTTTTTTTTTTTGTGTCTGTCGACACGATTTGGGGCAGTAAAAATGCTTCGATTGCCTTATATAGCAACTTTTCTGAAAGGAAATTGAATCTAGTTGGTACTTTGGGGGGTCAAAAGTTAAAAATTTTCAATATTTTTTTAACGCGCCGGGAAAAACCCTTAAAAAATGAGGGAAAAACGGTATATTTTACGCAAAACCAGTTTTCGACAAAATCAAATTTTTTATTTTGCTATAACTCAAAAACTAATAGATGTAAATACTTGAAATTTTCACCAAATGTTTAGATTAGCGTTCTCTATACACCGTTAAATTTTCAAATTATTTTGACTTTTATTGAGCTAATTATAGACAATTGAAATTTTCAATTTTTTTAAGTATTTTTTTTTTAAATAACGATAAAATTTTTTTTTTTTGCCAGAAAATCTTGAAAATTTAATACAAGGTTTCTTATAAGTTGTTCCATAACTGATAAAAAAAAATCCAAAATCGTAAGTCACAATTTTTTTTTATAAGTGCTCAAAGTTCCAATTTATACGAAATATGTAAAAATTGCGAAAATTTGCAAATAATTTTGTTGTTGAAAAATCGTAAAATTTTTTTCTTTTATAACTAAGTTTTGAAAATTTGGTACAAGGTTTTTCATTAGTTTTTCTTCAATTATCTGCAAAAAAAACTCTACCAGATTCAGACAAAAAAATTTTATGAGTGTTTGAAATTTAAATTTTTACAAAAACACGTTAAACAACGGTTTAGCCTCAAACGATTTTTGCTATTTGTTTTTTTTTCAAAAAGTATAAGTTGTAGAAACTTGAAAATTTTATCAGTTGTTTATATTGGCATTTTCTTTATACAATTTTATTTTCAAAAGATTTCACTCATTTTTAATCAATTTATAGGCATTTGAAATATTCGATTTTTTTTATTTTTTTTTTTATAAATGTTGATAAAAAAAATGTAGCTCGGACGAAATACTTGAAAATTTAATAGAAGGGTCCACATAAGTTGTTCTAACTCCCATTCAAAAATTATAAAAATACATAGGCACAATTTTTTTTTATAAGCATCTAAAGTTCAAACGTTTACGAAATAATTACATGATTGCGTAAAATAATAATTTAGCCTTCAACGATTTTTGATATTTGTTCTTATTCAAAAAGTATAAGTTGAAAAAACTTGAAACTTTCACCAAATGTTTATATTGGAATCATCTATACGTAGTACAATTTTTGTAAACTTTAGACTTTTTTTGAGCTTTTAATAGACAATTGAAATTTTCAACTTTTCTTTGTTTTTTTTTCTGAAATGTGGATAAAAAAAATTTGACTGGACAAAAATTCTTGAAAATTTAATACAAGGTACCTAATATGTCGAACTTATCGGTATAAAAAAAAATTCAAAGCGTAATGCACAATTTTTTTTTTATAAGCATAAAAAGTTCATATTTTTACGAAATGTGTAGAAAATCGCGAAAATTTGAAGTTATTTTGCAGTTGAAAATTCATAAAATTTTAAGTATTCAAAACTAAGAATTGTAAATTCGGTAGAAAGTTTGACATACGTTTTCCTTCAATTATCTGTAAAAAAATTTGCACTGGAATAAAATCAAAAATTTTTATGAGTGTTTGAAATTACAATTTTTTCACACAATCGCGTAAAATAACAATTTAGGCATCATTGATTTTTGATATTTGTTCTTATTCAAAAAGTATAGGTCGTAGAAACTTAAAACTTTTACAAAATGTTTAAATAGGCATTTTCTTTACATAGTTGTATTTTCAAAATATTTCGTTTATTTTTTAGCTATTTATAGGCATTTGAATAATTCGATTTTTCTTAGATTTTTTTTTATAAAAGTCGATAACAATTTTTTGGCCCTACCAAATCGCTTGAAAATTTAATAGAAGGTTTTGAATAAGTTGATCTAAGAGTGATTCAAAAATTATTCAAATACATAGGCACAATTTTTTTTTATAAGCAGTTGAAGTTCAAAAATCGACAAAATTTGTCAAAATCACGAATATTTGCAAATTATTTTGTAGTTGAAAATGTATAAAAATTTTTGTATTCAAAGATAAGAAATGAAAATATTATGTAATATCACAGCTGATAAAGATAATTAAATAGATTAAGTTTATTATAATATAATCAGTAGCTGACAGCTGTTCTATACAAAATATTGGTAGATTGTAAACACGAGGTGTATAACGTACCTTTACATGGTTGAATAGAACGTTACTAACTTCCAATTTCCAGTTATTTTAATGTGTGTATCAGTTCCATAAACATGCGGATTTTATATATTATTATTAATTATTAATATTTAAATAGACGTAGCCACGGAGCATTCAGCATATATGGACGGCGGGGTCGGGTGGTACCGTCACGATAGTGCATTTAGGCAAATAATATGGTATTTACCTACGCCCTATCTATGCACATCCTGGTTTGTCCAATGCTCACGAGCAGAAGTCACATGAATAGACAAATGTAAATTTAACCCAATCTAGGATATTAAAATAAAATATATATTACAATTTAAGGCTGACATCTTCATCTTCGTTCAGAATCGTTTTTTTTTTTTATAATATAAAATAATTCCAAAATCTATCCAATAATGCCTAATCTAGCAATGCATCTCGTGTATCCCACCCAACTACTGTATCCTGTACTTAACTTACAATGATTTATCATTGCATTCAAATGTAAAGTACCATACAACTAAACTATCGTAAACCAGGTGATCCCATGATAGAAAGTGCTATACACTCCTCACCATTATCTTGTCCGAGGAGCGAAGCGACGAAGGACGAACTTCCACCACCATTATCTTATCGGCTTTTTTTATGTTGAAATAGAGGAAACATTTAAATACATTTTAATAAAATTTTAAATCTATTTTATATTATTATTACTCTGTACATTATAATGTGAAATATGTGTTTAATATAAAATGTACATTTTTCTTTAGTCAACATATTGCTCTGCTGTGTCACAACACATTGAGAATGAAAAAAATTCTGTAATAGTGGTTAATTTGGATCCAGCTGCTGAACGTTTTGATTATCAACCCACTGTTGATATACGTGAATTAATTCATATTGATGATGCTATGGAAGATGACATTTTACATTTTGGACCTAATGGAGGATTAGTATTTTGCATGGAGTAGGTTGATTATATTATCAAAGACAGATTGTCGTTAACTAAATATTAATTGGTTTTTAGATACTTAATAGAAAATCAAGATTGGCTTAAAGAACAGTTGGGTGAAGATGATGATGATTATATTCTTTTTGATTTGCCTGGACAAATAGAATTATACACTCATATGAAAACTGTAAAACAACTTGCTGAATTACTCCAAAACTGGGGATTCAATGTATGTTCAGTTATGTTAGTTGATTCACAATTTATGGTTGATGGACCTAAGTTTATCTCTGGTAAATGTTGATTTATTTTTATATACCTATGCTTATCTATTTTATCGTAATTAAAACATTTTTGAAGAATGATATAAAATACTTTTGTTTATTGTCAATCATAGGTACTATGGCTGCTTTATCGGTTATGATAAATTTAGAATTGCCTCATGTTAATGTTCTTTCCAAAATGGATTTATTGAGCAAAACAGCTAGAAAGCATTTGGATAGGTAACCGCTTAGTTATTATTGTTCTTGTTGTTTTTTTTTTTTTTAATTTTTATGATTATTTTTTCTATATAGTTATTTAGAACCAGATACTCGAGCGTTGTTATCTGATACAAAAAGTAACACAAGTTGGGGAAAAAAATATCGCTATTTAACTAAACGTATTGGTCAAATGATTGAAGATTATAGTCTTGTACAATTTGTGCCATTAAACATTAAAGATGAGAATAGCATTGCTGATTTACTACTTACTATCAATACAATGATTCAATTTGGTGAAGATCAAGATGTTCGTATGACTGATTTTGATCAACCAGATCCAGATGATAATGATGAAGGCGTTGAATATTTTGATTAAAGTATAAAAAATAAATAAATATTTTATCAAAATAAACTTTGTAAATTTAATGAATATTGATGAATATGTAATAAGATACATAATATTATGTTTTATATTATTGTTATAAATTAGATTATGAAAGACTGAATAATATATCTCTATTTTATATCATATACAAATTTAATACTTTTAAAATGTAAAATAGAATTTAAAAGTGCAATTAAAATGTATGTACTTTTTAAAACTCTGGACGAAGTGAAAGATCTATTAGTTTTATAGCGTTTTATAGCATTTATTTTAGATTCTGAGTCAAGGGCAAGATCTGTTGGTTTTACAATGATGCTTTATATATACATTTTTTTTTAAGACACTTTTTGTAAACTTAAATTTATACAAAAGTTTCATCCAGCAACTCTATAGATCAGAAATTTGATCAAGATGGTACTTAAAATAGGTCATTTTTCTATTTTCTCAATAGTTTTTCCAGGTTTGAGGGGAACTCGAGTTAAAACGGTAAAATTTGCCGTTAACGACAATTTCACTAAATCAATTTAAGTTATAGATTCTGAGTGATGAGAAGAATCTTATGATTTCACAGTGATGTTTCTTTTTTTCTTATTTCTTTTTTGATCCTGAGTGAAGAAAAGGATCTTATGGTTTTACAATGTTTTTTTTTATCTGTAGACACTTTTTGTTCAACTTATCTTTGTCTCAAAGTTTCATCTAACAACTCTATAGATCAGAAATTTTATGTAGATGGTACTTGGAGGATTCATTTTCTCTCCTCTCATTAGTTTTTACTACAGTGTTACAGATAATAAATTAAAGTTAAAGAAGGAATAGTGATTTAAAGCTTAAACCAAACAATGTAATTAACTTCTACTCTATAGATATATATTTTTGATTCTGACTACTAACCTTGTTTTCAGTTTTATGAGTTTTGTGTAACTACTTAACTCATAGTTATATTAGTTTTAAATTATAATATACTTAAAGTTTAAATTAACCGATTTCTGCACAAAGTTTAATAATATTTTTACTGTGGCATGATAAATTAATTTGGGCGAATGATAAATTTACCTCATGCAGTATGAAATAAAATGAGTATTATTTTAATTATGTTTTACATATTTCAGTTAAATATAACTGCAAATTTGCAAATATACCATAAAAGGCATCTTACCGAAATCATAATTATTAAATATCTGACATTAATTATTAATAGTTGAAAAGGCGACTTTTTTTTTTTGTTGGTTTTCAAGTTTCACATACTGATTAAAATATTATTATTTTAAAAGAAATATATTTTTATAGCATTTGTAGACACTAACAGAATTAATTAAATATTTTTCACTAAATTTTTTCTTATAATTTGTATAAATTATAAATTACGTGTTTACATATTTTAGTAGTTTGATTACATAAAAATCCAATTCCAAGTTACTACTTTATATTAAAATATTACAAAATATGTAGATGATTGCTAAATTCTACGGTAGATGAGTAATTTTGATATACATCAATTAGCTGTAATCTGTATGTAAGCATATATATTTACGAAATGAAAAGCTAGGTATAGGTATTTAAATCATCATCTCTTCTACATCTGCAACAAAATAAGTCATACAGTTTTTAAAATTTTTCTAGTTGAATAAAATAAATTGGATCGTTACACATGCGATGACATATGTATTTATTGGAAATAGAAGTATAAGTAACCTAATTGTATGATTATTATTAAAAATCTTTATCCCATTTAAGATTATGAGTGAAGTTATGGATGAATTGATTATACATTGAGGTTTTTTTTTCTGTAAACACTTTTTGGTGCTCTTAAATTTTTCCAAAAGTTTCATTTAGCAACTCTATAGATCAGAAATTGCATGTAAATGCACTTTGATGATTCATTTTCTCTCCTCTAATTAGTTTTTACAACAGTATTACAGATGATACATTTTTGTTTTTAGATAAAAAAAGAATAGTGTGTTAAATAAATAGTAAAGTTAAAAACTTCTGCTCTATAAATATATATTTTTGATTCTGACTACTAACCTTATTTCCAGTTTGATGAGCTTTTCTACTTCGCAATGCAGCTGTTATATTTCCACAAATAATTGATTCGATGATCAGTTTGGGTTTTATTCCTTCTATTTCTTTTTATTTAAATGACCAAAATCATGGGAAATCAAAATTAGTTATTGTTTTTAATGTTTTGATCAAATTTGTGTTAAAACGTATAAACCATTATACTTACCTAGGGTTTGATTTCCATTTAGTTTAGTCAGATTTGGTAAAATTTCACGTACATTTTTTTCAAAGTTTTCAACTTTAGCCACTGGACATTCTGATAAAGATAAATATTGTAATTGTTCACAAAAATTTAAAAAATGTAATCTTGTCAAGTCCGCGATTTTATTCCTTAAAATTTAATTTCAGTCTAATTTGTAAAAATATTTAACATGATGACATGCAGAATACCTAGATAAGTCCAGAATGGTTAGTTTGACCAGTGTAGAGCAAAGCATTACGTCACTAATATCATTATCAGGTGCATACAGCTCTTCCACATTTGGTATATTCCAAACTCCATCGAGTGACTTAAGATTGCAAGACGCTACTTTTAAAATTTTCAAATTATCGAGTTTAAATGCAAAATCTCTACACACAAATAGTGTATATTAATTTAAATTTCTTAAAATGTTTTTATTTATATCAAAAACAACCTGAATGATGGAAGAAAGCTATCAGTTAAATCGAGTTCCACTAAATTTGGTACATATGTACCTAACATACACAAACGATTTACAGACATAGGTGCTTGTAATTTTAATGTAGTGATTTGATCCAGATTTTTATTTTTAACTGTATCTTCCTTAAAATAATAAATAAATAATTTTAGATAATTATCCAATCGGCGGAAATAGTATTTGAAATTGTGTGGGAGGGGGTTGGTGGTAGTGGTAAGGAAAAATTGAATTCCTGAACTCGACTTATATACGTAGAATTGCTAAAATCAGTTATTTGCATAATAATTCATTATAATCATTCACTCGAATATTTATTTTACAAAGTTTTAATCCTTATAAGTAAGTTGTAGTCAATATGAAATTATCATGTACATTTGGACAAACATTTTATAAAAAATCAAGGTGGAAAGAGAAATAAATGTTTTCAAAATGTTCAACCGCTTAAAGCATCATTTTTTTGATAAAGATTTTTGAACCCAGTGCAGTTCGGATATTACCTGCTTTAACCCGAGTGCAGTTTGACCATTAGGTACCCCTTTTTTTTAACCTAAGTGCAATGTGACTAAAATAAGTGCGATTTAACCTTACCTATTTTAAAGAGTACTGTTTTATTAAACATAAGTATTGCATGTGAACATACCAATAATGTAGTTATACCCAAATTTCTGTTATTGTTTACTTCGTCTAAATATGATTCCATATTATGTTAATTCATTAAATATTTAGATATCTACAATGAAGTACAAGGACAATTATTATAACAATAAAGTGTCTATTACAACTGTTTTCTTCATACTGGTCAATTCTCCTTTAGTTCTTTGATTCATGTCTGAAATGTTTCTATGGTAACTGCTGTTGAATCATTATATTTTAACAAAAAGGTAATAAGTCAGTAATTCTCTTAGACATGGTAATAGAACCTAATATAATTATTTAAACCAAATATTACTCATATTTTTATTTTAAGTACAGTGAAACCTCTCTATAACGGACCCTCTACTAGACGGAATCCTCCTTATAACGGAAAACCTCAATAGCCACCGGTCGGCCAACTTCTTGTTTTTCTACCTCTCTATGACGGAAAACTCTTTACAACGGAAACATTTGTTGGTCCCGAGCGGTTCCGTCTTAGCGAGGTTTCACTGTATATGCATTTTCCCCCCATACCCGAAACTATATTCATTACAAACATATAAAATAAGAATGAATTTATGCTCATAAATTTGATATAGTTACGCAAAATATCGTGGTCACATACAAACAGTGGTGTGTAGTGTAGTGAGGGAGGGGCGTATACTCACTTAAAAAAAAGAATGTATTTCGCACCATGAAGAATACTTCGCTTTTCGGCAGTGGCATATTTAGGACTGTGTCATGGGGGGATATAGATAGTTTTTAAAATTTGAAGCCATGAGATGCTTTAGTCTCCAACTCACTTAACCATGCCATTTATTAAATCAAAATGCTATTATTATAAAGATGTGTAATTTTTTTTATAATATTTTATTTTTGTTTTATGGTATTTTATGAATTTATCATGACATGGCGATAACACTGAGTATTATAAGACTAAAGAAATTGTTGGAATAATATCAACAACTATTTATCTTTAAAAAAAAACATTCATAAGGTTTATTAAATACATTTGATATACTTTTATAATACTAAATCTCATGTTATAGGACTTAAAGCTAATTCATTAATTATCTAATCAACATTAAAAAGTTAAAATGGACATCGATACCTGTCCATTTAGCATTAATTACAAAAAAAATAAAATTTAAAATACAGTTAGATTACCTGTTTATGACTTTCATAGGTAATGAATTTATCAAAATATTCTTCAATAAACATTTTAAGTTGAAAATTTACATAAAAACAGTTAAGTAGCTCTGTAAATATCGTACAATAATTTACTTTAATACATATTTAAAATGTCATAATTTTCGAAATTTTTTCAATATTGTTAGTTAAATGTACAAAAAAGATCATATTACATTTTCAAAACTTTTTGTCAAATATTAAAAACTTTATTAGGGATAAAAATTTAAAAGACAAGATATTTTCAAAATTCTGTTTTTGGCTTAAAAGTTGGCAAATATTTTTAAAACTTTCGTTAAGTACCTATGTATTAACATACCATTAATATATGGTAGAAATTATAGTTTCTTGCAACATTAATTTCCGAGTCATGACTTAATAACTAAAACCGATTAAGTGAAAGTATCATTAACGGCAAATTTTATAGTATTAACTTGGTTTTCGATAATTTTTTCTGGTTTAGGGAAATTAAAAAATGACCTCTTTTAAGTACCATCTACATAAAATGTATGATCTACAGAGTTGGATGAAATTTTTAGAAAATTATTACTACCCGATAATTGTAAAACCATAATATCCTTCACTTTCTTCAGAATCTAAAACTGTGTACAAAAATAAATTAATAACAAAGAAATTGTTTTAATAGTTAAAGCGTTCATAAAACAATATTTACTCATGTCGTTCCTTCTGAGGTTATTGCTTACTGTTTTGACATTATTGGGTATAGTAAATAATGTATATAGGTAAATATATATATATATATATATATATATATATATATATATATATATATATATATATATATATATATATATATATATATATATATATATATATATATTATGTATGCAAACATTCGTAATTTGTTCATTCCTACTTCAGTGATGTATTGATATTTACTAATCGATTTTCACGCCAACTCATCACAAATTTTAATTAAGTGTCAAAATGCATATTATTGTGAAAAACTCAAGAGTTAGTACTGTAGTCGCTATATTAGGTAATTCATAAAAAACTCGTTTTGATAAAGAAATCAGATAAAAATAAATGTTAATATTTTTATTTTTTTATTTTGTCGGTTGTGATTTGTCTAATATCAGTTGGTAGAGAAATAATAATAAAAAGTGATTTTATATATCATTCCAAAATATAATATTTATAACTTATAAGTAAATACTATAATATTCGATCTAGAGAAATGCTTTATTGTTTCAAATTAAGTATTGTTATATACTATTTTAAATGAAGATTTAAACTCATAGACTCACTTAAACTAACAATTTACGAGGGTAAATATTCGTTTAAGACAGGTACGCTTCTAGTGCTTTTTAGATTCTGAGTAGAGTGAAGTGATAAAATATAAAGATTAATTGGTTTTAAAATGATGTTGTAATTCGTTCTTCATGAACGTAACACATCTTTTGAGTGAAAGGGATAAACTAAGTTTCTTATTGTGTATAGTCTATAGATTTAATACTGTATTTAATTAATAATTAGTATTTTTAAGATAATACTCCTAGAAATTTCCAAAGATGGTGAAAATTTCAAGTTTCTAGCAAAATTATTTTTGGAGTATTGACATTTCGTCAATAATTACTAAAGTTGAAATTACTAAAGTCGATCTAATGAAAGTATGTATCATTGACAGCGAATTTCGCCGTTTTTGGTCCATTTTAGGCTGTTTTTTATCTCGCCTGGAAAAACTATTGAGATGTGAACTTAATAAACCCTCAAGGTACCATTTACATAAAATTTCCAATCTATAGAGTTGCTAACTTTTCAACTTTTTAAGGGGTTATTATTCCAAATATTCTTTAATTTTACGTTATTTTAAAATTTAGATATTTTATTTGAGTAATATGTTTTGGCATTGCACATTTAAGTACAGCAGATATACGCGTAAACATTTTTAATATTCAATTATTTTTGTAACACTTAATTAACCACCAATAAATGTGGTTAATATTTAATGCATATTTCATTATTTTAAAACCTTTCGTAACTTACTGCTATGGTTAAATAAACACCCTTTCAGTAATCATTTATTCAACAGTAGACAGTTTTGACAACTCAACTAGAAATAAATCACAGAGTACCTACGCTTCTAATATTTTAATACAGTACTCAACGGAAACGTGTAGAACTTTGTTTTCAATTATTAATATTAAACTCTATGGCATTGACCAATACATTGTTATTAGCACTATGTGCTAACTGGCCACCATCGAATATTACAGTATCTAGTATACCTCCACCATGGAAATGGAGTAAGTTTTTTCAATTTGTATATGTGTTTCATATTATTTTCGTCAAAAGTGTGCCTCGATTAAATAATTAAGTTTTACATACGTGTATAATACCTACTTTGTTTCTTAAATAATTAAAACAGATCAAATAAGTTTTAACTCATGTAATATGTAGTATTTGTAGCATATATTTGGTATGTAAATTTTATTATGCAATAAATACAAGATCTAGATTTTTCTTAAGACTAGATTCCAACTTTTTGATCATAAATATTACATTTACAGTGCCCAACAAAGACTTACCTAATGAAATTTAACCCTGGAAATTGAATAAATTTAAATATTTTTTTCTTGTTCAATTTTACACACTGAAAGAATTACAGGATTGAATCGAATTGGATAAATATTTGAAGGACCCCCTTTATAATAATATATTTTATAGTATTATGGTACTTTATTACGCGTAAGTGCTCATATTTTTCTCAACCATGCATTAAATCGTAAGTAACTATGAATTTTGTTTTAATTAATACCTATTTAAACATTATAATTTTGATTTCATTGATGAATCTTAAAGTCACCCAGTATTTCTAGCTATATATCGTGCTATAAAGAAGTCCAAATATTCTTTCTAATTTTATCCTTTCGCAGCTTTTGAGTTTGATCATAAAGTGTAGATTCTTAAGCAATTTATTTGGTCGTTTTACTCTAAAAATTCCAAATATCAAATTATTTTTAAAGTCCATTTAATGTTTAGGAATCAAACGATTGTCAAATTCATTCTGTATCTACAGTCACAACAATAAAATCTGATCAAAATACATTAATAATTTGTCAGCAGTTTTTTTTATGTAGAATCGTTCGAAATTTGTCTCCAAAACATAAATCAAATAAATTATATTAAAATAAATTTGACATACAGGTATTGTGAGAGTTTTATTTTTTAAGTTACTACACCTAAAATAAAAATAAAAATAATTATTTAATTGGTTTGGTTTACACATATGTATTTCTAATACCTTCTCCTTCAATACATTTTAAATAATACATACGACCAGGGATCGGATTTTATAGCATCAAAAAGTACTAAAATATGCACTATAATATGACCAAAAATTCCTTGAAATATGCGGCATAATATGGCCTTAAAATATTAAAAATAGCAACAAGAAAATAAATTTTTTTGGAATTATCATCGTTTACTGGTGGTTTAAATTTTTATCTTTTGAATTAATACGTACTACTTAAAGAAAATAAAATTGTAAAATTCAAACAATTATGAAATATATATAAATAAAACAGATTAGAGAGCATACAATATATAATATTCGATATTTCCGGGCTTCTTAAAAATAGACTAACATGTTTAATATTGTATACCTACAACTATAATATTATTTATAAATTAATTACGAAACAAAAATGTTGTACTTAATTTTTCTGATGAATTCACATAAATGAATAATAATTTTTTCTCGATATAAACGATATTTATGAATACTACTAAATAAAGCATTATATAAGAAATATAGTACCAACCCTTTAAAAATAGCACTACAATTAATCTAAAATTTATCAAATATGCAAAAAGTAGCAAAACAAAATTTCATATTTAGAGCCCCTGGTGTATAAAACAAATTTATAGCCCACCCTGCTATTGTTATCTGAATTCTATAATAATGAGCAAATGCTATAAAATCCGGACCCTGCTAATGACTGTCTACTTAATTTAATCAATGAAAGGTACAAACATTTCATTGTTTTGAAAAGTGTTTTTTGAGTAATTGTACATAGTAAATTTTAACTTAAATAAAAAATATAATTTATTGATACTTCAATAGTACTAATATAGGTATAATATTGATTTGAGTTGTATTATTTTAAAAATAATTCAAATTCATTTTCATTTTCTATATAGTTGTTTACACATGATATATTTTTATTCTCTAATATAATATATATCACCTCATTATTCTTTTTAGTTTCTGAGAACAAAGCAAAATACATCAATAGCAGTGAATATCATTGTGATCTGAAAAACAACTTCCAAATACAATACGAAATACTGAGAGGTAAACGATTAAAGATCGCTACATTTCCAGTGAGTATATTTATCAGGTTATTTCCCTGCAATATGATTCATGGATTTTTGAATATTATACTTAACTTTCAAAATACATAATGTTTGATAAGTTTAAAGTTAAAAGTTTAAAACATTTCATTTACATAATATTTATAAATTAGATTGTTAATACGTATTTCGTTTGTAATAGAATTCAAAACCTTTAAGTTGGGTAACAAAAGAAACAAATGGCACGCTTATTGGCCATGGTATTGCATTTGAAATTGTAGAAACTTTACGTCAACGTTATGGATTCACTTACGATGTGGTGGTACCAAGAAGAGAAACTTTATTAAATGAAAACGGTAGCATCATTTACATGCTCGTTAAAGGGGTGAGATATAACGATAATTGAGAAAATCAATTCTTCTAGGTATACTGGAATTTTTTTTAGCTATCTATGTGTAATTTAAACTTTTATTAGGGCCCTTTTCACTATTAATAAAATAAATTAAAATGCCCGTATTATTTTAATATGTTTTACTGTTTTATTATAATTTTATTGCAGTGGTATTTTTGTTATAGTTTTGTTAGTTACGATATAATAATCTGGTATTGATTATAATTATAGTCATTTTAAACATTGACCATAATAGATTTTAATAAAGATTTACATTTTCATTCATATAAAAACAACAATTATGCTGAAATTACAAAAATAAAATCGCTCTTTCTTCATTATATATTACCTAATATTTTTTTTAAACGGATGTACTTATTTTTTTCGTTTTCCATGGGATATGCTTCGCTCCTAGGACAAAATAATGCTGTTTTTTTCCACTATTAAAGACTTTATTAGAAAGCAAACTTTAAAAAAATCAATGTATTTCAAACATTTTGCAAGCCCAAAAGTTGTTAAATTTTTTAAAACTTTCGTAAATCATGTAGCAATTTGCTGTTAATATACGGTGAAAATTTCAAGTTTTTAGCAAAATCATTATCCAAGTTTTGACTAAATAATTAAAATCGATTTAGTGGAAGTATCGTTTGCGGTAAATTTCACCTTTTTACGCGATTTTTCGGCAGTTTTTCCTCACGTTCGGAACAAATGAGCTTTCAAAGTACCATATACATGCAATTTTTGATCTATAGAATTGCTGAATGAAATTTTTGGACAAAATTAAGTGCACTAAAACGTGTCTCTAGAAAAAAAAAAAAAAAATAAACATAATTTTAAAACCAATAGATCCTTTATTTTACTCGGAATCTAATTATAATTTTTTAAATAATTATTTTATTTATATATATATATATATATATATATATATATATATATATACATTTTAGGTAACATTTATTTGGTAGTCACCGTCTAAAAAAACTGAAAATTTAATATATAACATACATAAAAAATAATAACAAAATATTTAAAAAAAAAATTAATTTTATAAGTGTTTTAATTTATAAATGAAAATATGTAACGTATTATACAGTATAGAAAATTACGTTGAGTTCGCAATAAAAAAAAAAAAAATCCCAGTGCATTTTTATTAAAATTAAATGATTCATTGATTGGTATAAATTTTAGTTGTAAATACTATACTAATAATACTATATAGTTATTAAATATGTATAACGAGCGCGTAAAAATATAAACATGGTATTAATACAGTCTCACTCAATATGAAATTATAATAATATAAAGCAATTTTATGCTCAGTATTTACAGTTAATGAAGAAAATATGTAATTTTATATTTTTATTAATTTATTATTATATACCTATTTAAGGAAGTTGACATGGCAGCTGCTTTTATACCGGTTTTACCAGGACTGGACAACATTGTTAAGTGGGGAATTGAATTAACTCAGTTTCAATACGTGGTACTTATGAAAAGACCTAAAGAAAGTGCTACTGGATCTGGTCTATTAGCACCTTTCGAAATTGAGGTACAATAGCTTCATTAATTTATTTTCGTGATTATCGTTTGTTGTTAAATTTGATTCAGTGATTCAATCTTTTATATTATTAGATTTTTGTTTTCATTTCTTAATATAAGTTACAATAATTACATCTTTGTTCTTTGATATTTAGTTGTATCTTAAATTATATAAATATAATTAAAAAATTATAAAAGACATAACACTAGTAAATATTCAGTTCAATTAATTAACTAACAATGTCGAGTTGACTATTTTTTTGACCTATTTATAAATAATTCATTAAGTGTAAGTGTTATTGAAAAATCTGCTTTTTTTTATGAAAAAAATTTTGTTTTTTTATCTATTGCTGAGAAAATTGCCTCATCATCTTCCGCTAAAAAAAAAATCCACTTCAAATTATACTATTTATTTATATTATTATTTTATAATTATATTAATCTATAGAAAAGGAAATTAAAACCTTAATATCTACCTTGTTTGAGTATGAGCTTAAAAAAAAAATAAAACTTTTTCAGGTTATTTATGGTGTTTTCAATACTTCATAGGAAAAATACTTGAGGTCCTAGCATTATTTTATATTTATTAACCTAGGAAGTAGGTCGACAATGAATCATAATACACAAAATCGTAATTTAATGAATGTTTTTACTGTACAATAATTATAAACACCGAAAATCTGAATAATTAAACCAAGTGGTGTTAATGATTATTGTTTGAATGCTATAGTTGATCATTTCTTTCAAATTTAAAATATTAAGTAAACCTTTTCTATCCCACGTAAAAATGTCACCTAAGAAGTAAGATACTTGTAGATAAACATATTTTCTTTTAACTAAACGAATATATATATATATATATATATATATATATATATATATATATATAACAGCTTTTTGATGACTTTGTTAAGTGCATAACTAATCTGATATAAATAAAAAAGAAGCGTCAATAAAAGAGAGCTTTTTCCACACTCCTCTCTTTCTCCTCACTCCATCTATGATACCTAAATAAATTCAAGTTTATTTCTGATTCAATTAGATTTAAAACTAATTGTGTATTTATTTTGTACCTTAACACTAATGTTGAAAATTAATTTTTATCTCACAGGTGTGGTTTTTAATTTTAATTTCGCTGATTGCTGTGGGTCCAATAATTTACGGTATAATGCTATTAAGACATAAACTCTGCGGTTATGAAGCCACTGTATACCCAATACCCACGTGTGTGTGGTTTGTATATGGAGCATTGATGAAACAAGGGTCATCGCTAAACCCAGAAACTGGTACATTGCTGTATAGTAAAAAGCAAATATCTAATTTAAATTTACTCTTATTATTTAATTAAAATAATTAATTTATTAGTGACGAATCGCAAGTAATGAATAATAATAATAATTTATTCTTTGGTCAGTTGGAAACTATTGTCTACTTAAAATATTCAACCTACAAATATACTTATTAAATAAATATATGAAAAATCACTTAAAAAGAAAAAGAAAATGTATAAATTATAATTTATACTATTATATTCATACATCTATCGAATAAAATCTGATATAGTTACTTTATAGATATTTTTGTTTCTAAATTCATTCAACTTCAATAATTTATAGATTCTGCTAGACTCATATTTGCCACGTGGTGGATATTCATAATGATACTAACTTCATTCTATACGGCCAATTTAACTGCGTTTCTAACTTTATCAAAATTCACTTTACCTATAAAAAGAATAGAAGATATTGCGAATAATGAGTATCGATGGATTTCTTCAGAAGGTAGTGCCGTAGAATATATTGTCAAGGTAGACAATGATTTAATGCCACTCAAACAGTCAATGTTTGAAGGGAATGGCCAATTTATGGTGATAAACATCGACGAAATACAAACAATTTTGAATTATATTTCTTCAGGTAAGTAAAACAATTTTATATGTTTTATCGGTGTACTTAACGACAAACGCATCGCACGATGCGGAATTTCGTAATTTTTTAATTTTTTTTTTTTTTGTTTAACTTTAATTATAATTATAGGTATATTGCTTTTACACGATAAAAATTGGTTAAATTTTTTAATGTTACACATCGAAAGGTCAATAATGGATGACAAGGAACGTTGCCGTTATGTATTGACTACAGATCCATATTTAACACGATCGATGTCATTTGTTTACCCAAAACACAGTATTTTGCCACCGCTGTTTAATCCAATGTACGTTTACTCTTTATTTTTATATAATTTATGATCTATTTAATTTCATTTAATTTAGTTGGACACGATTCCGTTTTAAAAAGGGTATAATGAATATTATATTTTGTGTAACAGTACCTACTTATAATGTTATAGATATAGATACATACCAGTGGAGAATTTAAAGGGGGCTTCAACTACAAAGGGCTTAGGCACCTATAGTCCATCAAATTTGTTAGCATTAGTTGTGAGATAAAACTTATGGATAACGAAATTGAAAAGATCTAAAATTTGTATGTTATCTGTTTCATGTGTATCCGTGGCAAAATTTACACTTCCAGAACAACAATCTAGACAATTTTTTGTATGCGCTTTAAATTTTAAGTGTCCAATAAATGTATCATTTTTATATATGTTATTAAACCAACATAATATTTTATTAAAATTAAATTAATTTAATTGAATTCAATTTAATTTATTTTTTCATTCTTTTAAACACTCAACGATTAGATTGTAGAATTATTAACTGAGGTTCTTTCGGAGGCAAACGAATCAATGATTTTTTTTTGAATATTTATTTCAATGTCCGTAGTATGAATGTTAAAAAGAGTACAAAGCACATAGATAATACAAACATTCTCTATGTATAAGCCGGAAACCGATAGGCAGCAGTTGGTGTGTAAAAATATAAAAAAAATAAATGCGATCGACCTATAGTCGTTTGTATGATGAAAAAAAAAGTATCTCTGGATCTCTGGAAGGCGGGGAGTGCAGTAATTATTGTTCCCGACGCCACCCCTCCCCTGGCTACGACATTGCAGTGTTTTCGTTAATCCCTTTCGTTTGGTGTGACTGCAGAATGCTGTCGTACATGGAGTCAGGTATCGTGAAGCATCTGCAGACCAAAGACTTGCCGGAGGCGGTCATCTGCCCGCTGAACCTGGGCAGCAAAGAACGGCAGCTCCGCAACTCGGACCTGTACACCACGTACGCGGTGGTGGTGTGCGGCTTCTCGATGGCCGCGGCCGTGTTCACGCTCGAGCTGCTGTCGACACGGTGTCCCGGCTGGTTCGTGGCCGCCGACTTCTCGCGGCACCGGGACCGCGGGCACAGCGGCGTCCGGTGCGAGATCGCGGCCTTCGGCAGACCGGTCAAGACCATGTACCCGTTCAGCCACCGCGACAACATGGAAGCCGCGTCCGCCGGCCGGCTGACGTCACGCGGTGGCCCGTCACAGCCGCCGCCGCCGACCTACGGGTTCGAGGTGACCGATCAGCCCCACGGCAACAACGCGGCTGCCACCGCCGCCGCCTCCTCCCACGTCATACCGCCGTCGCTGTTGACATTCGACGGGAAATCGTCGTCGTTACGGCCGTTTCGGCATTGATATGCGAGACGACGATCCCGGCCGACCTGGACGTGTGGCTGGACAGAGTATGCCGAGAACGGCAGGGACAGCTCTGGCGGGCTGCATTTTCCCCGAAAACACCAAATAAATTATAAATATTAGGCGATCAAAAATTTTGATTTTCTCTTAGAGAAGAATGGTGTCCTAGATGATAACCTTTTTGTTTGTATATCATTATAGTAAACAATAATTTATACAGTCACACGCGTGCCAATGAATTATTATGTAAATATACATCCGGACTTTTACACGTTCATACTCACGATTCACGAATGATGTATAAACAATAAACACATATACCTACATATTATTATTATTAAGGCTGGGCATTCACGAGTAAAAATTGGGAGTTAAGTTACTTTTAACTAAGGCGATTAACGAGTTACTTTTTTTTTAGTAATTTCTAACTTAACTAGTTTGATTTTTACTATTTTATGCAGTTACTTTTCTGTTAAATTATTTTACAGTTATATTAAGTTATTATATTGTTTTCAAACTAAAAAAAAATAAAAAATGAATATGAAAATATTATTATTTATAAAATTACTATACAGAATACAGACTACGTAAGATTATTTTTGTATGATCATTAATCCGTGTAATTTTGTGTATTTATGAATATATTTTAATGAAACTTGTTTATTGAGCTTTGGTAAAAATTCATTTATTAAGTAAAAAAACTCAAAATTGAACTGATTTTTAAGTAAGTTCAGTTACTTTTTTTCTATTTAATTTGTAACTTAACCAAATTAAAAAAAGGGACGTAACTTTTAGCTTTCAACTTAACTTAATTTTTCTGTATTGCCTTGAATTTATGGGTTAAAAAATTTATTAAATTGCCCAGCCTTGATTATTACTATCACGACTGCAGGTGCACGCGTACGGGACGATTATTATTTTCTCGATCAGTCTGCCGAAGGTTACTGCGGTGCATACACATTCATTATTAGTGTTTTGGTCCCGGAATATTATTGTTATTTGTTTATTATTTTGACTATAGTATTTCAAAGGGTAACTTTTCCATATGCGGAAATAACTGCGTAGTTATTACACAATCGGATCGAATACTTTCGACCAGGGCCTGATTTAGGGGGGTACCTGGGTGACTAGTCACCCGGCCCCAATTTTGGAGTGGCCCTCATAATTTTTGCTAATTTGTAATTTTTTTGAATATTAAAATTTTGTAATTTCAATAATTCAATGCAACATTTAATATTTTTTTTTTATAGAATCATAAAATAAAAAAAAAAAAAGAATGATTCATATTGTCATAATATTAAATAATATTAAATATTATCTATTATATCGACATTTATGTTATAACTTTTATCAAATTATCATTATGTCAACTGTAAGTTATATTCGAGATCGACCGATTTCAACATTATCATTTTTAAAAACACTATTTCCTTCCTCCTAAACAAATTCAAAAATGTTGATTAGACTCTTTCAACCTCCATGTGCTGCACATTCAATAAATTTAGTAGGAGTAAATGCTGTTTCATCAAGCGACAAGCACTACAACAGTCAACTAAATAGTTGATATTGTCCATGCATTATAGGCATTTTTTCTTCTTCCTCTCGAAGGTGGGGAATTTTGTGTGAAAGATTAAAACCAAACAAATGTTGTTTAACGTTAAAGTCGACATCACAAACACGATGGTCAGCTGATGCAAACGCCGTAAAAGCATTAAGGCTTTGGTATAATGAAGTATTGGTAGAATTGGACGATATCAGTCAAGATCTGTATCAAAATCCAACAACTCAAAATTAAGCTAGGAAACTTGATTCGAAGCTTAAAAAACGCAACTGGTGTTTTGACTGTAGTATAAAATTCAATTTTACAAAGAACTAATAGTGTTAACAAGGACTTACAATCATCTAAAATTAATGTCACAGCTATAGTTTCTCTTTATACTTCATTAATTAATTTTATTCAAGGTGTCCGGGACGATTTTACAATATTATATGAAGAGGAGGCATCCAGTTTAAACATAACTTCAGATAATTAACTAAAAAGAAAAGTGAATGCACCTAAAAGCAAACATTTGGATGATACAAACAGTCAATGTATCAACTTAACGTCCAGAGAAAATTATTGTTAATACATATTATGTTATTTGTGATGAATTAATTTTTGAACTTAAAAAAAGAAATAGTGCTTACTTAGAAATAGAAAAAAAGTTTATTTTTTTATTCAAAAAAAATATGAAAAAGTCAGATATTATCAAGGATACATACAATTTATTGGATCATTTCCCTGATGACTTGGATAAAGAAATCTTTGTTGATGAAGTGCTAAAATTCCAAGAATTAAAAATGTCATTGTTTATCGATGATAAGACTATAGATGATCCTCAAAACCAACTTAAATACCTAAAATCGATGATGCATACTTTTCCTAATATTAAAACTGTGTAACAAATTTATTTGACTTATATATATATATATGCCTTGTACAAATTGTAGCAGCGAACGATCATTCTCAGCATTAAAACGTTAAAAAACTCGATTGAGATCATGTTTATCTTGAGATAGGCTTGATAATCTGACTCTGTTAACAATAGAATATGAAATAACAAAATAATTATCATATGATGACATTATTGATGAGTTTTCGAAAAACCATAGAAAAATATCAATGTTATAAGTGTGACATGTAATTATATTAAATAAAATATACATTTTTGAATAAGATAATAAATTTATATGGGACCTCTTTATTTAAGTCCCTGGCCCCGAAATTTGTAAATCAGGCTCTGCTTTCGACGCCCGGGCAGTATGTACAATTGGTAAAATACTCACTTATATTTTGATGATTTCTCTCAAAAATCACAAATGTGATCTGTATTATTCATAATTCTCTGGTGTTCATAGTACGTGTCTCAGTTAGTCCTTTTGAATTACACGTAGACACAAGAAGTCATATTTTGACGTTCTTTTTGTTGGTAGTAATTACTATGTGTTACTTTATGTTTTATTTTAAATGTGCTTAAAACTTAACATTTTTTTGAAATTACTGTTGCAATAATTTGAATGTGTATGATATTACAAAATATATGACCAAGAATAGTAAGTATTTACTATCATTTATCAACCAGCACTATTTGTAATAATATAATAATTCAGTAGTTAACGAACAATACTGCTACCAGTGACGTTTATAGGATTTATTTGGGAGGTTGAACCCCCTAATACGCCACTGTATACAGTAACTTAAAAAATCACAAATTTTCTATTTATTTGGGTAAATATCACATTGATAAATTTTATACTAAATTATAAAATACACAGTTTTATAAAATCAAAAGAAATACCTTCCTGTCCAGTATCTCTCCGGCTTAATCTGCTATTGATGCTGAAAAGTATAAAAAAACCTTTTCGTCTCTAAATAAATTTTCATATTATCAGCAGAAGATACCGAGGATGCATATCTACTTTTTGGCATCAAATGGAGGAAACGGATGTACGTTATTGACTTTTTCGCCGGTAAAAAATTGAATTAAGTTAGAGAGGAAAATTCAATTCACATGTGAGGATATATAATCTTAATAAATCGTGTACATATATGATAAACGTATACAATTCGCTGTCATCATTTGAACTCTAATGTAAAATAACGCTTAATCAGTTTGTTTTGTGTCCTAATACGTAGAAGTATTTTATTACAATTATAGGATACCAAATTTGTAAACATATAATACTAAATTAAAATGTGTGTATTACAAAATAATTCTTCGCTTTACAATTTGTTTTACAGTAAAATTTTATTTTTAAATTTGTAATTGGTATTGTACATAGATATCATACTTTCTTTGAATATCAAACTCCAGTTGCATACCAACCATGTAAACATTTAGGCACTGGTGATTGAGTGAAAAAAGAAGCTCTCCCTATCTCTGTCCAGCTTTTGGCATCCAAAATCACTATCCCTGCTTGGTTTGTGCACTCCGTTCCACCCCAAATAATTGATGATAATACTACACCGTCATCTTCATCCTAAACATCCAATGAAATATATATTATTTAATGAGTCGGTATTACATTGCTGCTTATTCAATTTAAATTTAAAAAAAAAACTCATGAATTTATGATTAAGTTACGATGAAGGCGGATTTAACGAAGTCTATCCACTATCTACCTATATAAAGTCGTCGATACACTAGAATTCATGATAAAAAAATACGGACATATTATACTTCGCGCCATGGGTATTCTTCGTTTCATGGACGAGATAGTGGCGATGAATTTAAAAACTTTAGATGCGCTACATTTACGATTATTGAACGATACTTGTAGTATATTTTGTTTAAATTTAAATTTGAAACCAAAGATAAACCATTATTTTTGGAAAATGTTTCTGAATGAAGCTCAATTAATAATTTATTTTAGTATCAACTAGTGAAGTTTTCGAAAAAACTAAAAACCTCATGATTAACCTTATGTCTTTGATGCAATTTTCAAGTTTCAAGTTAAAAAGTACTGGAATTATAACAATAAAATCCATGTCAATTTAGTAATATTTGTAAAAATGTTTAATTTCTCCGTATTTAGACATTTCCGGCTTACGTAAAAAAAATTAACGCATCCGTTTACTTTAAAAATGTAAATGTAGCTAAGAGCCTAAGGCTACTTACAAAAAAGCTTGTATAAACATTTTTGATCTTTCAACCAAAAACTACAAACGGTATTATTGTAATAATGATAATAATAATAATAATGATAAGTTTATTCCATCAAAATATAATACAATATAATATAATCTTAATACTTAATTTAATGTGATGGATCTCCTCAAAAGCCAAATTTTATTATATAAAAATAAAAATAAATCTGACATTTTACGTAAAAAGAGTTGTTTGAGCCTTAATCCCAACTTTAAACACGTATAACAAAAACTCCTGTCAATCAATTTTTGAAGTTTATGAATAATATAATTTTCAATTTGTTGATTTTTATGTAATGTGTCTTCGACCGGTAGAAAATAAAACAAAAAATATGATTTTTATTTAAGGAGCACTGTACTTTATTTAACTTAATTACCATACTTAAATTGATCCAATATAATGGAATAGAGAGCTCTCATATGGATGCGAGAGAACTCGTGTAAATACTTAGTACTCTAAAGAGTAAAGACCGACTGACTACGTGACCATATCGTAGGATCACGCCTAGCCGAGCGAGTCCTACAATCTGCTTAGTAAGCAGATTGCAAAGGTTGATACGTTCCCGCAGTCACGTAGGCCAGTCGGTAGGGCAACTTCATATTGATATAGCAAAAACAAAGAAAAAACTACAAAGAACCTAACTATACTTGGCAGTGGGTAGTGGGTCAACTGCTTATGCACGGTACAACGTTCATATCAAATATTTAAAATTTTAATCAGATAAAAACTTCTGAAAAACGAGATATTTTCAATAATTGAAAAGTTCTATACAACTCGAAACGGTAAAATGTTTTCAAAACTTTTTTAAAGTCTATATTAGAAGCCTGGTGGTATTTGGTGAAAATTTCAAGTGTCTACCATAATAATTGTTGGATTTATGATCAAATATTAAAAAACAGATTTTATGAAAATTTCGTATACAGCAAATTTTATCGGTTTTACTCAATTTTCAAGTAGTTTTTCCATACGCTTAGAAAAATTATCTAGATTAGAGAAAAATGACCAATTTAAAGTACCAACTAGATAACATTTCTGATCTGTAGAGTTGCTGGATGAAACTTTCGGACATTTATTTCTTCCAGGAAAAGTGATGACATACATAAAAAGAAACACATCATTGTGAAATCAATGCATTCATCGTTTCACTCAGAATCTAAAAATGTTTTTATTTGCAACCTGAGAACGAACCGTTTTAATTAGTACATTTTGAAAATATGCATTCAAGAAATGTTCTTTTATCTTGATTATTTAAAGTTCTAAGTTACATAACTTTGATTTATCAAAAAGTCATAGGTATAATTAACGAAATATAATCAGAAATTCTGAACTAGATGTGTACCTACGACCTTCTTATTTTTATTGAACGATTAAATTTCAATAGATTTACTCTACTTAATATAACCACGTTTTCACAACTTCACAAAGTATTTTGCTCCTATTGATCATTTTAATATTATAAAGCAATTTAAATTTTGACTTGAATACAGTGGCGGATTTGAAAGGGGACGACGTGGCGATCGCCCCCTCCTAGGGATTTTTTTTGTAGTAAATTTGTAAATTTCATTACGTTTTTAGTTACGTCCTTGTAAATTAAGAATCCATGATACTGATTCGCTCCCCCTTTAAATAAGCTTCAGATCTGCCACTGCTTGAATATCAATTAATTATAATGAAAACTACTCTTTTCATAATTCTATGAATTGATGATTATATTAAATTAGACTTTCTGAATGAATAATTTTCGTTTACAAAGAAACATTTTTAGATTGTAATGTTACTATAATAATGTTTCATACTGTGGCATCTGGCGAAGAAACAAAAATTGGTTCACTAGGGTATACGTTTTGTTCACACCATGTTTTGCATGTTTTACTGTATGTATCCACTTTAATGAGCTAAAAAAAATAATTATTAAAATTACTAACGATGGCTTGAAAATAATATTCAACAATGTTAAATTAATATTATTTAAGTGTACAACATATAAATGTGCAGAAGGCAACGGGAAACCACTGCACACTAACCCTTCCTTCCCTAGTTCTTTCTATGACAAGACTAAGCCTTTAGAAAAGAAGAAAGAACATATAAATAGGTACTTATATGAAATAATTTTATCTATTGTGATGGTAAATTGATGAATTATGACATAAGTATGAATATATTTAGATATTTTACTCTATATAGTCTCTATATATAGTTTATTAAGGTTTATTAAAAATAGTAAAGATGAAACATGAAAGATAAATACAATTATGTAAAACGAAAAAAAAAATTAAACAAGATGTAATAGTGTTTGATAGGTAAATAGATATAATTTATAAATTTAGAAAAATTATGATGTTGATTGAAATTCTGATACATATTATTGTAAAATTATATAAAATTAAAATTACGAACATACGAGCTAAGAAAAATATCATATGAACTAATCATTTTTATATTCAGTATTAGCTATTGTAAATAAATAATTTGCAATTTTGTACATCTTTACCCAGTTGTAAATTGTTATAGTATTAATTAAAATATTATCTATAATTACTGTTCCAGGGTTTTCAGCATCAACATCCGACGATATTGCATAGAAGAATCTGTATTTTTTTCCTATTTTGTAGTCATTAATCCTGGGTGTTTCACAACCCAAATCACATAATACTTCAGGGTTTACATAAGAACGATCATTTTTAGTATTTACACTAATAGGATTTTCATTAACTGGCAACATGAATCTCAAAGGCCTGCTTCGAAACATGGCTGCATAATCAGGGTTTTTATTGACATTCTGAAAATAAATTTTTTTAAAACAATATTTGATTAGAATGAGATTGCGAGTAAAACTAATAGCGCATTTATTGTGAAAATGATAGAATAAAAAAAAAATTCATGAAAAATATAGATAACAATTATTATTTCGAAAGTGACATATTAAGTTATTTTAATCTTAACCATGATTATTTTTCAATGTAATAATTTGTTGTAATCTGCCTATATTCTACACGAACTTGCCTACCCTCGTACACCACCAATATTGAAGACAGTTGTTTATTATATATGTCATATAAAATACATAAAAACACTTTATTTTTAATATACTTTTTTTTAGACTTAACAAGCCACAACAAATATTATTGGCCACCAAAACTACTTCCTTCCATAGCTCTTTATCATATGCCTGCCCCCAGTTCACTCCAATTTCATCCTTGACGCCATAATTCCTTGGCGCTGTATTTGCATCTTTTTCGCGATCTTTCTCTTGGTCTTTTTGCACTCACCATTTATGTTTAACATAATTTCAATAAATTTAAAGTACTTATTACTTACTTTTAATGCTTCGATAAACATGCAGTCAATCATGGAAGGATCCCGGTAACAACAAATATCAATAATTACGTTGTCATTATCTTCAAATTGATTGATGATGTGAAGATAAAAGAAAGCGTCTGATTTAAATGTTTTAACTGTTTCACCGTTAGATCTCAAAATTAAATGTATTAGAGTCTGTAAGTAAAAAATTAATATAGAATGTCCAAATTATTTAAATGTCTGTACATTCATTACATATACGTATTTCATACACATATAACAAATTCTAACTTAAGATTCTTTAATTTATTTGTATAATATTAATTAAAATATAATATTGCTATGGTCAATCAATTTTTATTGAGTATAATAAAGTATTTTGTATTTAAATTTAACTAGTAGGACCATTAGGAGTTAACGGCGTAAGACAATTAAATTACTTTTTCCCTTTTTTGTTTTTACTTATTACATATTACTTATTAAATTAAATCAAATTACTATTAATAATTAAAAATACGGTGATGCACAAATATATAACTTAATAGTTCCGTATACTTAAAAATATATTCCAATTCATTGTAATAGAACTATAGACAATCTGAATTTTACAGCATTTTTTAAATGTTTAAGCTAATTTGAATTTTGAAGTGATCTTAAGTTACTAAAAATTTTAATAAAAATATCGAAATTAGTTAATAGTACTAAAAATTGAACGACTGAGTAAAAAACGATAATATTCCAAAAATACATAAATATTCCAATATTTAAATTAATTATTCCTCTGTTAAAAATGTAAAAATATAAAAATATGAGATCATTTTATTAAATGTAGGAAAAATGAATACTTCGAACGTATTTTTTTAATGAAAGCTACCTATAGCTATTCTCACTTACCTCAGTGAAAAAGTTATATATTTTATACCCACTATTTTTTTTTTGCAATAAATCATTGCATTTAGTTTAAAATAAATCGCCTGACGCCTGATGATAAGTTTTATGAAAACATAAATACTTTTGTACTTGTTGTACTTTTTGAATAAGTAGGTTATATGAATATTATATATGCACTCCTAAATTATATGGATATACCCAGTAGGTGTGTAAGTTTAGGCGTGTGCATTGGGTGAGTAAATAATTAATGTACTTAATGAGCAAGTTCTTAAGAAATTTTTAATGCTTATTACCTGGTGTCTAAGATCATAGAACTTGAACCCAAAGGTAACAATGTATTATAGCGTATTGAGACAAAATATTTATTACAAAAAAATTGTGGTTAAAAATAAAAACAAATATTTTATATCTGAATGTTCGTTTTAATATTATAAGTTAATATTTATGAGTTATAACTTATTTTTATGATCTATTATTAAAACATGTTTTATATTGGTACAGACTATGCGTATAAATTTAGAAATGACCTAGTCAAGTTTCAGAAGCCCCATTGTTACAAACTCGACCAGAAATTGAAATCTATGCATGTCTATATAAATTGATTTGATTAGACCTTATTTTTAAGACTTAGATGTACTTACAGGATAATCTTGAAACCATTTTAACGAATTAGATAGAGGATCTCCATTGAATCTATTTACCACAACGGTAGGCAATGAAATACATAAAGGTTGTTCAACTATTACGAAATAATGTTCAGTTATGCCGAAAGAATGCATGTATCCTGGGTGAAAAGGCCATCGACACTTTATAGAAGCTACTATCCGTACTTGTCTAAACATTTCATCCGTTGAGTAATGATCTCCAGTGTCTTAAAAAAATCTATTATTACTTTTGGCTTTATAAAATTATTATCACTTATTTCTAAATTATATGTCAGTAAGTATACCGTCGTATACCTAAATGTGTAATATCAATTTGTAATATAAATGTTCTATATCTAATAGAATGAAAATATCTGATATCAAACGTACATTTTACGTGACATTATTGAAATTTACTTAAAAATATTAACAATAAATTATACAATGCATTACACTCAAATGATTATAGGAACACAAAATATTTCATTCGGATAGGCTGAAATATTGAAGTTTGATTTTTTTTTTTTTTAGAATGATAAACCATACATTCGAGCCAATATTATTCTCATGTGCGCAATAAACATTTAACTAGTTTTAACAGAATCACGTTTTTTCAATACCATAATTGAATAAATAAATATTTTAGTCATTTTAACCTTTTAACTATGGCTCTAAAACCAAGATTAACAGGATAAAAATGAGTTGAAAAAAGTTAATCCATCAAAATAGTACGCTACGTAAACTGTATATTAAAATAAATCAATTCTTAAAAAGAATTTTGAATTATATAATTAAATTACGAATCTACGAATGTGAAAAAAATGCTACATGTGATGAGAATTTGAGAATTTATTCTATGACTTAATAGGACCATTTAATCATAATTCATGATAATCAGTGCTCGACTTGGGCGGGAACGCGTGGGAACTGAGCTCCTATACTAGCTTTTGATTTTAATTAGCGTTCCCATACTACATTTTCCTAAAAGAACGCACGGGTACGCACTACCCAGTACCCAATATAAAATAATAAAATATAAATTACAAATTTACAACGAATATTCGTTCGTAACTTCATGTTCTCCCGCTGTGCTTACAACATCAATCAGTCCGCTGCCTAAATGAAAAAAAGGGAAGTGGTGGGGGGAGTGTCGCTTCTATAGTATTCTATGATATAAATATTCTTATCTTTATCAGTGGAAATGGTCGATGTTTCTATTTTTAGAACGTCAACAATTTCCAATTTATTATTATATTGATTATTATGAAAGCTGATAAATTCATACATATGGATATGAGAAATGCGAGTCGTCAACACTCAACAGTCAATTTTTATTTAAATAATAATAATGGATAAATTTGTTATAAAAACAAAAGCAAACCCATCAGAGAAGATTGACCAAGAAGTAAGTAATTTATTATTTGTATTTATTTTTCTAGTTGTAACAGTTTCAATCTGTTTATAAGCTTTATAAACATATTTGGTCAGCTAAATGCTTAATGTAAATAATATAAGTAATTATTATGTTAGTATATCGGTATGTTCTATACTATAGCCTATAGGTACTAGTATTATACAGTTTTAAATAACTTGAAAAATGTGGTATCTAGTTACTTAGTTGAATAGATCTTATAAAATAACTTGAAGTTAAATAAAAAATTAACTAATGGAGTTACAAAGTTAAAAAAAATTAGCTTAATAACTTGGTTTTAAATTTGCAACAAGAGCTAGTTAATGTCCACCTTTGCCTTTCACAGATAATATATACAATTAACAAATACAACATAGGTACAATTTATATTAATTTATATTTATAGGATTATCAAAAATATGGGTGTAAAGATAGTTCTACTTCACCTTCCATAAACCCTGTAAGTATTTCACAATTTTTTTGATTATTCTTTTTGAATATTCAGGTAATATATTATGTTCTTGTAACAGATAAATGCTAAAAATTAAAATATATTTTAGGTATTTCCTAGCACATCACATTTCGTTGAAGAAGTTGAGCTCAATTTTCAAATAGAACATAATGTAAGTACCTATTGTGTTGATACCTTAAAATACCTTAATAGCTACACATTATTTTCCTTCATTAAAGAAACATAATATTTTATTTTTCCTAATAAATAACAATTTTAATTTTGTTTCTTTTGTATATAAATTGCATTTACATATAATTTTTAAATATTCTCATGTATATGCATATTTGTAATATTAATAATATTTTATTATATTAATCATTTTTATACCAAATATATTCAGTTTTAAATCTCAATGATAATAATATAGTTTGTTATTATATTATAATATATGAAGCCATAGATAAAGAAAAGTTTAAGGAATGAAACATTTTATTTTTTCATTTATTCTGAATACTGTAAAATAAAAATTGATAGTATTCCATAGTATTATATTTGACGTAATATTTACTTTTTTGATTTTTATTTGATACTTAAAATTATTTTAATTCTAATAATTTTTATAAATACCTATTTCCTATTAATTTTTTTTATTATTATAGGATGCTAAAATATCCAATAAAATTTCAAAAAATAAAAGTATAGAAAATATTGGACCACAATGCTGGGATGAAAAACAGATTAAATATTTTACTGATGAATATCCTTGGATTTTTTTTAATGAAAAAAATCTTGGCTGTGAAGTTTGTAAAAAAGGCAACTTAAATTTAAGCAAAACAAAAGGAACTCATTTTGCAAAAGAGTGGATCAAAGGTGAAATTTGTGCTGTTGGACCAGATATTAAAAAACAACAAGCAAATCTAAGAAAAAAAATTTTATTGCACAAAACTTCGAATGCTCATTTATATATGGAAAGAATTATTCATAAAAGCAAATTTGATGATATCCCAGAGCATATAAAAAAATTATCTAAAACTGAAATAGAAACTACAGAAAAAGTGTTTAGAACTGCATATTGTATTGCTAAAAATCAACGGCCTTTTTCTGATCATCCAAAACTCATTGATCTCCAAATCTATAATGGCCTTAATATGGGACGAATCTTACAAAGTGATAAGTCGTGTTCTAATATAGTTGATCACATTGCTATTGAAATGAGAAAAAAAGTTTGTAGTGAGATTATTCACCAACAAAGAAAGCTGTGTGTTATAGTAGACGAATCCACCACATTGAGTAAAAAAACTATGCTAGTAATATGTTTAAGAACTACTATTGGTGAGGAATTAATAACTTTCTTTTTAGACATGGTAGAATTAAGTGCAACATCTGCTGAAGAAATAAAAAATGCAATTATTACAAACCTATTTTATTATGGAATGACTGATGATTTTCTCAAAAAGAATTTGATTGCATTTGTCAGTGATGGTGCGTCAACTATGCTAGGAAGAAAAGCTGGTGTAAGTACCAAGTTGCAGAGTATGTACCCAAATTTAATTGTATGGCATTGTTTAAATCACCGTCTTGAATTGGCAGTTTACGATACATTGAAAGAAATTAATGGGACAAATAATTTTCAATCATTTATTGAAAATTTGTATGCTTTGTATCATAACTCACCAAAAAATATGAACGAACTTAAGGAATGCGCTTCATCATTAGAACAACAACTGCTACGCATTGGAAAAATTTTTACCATTAGGTGGGTGGCATCGAGTGAAAAAACAATTAAAGCAGTGTGGAACAATTATACTGCATTAAATGCGCATTTTTCTAAGTCATCTGTTGATAGTTCAAAAAATTCAAGGGATAGATCTAAGTACTCGGGACTTCAAAAAACTTTAGCATCAAAGGAATTTGTCACTAATTTGGGTAATTAAATTGATTTTTCTACTTTTTATATTCAGTTATTATGATTTTTTTATGATAAATATTTTAAAAATAATTTTAAATTAATTGTTTTTAAGTTTATAACATAAATCATAATATGTCATATGTTATTACTAGAATAATAATTAATAACACTACAAATATTTATGTTTTAGGTATAATACATGATGCTATTAGTGAGTTAGCAGATTTATCATTGATACTACAAAAAAGATGTTTAAGTATAGCTGAGGCAAACAAATGTATTCTTCGTACTATTAGGATTTTTGAATCTATGACAGACCATCATGGTCCAAAAACTGAAGAAGCTTTAAATGCATGTGGAGATGAACAATTCATGTTTAAAAATGTTAAATTATCTAATAATAAGGTAATACCCAAAATTATACCATCCCAATTTTTCAGAAGTCTTGCAAACAATTTACAAAGTAGACTCTTCACCATGCAAGCATCACATGTAGGTACACGTGACAACAATTTGTTTAAAGATCAGTACAATATTCTACTTTCTGACTTGGACATGTTAGATCCTAAGACATGGCCCGATAACTTTGATTTTCAACATGGTGATGCCAGTATACGACGTTTAGCTAAACAATTTCAAGTTGATGAAATATCATCAGTACGTGGTTTTCGGGAGTTCAAAGAAATTAAGGATCATTCTAATATTTCTGATCTCAAACCTCTATTAACTGCAGTTAATACAGTGGCCATTTCTTCATGTGAATGTGAACGTTCGTTTAGTGCAATGAATAACATTCTGACACCTAAAAGAAATGCGTTGTCTTCAAAGCATTTATGTTCATTGCTATTCATAAATTGTGTTGGACCTCCTGTAAAATTATTTATACCAAGTCCATATGTGTATACTTGGATAAGTAATGGACGCAGAATTGCTGATGAAGTGTGTTGCCCAAAAAGACAAAATAAAGATATTGATGATGCTTCTTACATGTCTTTATGGACATTATTTGGGTCTTGAGTTTTATGCATTGAATTTTGTCTTTTTTTTTCAACATTATATCTGACCAGTCTAATATTATACTAAAGTTATTTGTTAAAATATAAAAATTGGATCTTGTATAAGTATAAATATTTATAAAATTATACATTTTTAATAAAGGTTTTTGTTGTTAACTTACTGTTATAAAGTTATTACTACATATTTGGTATTAAAAATGTATTAGGTACCTATATAATATGTATTAATTTTATTGATATATTTTATTTTGTTATGAACCTATACATTTTTTTAATTGAATTTTCTACCTATAGCTATAGGTTATAATAGTTTTATTTTATTTAATAAAATTAATTAATAAAACTAGGAAAAAGTTAAAAGTTTGAAGTGACTAAAAGTGTAAAAATATTGACACTTACTCAAAAATAATATATATTAGGAGCTATTTATTTTAAAATATGATGGTGGCAATTAGGGGGGTGTGGGGGGCAAAGCCCCCCACGAGTTGGTGTTAAATATTTAGTTGGAACGCTGTTTTTTTAATTTCTATTTGGGTTCCTATTCTTTCAATTTACCAATTCGAGCACTGATGATAATTAATATGGTGTGATTTTTCACATTTCCATGTCATTTCACGTGATTTAAAAACAATGTAATCAATCTAAATGTAAGGCTGCTTATATTACCGGTCATTTCATTAAATTCAAGTGTTATTGCGAATATGTACACTAAAAGAGTTGAAATTCTGAAAATTTCTGAAAATATCCCACGCCCAATTCTTCTGAAAATTTCCAATTTTAATTTAAGTCTAAACTCATCTGAAAAAAATATTTTTTGAGGCCATTTGAGAGAAACACACTGTATAACTGTACATTTTCATGCAAGTTTCAATTTAAAATCATAAATTTCACAATCTTGCATCTGTTGAAAAAAATGTGTACATAGTCATACCTATATATTATATGTTACGGGCAAAAGTCTAAATCGGGCAAACCTCAGAAATGCCCGGGCAAAACACGAACTGCCCATAATTCTTGGGCAAAATGTCATATTTCGGTTTTTGACCGGGCAAACCTAGTTATGACCAACCTCATTTGGGCAAAACCACCAAAACCGTATACTGACTTTTATCGTAAGAGCAAAAACGTTGAATTTTAAATACGTTCGCTAATATTATATACAAATTTAATAATTATAAAATAAGTATTATTGTACAAATATAATTGAATAAACTTAAACAATAAAAGAAAATAAACATAATATAATAATATTAGGTACTCTTATAATGTTAAAATAAAGAATTAAAAAAATTAGCCCAGGTGATGAGTTTTAGTAAATAAATAAATAATTCGTTGATTTTTATTGTATCGTATATCGCCAATCACTGATTTCAATAAATATTTTTTTTGTAACTATATTTTTGTGTGTATCCTATAAAAATCAAATGCATATTTTGGTAAATAAATTTTTTATCGCATACGAATATTAGCCTAGGTGATGAGTCATATTTAAAAGAACTTATTATTACCATCTACATAAAAGATTACATTTTCTAACAAACACAAATTTCAAACAGATAAATTCATAGAGTAATGAGTGTCTGCTAGACAGCGAACGCCATTTGCCGCCATAGGCGGCATCTCCCACGAATCCGATACGGTATTATCATTTATCAATATAAAATTGATTACATTCTCAGTCTGCCACCACCAGTATTCCATAAACCAAGTGATTTTCTTAAATTATTGTACACAATTTTTTTTTAAAGTCTCTCCATAGTCACTTGGGTCTTTTTTAGAACGAATCTTGCATTTAAAATACTTTACAGTTAAAATACTCTACGATTCACCCAGGGCCGGATCAAGCCATCCGTAGGCCCTAGGCATTGAAAAAATTGAATTTCATAACGGCCACTTTTGAATATTATTATTTTATATTATTTTAAATTAATACAGCGTCATGAGTTTACAATGGAATTATCAAATATTTAATTTTATTAAATAAATAAAATTAATGAGCACTAACATATCTAGATTACATTTTTTTTTTCGGCATTTTGCGTTGGCGAATTCGTCAATGATATCATCTTTTCTAATTTCCCTCAATAGTTCTGACTCTTTTGACAACAGTGCTAGAGACAGTGTTGGGACTTATCTAGATAAATTTATCTAGATAAATTATCTAGATAATTATTTAGTTATCTTTTATCTTATCTAGATAAATAATTTCATGTTATCTAAAAGATTATCTAAGATAAAAATTTCATCCATCTAGATAAATTTATCTAGATAAATTATTAGTCTCTAATTCTCTATACAAAAAAAAAAAAAAAATGCATATTGGTTTTTATTGTCAATTAATTTTTTTGATAATTAATACTTTAAATTTGACTTTTTAAGTCATCTGAGTAAAAAATTGTATGTTCCTAATAATACTATATACCTATTGGCTATAAGGTATTATTAATTATTTATCTGTTTGCTAGGGGCCTGGAACTTGGTAGGTGCTCAAATATAGAGTAAACCTACAGTTCATTGTTATGTTGTGTTGATGACTCGTCAACCGTCGTCAACATCAAATTAATGAAACGACGGATATAAATATTATAATATAATAAATTATATTATATGTATTTTACCTAATAAAAATATTGTATATCTACTTATAAAAATTTAAATACATACTAAAACTGTTGTTAAGGTTCAAAATGATTGTGAAGAGTCGTGTTATATAGTTTTTTCACGATAATATTTTCTTCCCACCAAAAAAAAAAAAAAAATGTTTTACCTGTGGCATAATACTGAGCTAGGACCATAGACAAAAATATCTCTCCCTAAAATTTAGTGCTAGTGGCGTCACTGGTTGGATGCCTAAGAAGTGAAGGGTAGTTTTATAATTACGTCTCAACATTATGCCCTACGCCCCTACCCTAGAAAATATTGAAATGATGACCCTGCTTTAAAGTAGGAATTAAAAAAAATTATCTATTTTTTTATCTAGATAAAAAGTATTTATCTTTTATCTTTATTTAGATAAATTTTGATTTAGTTATCTTTTATCTTTATCTAGATAGTTTTTTGTCATACTATCTTTATCTTTATCTAGATAAAAAAGTACTTATCTAATTCCAACACTGGCTAGAGATGATAATTTTCCTTGACTGATAGTATAGATCTTTGTCAATTTTTAATTCTTTTTAACACTGAAAATGACCGTTCACCTCCGTAAGAAGATCCAACTATCGCTAAATAAATTATAAAAGCAATATTGAAATTTGGAAAACTTTTCATTAATTTTTTTCAATTTGTTTTTGAAGCATGTCACTTACAGCCATGCCTCGTTCACAAAAATTTACAAAAATTAGAATTTTGCTACAAAATCATTTTCCAGATCTAATGGATATACCTGAACTAAATTAGTCGCTTTTATTTCGATTTCACTTTTGGTTAATTTGTCATCAGTTAAACAACTAAACCTTTCATTTAATTTTGTGTATGCTTCTTTTCGTTTTTTAATTTCCACAATTAAGGAATCTATCATAACAAAAACTGTTTGTATTTCAAATTTATCGCGTACATTTGTTTCAAATTCAGGTGTGATATACTGTAATAATGTAATAATATACTCTTATAATAATTTCCGTATCGCATGGCCATCGCAAAGCTATCGTCGTCTAAACAATATAGGTATTGCGCTCATGTAAACAATTTGATTATATATTTTAGACTGTTTTTAGATTTTGAGTGACGCAAAATATCTTGTTTTTATAATGTTTATTTTTTTTTTTAATTTAACCGTCTTTCGTAGGCCCTCCGTACGTCGTAGGCCCTAGGCACAGTGCCTACAGTGCCTAATGGTTAATACGGCCCTGGATTCACCTGTATCCTACCGGGCAGCTAGTAAAGAATTAAAAAAATTAATACATTTAAACCTCAAAACCGTATACTGACTTTTATCGTAAGGGTAAAACCGTACCTAGTGTATTAAATACGTTCGCTAATATTTAATACAAATAGTAATTTTTATCGAACGATTTTATTGCGATTATAGATGACCTAACGCGTATCTTGTTAATTTATCGCTGTTATTGTATTTTATGAACTTGTTATACTAAAGGTACACAAAATACACCTTATCTAAATGGTGCAAAATTGTACTGTAGTTCGTATTTTTGCGAGCATATATTAGTTATAAATGTAAACAACAAAATATTTTGTGTAGTTCTAAATGCCATGGTTCTAATATGTGTAGCAACAAATAAACAAAAATATTATTTTTTTATTTTATATTCAATTATATCTGTACAATATTTTTTTATTAATTATTTATTTTAACATTATAAGAGTACCTAATATTATTATATGTGGTGGTCTTGCCCTAATGAGGTTGGTCATAACTAGGTTTGCCCGGTCAAAAGCCGAAGTATGACATTTTGCCCAAGGATTGTGGGCAGTTCGCGTTTTGCCCGGGCATTTATCAGGTTTGCCTGATTTCGACTTTCGCTCGTAACATATATATATATATATATATTTATAAATGTTTCAGTTTTTTTTTTTTAATTTAAAGTTTACAGGCATCAACATCTAAGGTTATTAGCCAATGATTTTTAAAGTTTTAATTGTGTCAATAAGACATTATGAATATAGTTGTATAAATGAATAAATAAGTAAACATTTAAAATGAGTTCAATTTTGTTGAGTAGTTTACGAATAAAAGTAAAGGTAAATCGCTGTTATGGTTTCTTTTTTCAGATATTTATGGTGTCAGATTCATTTGATAAATACAATAATTTTTGTTCTGTTCTTTATTTTTAACTTATCAATTTTTTTGTTATTAAATAATATGATAATGCAGAGCAAGTTAATGAAAAAAATAGTTTTTAATTATTTTCATTTCCATGTTTTAAAGTTTTAATTTTTTTAAATGATAACCACAAATGATTACAACATAATATTGTGCAAATGAATATATTTTTTTAAATTTCTTTCTTTAAATTTTTACTATCAAACAAATAATAAAATAAATACAAGCCTTTGAAATTTACCTGAATCGACTAGAGGAAATCTAACTACGCAATAATGAAGACCATTTATTTTCGGTACCGTCGCTAAATTGAAAACTCCATCGGCTGCTAGATGAGGGTGAGCAGTGTGATGTACAATAGCCGTCTGACGGGTTAAATCTATCTGATTGAAATAAGTATTCATAAATACATTATTCCAATTACTTAATATCATAACATATTGTACAATTACTCAATCATCCAAATATTTGTTTTTAACTTTTCAGTTATGCATAAAACATGCTCTGATAAGAGAAGTATACAAATTTCTTTATGAAAAACATGATGTTAGAATCATTGAAATCCTCTGATAAAAGTTTAAACATTTAAACATTTAATTTAGGTTAATTAATAGTGAAAAAAATAAAATATTATCATTCAATGTTACTTGTTAAACTCATACACGCGATTTTCTCAAGCTGTCTGCATACAATTAATAAACTAAATATGTTAATCCAGTAAATGTTTAAACCTTACAAATACATTTAATATTTTTGTATTCTTAAAACAATGACATAAAAATGTCATTTGAAACAGTAACATAATTAAAAATCAACATTATTTTTCATTTTGTAAATACTATTTTTCAAGAATCAATATTTTCATAATTTTAATTTTAATATTCATACTTATTATTTAACTACAATACGTATATTATACTTACAGTTTTAAGTGTCTCGAGAGTTGTAGGATCAATTCTGGTCATTATTGGATACTCGGTTAATGTATAATATTCATCACCTATTGGGTAAATTGAGATCATGGCATTATCCGATTGGTTTTCTCTCCATTTAAATACATTAGAAAATCTAAAATTGAAGTTTAAATTGTATATAATTATGAATAAATGGCTAAACTTGAATAAAAACGGATTATCGTAATATATATATATATATATATATATATATATATATATATGTTACGGTAAATGATGTTATATCGGAAATTAACGTTATTCGCCGGTTATTTACGTTATTTACCTATGAATTTGGGAATCATCGTTATTTTCTAGTGAATAACGTTAATAACCGTATGATTTGGGAAATTTTGATTTTATTTTAAAATAATGTCCAACGAGCAATGATTAAGTGATCGCTAAACTAATTGTGGTACTAATTGGGTATATCAATAAAACTTTATCGGCCACAGATAAGGTGGACACTGGGCCTGTACACTGTACAGTAGGTATACAATTACTGAATTACTATACATATTATAACATTGGTATAGCCGTGGAGATTACATTTGAAACGTTGCCATTGCAAGACTGGTTGTAATAATAAACGTTGTGCCGGCCGTTGGGCTGAAAAATTATGTAATAGTAAATGTCATGCGAGTACAAATTGTAAAAACAAATAAAAAATAATGATGCATTTTTTAGATTCTGAGTGAAGCGAACGAAATAGTTTCGTCCAGCAACTTTTTAGATTCAAAATTGAACTGAATTGGTACTTTAGAGAGGTCATTTTTCCAAAATCTCCATAGTTTTTCCAGTAATCAAGAATAACGATCGAAAAACTGAGTAAAAACGGTAAAATCGGTAAAATTCCGCCGTAAACGAGATTTTCACTGTTCAGATTTTAGGTATTTAGTCATAAATCGAAAAGTATTGAAGCTAGAAACTTGAAAATTTTATCCAATATCAAATACATACTTTTTTATATTGGACAATATTTTCAGAACAATTATAGCACTTTTGACTTAAATATAGAACTTTTAATGTACCAAATTGTTTGAAAGTTTTTCTGTAATATAATTTTAAATATTTTACAAAAAGTTCTGAAAATTTAATATGACCTTACTCATATACCTACCTAATTATCCTTACAAAAAATCTCACCAAAAATTATACAAATAACCGTAAAATACGTAAACAGTATTTAAATAATAATATATTATATTACACTGAAGCTTTGCTCAGAATCGTTTTATACTAAAGAAATGAGTCATCATTTCTTTAAAACTTAATACATTTATCACCAATATCTTATCCGAGGACCGAAGGGACGAAGGACGAACTTGTACCACCATCATCTCACTTACCAACTTTTTTTAAATTGTAGTAGGTATTTGAGATTCACGTGCATATCTAGTCTATAACAACAATTACTTGTGTATTTGGTCATTGATGTGATTATCCGGTTTATAACGATAATTACCTGTGTATTTGGTAAATAACGTTAATAACCGGTGAATTACGTTAATTTCCATTTAACATCATTTACCGTAACATATATATATATATATATATATATATATATATATATATATATATATGTATTATTTGTATGTGAATTCAACTAATTGGAGTATTAAATATATTTAATATTTATTGGATAGTTTAAAACATGAATTATGGTTACAAAAAATCGTTTTATTTTCATTCAGTAAGATTATACATATCTATCTTAAGTAGTTTTAAATGGCATAGGTGCAAAGTTTGATGCACTATCGATAAACAATACTTATATGTAAGTATGTAACATTTATTTTCATAACACTAAGTTAAAAGTAACTCTAAATTCAAAAACATTAAAATATAGATTTAACGAATTATTTAATTTAGTTTCCTTAATTATTTTCATGCTTTGATTTATAAAATTAAAAATATATTTTAATGAATTGGTTCAATATAAAAACCTTTATTATAAGTCATAAAATTATTGTTAATGTCTGGTTGGAAAAATGGTATTGTACTCGTATTTTAATATTACATAGATGCCAAGCTCTATAATGATAATTATTATAAATGATTATCACATAAAATGATATTTTAAACCTCGAATTTATAAAAATATAATTTTAATTGTCATATTTATTTATTGAATCCTATATTCCTATACCTGATTGTATAATATTATCTTATTCTAAATTATTCAATTTTGATTACAGATATTTATCTATAATATATTAAAATGAATACCATTGGACTTAACAAAATAATTTATTTAATAGGTTTAATTATATTTTATCATTAAATATACGTTAAATATTTTCTGTACCTTGGCCTTATGAACACAGTTAGTTTAAATAAGAAAACCAATTTATTATTTTTCTATCAATTGATTATATCGAATTACAATTTACAAATCAGAAAATGATTTTTTTTGTATAGTTTTGTCCGGTTTTCAATTTTTAGTAACTTATTCATAACTCATAATAATTCAGTAAAAACTCTTTTTCATAACATCCTTATATCAATATACCAATAGAATCTTTATACCTTTTGATCTAGTATCTAAAAATGTCAAATGTTAAGGTATCATATCAATTTATCCAATACATGGCGGCTATTTAAAAGAGAAGAATATATTCAGGGTAGGTTTCAGATTTTGCTCATAATTGGGTCTCTAGTAGAACTATTTTCAAAGAAACCCTAGGCAAAATATATGAAACTGACTTTTATATTAAAGTATAAACTAAAGTTTTATACTTCCATACTTTTTTGAATTTTCAAATTTGACTGAATTTTAGAGTTATTAATAATCTTAATAATATTTTTTTTTCTATAATTCCATTACTAGTAAATTTTATCAAAAAAATGTTTATAGAAATAATGCATTACCTATATTATGAAAATAATCATCATAAGTTAGTCAGTTCCAGGGTATAAAACATTTTGCCATCTTACTTACTCACTTACATAATTAATTATTAAAAATTATCATTTAAAATAAACATTAAATTTGTAAATATATTATGATATTTAAATTTTAAGTAATTTATTATTTTTTACGGAATGGTTATTTATTTTTTTATGTGAATATGTTAAAAACGTACATAATTTTAGATAAGTTTATCCTTATTTTTTTTTTTTTATTAAAAGATTTTTGTTCATTTATTATTTATTTATTTGATATTTAAATTAATTTAGAATAAGTTAAGTTAAATATGTTTTTACTTTATACGAGTACTTTAATTTAAATTTAAATATTATTAATAAGTGAATGACTCTCCTTATTGCACTAAACATCATGAAGAAATAATTTGTGACCTCCCCCATATTATTTTTAGCTGCTCTTCAATTTCCCACAATCGTTTAATTCTTTTCAGTTTTTTAAAATCTCAAAATATCCAACCTACTCTTTCTTCTATTCTTAATTCCAATTCTGAAATTACCATAATCCGAATATTATCCTTCATCCGTGAGACTGGTCTATCTATTTAATTATACCTAAATATAGTAAATAAATGTGCAACTTAATATTAAGTTAGGTTGTTAAGTTAGTTTAGTTAGTTAAGTATACAAATGTACATTATCTATAATTGTCGAAATTAATTGTTAACCGACAAAGTTTCTAAATAAAAAAAAAAAAAAAGTGAATGTATAATTTAAATAATGTAATGTATTCGATTTAAATAATGTAATGTATTTCATATTTATTAGTTATTCCTTATTATATTAACAATTAAAAATATATTAGCAATATTTAATGAATTACCAAATAAATAAATTAAATACTAAATTGTAAATAATAATATGATTAGCCACTGTGTGTTTGTACCTGTGAAAAATTGTTTTACAAGGATCAGGACACGCTTTAGTTCCAAATTCGGTAATAACAATCCTTTGGGCTGCTTTATTTTGTTTATAAGTGTTGGATTCCAAAAACTTACATTGATAAGATACAGTTCCATTTTTGAATTTAAACCTATAATAATATAAGTATATACAATATGATGTTATTATCTTAAACAGTACGTATGTTAATTTTAATGTATAAATTGTATCTTAACTCTTGAGGATTTTCGAAGGGCTAATTTTACCTGTGCAGTAAAGCAGAGCCATCAAAAATATGTTTAAAGTCATAATTTCCCACTCGAATGCTTCCTGGTCCATTTCGTAACAACGACCCTGATAACCATTTTGGAATCTTACCTATTTGTGTCATTATAACCATCAACATTAAAATATTAAAAATCAAAACATCGATATTTTAAAATATTTAAGTATAATAAATAAATTAAATTTTATTTTAGCTGTTATATTCGCCATGTCCAATTTTATGTACCTTCGATGATGCCTTGAATTGGGCTTGGAATTTCATGTGTACAGTTTCTAAACCAAATTGAAGTGTCACATTTGGGGTATAAATCCTGGCCCGCATTCAGTTGTTCAATTAATAAATCTCTGTTTTCATCTAATCCACAAAATATGTCATTAATCCGGTTTTGACCGTTTACAGGTGTCTTCTTCCAATCCGAAAACCGCTTTAAACCCTGATTTAACCAAAATCGAATTTTTTTATATCTTTTAATAGTTAATTTAATTTTTGAGGTAAATATATTTCGTAATGAAACTTTTTTTTTCGATAAATACTGAACTGTAGTTTCCATGTTAACATCTAGTATACGTTACACTGACTGCATCATATTGAATTATATTATATTATGTTATATTTATTAATATACAATTATGTTATTTGTTACTAATACGCAATATGTGTAATTGGATATAATGATTTTAATAAGGTTTCACGATCATACCATATAACAATTAATAGGGTGTCTCAGTACTATTTGTCAGTTGCATTTAACCCTCTGTGATGCATAAATTTAAATTTTTTCATTTACCATTAAAAATACTAATAAAAAAATTATTAATAAATGTTTGTATAAAGTAAATAAACAATTTTTTTCACAATTAATATCTAAATTATTTTATAAGATTTCTTAATGAAAATTATTTCTTATAACTTACAAGTACGAAAGAAAAAAAAAATTTTTTTGAGCATTTTAATATTTTAAGACTAATAATAATTGTTTTAGAGAAGTAAACGTTTCATTTTTTGAGCATCAAATTTTTGTTGGATATCTGTGTTTTTAATTCTATTCTTTGATTATGTAGATTGTAGACTATAAATATAATATTATCTCTTTAACTAATAGAGAGCAAAAATGTAAAATTTTCATTTTAAAAGAAGTATCATCTTTAAATAAAGCATTTTCTTTCGTAATTAGAAAACTAAAAACGGACAAATTACATAAATGAAAATAATCTGTATCGTAAATTATAATTTTATAATTTTATTAAATTGCACATGAAATAATATTTAAATTTATGCATAATATAAGATAAAATCTAAATTTATATACCATAGTAGTACAAACATAAGTAGTTTATACTAATAACGAATTATTTTCTCATTATTAGTATCATAAAGTATTATATTTAAAAATTTTTAATACATACGTGCATGTGGTAAAAAGATTGCACTACAGTTATACTAGCTAACTATAGTAACCAGGAGGCGGGTACCCAAATAGTATGTAATATACTGTAGGTAGTCGAAATTTTGTATAGTTGACTAATTAAAATATGACAACTATGTATTTTATAATTAACTTGAATTAAAAAAAAAAAACTGTAGCCGCATTATTTTTTACTTGGAACGTCATCAACTTACGGGAGTTTTATAAAAATGGTTGCTGCATAAGGTATTACGTGTACAATCGATCGTCGTTGTATATTATGCAACTATGATATTAGATAAAAGCAAACCCACAATAAAACTTAAGGGAACTTGATGAATTTCGAAACAAATAATTAGCTCATATGTGTATTTGCAACTCCAAATTAACAATTTAGTGAATTTAAATTGAATTGACTATTTATTAATTTAGGTACAATATATTATTTTGTACATATAATAGGGAGTTTAGTGTACCTACATACCAACCTAAGTTGGTAACTATACAGGACACAAATCAATAATTGTCAAAAACAAACAATTGATAGGTTATCTGATTTGAATATATCATTTTGACCAAAAGTATGTAAAAAATATTAATAATAACCTGCAGCAAATATACATTAGTTTTTTTTAATTCTATGAATAGAATATTACAAAAATAAATTCAAAGATTTCACCGGGTACAACAGCTAGATAATTTTATTTAGAATCCTATTTAAGTTTCAAACCCGAATATTCCATAATATAAAATGTAAACGTAATTATGAATTATGTATATAATTTTCTACAGAACTAAATAAGTTAATTATTTTTATCTGAACTTTGTCTCTGCTCACTAACTTATCAAATACACACACAAACATTTTATTAAAATAGGTTCTCTAAGAAAGTTCCGAAAAAGACTCTGGTTTGTACATAATATACTGTAGTCTGTAATACAAGTTAGATGGTTTATTAATATGCCATTTCGATCGATCCCCAAACCTAATCACTGTTTATCATTATAAATATGAATACTTAAGTTACAAATTTTTATTATTGGAAATTTAAAATTTGAGTATTTATGCGAGTATATTATACTTAGTAATACAAATTATTCCATACTTTTTCAGCAAGATCACATAGATATATTAATTGCAGTTTAAATAGTTTACCAGTTAGGAACAACACGGTTTAGTTTACGAAAAATTATCCAATATTTAACAATAGTACAATACTAATGTACAATGTACATTATTTATTAGACTTGTAAAATAATTATCATAATAGAAGTTCACAGGTGATAAAGTAAAAAAATAAAATATTCACAACGAATTCCATCAAATCTAAAGGTGGAATATTCTAAACGAATCTATAGAGGTGGATTATTATCTTTTAAAAACAACGTAACAACAGATAAAGTTTTTTTTCTTATCGCTTCTATTCATTTATATAGAGTTATTTCAGTATTTCACTCTTAGTTCATGACAAAATATACAAAGCCAGTTACTTAAATTCCTTGTATAGAGTTTTAAAATTTGATTATAAGGATTTTAAGAAACTATAAATTTCGTCAGCACAATGCAATATTCAGTGAGTTACTACAATACATAATTATTTAAATTATTAAATATTTTTAAGATTTAAGATTTTTTTTGTATAGTAGTTAAATTAATGCATTTGTGTATTATTACTAGGGCTAGGGACTTCATGCCCTAAAAAACCTTAAGATATACATGCATTTATGCCCTTTAAAATTATCATATATGCTATTAAAATATGCAAGAACGCTGAAATATTCTCTTAAATATGCTCTACAAAAATTTGTATTTTCTGTTAAAACCGCAAAAAAAAAAAATACAAATTTATATAAGTACACTATTATTTTCATTTCTTCTAACACAGTAAAATGTTTTTGAGCACTAACTTTAACTTCATAAAGTTTACAAAATAGCACTGATTGATCAATTAAAAACATAGAATTTTTACTTTAGGCATTTTTAATTTGATTTAAAAAAAAACTACCAAGTCTAGAATATTATACTTATTACTAGGCGAAAACACATACAATACGTACATATATGAACTAAATTGACGCAAGACAAAAACACATACGATACGAATAGACGAATTGACATCAACTGTTTTATATTATAGGCGTATTCCTTATCGACCGATTTCGTTTTTTACAACACACGAATAATTGGGAAAACACAAGATATAGATTATTTATTAATTTAAATTTAATCGTATTTATTTATTTTTTTCTGATTTCTAGAACATTCGTATACAATTTTGTATAGAAATTTATGTATAAAACATTATTGTCTGCCATGTATTGTTTTAATTTTAATAAAATATATGAAATATGCTCTTACAAATTACAATACTAATATAACAAAATATGCTCTTATATGGAAAAAATAGCTGAATATGCAATATATGCAAAATAAAAACGATTGCTTTAAACTCCTAGTACAATGAAACAAATTTCTATGTCACTTAGCTATTTTTTAAATGATTATTGAAAAACACGCAAACTCCTATAAGTCCCTAGCCCTAATTATTACAAAGAAATATTCTTAAATATGTAATAATGTATGAAAATATGATCAATTTTAAGTTGAAAGAATTATATAATAATTAATTATTTCATTTTATAATAAATTAATTTTAAATATTTAATTAATTTAATGAAAAAATACAATAAATTAATAATACATTTTGAAAACTTCTGAATTCAATATAATTTTTTTTTTTTTAATTCTTTGTGTAACTACGCATTTTTTAAGATTAATTAAAAGTAATTAAATAGTAACATACATTTTTTTAAGAAATTAAATTATTTAACTATAAACTTTATAGTTATACAACAATAATTGGAAGAATATTATTTGTATAGTAAGAGATAATAATTGTTCATTCTAGTTTTATTAACTTGTTGCCTTATAATATAATTTTTTAATTTAAAATTTTCGTATATAATTATATGAAAAGGTAGAATGTTGGTGTATGTATGAGAAAAAATATTTAAAATATTTTTCATTTACTCTGCACTGAATATATATATATATATATATATATATATTATATTTTAATTTTGAAAATTAAATTTAAAGTTGGATACACTATTGGAGTAGGTAAATAAGCATCCTGTTCAGAAAATTAAATAATTATTATTTTTTTATTCAATGTTGGGTTTTATCAGAGAGACCTGGGAAATTTGTATTTAACAAAATTCAAAAACAAATACATTTTTCATAAATTTTAAATAAATTTAAAAAAATTGTTTTATTATATGGTACCTTAAAAATCTGGAGCCTAATATTTCTCATAAAACTCGAAACTTGATGTACTAATGTTGTTTGATATTTTTAGCATTCCTGATATAATGAAAGTAACCTAGTAAATGACTTCTGTTAAGAAATCAAAGTTAGTCATTTATACAATTTGTATAGCTTTAAAATAAAAACCGTATCATATAATTCACGTCTGTTGATCAAAGATCAATAAATAAATTAAATTTAAATAATTTATGATAAATGAGATGTGTTTCATAATTATTTAAGATTTCATGCAGGTAATAAAGTAAAATACAAGAAATAGTTAAATCAATCATTTTAATAGGTATTGACTTATTTATCATTGGTATTGTATTATAATTAGTAATATAAATTGATTGTTTTTTAAAAAATGTACTAATTATTTATCAAAGTATTTATAATATAACCGCTGTATTTTTGCAGGTGGTTTTGATTTTAGTGGCTATGATTATGGTACAGCAATGTTCCATTAGTCAGTGTCAAAGTGAAGCAACACATGACCATCATGACTCACATGAAACTCATGAGGGCCACAACCATGATCACACAGGCCACAACCATGATCACACAGGCCACAACCATGATCACACAGGCCACAACCATGATCACACAGGTCACAACCATGATCACACAGGCCACAATCATGATCACACAGGCCACAACCATGAACACACAGGCTACATTCAAAAAATACTATAATAAAGTACAATAATGTGATCACGGAAATTATGAACATAATCACAGCCAAAAATATAAAATATTGATGAAATTAAAAATAATTCTGTAGAAAACGATTTTTTTTTTTTTTAATTTGGACTATAAACTTGTGTATTTTTACTATTGTACTATTTTGAAATTATGAAATAAACTATGATAACCCTATTTTCTCTATTTAACTTATTTATCTTTTCAATAAAAACCTAGTAAATTAATAATGTTAATGGAATAAATAAATATTTGAAACCCATGTAATATAGAATATGCGTTTGCAGAGGCTTTATGGAAATGAACTCCAGAAATAACATAAAACATCTTTTACCATGACCTTAAGGTATGTCCACACTAGTGCGTTCTTTCGTGCGTTACGGGCATGCGTCATAGCGCAAGGAGAGTTGAACAGAAAAGCATGCAACAGCGCATGCCTTATCAAGTTGAACGGGTCTAATTTCGTGACGCATGCTATAGCGCAAGCTCTCCCGGGCTTAGTGGGAATTCGTTCAATTCAACGTGCGTGCTGCGAATATTCAATTAATTTAGACATTAAATTTATAATAAAATAAATAAATAAAATACGGCTGAAGACCAGTCTCAGACATTAAGTTTCATCGAAGAATATAGGTAAGTACTAGTATATTATATAAATAACTATAAACGAATTATAATAATAAAATAATCTATATAATTAAATAGCATCAATATTAATGTTGAAAATTAAATGTTTATTATTAAGTTTAATAAATAATAATTATGGTTTGATTTACAATTCAATAAAAAGTTTTAACAATTTATAGTAATAAAACTATAACGTTTTATATTAACATTATAGATTATAATAGTATTATATAAATTATACATTTTATTATTTTACACAGTTCGAGAATACTGGTTCAACATAATCCTATTGAACCTTTAACTAGTTTTAACTAGGTATTTTAACAATTTTTTTCCTTCATAGTTTCATTAATATTTGAATACAATATTATCAGGGCCGTATTTTGAGGGGGCATGGGGGGTTGTCTAACACCCCCACTCATGATGTTTTAAATATGTAGTCGGCAATTTGGACACTTGGTAAAAGTTGTCGGCAATTTGGCATCGTCAGTATTTTAATAGTATTTTCCGACATGTTTTCTATTAAAACGCTGGAAATTGACTGCGTGATGACGACGTAGTGTGGACAGAGGAAGGGCATGCGTATGATTCGTTCAACAGAGGCATGCAATAAGCGCAAAATGAATTGAATGTTGAAACGCGAGTTGAATAGAAAGTTGAAGACGAAAGCGCACTAGTGTGGACATACCTTTATACCGGTTTAAGTGTTTTTAACGACAATCAAGTCATCATATCAACATAATTGGTTAATTTTATTGGTGCAAAAAATAATAATGTTATTAATTTACGAAAATAATTATATTTGTATCCAAGGATATCTCACAGTATTCCTATTTATAGGTCCATGGACAATTTTCGCTCCAAATATTACAAATTCCAATAAGTTTTATTCTGTCTAACTAAAGATAACATTTTGTTTTTCAAACGTTTGAATTTATTGTAGAATGTAAAGCTAAAACGATAGTAAAATATACTTAGGATGGCTTGTCTATACGTACCTATATTTATTGCTTTGTGTCACTTGCTTTTAGTTTTGTAAATAAATCAATAGAGTATTCAGTAATAAGTTCATTCAGAATTTTACTCTATTCAGAATACGTATGACGAAACTAATATTAAATGATTTAATTTTGGACATACACTTTGAAATACTTTCATTCGTTCAAAGCATGAAAATTACCGTTTGATAGTACGTTTGAGTATTGTTCATAGACATTAATATAAATCTAACTCCACACTTGGAAACATTTCATTATGTTATAACTTATAAGTTATAAGCAACGACAATTAAGTATTTTCGAATATACTTTCAAATTCTAGTTGGAATTAACCTTCAAACCAAAATATTTTATTTTTCATATAAAACTGTTTAAGTAAAGTGAGTAACTATGTAAAAATCAGAGGCGGCTTGTCATAAAATTACCAGGAGCAGTTGCTCCTCATCCAAAAAGGGGTGGGTGTGTATCTAATACAAATAGTTAATCAAAGTTTATACTTTGTACCTATTACAATAAATGAATCTACAGCAGGGTAGGTACCTACTCATATTATATTTATAGAAAGGAAGGTAGGTACCTACAATCTACTTCTAATTACCAAACAAGTTATGAAGTAAGTAATACGAATAACGTATAATAGGTAATAAAAAAGCAATTTATTCGTCTTTTTTAAAAATATGCGTACCAACTTATTTATGTTTTGTATTTGTGATAAACCTACAAAAATAATATCCAAAATATATAAATTTGGTAGGTGGGTGGATGGTTTCATGAAGCTTGCTCCTTGGGTTTCAGAAACTCAAGCCGCCACTGGTAAAAATTTAAGAGAAAAGTTAATATGTACATTGTACATACATCATCAGTATAACAAGCGTATATAACTTATTGAAGAAGTCGATTGCAATTGAAAAAATTTACAATATAATTTCACGTAGAATTTATCACAAAATTTGAATGTGTAAATATTGTGATTGTAGATATTGCTTTATTTCATAAATTAAAAAGAAAAAATGGTTTGAATACGATATTAATATTGAACATGACCATATTCTATATGATATAGAGATTATAAACTTTATACAAATTGTCCACCTTTTAAATTTACCACTTTAGGCACGCGCCTGCATGTAAATACGGTCCTGTTTGTACTCTTTGAAAAGTTATTGACAAATAAAAAATATAACGCATTAAAACGTGACTATTAAATTTTATAAAATATGTATTCTATGTAAATTTCTATTGTTTCTAATTTCTATGTATTTTAGATTCAGAGTGAAGTGAAGAATCCATTAGTTGCATAGTGATGTTTTTATTTTTATTTTTATTTTTTTTTCTGGATACACTTTTTGGTCTATTTAACTTTGTCTAAAATTTCATCCAACAACTCTATAAATCAAATATTGCATTAAGATGGTACTTTGAGACTTAATTTTTCTCTCCTCTTAATAGTTTTTCCAGACGTAAGGAAAAATTGTTGAAAAACCAAGTAAAAACGGTAACATTTTATGTAAATGACACTTTCTCTAAATCAATTTTAGTCCTTTAGTCTTAACTAGAAAAGTAATGTTGCCAAAAAATTTAAATTTTTACCTTATAATAATGACATATTGTTACATACTTTACGAAAGTTTCAAAAAATTTTCACAACTTTTGGGCTAAAAATAGAACTTTTAAAATACCTGTTTTTTTAGTTTCTCTAATACCATTTTTAATATTTTACTTAAAGTTTTGAAAATATAATATAAGTAATTATATACTTAAATGACGATGTTGAAAAAATTTTAAAAACCATGAAATAGGATTTTTATTATAAGCGTTTAAGTGATCTAGTACCTATACAATATTTACGGAATAAACTTTTCTCATATTATCAATATTCAGCTTTAGATGTTTACTAAAAAAAATTGGTGTCTTCAATCACTATGAAATTTTGTATACAGATAGAACATCATGTTTTGAATCTTTTGGTGAAAATAACTTTTCACATGTGAAACAAGAAAACTTTAAATATGTTTGATGAAAAAAAAATGTACCGACAATTAGACTAAAAATGGTAAAATTATAAACGGTATATTTTTATATTGAAGCTTTGCTCAGAGTTGTTAAACTAAAGAAATAATTTGTCATTTTAATTCAATACATCTACGAGTATCACCATTATCTTGTCCAATGAGCAAATAATATTCCGTGGTGCGAAGTAGATCTTTTTTAAATTTTTATTCAATTAATTTATACATTACCTAACTCGTTATTTTTTTTCAAAATCTAAAAAAAAACATGACTATATTTTAAAAGTTCTCAGCATGAATATTTTGAACGAAAATATAAGTATAAGCTCTTATTTAAGAGGTAGTTGTCCCTAATGTATAGACCACTTAAAATGTTTTCAAAATTATGTGTGTTTTAGAATCTGAGGATTCTGAAGGATCTATTGGTTTTATAATGATGTTTTTTTTTTTTATTGTTTTTCCTAAAGGCACTTTTTGGTGCACTTAATTTTGTCCAAAAGGGCTCATGTTTTCTTAACTCGAGGAAAACTGCCGAAAACCTGAGTAAAAACAGTAAAATTCGCCGTAAACGACACTTTTATTAAATTTATTTTAGTTATTTAGTCAGAGCTCCAAAAATATGGTCATAGATATTTGAAATTTTCAGTATATATCATTGACGACACATTGTTACACACTTGACAAAAATTACAAAAAAGTTTGACAACTTTTGAGCTTAAAATAGAAATTTAAGTGTACATCATATTTTGAAAGTTTATTCTAAATATGTATTAAAAAGTTTTGAAAATTAAGTATCACCTTAACTATACACTTAATTAACGACATTAAATCATAAATAGTTTTGATAATCGTTAGTCAGAATTTTTTTTTATAAGAGCAACTAAAGTCATACTATTTTTACAGAACTGACTTATTTGAAAAAAAAATGGTTAACGGTTTTGATTAGCAAACATACCTACCGAAAATTAAACCAAAAATTTTTAAGTATATTTAAATGGCATATATTACACTAAAGTTTTGCTCAATATCGTTTAACTAAAGAAATTATTTATTTTTATTTAAAATTCAATAGACTCATCACCGTTATGTTGTCCGAGGAGAAAAGAATACCTATGATGCGCTATATGTCCGGTTTTTTATTATTGTGCATATACGATTAACCACAAATATTTTGATGATTAAAGTTAATATAAACACTTAAAATTTTAAAATACAGAAAAGTGATCATATTAATGAATAAATAATTTATAATTATACCGTATTTAAAGAACTATTTGTTAATTATTTCAAAATTAATTTTGCTTAAAATTTAGTATTTTCATTAAAAATTTATCTTAAGAATTTGCATTCTCTAAAAACTAGTTATACAATTATCCACTAATTTTTATACTTAGAGTCTATTTTCCGAATCCAAAGAGTTATCATTGCTAAGAAATTGGAAATCATGTGTATTATATAACACAATTGATCACTTGATGAGTTAATCGTAAAAATATATAGCCCTAAAGCCAAAATGCATCCACCGGCTACCGCCAATTTTTTAAGGGCTATTACAATGAAGATGAACTTCCACCGTTATCTATTATCAGATTTTTGTACTAAAATCCTAAAATATACTATAGCGTTAAAAATGTTTAGGCATTTAGGGTTTTTTTTCAACATCTTCTTATCCTTGACAAGCTGCGAACGGGACGTTTTTTGTCCCGTTTTCACTAAAAACGTTAGAATATTGTACCATATTAATCCTGTTTACTCCGCTATATTACGCGAGAAAAAAAGTATCACGAATACTAAGAATAGGTGACCTGATCAAATGTTTACATCAATAATAATTTAAGAAAATGTTTTTTAGCATCTCTAAATTGCTTAATACATGTTCATTGGCAATATTTAATGTTTGATATTTAATAATATTTACATTTATCTTCACAAAAAGAGAGGAAGTAACATCAGTGTATAATAATCACTCACAACTATAATCACAGAGTAATATTGTTGTAAGATTATGATTATACTCATAAAGGTTATATGATAATAATGTGTTAGAAATAATTAGATTGTGAACCAATATGTGACCTACTGTCGAAATTGATCTACTGGATCATTAGTCGTAGTCTAATAATGATAGACGTTGGTACTTTATGTACTTTAAATATTAATTGTAATATATGACCTGCTAAAAATGTTAATCGTAATATCTTTATTTTATAACTAAATTAAATTCTCAATGATTAACCGTTAGAAAAAATAATTGTTCAACTTACAAATATTTTATAAAATACAATATCGGTTATTGTTTATACGTTAACAATAAATTACAAGGAAACTTCTGAACAAGTAAAATATTGGACATATTTTTCAAGAATATTTGGTTTTAAGGCTTCGAATATTCTGGAAAGGCTATAGTTTATAGAAAAAACTAACATAATATATTAAATTTTCTATAAAAGTTTGATGACAGGTCTCATATTAGCCTTACATTATAACAGTAGGTCACATATTGGACCAAAATTAATAATTTATAGTACCAAAAATAAGACATTATAATTTGAATACAATTAATAATGGGAACCTCTAATCTGAAGTGTAAAAGTGATTTAATTTTATTCGTTTGTAAAGATTCGAAAGAAATGTTTTAAATGTGGTGTAATAACTATGAGGCATTAGATACCTAGGCATAATTTACTGTACTGTATTTTGAACTGTATTGTAATTTGTGAATAAAATATAAATATGCATGTTAATGGAAATTCAAGTTTAATAAAGGATTTAAATACTCATAACAATGGCATTTACCGTAGAAAACAGTATTTTTCACTAATAGTTCAAAATTTATAATATTTATGAAATTAACAGAAAAATTGTTTTGATCCCTGTCATGGTAAATACATATTTTTAAGCACAAAATATTCAATTTTTTATTTAGCGTAATAAAAAAAATTCCGAATTAACTTTATAAAAGCGAGACAAAATTCAATAATTAGTCTACATATAGTTATATCAAAAAAAAAAAATAAATAAATAAATTAAAAGTTCATCAAAATTAAAAATGGATTATTGAAACAATATTGATTATGTAAATAGTAATAAATAAAGTATAAACCTGCATCGCTTTCTCGCAGTGCACCCTGTTAACGAGCCGATAACCTGTTATCGACTCGGATAAAGTATACGGAATCTCGGTTAGCGGACTGTGCTTTCAGCATCTCCCGCTAAATGCAAGCATCAACAACAATCTCAATAAAAAACAAAAATAGTCTTTCTCAGGGCTTCACGACAAGGGATTCCACCCGCATTATGCAAATAAACATAGAAGGCATTAGCAGAGCAATATCCGAAGTACTGGAATTGCTTTTATTGGAACAAAATATAGACGTATTGCAGATACACGAATCACATACATAAGACAAGGAACAACTGTTGAAAAGAGGTTCTATCAAAGGATATACACAATACACTAGCTGGAGCGACTTATCAGAGTAAATATGGTACTGCAACTTATGTTAGGAATAACTTGAACTGGAAATTAATAGAGTCAACTGAAGAAGCTCTTGGAATGTAGGTGAAACAAGAAAGGTAAAGCACGCATGATTGGCGTGTGCAGCTGTTAAAAACACAGTTTTGGCGCACCACACGCTAAGAACGTGACAAAGATTGCCTGCTTTGCGCGTTCACTTCAATCGCGCCCGAAATCGCTTACGTCTAAAGGGGGCTAATTTCAGATAGAAAGTAAAATGAACTCAATATCTATAATAACCTTATTATTATCATTGTATTATTATTTATTTTAATTATATTAATCAAACATTTATTGCTTAAATAATATGACGTGTTCAGTCAGTACAACAACTTTTTTTCATTAATCAAAGACATTGAATACTGTCTGTATATAATATACCTACATACCTATGTTATGTTTGCATTTGTAAATTATAGCTAAACACATTTTAGATTTTGAGGGAAACAAATGATCTTTTGGTTTTAAAATGATTTTAATGTTTTTCTTTCAAGATACTTAGGTTCATTTAATTTTGTCCGAAACTTGTATCCAGCAACTCTATAGATTGAAAACTACATGTAGTTCGTAATTATCTTTTTTATTATTATATTGATGAGTAATAACGAAAAATGAGCTGCAAACTTTATTGGATTTTCATGAAATTAATTTTAGATATTCAGTCTTAAAACTTCAAATTTTCTATCAGCAATATTCAGTATACTTATATACAGACTTGAGAATATTTTTAAATAGAAATGATAATGTCGGGTAAAATATATTATATATTGTTATAATTTATAACACATATAGGTTTTGTCTTAGGAAATTATTAAATTCAGAGACAAAAAAATTTAATAATTAATTAAAAATATTAAATGTAAGTATATCTGAACACAAATACATAATCATGCATAATAGGTATTCTTTAAGTTAAAATATAAAATGTATATTTATGTATACTTATATAATTTATACTATATACTTACCTACATATAACCACGAAGGAAGTCGAAAACAGCTGCAGCATGAAAAATTATTACGTGTAAAAATTGTATAGCCTTCACTAAGAAACAGTGCAGGGTATTCAAAAGAGGAAGACACGTGGATATGTCTTTGTGTGGAGAGCCGGTAGGTGGAAAATGGATATAGTTGGGGGCTGGACGAGTCGTACAATATAATAGTATAAAAAGATAATTGTACCGTAACTATCACCATTTTTAAAAGAAATCATTGGGGAAAAATAGATGTATTTCATCGTGAAAATTATCAATATTTTATTTTCTTATTAATTACGTAAGTAACATATAAAATATAATTTTGATAAATTAATGAAGAAAAATTGTATTTATAAATTATTAACCTAACCTAACCTAACAATATTTTTCGTTAAATGTATCACATATACTAAGTTAACACTGTAAATTTGGCTAATTTATAACAATAATTGTTTATAATTGATAACAGTCAAAACGAAAATAAATTTATTACATAATATATAGCTTAAATTAAAAATGATTTAAAAATAAATTTAAATAGCATCAAATTAAAGTTATTGCATAGGCATAGGCTAAAGTTGCAACTTGGAGTTAAATATTAATATTATTTATTTAAAGCTGTATGTGAAATTGTGGCATATAAGCTTATGGATATTAAAAAATAAAGATACGTATAAGAACTCTCTGACTCTCATAGTAATATCTCAACACTTGAGAGTAAAGAGCATAAAATAATGCATTATACTCTACTATATATTACAAAAAATTCTTTAAGATATTGGTAATGGAAGTCCATATTTAATTTTCTTCTGGACAAGGTAATGCTGATGGAAAAGAAAGTTTGTCGTAGGCCATTAGTGTCCTCAAAGAAAATTAAAGATATCGTTGTATTGAATTTTAAAGAAATGATAAATAAAAAGGTAAACGATTTTGAGCAAATCTCCAATCAGAAAATATATTGTATATATTAAATTATACCATTTTCAGTCTAATAGTCTATATAGATTTTTGTTCAAATTTGTTTAAAGTTTTTATATTTGACAAAAGAGATATTTTTAAACTAAAAGATTCAAAATATGTTGTTCGATTTATATTTTAAGTTTCGTTATAATTGGGTGGATTAATTTTTTTTCGTAAACATTTAAAGTAGAAAATTGATGTAAAAACAGTTGATTCCGTAAAAATGATAAAATAATTTACTTTAGCTATTACAAAAAAAATTCCTAATCAGGATTTAAAAAAAAAATATCAATATCATTAGTCAGGTATATGAATAAGATCATATTCAATTTTCAGAACTTTTTGTCAAATATACAAATTTTAATTAGAGATAAACTTTAAAAAACAATATATTTTCAAAGTTTTATTTTTAGCCCAAAAGTTTTTAGATTTTTTTGAAACTTTCGTAAAATATGTAAAAATATGTTGTTAATATACAGTAGAAATTTTAAGTTCCTATTAACATCACTTTCTGAGCAATGACTAAAATCGATTTATTGAAAGTGTCGTTAACCGCAAATTTTAACGTTTTTTCTCGATTTTTCGTCAGTTTTTCCTCTCACCTGGAAAAACTGCTGAGAGGAAAAAAAATTAATCCTTATGGTACAATCTACATTCAATTTCAAATCTACAGAGTTATCGGATGAAACTTTTCGACAAAAAGTGTCTCTAGCAACAACAAATAATAGTTAAAATAATTGTAAAACTATAAAATTTTTCTCTTCACTTCTAAAAAAGAAACACTGAATGTTAAATAATATTTAGTTAAGAGAAAATTGGTTTTAAATTTTAAATGCCATGGTGTCATGATTATATTACATAATACATGTTAAATAAAATAACAGGGGGTATTACCCCTTCCCCCCTGCGGTCGGTCATATACATAGTTTACGTATTTTACCATTTTCAGTAAAATTACTAGAAGATTTTTTTTTTTACTCAAAACTTTATAAAATGTTTATTGGTAGATGTTATTTTTATCCCAACAAAAACACTACGCCAAACTCCGTGTAAAAAAACGCTCAGTATAAAAAAAAAACCACCTCAAAAAGTTGTGATATCATTTTATAGCTATGTATTTAAACTATATAGGAATAGATATATTATTATAATTTATGTTAAAATTCACTGCTTATAAATTGAACTTAGCTAGTGACTTTAAAATTATAACACTTAATTAGTAATTTATAACAATTAATTTATATAACACTTAATTAGTGTCACTCATTTTCAAAGATAACATGTAGGTATACTCAATACGAAATGAATTCTCATGAGTTTTAAATAATGTCACGAGCTAAGTTCAATTTATAAGCAGTGAATTTTAACATAAATTATAATAATATATCTATTCCTATATAGTTTAAATACATAGCTATAAAATGATATCACAACTTTTTGAGGTGGTTTTTTTCAGTGGCGGCGCTAGGCGTGGGCAGTGTGGGCCATTGCCCACGGCCTCGCACCTCAAAGGGCCTCGCGTTCTAAACGGCTTTATAATTAACCATAGAGAAATATGGGAGTAGTATCTATACAAAAATTATTGTATCTATGAAAATATTTTATTGTAAAAAAGCCGAAAAGTCCATTTTTTGTAAATAAAAAAAAAAAAAAAAAAAAAATGAAACTTCTTACAGTATTATTGATTTAAAAAAATATGTATTTAATTTTATAATTATGTGTAAATAAAATTATATTAAAACTACATTTGCAAATAATAGGTTAATAATTAGAGTTTATTGTTAAAACAAATTATAAATCTTAATATTTATTAAATAACTATTGTTACTTAAATAATGTTTACTAAAAAAATTTAAAAAAAGGGTCTCTTTAAGTCTACTTCGCCCACATGTAAATTTTACCTCACCGCGCCACTGGTTTTTTTGTTTTACTGATCGTTTTTTTACACGGAGTTTGGCGTAGTGTTTTTGTTGGGATATCACAAATTTTTTTTATGTAATTATTATTAAATATTATAATATCAGGTTATAATACAGTGGCCTACGGAAGTCAATAAGACGTATAACGCTGGACGTGCATAACAGACGGCGGTTGACGCGAGAAAGAACAATATTGAATATACATAGTACATATTATTATGATATTATCGCAATATAATCGCACCGCGAGCCGTTACGTATTAGCTGGAAACACCGCCGCTGCAAGCGCTGTAGCGCGTTCGCAGCGCGTCGCGCAGCCGAGTGAAAATGACAAAGCACGCGCGTGTGTGTATCTCCTCAGTGGGCGGGGAACTTCATGCGGGCCGCTGGGAATATTATCGAATAACATTTTCTTTTTTTCCATAAAAATTCATAATATATTTGACTATAACTCCATTTATAATGTTCAAATCTGATTAAAAAGTGCAGCATTCCCTTCTACGGAACATTTCCAATAAGATTGGTGCATTGTCAAACTAAATTATTCTACAAGAAATTAGATATGCATGGACAACTATTTTTTTTCGTGATTTCCGATGCTTCCTGTAATTATACCCGGCAGTTGTCGCGCGTTGTGATTGCCGATGCGTTCATTTTAAGGCGTTTTTTTTATACTTAGCGTGACCCTGCCGGGTCGTTGGATCTAAAGATTCAAAAAATGTTTATGTATCTAAATCCCATGTATCATAATGATTGGACAGACCAATTTTTATACATAGGTAGGTACATATTGTATAATGGATTACAATTGGATAACGTTAATGACAATTAGTATTAATAAATATGTAATCGCAATAACTCGCATTCATGGGAAATTTGTAGAACTAGTTTTCATATTTATTTCAATCTACGGTGAAAACTAGCGTAATTTTCGTACGATCGGTTTATTTACGTATTATAAACGGCTATCCGGATTAAGCGAAGTCCGGACTAATGAGATCCGAAATAATGAGGTTCTACTGTACTTAAAGTTGGAAATTGATATAAAAACAGTTAAAATAAACATCTAAATTTAATAGATACCTTCACTTCTCTCATAAACTTAACATAAGAATAAAATAAAAGATAAACACTGATCAATGATGACATTTTAAAATGTTAAAAAATTTTACTAATATTATAATAATATTGTGAATGGAATAAATTGATTTAATTTTTTCTTATTCCCCTGAGAATATACGCATATGCAATATAAAATACACACAAACTTATTTGTTAATTTTCTCCATCTGTGTAAAATTATTTTTATACCACTCAATAAAAACTATATTTTTTTATATGATAAAAACGCCAATTAAATTTTGAAATAATAACTAATATAAAAATTATATTAGAAACACGACGTACTTCAAGCCATGGAATATTCTTCCCTCCTCAGAAAAGATGACGGGGATAGGTGCATTGCATTTTAAAGAAATGGTAGATCATTTATTTAGTAAAACGATTCTGAGGAAAGTTTTAGTACACACAAAAATTTACCATTTATTGGTATACATAACCATTTTTAGTTAAATTGTCGGTATGATTTTTTCACAAAATCTGTTGAAAGTTTTCTTGTTTCACAAATGAGATTTTTTTTTTTAACCAAAAGATTCTAATTATGTTGTTCTATCTGTGTCCAAAGTTTCATAATGATTGGATGGATCAATATATATTAATAAACATTTTAATGTTGAAATTGACATTAAAACAGTAACTGCTGTAAAAGTCGTATAATAGTTTACTTGAATGTTTTAAAAAAAAAACCCTGAATCATGATTTTTGAAATGTTGTCAATGCCGTTAGTTTAGTATATGAGTAAGATCATATTAAATTTTCAAAACTTTTTGTTAAATATTAAAAATGTTATTGGGTATAGGCTTTAACAAAATAATGTGTTTTCAAAATTCTATTTTTAGACCGTAAATTAAAAAAATTTCTAAACATTGGGAAAATATGTATTAATATACCATTAACATACGGTGAAAATTTCAAGTATCTGACAACATTTCTTTGCGAATTATGACTAAGTAACTAAAATCAATTTAGTGAAAGTTTCATTAATGGCAAATTTTACCGGGTTTACTCAGTTTTTTAATAGTTTTTCCTTATACTTGATGAAACTGTTGAGAATAGAGAAAAATGACCTCTTTAAAGTACAGTCTACATGCAAATTTCTATTTATATAGTTGCTGGAGCATTATTACTACGTGATTAAGGTGTTTACAGAAAAAACATCATTGTAAAACCATAAGATCCTTCATTTCACTTATAACTGAAAAAACATCGAAAAATTTAGCTTATAAAAATATGTAAGTTAAGTTATTTTGTTTCATATTTTAGATTCTGAATGAAGTAAAAGATTTACTGGTGTTAAAATAATGTTTATTTTCTCCCTTTTATCTGTATACAAGTACTCGGGTAGTAAACTTTGTCCACAATTTAAGTTTAGGCCAACTGTTGATCAGAATTTCCATTTAGTTGGTGCTCCAGACTGGTCAGTTTACTCAATTCTTAAAAATTATCTGGTGTAATTATGTAAATGAAAAGTACCGAAAAAATGAGTAAACCATCCTTCTGTGATATAAACGAGGTTTTCATTAGTTGATTAAATCAATTTGATTTTAGTTATTTGTTAATAAATCCACAATCAGAAATAATTTCACTAAATGCTTGAAATTATCACTATATATCGACCATACTCTTGTAAAAACCTTGCGAGAGTTACATGTTAATGTTTTCATTTAACATTTTAATTTTCTAATCTAAGATGTGAAAATTTGATATAACCATACTAGGTATATATTTCACCAATGGAATACATACAAGAAAATCTCAAAAATCGTTAAATGGAATTTCGTTTATAAGAGCCTAATTAGACTTCTGATTGAATCCACTATTTTTATATACATTTTTAGCTTTAAATATATATTAAAAATAATTGGCTGATCCAACGTTTCAAAACTCAGTATTAAAGAAAAAATGTTTCGAATATTTTGATACAAAAAAATGTCTACTAGTTTAGATTAATAATTTAATATAGTTTTGACTAAAATAAAACTACCAATAGTTTGGTAAAATATTTTGAAAGTATGTATTATTATACTAAAGCTCTTCAAGATACTCAAAATCGTTTTAATAAAAAAAAATAATTTATCGTTTGTTTAAAATTAAATATACCCACTACCATTATCTTATCCGAGAGTTCAAGAACCGATGAAATAATCTTCCACCATCATTTTATTATAATTTTTTTTTCTTGTTAGTGTTCAGAATTTTTTTTTTTTTTATTTTAAGTTGAAATATACGATCTATATCAAATGACACAATAAGCATATATGATAAAGGTACAAAAAACATGAGTATACAAACAAAAAGTGAATAAAGAAGCCACCCAATGATGACACTTTAATGTTGATTTTTTAATTTTTTTTTTTTTTTTTTTTTTTTTAAGTTGTGAAGTTTTGTAAATGTGAATGTTATTTAATTATTTATTTATTTATTTATTTTTTTAATTTCTAAATTAAAATTTTGTAACAGGTCTCTGCACCATTTACGTTTTAATCGCCTAGGAGGATTGCCGGGGATTGAGAGGGAGGAAAGGTTTTTAATTAAAGGATTTGAGTGGGAAGAAAGACGGTTGTGGAATCTTTTGTAAAAGTGTTTGGCTTCCTCGTGGATAGTTTTTAATTTTAGGTCTGTATGGAGAGTATGGTTAGATATGTATGGGGGAGCATTTATTAACTTTCTTATCGCAATGTTTTGAAAACATTGAATTTTATTTAAATTTGTCTTTTTTGCACTTCCCCATAGCTGTATCCCGTACGTCCAGATTGGTTTCAGTAGTGTTTTGTAGATGAGGAGTTTGACATGAAGGGAGGTGTGTTTATTAGAGACTAGAGGTTTGAGCATACGAAAGCGGTTGTTCAGTGATAGTCTTTTTTCTCTAATATGGTGGGCCCAAGTTAATCGTTTGTCTAAAGTAAGACCAAGGTATTTAACTGAAGCAGAGGATAGGATTGGAGCACCGTATAGAGTTACCTCAGGGGTAAGAGCTGGTCTAAGTGTAAAGGTTGTATGTATAGACTTGCTATGGTTTAACTTAAATCTCCATTTGGTATACCAATTCTCCATAAGGTCTAGGTGAGTTTGAAGGTTTGCGGAGGCTATGAATGGATTGTCATTCATAGATATAATTACCTTGTCATCGGCATAATCTGCTACTGATGTGATAGGTTGATCTGCGGCGAATATATTGTAGAGAATGGGGGATAAAATGCCGCCCTGTGGAACCCCAGCACTTATACTGCCAATACTTGACGTGTCAGACCCGTATCATATTTGGAAGGTACGGTCAGTTAGGTATGATTTGATTAGAAGATAGAAAGGTGAAGGAAGAAATGTTTTTAATTTATGAAGGAGACAATCATCCAATCGTGAAAAATGTAGGTATTTAGTAATAATAAAAAGCTCGTTAGATAATGTCGGTGGAAGTTCGTCCTTCGTCTTTCCAGTCATAAAACAAGATAGTGGTGTTGATGGATTCATTGAATTTTAAAAAAAACTATAAATAACTTTTTTAGTAAATCAATCCAGAGAAAAGCTTCAGTGTAATATTATTCCGTTTATATATTTTACCGCTTTTAGTTTAATTTTTAGCACATTTTTTTATCGAGACTTTTTTACAAATTTGTATTCTAAAATTTAAAATAAACGTCATTGTAAAACTAATAAATCTTTCACTGCACTTAAAATCTCAAACATCATATATAGTTTTATAGTAGCGGCTACAAAAAAAAAAAAAAAAAAATCGTCATGCTGTGATTACAATTTTCGTGTACATTCAACTATTGATTATTTTATTTTGATTTTAATGATCAACACTTATTTTTTTAAATGTTTGTCTTAAAATTGGGATCTCCACATAATATAAGTCAACTTTAACCGAATGGCACCAGTACCAACAGTCTGGCTCCTAGGTAAACTACTTATACTTGTAGAAGTACTACGTACTTATAAGTATTCAATTATTCAACAGTTTTGACTGTCATTTATAGGTGGTAGACATAGTGTTTCTGCTGTACTATGAGTCATTATTAAAGACTATTTTGTAAAATAGACGAAACACTGCAGGTACGCCTGTACATGAGGTGTGTATGATAAACTGATTAAGTGATAATATTTAAATGTTTTAATAATTATAACCATATTTCAAATATTAAATAAATGTATACCACTAAAAGAAATGAGTAAAATGTTTATTTTCATTTGTTCTAGTTAGCGTCATGATAAAAGTATCAAACATATAATTGGTGCAGTTTAGGAGAGAGCTAACTGCTGTGTATCCATGACTAATATGTTCATTAAGACTTTAAGAATGGAGTAAAATTGTTATAGTCACTCCAACAGATCGCGAAACGAGCTCAATGAATTTTTTTTTTAATTTGTATAGGAATGTTGTAAGTTATTATTTATAACCTATATTAAGAACCTATATTACGATGAATAAAATGCTAAGGTCTCTAAGAGTTTAATTAATGAAAATCTTACCATTTACTTTTTGTGATGAGTAAATTTGTATGCTCGGGGCTGTTAAAGATTCGGTGTTATTATCTAAGAAGTAAAATAGCTTAAAATAGTTAAAATTACTATAATAGGCAGAGTTGTAGAGACTTATAGAATTTTGACTGTACCTTCGTTTTATAATTTAAAAGCACACCATTATAGATTTTCCAAAATTTTAATTTTAAATTCCAAAAAAATGTATACTTAAAATACTCTTTTTGCAAAACATCTAATGGCAGGTATACGAGAGTGAAATCGGAATTTGTGTCAGTCATCGTGTCACGAAATTTAGACAGAATCAGAAATATATTTACAAATATGACCTGGGAACCGAATTTATTTTTGAGAACCCACTCGTAGGCCGGTAGGCGTCCACACAATATACCCATTAGCCTTCAAATTGTATAGTTTAATTTTAATTTTAAAACTTTCAAATTAATACTCCTTTTATTAAAAAAAAAAAAATGATTTGTTCTCATAGAATCATAATCTGAATGAACTAATTATTTTTATTGAGTTGTTATCTATACGTTTGTTGCAATAAGTAGGTAGATATGGAACGTTCGGATTTAATTGTGGTCTATTGGAGGGGATATCCCCAACTATGCTAGAGGCCAAAGACCTGAAATCTATACAATTAGTTTAAACGTTTCTAGCAGTTGTCATTTAATTTATGACTTCACTTTAGAAATTATTAATCTTATAAAGGTTTCTATTATTTCTCATTAAACTATGAAAACATGTATTGACATGAGTGGTGTTTTAGTTTTATTTAGTATTCATTTACACGTCGGTATACATAAACATGTTGTGAAATATGAATTATGATATAAATAAACGTCAAGCTGTATTTAAATAATCAATATGGCTATATAAATACTATTGAATAAAGTAATAAATTACAAATATGCAATGTTTTAATACTAAGTTCTACTCAGTAAAAAAAAAAAATAATAATTTACATAAAATATGTTTTTTCAATACCATTGATGTAATGTATATATCAATTGAATTTAACCGAGCAATCAATGGTATAAAACAAATCATTATATATAGGAATATCAAATGTACTAAATACATTTTAAATAATAATCATTAAAAATTATAATAAATTAAAAAATAATTTGAACTCTTTGTAACAATTTTAATATACTTAAAAATCAGGCTAAAAGAAATTAAATACGAATTTAAGCTAAACAGTAAATGTGTGTTATAATATACGAATATGTATTACATTATTTGAATACAAATTTTTCATTCCGATCATTCTACATCTCAATTAACGCTTTATTTTCATTCAATAAATTACTTTAATATAGCCATAAATATATAGGTACAAATTGTGAAAAAAAATTAAAATACCTTTAATTATTCATCACAATAAAACAACAACAAATATTTTTGTACAACAATATTATTACTTGACTACTTTGAGTTTCGCTCGGAATAGTTTTACAAAAGTAGTAACTTATCATTGATTTTAAATTTAAAATAATAAACTACCTAGTACCTACCTCCTAGTACCTATACACGTATCGTTTGACAATCGCAATAGCAGATCATCTAAGGTTCTTTACCTAAGCCCAACTTGAGGGGGGCACTTGGGGATTTATCCTCAGGGACTGGACTTGGACGGATACCTGTATGAATTCGATAAATGTTTTTTTCAAAATGGTGTGACGTGCAAATACTACTCTTTATGTTGTATCAATACGCTAGATTATCAGAATGTGCAAAAAAAAAAAAAATGGTTCAGATATTTTGGCTATCGAAAGTCATGTGACAAAAATAATTATTTACGGTGACGTAATTGAAGACTTTTTTAGACAAAAAGCATATTTTTGAGGTCACTGACCGTGGCACCCCTAATTTAAAATGTTTACCTAAAAATCATTTCAATATTTAGTAACTAATTCGTAATAATTCGTAACCACGAATTCAGAATTTATAACACAAGTACAACCCTCTAAAATCAATTTTCCCTATACGGGTGCCAGGGTAAGTTGACCCTGGCACCCGGTCCTCGAAAAACGATCACAAGGATTCCAAACCTGTATCAAAAATTAGTAACTAATTCGTAATAATTCGTAACCACGAATTCAGCATTTGTTATACAAGTACAACCCTCTAAAATCATTCGAAATCTACTCTACAGGAAAAGAGTCTTCTCCGTTTTTTTTTTTTTTTTATTTCATATTATTTTTATTTCATATTAGGTGATTTTATGATCACTTATAAAACGTCTATTAAAATATCAATAAGTTGAGCCAAGAGTACATAATTTTATGTATATTTTAAATTACAGAAAGTGCAGGATTATAACTTACGGAATATAACTTATTAATTAATTATAACTTATTCTGAGTTTATTTGTTACAAAATAATAACATAGATAATGAAATAATCAAGTGAGCAAATCGCTCTACGCGCGTGCAATGGTGTTCATATTATGAGCACTAGTCAGTAGTCACAATGGATAAAGGCATAGGTTTGTTTTTGTTTTTTTATTAGAATATTTACAATCTATACATTTGTTTTGTACAATAAGTAAAATTTAGGATATACATGAATTTTGGAGACATGAAGGCTTGAGCAGGAAGGCGCACAGCTGCGACACCTGGATTGGCTTGAGTTGGATTATTGGAGTAGATCCCTAGACCAGTTACGTTTTAGGCGTCTCACAGGATTGTCTGGAAGAGTTTTTTATCCGAGCTGGCTGATGAGTGGGTTTGGATGTTATTGTGTTTTTGTGTGGAATCGTTTGTAGAATGACACAGCAGTTTCGTTGACAGTTTGGATTTTGAGGTCATGGTGGATTGCCTTATTTGTGACATACCAAGGTGCTTTGATAATTATTCTAAGGCATATGGATTGGTAGGCTTGGATTTTTTTGATATTTGAAGGTTTTGCTGATCCCCATATTATAATACCATAGGACCAGATTGGCTAAGTAGCATTTTGTAGAGCAGTAATTTGATGGAAACTGAAGCTTTGGAGTGAAGTAGTGGTCTTAGTAAATGAAGACGTGAATTAATTTTTTTTCTTTTATCTTTAAGATGTGCTGACCAAGTTAGGCGTCTATCAAATATTATGCCCAAGTATTTGACCTGAGATGTTTGAGGAATAAAAGAATGGTTTAGAGAGACTTGCGGGCACTCACCAGGGCGTAAAGCGAAGGTAGTTTGAGAAGATTTAGATTCATTAATTTTTATTTTCCATTTGAGAAACCATTCTTGAAGAATATTTAGATGGTCTTGTAAATGTTTACTCACAATATAAGGGTCAGAATTACTTGCAAGTAGTGCTGTATCGTCCGCAAATGTTCCGATCGTGGTGTTCTGTGAAGTGGGTAGGTCAGATGTGAATATAGTGTAGAGGAATGGGGCAATATCACTGCCTTGAGGTACGCCAGCAAGGATTGGATATTCGTTAGAGAATTAGGCATAGGGATAGGTTTGAATTATATTTGAGAAGTACAAAATATTAAATAATATTCACTTTTCCATAACATAAAATTATATTATTAATTCGTACTGCATAAACATTAAGGGTCATCTATACATTGTTATACTACGTTTAATTATTTATGGCCGGTTTTAGGGTGATTTGAGTGGGGTACATACCTGATATCTCAAGCTTCTAGGACCTTGCTAGAAATAATGTGTCTTGAAAATAATTCATTATATATTTATTGCACCATCCACAATTGTATATAAGACATAAGTTATAAATAAATCGGAGAATTTTAAACAACAGCGATAACAATCATCGTCAGATACTCAGTAATCGGTCACACATCTGATATATTATAAAACAACTATAGATAGCCGACTCAGTGATAAACACGATTTAAGATTTAAGATATACTTAAATCGTGGTGATAAAGTCTCATAAGACCTATGAAGTCTGACAGCCATATGCGAACAGGGAAAATTCGATTGATTAATCCATGAAATATTTAATTACTCCTTGATTTTTTTTAAAACAATTTAATAACCTAACTAATAATAAGTTTACATAAGATATAACAATGTATAATTTACGAAAAAAAATGAACTTTGCTTCCTTTCAGTCTCCTATTGACACAACCAGACACAGAACAAGTAACCACCATGATGTTGAATTACTTGAATTGCAATTTATAGTTTATAGTTTATAAATTATAATCGAAAAATTGTGTTTCAATCCGAATCCATATAGAAAGATAACAGATATATAAAACAACATTTTTATAAATTTTTATATATCTGTGGTTTCAATCACAGAAAAATTATATTTCATAGAATAATATAAAATGTCATGGATTAATCAATCATATTTTGCCCTGGATTTTGCATATGGATTCTAGACTTCAATTTTATTCATTGAGTCGGCTATCTAGTTGTTTTATATATCTGTGGTTGGTCATGAGTATTTATGATGCGTATTTTATTGTTTAGTGACAAAAAATAGTATCAAAATAATTATCATTTGCTAACGACTTACCACCTAAAGATAACACGCAGAAGTGCAACTTGCTGAATTACCTACATAGTATTGTCTTTTGGTAAGTAATTTATAGTTGAATTTTTCATGTTTTAATTCGTCTAAAATTGTCTATAAAAAAAAAGTTTGATTTAGCACAATAAAAGCTTGAAAATTTTTCATAATCGTTCATTAATATTTCATACATTATTATAAATGTGTAATTTTTGATTACTTACAAGACGTATCTTTCAGATGTTTACTAACAATAGGCAATAATACAAATTATAAATAAAGATGTCTGGAAGAATTCCGAATGTTGATCCAGAAGTTTTAGACGCCGCGATTTTATTGCATAAAAAGGATATTGTTACACATGATGGTCAAGGTAATTAACATACTGTATAAATATTAATACTTAGTTAATTCGTTACCAAATCACTGGCGTTATTTCAGTTTTTACATTCTGTAGCGAAGAATCTTATGGTTTGGTTTTAAATTCTGAGTAAAAAAAAATTACAATACTATTAATATATCCTATTCAATAATTTCTAATATAGGTATAGTTGGCACAACAGCAAATGTATTCGTGGTTACGAATTATTAAAAATTAGGTACTAATTTTTGATACAGGTTTGGAATCCTTGTGACCGTTTTTCGAGTACCGGGTGTCAAGGTCAACTGACCCTGGCACCCGTATAGGGAAAATTGATTTTGGAGGGTTGTACTTGTGTTACAAATTCTGAATTCGTGGTTACGAATTATTACGAATTAATTACTAAATATTGAAATGATTTTTGGGTAAAAATTTTGAATTAGGGGTGCCAGGATCAGTGACCTATATTTTTGAAATTTTAAATGTGACTACATGGTGTAAAATACATTCAACACCATTATCTATTCCGAGGACCAAAGGACGAATTTCCACTACCATTATATTATCAGTGTTTTTAAATTATGAGGTGTTTGATCATAAATTTTTTTAAACAAAATACACACTATTCATTATTTTTCCTAAATTAATTCCTATACATCTTTATCCTTACAATTATTATAATACAAATAGTTACTCTACAGTTTTCACCTGGAAACATTTTTCAAAATGATTTTATAGTCATATGAATAGAACAATTTGTTGGCTTTTAACGAAAATTATTTTTAATTAAAATCAGCAATGATAATATACCGTATGTATTTAATGAATTGTTGGTAAACATTAATTGGTTAAGCATAATATAACAAAATGCACAAAACATCAATTGAATTTTGAAACATGTCAAAAATTATTCTTACAAGATTTCAATTGCACTTGACTAGATTTTAATATCGATCGTGTGATAATTAAAAAGGCATAATGACCATACACAGAGTACCTAACATCAGGTAATTAATAAAATGACACTCGTAACATGTGCGAGTGGTCGTGTGATACAATATAAACAATAATAACAATTAAAAGATAACCAATTCTATGGCGACGCGTGTACAAGTTGACCCTCTGAGAACTTATTATTAAATTTTATGGGGTTTCGCGCAGAAATGCTGGCGCGCTCGTGGGTCATCTACCTATGTGTTTTTACAAATGCACGGCGGCGGCTGACAACCGGTACTACCGCGCGGCGGCGCGGCGACGTAGCGCGTGCGATCAGCTGTCTCGACAATCGGGTCTCGGACTGGTTGCACAGTAAACACTATTCAGTAGTCTCGTTGCCACCGTTTCGCGTGAACGTAAATCGTGACACTTCTCACGTGTAGTGAACCGTTGCTGAATATTGTTAAAACGTTTGCGTGTTTGCAAAAACGTTGATTTTTTTATTTTTTTTTCCCACATGAATTTTGACTCTATAAATAAACTTTAACACAAGCATATTCATCTCGACAGCGGTGTTTATTTCGTTGGTGTTAGATAACTGATTTTCCAAAATCCCTTTAAAACGTCGATACTGACCTCCAACGGTTTTAAATCCTACGTGTACAAAGTGGGAAGAGATCGAACTTTTTTCGTTCACGTTCCCGAATCCTTCGGGGAAAGGGTTTAACGTGATCGGCAGATTCCGGAACGCGGTCTGGCTGTGGCGGTTCGTTCAATAGTGTGCACGCAGAGTAACCCGTGGGACCGAGCACGATGAATTTGATGTGTACTGAATCGCAGACGACGTCCGAGGATAAGTGTTTCGCCGAGGACCGGACCATTTTCCGAGACGAGCGAGCGGTCAAAAAATTGCTGGAAACCGAGTCGCAGTACGTGCCCGGCTGCGATTACATGGCGCACTCCCAGTCGAACCTACAGCCTTTCATGCGGCGTGTGGTGGCCACGTGGATGTTGGACGTAAGTTCAATTAAAATATTTAATCAATTACAGGGCGTAATATTGACCATGATAATATTGACATCGTAATGTGATATGGTTAATTTGTATAGTCCGCTTAGTTTTGAAAAAGCCCGTTACCGTTAAATTGTCCGGCAATGAATCGTTTCGTGGTACCGTTATTCCTCCGAACCAATATTCTTACTCACCATACCTATATTTTCATAAATCCACATCTATTAATGAAGCTTATCGTTATATTCTCGGAGGAATGTGTAAATAATAAATATGCTCGTTATAATTATCGTTATAAGCAATAAAACCACTGATTACACCAACTGAGTAGGTTACGTTTTTTCTCTCGATTTTTCGCACGAAATAATAATGTTTCGTTTGATAAAATTTTCTTGTATTTAAAAAAAAAATTCTCTCGTGTTTACTCGAGTTAAAAATTGTTGCATTTTATCACTTTTCTATATGTAACACCTTTATATAAGCGTATAATCCTTGGAATCTAAAATAACCATTATGCGATGAATTCATAAACGATATTATTGGACGTGATGAACGTTTATCATTATAGCATTTTATGATATCAGTATGTAATGCATAGATTCGTAGCAAAAAAAAAAAAATAATAATAATAATAAAAACTACCGGGGCCTTCATAAAACAACGCGTAGTAGTGGGCTTACATATACATATTATACACGTGGACTGCGTAATTTGAATACAGTCCAAACTGATGCATTATTTATGTCATAATAACAACAATAAATGTGCACGGGATACGGGGGAGGGGGGGTGGATCGTACCGCGTGAGTACACCACTCATTGGTGCGATGTAACATGTGAATAGTTTGAGTAGATACCTGCAATAGTGTACGCACACATAACACATAGTAAATATACATAAGGCGAGAACCCAAATAATATCGTGTTCGGCTGGAGAATTATACGATCTATTCCTACCGGACTTTTGACCGTGAATACAATATATTATGCGCATTTTTTTACATACGTGCGCGCAGCTAACGTGCAGGCATTCCACGTATTATTACGTACATACGTTGGCCCGACGACGACGACGGGGTTCGAGCGCCTCTATAATATGTTTAATAACATAATATACTAATTAACTAACGCTTGTGAAGCGTTTACACATGACTATGCATAAGTCAGCGTGTGCATAGAAGACTCGGTCGGCGGAAATTCGTTCGCATAACATGCTCAAGAATGTTCTTTGATGACGTTCTGTAGGCATGATGTGTGTTATGGGTCGTACTTAACTTTTTTTTTCCAACGTGTTACCGAAGTCTCTCGTGAGAATTACAAACGAACGCGGATTATGACCGCGTGATATTTCCAAGTTAATCGGTGGTGTTTTACACCTTACAACCGAGAACGAGTAATAAAATAAAAAGGGTGGATTTTAGATGTTTTAATAAAAAAACACAAATGTTGTGAATAACTGAATTGTCTTATACCCGTGTATAAAATGTATGATATATTTGTGATTTAATACATGCCGTTGATTTTTATGATTACTATACTATTATAATCTTGTAATGAAAATAAATAAAGGCATATTTAATCAGTCACGTTTTCCATTATTTTTTATATCTTTAGGTATCTGGTGCTTCTGTTTATTTCTAATTTGTATTTTTATTAACATTGCTTCACTACTGGTTATAGTGGGTAATTGTGTTTTAGTTGGTGAAGATAAAATTTGATCGATTTCGTAGTACTATCTTCAATCTGGATATAGCTATCATAGTACATACCTCTCGCGAACTTATTCGTAAATGAAGTACCTACCCTTAACTTTTTTTTCATGTACCTTACATTATTAATAAGTATCTGTAAACTTAATACCTCGTGATATATTTTACTTTTTAACGTCTAACATTAATTATTATTACTCATCGTAAACAACACAATTTCTTAAAAAGTTAGAGCTATACATTCTTGATGATTTGTACGCTCTCCTTTTTTTTTTTTTTTTGACTTAGTTGTAATAAATTAAGTATCTACTGTACTTTCCTATAAAAATTGAATTTAAAATTATTATTAACTGATGTATGTATGGTATAATAATTAATCATGCTATGATATAAAAAAACTACAGCAGAGATGGCAACGTCTTTTTGCCTTAAAATTCAAAATGTCGCCACGTGTCAACATTTTGAATTTTAAGGTTAAAACAAAATAATATGCCAGTATTATGTTTGAATTAAAACAAAATGTTTTCTAAATTTTAAAGGTTTGAGCTTGTAAAAAAAATTAACTTGAAATTTTTTTTTTAATTGACCCATTGAATTTGCTCACCTCTTACGAAGAAATTGAATATTTTTTCTCTGTAATTTGTCATTAAATATTAAATTTGTTATTAAATTTAGCTACGAATTAAACATAATATTTTTGCGTGCCGTTAAAATTTAGATAATGTGCTATCATCATAGACACGCATTCCATAAGTTTGCCATCCCTGAACTATAGGAACTTTAATTCTTGTTAACATATTCATAATTTATTATTTTTATATAGGTATGCGAAGAACAAAATTGCGAAGACCAGGTGTTTCCATTATCTGTAAATTTTCTCGACAGATTTTTATGTGCTTGTGACATATCCAAGACTCACTTACAGCTGACCGGTGCCGTGTGCCTATTATTAGCGTCTAAAGTGCGACAATGTACTGCACTTTCCATTGAACTGTTATGTTATTATACTGAGAACAGCGTTACTCCAGAAGAGATGAGGGTAAGTTTGAAAGCATTTTTTTAAAAGACTTCTTACGTGCATGTTTTACAAACATACAGTAGTTCTTGTATGGTTTAGTCTTTGAAGGAAGTCGTCTCGGTCGACTGTCTTCTCCACAATATCCTGCGATCATTATCTATGGGGACAAAAAGAGAAAGAGAAAAAATGAAATTATTAATTGCAGCTGCTTGAATATTGTACCTATATAATATAAAAAAAACCACATTGCAATTAAAGCGTAATACTCAGTTTCCTTGAAATCCCTTAACTTTTATTGTTATCACCTCCGTCTTATTGTCATATGTTCCGGTTATGTTATCCGGCTAATAATAAATTCAGTCACGGAACTTGTCTTCGACACACGATATTAAGTTTTTACTCCTTCTACTCGTTTAAAGGCTTAATAATAAATTGTCAATGTTGTGTTGGAAGGTTTTGAATAATTATTTTTATCCGGATTGAATTACTAAATTTCGAATTTGGTAGAGTTGCGTACTTATTACTAAATAAGTATACAATACACGTATATTTAAACGGAACATATTACAATTTAATACAATTTCATTTTTTATTTATAAACGAATAAAAACCAATAATAATTATAATAATAATAATAATAACAATTCATGTTTCGTTTCATTGAATAACTTGTGATTATGTGACGTTTTTGAGTCCATATTAACTGTACCTGCTTAAATAGATAAACATGATTTATTTAAAATGATTTTATTTACAGCATATTTGAGAAACATAAGTGACTTGATGAATTTTAATGACGAAAAATGTAATGACTTTTTATGAATGTACTTTACACATTTTACATAATATAATATTCAAATAAAATCATTTAGCAAAATTTAAAATAGTTTCAATAAAATTAAATTGTAACCTATAATTATTTATCGTTTGTTTTATAATACATATAGGTGCTTAAATAAACAAGAAGAACATTTTTACTTTAATTTTTGTTTTGGAAAAATAATGTATACATTTTGTTACGTTATATTTTCATATGAGTTTGATTTTTAATTTATTGAAAATTCAATAATTTATTCATCAACCTATTCTTCATCACTAATTCATATATCAAATCCATGTATGCTCATTTATTCTGTGTGTTATTTTTTATCGCTGTATTTAGTATTGAGTTTTACAATTGAGTAATGAACAAATATTAATTCTAATTGTAAAATTCGTCTCCGCCACATTTTATATATTTTTCATAACTTATTATTATTATTATAATTGATTTTCCATAATTATACGAGTATATATATACTGTCAATGTGCATGTTTAATTATTTTTGGAATTAAAGTATTTAATGATCAAAGTATTAATTATTGAGTTAAATTTTCCTAACGTAAATTATTTACATTATTGTCTAAAGAATAACAATTATATTTTTTTCCAAGTTAATTTCTATTGAATGATAGTAAAATATCCATCATATTTTGGCCGATTGATAATTGAAATTACGTAATAAATTGAGTCCGATTTATAACAATGTACATTTTATACATATAATATTTTAGTTTTTGAATGGCTTAAAGCCTTAGGCAATAACGGAGCTATATATCAATTTTTTATTTTTTTTTATTTCATTTGCTTGTCAAGCGAAGGTCCGGTCCCTTTTCTCAACGGTATCGTGAGAATAATGCCATTTTCGTCGCCATTTAGGTAGTGAGTACGCTGCACTTATATCGGAAACACGTTTGTGGCAGGGACAGCCTATATACGACGGGCGTGTCAAATATTTTTTGATATTATTGTGTCCTACAATGGAAACATACATGCACGCTTGAAATGTTGCTGGCCGTCCGGTTTTCGGACTTATAAACGGGGCACTGAAATAATTTTTTTACTTAGTATAACCTATTCGTACTACGACACGGTCAAATGTCCCGCACGAGATTCTCTGTGTGCTTAGATAAACATGTGCACTTCCTCGTAAGCGTGCATGTGAATCAGGGCGAATTCAACGCACTTGTACCGCACAAATAGATAGGCATTACGTGGTAGACTAAGTATATAGGGACCGGTCGACGGATTATAGCCCAATGGGTGTACCTATAGTATGTTTTTTACATTGACCTCAGTTGCATAATGTTATTGTGTTGATAAGGAGAAACCTGTAAATCGTGTTTGCACGAAAGCGTATCCTGCGTTTGCGCCACGAGAACTTTTGTGAATTTCATAAATGAGCATTTGATTCCGGTTTTTCTTTTAGATATGATTTATTATTAGTGTTCTGGGATGAGTTGTTATTTCAAGAGTAAAGGCGACTAGTTTAAGTCGTTCAAAAAATATGTGATTATGAGTAAGAACATATTTTATTGTGTTTGATTTTACAATTACGTGTTATAGTATAGTGAGAAAATATTCGACGAGTGTGAAAAATCACAGGGGTTCTTTACGCATTGCGTATAATATATTTTGTTATAAATAATGAACGACCGTTATCGACTTGTCTTTATCCTTGATATTAAATCAATTTAAATATTAGTATATAAATTATTGTTTTCATTTTATTTAAATTTAAATTGCATAAATAATGAGTATTTTGACGGTCCATATTATATACCTAACGGTGATGATGCATTGCCAAGGTCAAATCGGTGAACCATCTCCATATAAAAAGACCCATGATGAGTCCCTACTTTGATCCACAGTATTCCATGTTTAAGATACACTAGAATAAGAAGTAATATGGACCTCGTCTAATGAGATTTAAATACGTGAATGATAGATCCGCGACCAACCGGTACGACCGATTCGTTCCGTGTCACTGGATACCCATTGATTTCGGTGAAATATCGATAAATCAACCAGATGAGATTCAACCCCTTTAAGGCATGGGCCCTTATCCAATGCCTGCACGTATTTTTAGCGACATTGCGTTTATCTGACTGGTTTATTCCGTTATTTCCCGGGAAAAAAGCTTTTACTGTCACCGTTTAGAAACTTGTTTTATTTTTCATACCTCTTTGACTAATCAGGTCGGTGTAAACGTTTATTCATGTATACATTTATAGATACCAATGTATATTAGTAAAATCCAAATCTTGTATTTTGCAGATTTTGTATACTATGTATACTTTTTTGTATGAATTTCAGTTTAAAATAAATATTTTAATTTTTACATAAAAATAATATAAAATAAAATTATGCATTATTATGTATATTAATTATTGTGATCGTGTTAAAGAAAACAAATGTATGCTGCGTAATCAACTAATTTATTTGGTTAATTTGTATGATTGATTTAAACTACACTATATTATAATCTTTTTTTCAAAAAATATAATTTAAATTTTAATTATATTTTTAGTAGGAAAGTATACAAATATATCTTAAACTAACATATTTTAACATGTGTAATGTTGAATAACAAAAGGAAATTTATACTTATTCTAATATGTAGTAATTATTCGTTGTTATACTCCTTATTATGTTAAATATAAATTAATGATATATATATATATATATATCTGTTGTATAGTTTTTCGATTTATATAAAAGTTCTATTGACTTAAACCCTTAAATTAAACTTATTTTATTTAATATTAATTAAAGTTGCTTAGATTTGTTGGTATTCTTTATTTATTTGCAAATAACTTTACAATTTAAAGATTTGAATAATGTGTTTTTTATATTCTTGGTTATATTATGTATGATTATGAGGATATGAGTAAATGTAAAAAACAATAAAAATTTTAATTCAATTTTAGATTCTGAGTGAAGCGAAGGATCTTATGGTTTTACAATGATGTTTATTTTTTTTTTTTTTTTTTTTTTTTTTTCTGTAAACACTTTTTCGTATAGAAATCCTTGTCCAAAAGTTTCGTCCAGCAACTTTTTAGATTCGAAATTGAACTGAGATGGTACTTTAGAGAGGTCATTTTTCCAAAATCTCCATAGTTTTTCCAGTAATCAAGAATAACGATCGAAAAACTGAGTAAAAACGGTAAAATCGGTAAAAATCCGCCGTAAACGAGATTTTCACTGTTCAGATTTTAGGTATTTAGTCATAAATCGAAAAGTATTGAAGCTAGAAACTTGAAAATTTTATCCAATATCAAATACATACTTTTTTATATTGGACAAAATTATCAGAACAATTAAAGTAATTTTGACTTAAATATAGAACTTTTAATTTACCAAATTGTTTGAAAGTTTTTATGTAATATAATTTTAAATATTTGACAAAAAGTTCTGAAAATTTAATATGACCTTACTCATATACCTACCTAATTATCCAAACAAAAGTTCAAAAATCGTTAATCAGGATTTTTTTTTATACACACTTTAATAAATTATTATACGATTTTTTTCGATATTGTCTGATTTCTTTTAAGTGTATTTCTAATGAGTTATAATTGGTATAACAATTGAAGTTTAAATGAGTTATATCTAATTGAATACTTTATGAGGGTTTAATTACAAAAAAACTCACCAAAAATTATACAAATAACCGTAAAATACGTAAACCGTATTTAGATAATAATATATTATATTACACTGAAGCTTTACTCAGAATCGTTTTATACTAAAGAAATGAGTCATCATTTCTTTAAAACTTAATACATTCATCACCAATATCTTGTCCGAGGACCGAAGGGACGATGGACGAACTTGTACCACCATCATCTCACTTACCAGCTTTTTTAATTTCTATAAGGTGCACTATAGTAAATTTTCAAATGCTTTCAGACGTTAAAACGTATTTTTGTTTTTTGTATTAAATGGTCTCGCACAAGATACCTTATATTATACTATTATACTATTACTATTGTTATTTTAGTAATGCTGTGGATACATTTGTTCATTTGTTATTTTTCATTTTTAAATTATGAGTTAAAACCATATCTGTATTTAATTGTTGATGGCGAGAATTCTTGTCTTGGATATACATCATACATTTAAGGCACCTATGAGTTTGCTAAATGTAAATCACCGATGGCTTACAAATTAAGTGCAATGAGAACGTAATATTTTGTTTGGTATACAACTATGTAAACTTTGATAAAAAAATAATGAAACAACCCCTTTACAATTAAAATAAACATTTGTGTGTGCATATCGGAAGGTTAAGCGTCATAAATAATATTTCATAAGTTTGATGACCTAGTCAATATAGGTCAATATTCAGTTTCCTGTCGTTGTGTATAGGAAAAAGGAAATCTTTTATATGAACATAACGGCATTGTGAGTATACCACCCTATCATCCTTTCCCACACACTATTGAAGATATATTTCTCTTTCAATAATTTTTTTCAATCGAATCTATGGCCTAATTACAATATCCTGTAGTATTGAAATAATACTTTATATTCGTTATGTAAATGTACAAGACGTCGTATATCGATTACAAAACACCCTTTGTGTGACCTAAAATTCTCGTATGCTGCCGACCCACGCTATTTGCCGGGGTCATGGTTTGCTAGACATGTGTTTAAAATCATCTTTTTTTTTTTTTAATAGAAGGATGTTAATGCACAACTCGTATTCGTCGTACAACTGTTATGCCGCATTTCCTGATGGATTCTTCTTTTTCCCTTTTACGTCGTAACAGGCAATTAGTTCCACCGAAAGTATTATTATGTTTTCACTCTTTTCTAAAGAAAAATTTGATATTTACAATACTACACAGGGACTAAAATGATAAACAATTCATTAGGTTCTCATCAAATGTTTCCCATGTATTTATACGCATGATATAACACGAATGCATGCAAACTTTAACTACCCTTGCTAAAAAATATAGTTTTAATTACTATTTCATAAAATATAGGTTGATAAATTTAATTTTGTTTTGTTTGTTCTATTATGTTTTCGTCATCATACATAATATGTAATTTATTAGTTATTCAATTTCAGTCATCATTTTGATAATTCACGTTTACAAATATATGCATTTTGCTCGTTATTCTCATAAGGTGCTTTCCTATAATATTTTATAATGTTATAGATTAATTAATTTATATATAAGTAACCATTTTTGAAAATAGAAAAATCATGGTTTGTTTTAGTAACATGTATTAAGAAAATTAAAATGTGTAATTGGTAGGTACAAATTAAAAGAAATCTTTAAATCTTTCAATTTGGTTATGCTTACTTTCTAATTCAATAATTTAATACAATATTTGTTACCTTTTATCATTTTTTCTTCGAGTCATATAATTTGTGTACGTATCACCATGCGCTTTTGTATTTAAGTAATTAAAATTTAAAAAAAAACATATATATAAAAAGCAGGAAGACCATTTTGAATGTGTATGAAAACAATACACAATTTTTCACGGACCTGTGGCTTTGAAAGAGATGCGTAATTGTATACTTATTGCGTGCAGGGAGTTTTTCCACCCTTATTTAACTACGGCTATCAGTCACGGAGACACCATAATCTTGTAAACAAGGTAGTAACTTGTCTACATTTACCAAAGTAATTCATTCGTGAGAATAAAACTATAATATGAAAAATATGCAAATTTTTTATGTGTTAAAGTTTAAACGTGACCATTTATATTAAATTACAATTGTGTAAACCAAACTAACCAGCTATAAATGACAAATAGGAAGTTTTATTTCTTTATTAATAATCTAAAGAATTCCAATTTTTAAATAAATAAAGAACAGTTAGATATTAATGCGATCAAATAACAATCTAACAATCTTTCTGGTTAATTTGATTGATAAATTATAAAGTAAATATTAATTAACTCTACTAGATATTAAGCTAATTAATCTCATCGCTTTTTGTATAAATATCAAAATGAATAGTGAAATAGATCATTGCTAAACTGTAATGAAATGGAAAAGTTAATAATATATGTTAATTCGTAATGTAAATAATATTAACACCTAAATAAAAAAATATATGCAGGTAATTACCCTATATAATTAATATATTTATTAAAATATGAAGTTCAATTTTATTTAATTTTTTGTCGTTTTTAAGCTATATAAGTTTTGAATCGGTTCATAAGTATTAAATTTCTTGCATGTTTTAAACATGTATGTTTATGAACGTTATAAACATTTCATTAGCACATATTTGAATATAAAATTTCGATAAATTTTTATAAAACTATATTATCCAAACTATAACTAAAACCAACAAGTTAATGTTACAATTTAAACAGTGTATTTTTGTGTTTATTTAAATATTGATGTGTAATACTCAAAAAATACTACCTACGCATCGTATTAGAAGATAATAAAGATACTAATGACTAAATTTATAAGTATTAAATGATTATTATAATAATATTAATGATGTAATTGCATTGTATAATTTTATTCATGAACCAAGAGTCAATTATTTTTAATCAAACAAAACATAATTTGACTAACTAGCTTGCGATTTTTTCAAAATTTTAATTAAAACATTTTCAGTTTATAGTGTCCAAATTTCAATGACTTTCGCTTCATTATGAATAACTGTGATGACATTTTAGGTATAATTTAGTTTTTATGAAAGAATTTAATAGTAAAACTGTTTTTTCTTAAATTTCGATGTAAAATGAAATTTTTCAGTTATAGTTTAAATAGTTTTTATACCTAATACAAAAAGTTATATTATAAAAATGACAAATTATAAATATATTATTCTATGAGTAGCTCTTAATCCGTATACCCTATACTATGTAGTTGGTATATCATTTCACATTTTACCTCTCTAAAAAATCACTAAATTCAATTTACCTTATGATATTTAATATTGTTTATTTTTTAGTATTAGCTATAACTTTAACGTATCAATTTGAATTTATAATGCAAACATTTTTGTATGTTGTTTAAGTGTCAATGGAATTTGCGTAAGATTTTCGGTCATCAACATTCGGGCCCTATAATGTAACAGTAAATAATATAACTTAGTGTTTCGTTAAAATTTTCTTGTGAACTTTCCCGTTTAGTAAAATTGTTTCTCGATAGGTTCTTCGTAGATCCAAGTTTATTGGCTTAAATAATTTTTAACTTCGTGTAACCTCGTGAGACACTAACATGCTCAGAACAGGTTCCGCATCCGCCGCAGACGAGATAGTTTCGAAACCATGTATGACGTGCTCACGGTAGCACCATCCGGAACAATACCCGTGGGGTTCCAGTAGGCTGTCTGGAATTTCGCAAAGGAATGAGCAATAAAAAAAAAAACCAGGAGCTAGACGTCTTTTATTGACCTACCTTAAAAAAATCCGTACATAACCTGACTGCAAGTGACGAAACTGACGGCGGGAGACGATAAAACCCGTGGATTTCATTATTTGTATTTGTGACTAGTATTAAGAAATACTCCCCTTCGAACTCATTGTGTACAACAGCAAAATTAAAATATTAGTCAACTTTATGGTACCTTTATTATATTTTTATTGAACAAATTTCAGTTATTTGTTCAATAAGCCATGTACACAATTATTATAAAACTAATTTAGAATTATTTTTATTTTAGAAACTATAAAGTGTCTATATGTACATAATCATATTTTTTTCATTGTCTATATTATATAAATAATTATTGTAATAAATGTGTAAAAAATACAGAATATTCTATATCGTTAATAGTGTTTTCTCTTATGTCGCTTTATCCAACGAATAACAGCAACTATTCATAAGCATAACTAATATATAAACTTGTATAATCTACATATTATAATGATTATATTTATGTTTGAAATTTACATCAAGGTTGACCTTATAAAAATTGAAGCAATATTCACGACATTTTTAAAAGAAAATAGTGGTAACATGTTTTTGTAAAGAATAATTCCCCTTACTGTAATATTACAAAGAGCTTTTTATGTGTTCTCTGTAGTGAGTCGTTTAAAAAACTACTTAAACGTGTTTGTCGATACAATGTTTTAAATTGTTTTTCTCATTGTTTTAACAATCTTTTGTATTCGCAAATAGTCGTGGGACCACTGAGACCGACGAGACAGATTAGGGCGACAAATTTGGTTTCGCAATTTCACTTCAATTCACCCTCTCGAAACCATTGAAAAGTTGCACGCCGTCTAGACGTTCGTTGTATTTAAAAAACTCAAATGTTATGTATTAAAACTTTTAAACTCACTATGTATATTTTTTGTTGAGGCTTTTTCGAGAAAAAACTTTCATCTATTATATACAATATACTATTAGTACAATTACATATAATACAAATACATTTATATATGTTATTATGAAATTAATTATTAGAGTTAAACTATGTTTTTTAGGAATGGGAGCTGTTAGTTATTTCTAAACTGGAATGGAGAATTGTGGCCGTTACTAGTTTTGATTATGTTGATCACATCATGGAACAAATCAAGTGGAAGAGACGAAATGATTCAATGTTACGGAGGCATATGCTCACGCTTATCTCTTTCTGCTATATCGGTAAATACTAATTATTATTCGATATTTATTTAAATTAATTTATCATCTGTATATAAATATGATAATGTCAAAAATAATAAAATATGTCATGTATATATTTTGAAATCATGATTAGTCAAAGATCAACGACCGAAAGTTGGTGACTTAATTGCTAAATAAATTTAGCTCGCATTTTGTTTTATGAGTAATCATCACACGTTTACACATAAATTAAAAAAAAAATGTTTCATTGTGATAAGTCACCATTGTTTTAACAGTTGTTCCCAAATTGTGGACCTTATTATACTTAGGTACTTTTATCTTTGTAATCAGTGACCCTGGAACCAGAGAAAAAAATCATAGTGTATCCAATATTATAGTAAACATTTAGGTTGTCAATGTATACAGGTGGGATTTATTGTTTAGTTTTGTTTATTTCATCAATGACGAATTACCCTTCAAAAATAGTTCATAATATTTTCCCCTGAAATTCAACGTAAAAATATGTATAGGTATAGTATATAAAACGTATTACTCGATGACAAACGTTTCGCTTTCCGCGGCTATTCACCTCGGTCACAATGTCAACGCGTTAATTTACATGTTTTCGGGTTACAAACGAACTCTCAAACATTAACGATTATTCATATACGTTTTTTTCTCATTGGTGTCAACATAACTTACAAGGTCGGTTTACAGGGCTTTATATCAAAATAGGTAAACAAATAATTAAATATTGAATTTGGACAATCATAAACAGGGCTGTTCAATGTATGTCATATCGTTATCTTCATTACCTTTTATTGCTTTTGTTACGTGCGAAAAAAAATGTGGGTTTAACAAATTTAAGCCTTAATAAATTTATGTTTGCCTGATTGTATATTCATAAATAAAATGTAGAGTTTAAAATAGAGTAAAATATTGCGGGTATAAGTATAGTTGAATCAGCATGTTTATTTACTAAGCAACATTCTAGTTCAATAACCTCAATTACTTAATTATGTAATTTTCATTACATTCTATATCTATTAAACATTTTACCTCGATTTACATAAATTACGTACAAAAGTGCGTATGTACTATGAAATATTTATAATATAGTTCTTTTGTTTTGTTTGCATTTACTGTATTAATTGTTATAGTGTATTACTATGGTTTATGAAAATTAGATTAACATTCATATTATGGAGACTTAAATAGTAGATATCATTGAAAACCATTATTTTGACAAATAACGTAGATTTATATTTTATAGTTTTTAAAAATTTCAAATATTGTTTTTTTTTTAGTATTCATAAAAGTTAATTATCATGACATTTTATATTTTGTTGATAGTTCATAAATAATGAAAAATATCTAACTTGAGTTATGTTTTAATCATTAAATAAATAGAATAACACTTCGAAAGATTGAGTGCAATATACAGTGTTTACTATTTTATAAAAAACAATTTTAAGAAAAATGAAGTTTTAAACTGTAATAAGTAAGACTATAAATAGCGTTATGTTTTCTTCATAATACGAATAAATAGGCACGTTTGCATAAACATAAACTATTCACTTTTATAACTTTTCAATTTAAATGCTAGAATACATAATAATTAGTGTATTCATTTCAATATCTTATTATTAACTGCAAGTTTGCTTCTGTTTGATGAAATAAAGTTTTCACTTCATGCCAGTCAATTTAGGTGAATTTATTTTTGCCCTCCAAACACCCGATCGGTGGGTGAATGCTGTGTTATTTCGCAGCTGCTCTATGCACATTGTATAATATTATACGAATCTATTGTGCATATACAGGTACTATTCGTATGACTACTACTCGGCCTTTCACTATACACGAACAATAAATAGTAAAAGAGCGAGAGACCTTTAAAAAAAGTAGATAGGTAAGGCTTCCCCCCTATTTAGCACGCGCTGTATGCTTCCCCATTCGCCTATACCAGTACATTCAATACCGGTGTGTTTTGATTTTGTAAATAGCTCAGGGATTTACGCCCAAAAAATATTAGGAGAGGGTGGGGATCACACATCTGCCTCTAAATTTCTATACACTGCACATTTCATTAGATGGAATTGAACAATTTAATTAAAATATTGATTTATAAATTAGTTATTAATATAGTATAAGTTTAGTAGTTGGTAGATACTTATAAATCACAATCAAATATTTATAAAGGTGCAAAAAATATGCAGAAATCAATAATTAATTTAACTTTACGACCATTTATCATACACATACACCATATCATACAATACACATATTACTTATAACTCATAAAAGTTTATATGAAGGTATAGGTTTATTTTATTGAGAAAATGTTATTGATTTTATTATGGTTCATAATATAAGAGTTCGATTTCTATGCGGGTCAAGCTTTACAGAAATCACTCAAAAGGAGAATATATATCAAAGTAATTAAAATTGGCGTTGATATTCAATTGATGATAACAAATAAATGGATTCTAATAGTGGCTGTCATGTATACTTGTATTCCTATTTAATACGCGCGCGCGCGCGCGCGCGCACGCACACACACACACACACACACACACACACACACACACACATATTTATGTATGTATGTATATATGTGTATGTACACTAAATGGATGCATTGTTTATCTCGGACCAAATAAAGATTTGGTCATGAAGATTCATCAAATGTCAAATTTATTTTTGGCATTTATAGGGGCTTAGCTAGGGGTAAATTAAAAGAGAAAAATATTATATTTATAATCCATGGTATTATGGATTAATTGTACTGGTTCTTTTGTGTTCGTTTTTAAAATTAGCTTTTATGCCAAAACCGATTTACCAAACTAAAGATTCAGACTTTAAAAACTTGGCCTGTATCTAGTAGCTTACTTAGGATTCCTTCATTGAGGGATTTTACAAACAATAAACATTATTTAGCTATATAGCACAAACAATAAACAGAGATAGTTATTTTGTAAAAGGAAAAATAGCTCATAATTATAACTATAGCAATCTTTTATGATCAAATTAGATAAGAATTAAACATTTATACATTTTACCTATATGTACCTAATTGTACTCATTATAAAGATTTAAAAAGAAATAATTAATTTGTTTGCGATTTAATAAGTTAATTAATACAATCATAAAAAATTACTTAAATCACTTCAAATAATCATTAACTAATTAGCAAAACAGTCAACAGATATGGTCCTCAGACGTTTCATTTAAAAGGTTACATGTGATGTGTGAAGCCTTAATCATAAATCAGTGTTTTAAAGTTATTATTTGTTGTATTTATTTGTTTTCATGTTGGAGCGGTGTAGTTTGTTTTAATATTTAAATTATTTTAAAATAATAAGAAAACTTAAAAAATAAATGTTCTTAATTGATGTAGGTACATACTTTATAATACATAATTTAAAATTATAACATTTTGTAATTAGTAATAACATGCAGCGTGTTCTTTTAAATTTTCGTTGATCGATTACATAACAATTTTCTATTATAATTATATACTGTAGATGTTCCTACTATACAAATAATTATTGAATCATCATCTGGCGCTAATTTAAAACCGTAGAAATGAGAAACGAGATAAAAAAATTATCCACCTGTATACGTTGTTGGTACGAATAGGTTTATTATCAGGGCCACCGACCCCCGCCGACGTTGGAAATATGGACGAATGTCTTTTAACCGGTGGTTAATTCCAAGGGTAATTTCCTTGGCCTTGGTTAGATGCACGTGATAAGACACGTGCTGGTTATTGAACCTTAAGGGTAAATAGCCTAGTACTGTTATTGCGCATACATTACTATACGGAGTGTACGTATATGCATAGGCGTATACAATATGTGCATGCTCTATGCATATATATGAATTACACATTGTACACAAGAACTTAAGAAAGAAATTTGTTGTCCATCGTACAGATGTGTTGGCGGCGATGACCTCGATTTTTAAAAGTGAACACTCAATTACTACCTACTATTATAACAGCAACTACTACGACAAGTACTATACTACTACTATTACTACTACTACTATACTATATTAAACTATACTACTACTATGATCACTACTCACACTAACGGTAGCAGCTGTGCAACAGCAGACGGCGTGGATCGAGGTAAATGCGGGATGTTTTAATGTCTTGTTGGTTTTTTTTTAAATTCCGTCGTAATAGAGGAAGTGTTTGAAAAAAAAAAACAAAAGGACAAGGTGCATTTGATCGAGATGGAAAGCTTGTGTCATGGTGGCTACGTTGAAATATAACATATTCTATGAAGAATGTAAAATTCAATTGTGTGGTAAACCCCTTAACTGGATACAAAAAAGTCCCAAATAAACTTAACCCATTTTTAGAGTTCAAACACCTTTCTTGAGTTTTGACAGTTTAAAAGAGTTTTTTCTCTGTCATGATAACAATAACCTATTGTTATCATACAGATTGATGAAATACATTTGTACGTTAGTACATATTTATTATAATTTAAAAAAAAAAAACAATATTATTTTCCTTGATATTCATAAAAATTATTTAGGTTCTATAAAACATTTATGCATTAAGAAAATTAAATAACATCCATACTTTATTTTAAATTTAACTTTATTCATATGTTTATATTAATACATGTATCACTTTAATTAAAGTACTTAAAACCTACGTTATTTCTGTTAGGATCATAGTTCAAATATTAAGAATTCTTAATTTAGGTATTAGATATAACTGAAAATTATATAGATATTTAGAGTGTAATTCATATTTTTATGTTACTACCTACAAAAATATTTTATTTTCAACTGTTTTCTGTTGGGTGACGTTTGGTGAGTATGTTCCTATGTTTAAATGATTATGTTATCTAAATTGACCATAGTAACCTTTATTACTTTTAATATCTATGCCTCGTTGATTTTGTTATACCTAATCCCTAGAATTTTAGCTTTTTATCTATTACCCTCTATGCATTCTAATAGTTGAATTTTATCATTTGATAAATCGACGATCTGTATCCAAGTTACCACGTGGTATAACCAGGTGTATGACAGAGAGAAATTATAGCAGTGTACCTCCAATAGTGCTGCTGACGCTGAGGGAACAAATCCAAACATTGCAGCTGCCCTCCTCCGGGCAGCTGTAATAATGCGTCTGACTTTTTCTTTTTTAATATTACATGAATACACATACACACACATATACACACACGCGCGCGCGAGCGCGTATATATAATATTTATGTGTACATATTTATTATATAAACATCGTAAATGTGTTTCCATTGTTTCATCTCGATTAAACTCGTCATTTGTGCTAGATAATAAAATATATAATTTTTTCTGAAACTGACATCGATAAAGCGTCATTAAATGACGATATATAATAATTAACGATTCGCATCGGCAAACAGGAAATAACTATCTCTTGATGTAACATCAATTATTCCACATGATTTTAGTATTTTTTGAAAAATAATTGGATGAGAAGTATAAATTCATTGTTTTTTCATTAATGATATATTAATTAATATTAGTATAAAATATATATTTGTAGTGCCCGACTGCCCGTGTTGGTGTACGCGTGACAAAAAATCCTGTGTGTCAGGAAAAGAAAAGAGAAAAACGTCTTTTGTACACAATGGAACTACATCTGTCTCGAGGGAGGAAATCTGTGTTAAATACCCATGGCACGCGACCGTTGCCTTTCGGACTATAAAAAAAACCATTTCTTGTATTGTGTTTGCTAAAAATGCGCTTAACGACTTCGAGTACAATAGTTTAAGGGCGTTTTTGGATAATAAATAAAATAAAATAAAACTCTTGTGTTTAGAACGGACACACCATCAGGCAGGAAGCTTTTGACAATAGCTTAAATGTCGTTAAATATATAAACATAGTAATAAATACTAATAAAGGTTATCATATTACAAGAATATATGTAGTTTATTACATTACATTAAGTTGCTATATTGTAGGTGTTAGCAGTGGTGTATTTAAAAAAATTTCGCCGAGGAGGGAATGCAATCATTTTTCTAACAAATATAATTATCTATTGGTTTTGCCTCCTACTTATCGTCTACCACATCTTAAATAAATGGCGTTAGGTGAATTGCGTCCTGTTTCCATAAAACTAGGTGAATTGCGTCCCTGTTATATTTTAATACTAGGTATGTAACAAATACATAAAATGTACTAAGTTAATACATTAGTTGAAATATAATTTACAAATTAAATTAAAAAAATCCAATAAGTATGTACAATACATTTTCATACTAACATTAATAACATTTGCAGGACAATTATTTAATTAATCGTCAATTATTTATGTAAAAAATAATAAAATTATTGTAAAAGTATATTAAACTGGTAAAAATTTATATGAAACAGCTTTGGTTTTCAAATCTGGTCAGTAATTTATTATTATATTTAATCATTTTTTCTCCAATATAATTTTCTTTTTCGATAATTTGACACGTGATTTTCTTTGTCCATTACTACGTATTTTTCTGTATGTTACGGATTGAATATTTTTTATAAAATCAAAAAAACTGTAATTATTTGGATGACTAGAGATAAATAGATTATTTAATTTTGAGTGGAATGCCTCACAACTGTTGGTTGTTCGATTTGTTGTTGGTGTTAATTCAGCCCGGAGATTTGGTGGAAAACTTGCATCTTTTGTAATGTAAGTTTTAAATATGTAATTTATTTTCTAACATTTCAAAAAGTATCGGGGACGCAATTCACCTATTCGGAAAAAATATTGGGGACGCAATTCACCTATTCGGAAAAAATATCGGGGACGCAATTCACCTATCTGTGAATTAACATTTTTTTTGGGGGGACGCAATTCACCGAACCCGAAATAAATACATACCATGAATTCCGTGATCCCCCCCATAAATATGCCTCTGAGTGGTAGGTATCTACTCTGTAATAAGTAATAACTTATGTTATATAAATACGCTACAATGCCGTGGAAATAATATAACTATATCAATTATTAGTTATATTTGTATTACTAGTAATAGTTAGGGAATATTACCTTTTTTCCTTGTACAGTTATTATAGAGCCATTTAAAATATGGAAAAATATGAATGTAATTTTAAAATCACAGATATTTTTCTAATTTATTTCAATTTCATTGATTGGTACCCCAGTAATTTAAAAATAAATGTCTACATGTTTCTACTCATGCAAAAGTTTAAAACGCAAATAGATTCTTTAGTTATGAATGTGAAAGTTACACATGTCTGTGACAACACTAATCCTTTATAATGCCTTTTATATTTATTTTTTCATTTTTAAGTCTAAGCTATCCAATTCGAGTTCTTTATCAGTAGAGACGTATAATGATAGTGATATACCGTTTTATATTTAGCCAATCCGTTATACGCTGTAATGCGCAATCAATTTGGTAAGGAAGTACCGACTGCTAAATTAAAAACACCACATAAGCCATTTTAATATTTATTCAAAACTATATTTACTATACACGTTCATCTTACCCAAGCAAGATGACCAAGTTTTAAGATTTGTAGCACTCCAGATTACAATAATATATTTTTCACTCAATAATAATAATGATAATGCCATTGTTCGTGAACATTTTCAAAATTAAAATATAGCTAATTCAAATTGGAGTCTTAATTCTTTAAATTAAATTAAATTAAAAAAAAAAAAATTAACTAAGCCTCATGGAAAATAATGGGTTTTCCTGGAGATACGTGTCTTTATTTCTTATTGTTCGCCCACTTGATTGCGAACATTTCTAATTATTTATCATCTAAAATATAATACAGACTTTGAATGCCGTACGTAAAATTTGGGTTTTAATCATTAATTCACACTATTCAACAGTCATCATCAATACCTTTAATAGGTACTCTGTATGTTTTTTGGCCATTCAGTCAGACGTATAGAAAATATTCGAAGAAACAAATTACAATCACTATTATTTTTTATGAAACTTGACGAAAATATAAAAAACGCAACTCTACAGTCCCTGTACGTTTTTCCTTTTTAATATTGATTTTATATAACTTTTTGAAAATTTTCTGTGTCTAATACTACCTATTAAGTTTAATCGTAGTAGCAAAAGCTCAGTAAAAAAAATCTAATCAATAAAGTTTGATATTATTTGAAAACATTTAAAATCTATGTTCTTAATGTCTGTTATTCTGTGTTATAAGTTTATTAGATTTTTTGAAACGTAGTTGTGGATATCGTATGGTAGTGATTGTTTAATTTGACTGTTCAATTATAATTAAATTATAATTTGTATTACTCATATGTATTTGGCTAAGCTGAAAAACAGATTACATATTATAACGTGATTTAATTATTTCTTATTATATTATGAAAGTGTGAATCATATATTTTAGTTACAGAAAATGGGAAATCGCGTTAAATATTGATATAATTAACAAAAAATATAAACCCAATATTTTTCTCATAACAATTTTAGTTATTTGATTATAAAAACTATAATGTATATAATGTATATAAAATTATGACAGATATTAAATTTTTGAATAATAAACAATAGACCGATTTAAGTAAACAATTTAATCATGATTGAATCCAAATAATATGTGTTGCATCTTTTTTTATTGTATTAATCAAAATAGATTTGTAAATTAATTTTTCAATGAAATTCTGGCAATTAATAATAATAATGCACTTATTTTGTATTAGTAATGATAACAATCTATCGATCCATGTAAAAAGAAATCTTGAGACATTTTTAACTTACTTTGATTCAACTGATTGTACATTAAAATATAAGTTTTTACTTTTTTGAATTTGTTGTTAATTAAATATTCAATTTTATAACGAGTATATTTTAAAGAAATACTCGGACAATATATTATCTCTCAATATGCGCCTTATTGAGGGCCTCCCAGAAGCTTCTCTTGTACTCTATACCATAAGGTATGTTAATACATCAATACCAAAGTGACAACAACATTATGGAATATTTTATTGAAATCGATTTAAGGCAATGACCTCATAACATTGTATAGTGCATATGTGTAGGTATATAATTGCATATAAATAAAATGCTACATATGTATCATAATATATTATTAATTAGTAATGCAATATTTGTATTGTAGAGGAAGTAATAACGTGTTTCCTATTTCATATGTATTGTTTCCGAACTTTATGCAACCATAGTCTGCCAAAGAATATTTTAGTCGCTCAATGCTGAATGTATAGTATACCCTGGATATATTCCCTTTTTTTATTGATCGTAAAAATATATTCGAAATGATCTTTTGTATTGTTATTAACAACTTTTAGATTGACGAAAACCACGTGATGATAAAAATATAAAAAATATATACCCTTTTACGATGATATAAATTAGGGTCGTGCAATTGGGATGTAAAAAAAATTACGGTTGTTTTATTGGACCTTGATGTAGTGTAAAAGCGTTAAAATTATTACGGATTATTTCAGCACCTCGTTATAGGCTTGCCATTTAAACAGACATCTTATTTTATTCACCAATTCTCTGGAAGGGTTGTTATTATTATATGGTTTAATAGCTTTATAGTTGTTATTATTGAGTGTTAAATATGTAATTGGCCATTATTTTCGTCTATGTGATATTGACATAATATATATTGTGATTTATAAAATGCAATTGGATGCTGTAAAGTAACTATTTAAGACGGACTTTAGCAAACAGCTATTATTTTTTGATGTTTTAGATACATATTGATAGTTGTTCTTTTTATTTCGTATATTTCAAATTTAGAAAAAATATTTTATTTTTAAACTAAATTCGTTATACTTGCTATTCTATTGTATATTTAATGCGTCGAATTTTAAATTATTTCATAAAAAATGTAATCTTGAGAATAATTGTTAAGAAAATCTATCTTAAAGAAATTATCAATACATTCTATATTAATTAGTGTTTAATATTTCTCTATTTTCAACATAATGTATACAAATGCGCCGTAGATTCATAAAGGAAAAATAAAAATGAAATAAAAATCATTAAAAAGTTCATTTCTTTGTTGGAATACTCCTCATTTTTTAACTCGCATTGTTCCTTCGTTAGTTCTTTCGCAAATATATGTAATTAAAAGTATTCAAAATTATTTTTTACGTATAACCATTTTTATTATATGTCCTGAACCTCTGTAGGTGATTGTTTTGTGGCTATTAACAACTATCTCATGAAATCTTAGTTACTATACTAGAACATGTTCTTGACTTTCGATGGAGATTTCTATCAACATCAATTGATGAAATTCGAATTTCAACAAGTAAAACTCATATTTTTTTATAACGGAAAGCAGCTGCTGTCCCGTAAGCTTTGGGAACTGCAGTTAGCGGTTACCAACCCGGAAGGGGTGATGTACTATTTTCTTTTGCAGGTAAACAATAGGTCTATAAAAACCCTCAACATTATCATTTTCACGATGTCCTGCTGTTCTCAGGGCAAATAAACTAAGCACATATAGGTATAGGTGTATTACAATATCAAAAAAAAGTCTTGTAGCGTTTTTTAATTGTAACGAATGGCCAATAACGGTCTTGGGGTCTTCCCCGTAATTCGTCATAACCGCGACACAAGAGCGACCCGTGTTTTGTCCTCTCGGATTTGCATATTCTTCGGGTCTGGGCACCTGACCCCTTCCCGCGTTCATTGTCCTGCAACGAGAACCCCTCGTCACCCTCGGCTGCAAAAGAGCTTGCTGGCCGCGAAGACAACAAAAACTCATTCTCGTCCGTATATACCACCACACCACATGCAAATTAAGTCCGTTACCCTCCTTGGCGACGTCCTCGCGATCGGTAGCCCGGCTCCAATGGCTACAATGTCGGCGTTGTGCCTCAAAAATCCGTTTAAAGGACAGTAAAGGTCAGCCTCCGGGCAAATCGTTTGTCAAATCCGTCTTGACACGCACTGTTTGCGTCCAAATATGACTCCGGTAAACGAGTTAAGCCGGTCCATTTGCTGGATACGCGGTCCTGCAACAGTATAATATATGTGTGTACACCGATGATGATCATCGCGTGAGATGGTACGTACAGATTATGCGCGTGATTGATTGTTGTTGATTGTTTACGGCCGTTGGACGCTCTAGTGCCTTTGGATTCCCATGGATAGAAGAAGTGTACAAGACAAAGAGGTCGAATACATTGATCCACAAAACGGTTGAGCCCGCGCGACGGTTAACGCGAACGAATCCCCGCAACGACTTTAAAAAAATAAATACGTTAAAAATATCTTTGACCCACCCCCAATGCTGACGCATCGTGAGTGTATGTACAATACATATATGTGTATATATAATATGATATGTACAGCGTACACGCGCATACGAAATGTATACGCCACACATATTTTATGTTAATTGGTGGTTTTGTGCGGACAATATATATATTGTATACAAACAATCGGCATAACGAGACTGTTAGTACTCGCCGTGTATGTACAGATGCAATTCTCATCAGTTTATGCTACTACGCATAAAACTGTACGACATATACATCGGTACATCTGTACATGTGTCTTTCGAGGGATGTGTTATAAGTAGTAGAACACGCTTATTAGTATGGACCCTGATGACTAGAAGACCAAGATGTACAAATGTAAAAATAAATCGTTAAAAAATTCGCACAACAATTGGTTTGCGTATATTTTCATGTGTATAATATTATAATATTATATAATAAAAACCAACCATGCACGTCTGGTGTCGGCAGCGGCGGCGGCTGGTTGGCAATTGGAAAAAATAACCGTTGTAACAATAAAAAAATATAATAACAATAATTATTAACATGAAAAGACGAAGGGGTCTGAGTATCCAGACGGTAGTTGTAGTGTTATGCAAAATTCCACCCCCTCGTCGGCGGAGACGACAGCGACGACGAGGTGGGGCGACTGCATGAGAAAAAAAATCTCAGACTATACATATAGTTATACAGTATCCGTCCGACGTTCAACGACCCCTATATTGTGATTATCATTTATTGACCATAGGTCAGCTTAAAAAAAAAAATATATAACAAAATATACATCTACATACATATTACGGTAATAGAAGACGCGGACGCGGAAAGGGTGTCGGGAAAAGAAAAAGTAAACCGGTCCGCGGGTGCTGAGGGATGACGGCGACGGCGGCGTCGGGTTTACTCCCCGGCGTCGTCTCATCTCCCGGTCGCGCCGTTGCCGTCGACGCGCAGACGAAAACGAACCCCTCTCCCTGTCCCCCTCGCTATCACCGCGTCGGGGCGGCTAGACGTCTGGGACGACGGGATTCGCATCACGGCGTGGCGGCTGTACCACCACCATCACCACCACGTCCGCCGCCGTCGTCGTCGTCACAAATGCCGCCGGTATTCCGCATTATTATACAATATCGCGTACAACGGCTGGGGCACCGTCGACGGTGACGCGTCAGACGCGACGGCGGCAGCAGCTGCGTACGCGCCTATTGTTATTTGAGTTCGCGCGCGATCACTAGATGATCCTTTTCCCATCACCTGGCCGCGTGTGTGATGTACTAGAAGTGTGTGTGTGTGTGTGTGTGTGTGTGTGTGTGTGTGTGTGTGTTGTGTGTATGTGCATGTGTGTATATCCCCCGCGGTATTTAACCAACCGGAGTAACACGCCATTGGCATTTCGCGCCATTCACTCGTGTCGCGTCGGTTGAATTTTACCGCCATCGTGTTCTTTGCCGATGTGTGAAATTCTCAAAAATGGTAAATTATTGAGATTATTCCAATGACTTTTAATGGAATTAAATATTTCCAGTTTTCATATTCTAAAATTGATTATGTCGTTGCATTTATTATACGCTTTAGCGTATACACTTCTAGATCAATTTGAAACCTAAAGTTCTCTTTGAAACACGCTGTCCTCATGGTATGATAACAGTAATATCTATTTATAAATCCATTACAAATGTTACAAAAACAACAAATACCAATTAAAATAATAGTGTATGATATCCAGTAATGAATGAATGATAATATTATTAGTTGGAAATCAATTTATTTGTCTATATTTTATGATTTTCTGGTATTTTGACAGAGTTTTGTACAGTTATTATGAAGTTAAATGTAAACGGAAATGATGGATAATTGTAGAGTTCACGAAAAGATCAATTTTATTTATAATTTAACTAAAACCAAATAATTAATTATATATTTACGATAATAATCTTCGTTTGTAAAACTATTACTGCTGATAATGTTAATTAAAGTATATTTTATTCTGTTAAAAAAAAACGATAAGAAGGTTAAAATAATTTTAATGATCAATCTCACATGTGGAAAACGTAAACATATAGCATTCACGAATAATGATATAATGATAATAAGGCATGTAATTATTTTTTATTTTTGTTTGATAAAAATTTAAAAATATTATTGAACTTGGACATAATTATCAGATTTTTATTAAATATTTTATTTTCAATTCTTTAAACACTTATTAGTTATTACGTATTTGCTATTTTTGGGGTACATATTTCCTTCAAATAGATTATTCTAAAAAACTAATAACTAAATTAAAATGGTGGTTGACAATTTGGATGTTGTCTAATTAAAATGTGCATCACATGAATAAAAAATGTACATATTAATAATCACTTATAATACCAACATATTTTAATAGCAACATGCCAGCATTATATATTTCATTGATACTATTAATATAAAAAGTAACCTACTATTATAGTATTGATTGGTTTTGTAATTTATAACTTTATTTGGCAAACAAATGTGATGTGCTGGTGATGTAATTTTAGTTCATTATAAATGAAAATAATATATTAATGTTTTTAATTTTTCATACGTTTATCATGTAACACAATTTATCCCATATTTCATGAAAATTTAAATTTTTTTCTCACATCACTTCAGACAAATCTGACCAGACGGCGTCCTATATATTTTAACAAAAATTCGAATGAATTCACGTTTTGTTTTGAAATTGCGTGTCCCACCAATACACACGCAATACACTCGAAGTTTTACCGGGCTCATCGTATAGTAATTATTGGAGAAAAAAATGCGGACCAGTTCAACGCACTCTTATTGTTTTTTCTTTATAATAAATAATAAACCTAACAGAAGGAAAAAAACGTTCTTCTCTTGAGTAGGCTAATAAACGAATTTCGCTCTCCAATCGTTGGACTGTGGAAAATCGTATTAATCGTTTTCAGTGCTGAACAAACAACCCCATTATCGCGTCGGTACGTTAGCATAGTCGAAGTCGTCGCCCGTCGGTATTGGTTTCACAACCCTTTTTTTCTCTAATGACTGCACGACGGCTACGGCGACGAGACCACTCCAGACGCGCAAGAATACGTCGTTATTGGCGCACTCGAGACCCCGTCGTCGCCGCGGGAGCGACCGTGTCGAAAATAATATAATAACAATAAATGCTAATGCCTGCGGACCGTGAGGTGTGTATATATTATAATATTAGAGGTGTGTACAGAATTCTGATTACAGTGCTGCTGCGTACGAGTGAACGTCTTGCGGTTTTCGTCAATAATCGAAATTCCGTTTCATTGATCGGCCGCTGGGCGGTGATTTTCGACTGAGGAGGGAATAATAATAATAATATACGGAGCGTTTTTCATTCGATTTCGTAGCGTTCACTATTTTATAGAAATTATGCGTCGTTCTATGTATTGAGAATAAAATATGATCACATTGAAACTGCGATGGAGTTCAACTACGTAATTACCAACATAACAATTTACTAGTCGATCAACAAACTGGGGAAAAAAATTGAAGTTAATCCCACTACTTGTATTTGAAAAAGTGATGTCTATCAAAAATTTTCTTCAGTCTTCTTCGGAAATCGTTAAGCCCGGCCTGGACTAAAAACAAAAAAGGAATATATTCCACAAACGCGTTTTTTCATGGAAAATTTTTTAGTTTTATTTCTTCTATTTTCAATACGATCATCAACCATCTGTGTTCTTAATTTCTGATAATTTGACTTCGTAAACAGTAGTTTTGTATAATATAATACAATGGTAGAAAAAATAATACTTGATTACTTGTTTGAAGATTAAAAATGTCCTGGTAATATTGCTGTTGTTACCTCTTATTTTAATAGAAGGCATGATTTTATTTGGATATGCTCCTGTTATACAATCTAAAATCCTGTAATCTATGTCACTGTTGTACCTTTACACATTTTTGAAATATTTCAATATGTAATTTATTATTTTAGTATTATATATTTTGTTTTTTATTACTTTCGCATCGTTTTGTCTTCAAATATTTCATTGCTAACCGTGTAGGTCGTTCAGTGGTGTGACTGTGTATGAGTATTTTGATTTAAGTTCCTTATTTACATTTACTCTCAGTTCATTATTTTATTTAAAAGCATTTGAATACTGAATACAGAATTTATTCAATTAATTATTTTTCTTTCCAACCATGTGAAATATATTCAATTATTATTTTACAATTGGAACCCAAGGATGAACCCCATTTGAATATTTTTTCATTTTCTCGTTCATTGTCAATGTATACAAAAACCTAATTATTTATCCCTGCTGTCAGGGGTAAGGCCCACAGTAAGACGGAATATTTTTTCTACCCTTTTTTTCTCAAAGGTTTGCTTTTTTTGCCTGTAATTCTCATGGAGAAAAAATACCAGTTAAACAATGTACTGGTAATTTTACGTTCGCATGGGGTCTCCGTCAGTGCCTTTGAAAGAGCAAAAAAATACGTGAGTTTTATTTCTAATTATAAGATGAAAAAAAATCACGAATTTTTTTCTTCATTTCTTTTCGCCACTCAAAGGGTAATATTTTGGATTTCCGTTATCGTGACTGTTTTCCCTCCGTACATTATGTGTAGGTAGGTATACAATATGACAAAACTAGTTTTGGCCATACGTTAATTCTTGTCCTATTCAGTGAAAACCAAAGAGTTCGTTATGGTTTTTTTCCTATTTGTTTTTTTTTTCCTTTAATATTATACAACAGCCTTGAACTAAGTTATAATGTTTATCTAAAAATGTCGTTAAACTTGGCGTTGGACAGTCTGTTTTCGAAAGATACTCATCGGACCGAGAATTTAAAAAAAAACTTACCAACTGTAAACGACATTTGGTTAATTCGTTAGCGTTTCGTCAAGACAAAATTTTTTTGAATATCATTAGGATATATGTATGTATATTACATTTCCTTAGTGGCGATGTCTTTTAATATAATTAACCCTAGTGGAATGCTTATGAACCATGAAGAAACACGCGCGTGTGCTTCGAAATAAACAATTATCCTATGAAAAACAATTGATACCATATGTTAGTTGTGTTTTTTTCAGTTCGACCCGAAACGATGAAACTTGAAGTAACCAAGCTGTTATGGTAATTAGATATGAGACAGAATCCCTGAAGGAAAATAAGCTATTAATATTAATGGCTGATAAATAATACTAGTAGGACAATAATATTATTGTTAATAGTATACATTTTATTATATTTTTATCATTTTTTAAAATTTAATTCACTTTCATATACATATGAATACTGGGCCACACTGAGAAGACTCGTGTATATATATATATATATATATATATTTAACCTATACCTATGTTTAAAAATGTAGACACTCAACATAATATAGAAACTTGAATATTATTTGCAATAAGGGTTATATAATATATACCAACATTAAAAATAAAGATATTTTTTTGTTTATTTAATTGCTGTTTTCAGTAGTAGAGATGTGGTATTTACGTATTATAGTTCTATTTTACATTTTTTTTTTACCTATATACTTGATTAACTAAAAAAAAATAATTATTTTTACAAGCTATTAATAAATAATTCTACAACCATAAAATATTTAATGCACGTACAAATAATTATTATTAAGACGCTTGAACTCGGAAAAGCGGACAATTTCGCTATGCATAATGTACATGAATATTTACCTTAAAAGCATTGATTTTCGTGTATTTTTCAGTAGTATTTTATGCTCATTTACAGTCAAAAAATATCTTAATTTACCAGTGTCTTTCTACGTTTAATTATTATGACTGCTACTTTTAATAAACAAAAACATTTGCTTAATGGTTTAAAGTTATATCAAAATTAAATTTTGTTCTAAAATTATTATTTATATGGTTAAATTAGTGCAAAGGTATTTTTTTATCAATTCGAATTAAAATTAACAAGATGATATTATCGAGGTTGCATTTAAGAATAGTGTTTTTAATGTCATCAACTACGTTTTTTTTAAATTATTGTTATCCTGTGAGGTCTGAAAATCGCGTATTTCTCGCGAAGGCCGGCTGGTTTGTTGCTAATGTATTACAGGGGAAAACAGTTGTGCCGTTAACCCGTCATCAGTCGATTCAGTTCACGTATAGTAAAGGATGTAGAGTCTAGCTCGTAGCTTGTGGTTGTAATTACGGTTTTACGATGGATTTATAATAGTCTGAAGAGAGGGTAAAAAACAATACACAAGTTGATGTCGACTGATAATGTGTTAACTATGTATCGCACAGGCGTACGTTGTGCAGCTGACGGACGGAACGCAATTGCTTTTGTGGGTCGACAGGTTGATCGGAAGATGAAATACGTCGGTAAATAATATTAATCTTCTTTAATTTATAATTTGTAGTAAAAAGTTATTGAGGGTTATTTGAATATTTTATGATTCATTCACAAAAAAAGAATTCCATTTTAACATACCAGCATAGATATGTCAAAATTGTTGTAAATTATTTATGTTCAATGTTCATATTATGTTTACTAATTTGTGTTATTACTAAGCACCTATATTTAGTGTAAAAAGTATAAATGATTATACTTTTTCATTTTAATTCTATGAGTGAAATAAAATCAATATTGTGTAATGATGTGCTGGTTTTTTGACACGAAAATATGTTTAATAGTTTATAAAATATTAATACATTTTGTATTAAATATATCAATACGAATTCGTTTTTTTTTCTTTGAGCGAGAAAAAATGTTTGAATCAAGTATTAAAATCGTTGATCCTTTTCGAGTTTAACGGTTCTTTAGAATCAATCTCCCGTGTGGGTTTTCGATGTTTTCTTTTTGTTCTATCTAGCGATTCTTTTGGATTACCGTGCGCGATAAACGGTTCGAATGATCGAATTTATCGGTAATAATTCGTACCTATTCGAAAAATCGGTTGCACCCCATCGTTTGCCCTTCTCATAATAGTGCGGTGTATATTTCTTTAAGCTCTTACTTTACTCTCTTTCTCTTTCTATGTGTCTCTCCGAGTGTGTATTTTTCTATATCACCTATGCTACCACGTCTACAAATCGTTTTTCGCGAGTACAATAATGATATTAATAATAAATTGAATCAGCTGTTCGACCAATTGGAACTAACCGATTTTTATTGCTTACCGGCGCATTTATTACTTACACCGTTGATTATTCGTTTTGTATAATACCTATGAGTTTGTCCCAAGAACGTTCTTCTATCGGTAGATTTTATTTTTATGGCCAGATCTATTCGAAACCACAATAATATAATATTTGTAAATGATGTTAATGTTAATACATACGGATGTCTCGTTAAATATTTGCGTGATTGTATGAACCGTTTTAATATGTTTACGACAGTCGCATGTGTGACACAGAATTTAATTCCGTTATCTAGGTACGTCCGATCGTAAAATATAAAAATATACGTATCCACTGTTCGCACTAATGGAATGTCATTCGTTTTGAAATATATCATATATGCTAATAAATAAAAAATACCATATAATAATGTGGCAGTTGAATTACTTGAATTTCATTCGTCAATAGCTTTATATAACATTATTTCATTATATTGTAACGTATTCATTTTTAGTTTTTTTAATTTTTAGCGAAATCTAAATTTTAAATTTAAATTATTTATCTCAGTATGAGAAGACCTAAGTCTTCTTTTTATTAGTTGTCTTCGAAGTATCATTTAGTGAATTACAGAGTGCTAATATATTTAATGAATTTTATTAAAATATATTCGACGAGTGGAAGTTACTATAAAATTCCGTTGAAGTGTGAAATTAAATGCAAACAATGTATAATTAAAAGTAATGTTAGTTGTCAATTAAGTAATTTAAGAATTTAAAAGCCAGTATTGTTTGGTCATCGTTTTTATTAATCTCACATTTAATGAATTTTACGTATCATTGTGTACATTTTGGTTTTATTTCTTAGGAGGGTGTGGTTGAATGTTTGATTTGTCATAGTTACGGGATTTTCTAGAAGATTACGACTGAATGTTAATCCTTTACGTAAAGGATGACCCTAAATGAACCTTGAAGTATGATGGAAATCAGCTTTTTCTAAAGGTTTTATTTATATATTATATAGGTACACATAACGCCACGCAATCGATCAGAGCGTATTGATTTCTTACGCCTATTGTACCTCAAAAGACTGTATTACGCAAAGATGGCTCGTGGCACCGCCGACCCTTGTTCTCCATTTACAATACACGACAATTTTTGTCCTTTTCATGGAAAAAAACATCTGCCATTTCTTTTTTACGACATATATTTTCACAAAAAGAAATCACAATTTTTATTCATTTTCGTTATTTGTCTCCCCCAAAACAGTGTGTGGGCCAGGTGTTGTTAGTCGCGCAAGACCGATACAGTTATTATTGCTGTACACTGTATGCTACGTCGTGTACATGCATGCACACTACCCGCTTTACTTCCTGGTTCCGGGCAAAAATGAGGATAAGGATCTAGGGGGTACCACCAGTTGATGAAAATCCGTTGGAAGCTTAAGCGCGTGTAACGTAACTTTAGCATCTGGTCACAACGGGTGGGCTACGTTTCCTCTAAACGCGTTTTTATCATAATTATAAAATCTGTTGAACCGGTAACATCGTATAGCCGTATAGGCAGTGTATTTTGAGAAAAAAATAAATATATACCTATAATACAATAAAAGTAACAAACACTCACTGTATCAAATGTAAGGGACTCCTTATGATATTATACGTTATTGTTGCGTCGACGGTGTGGGAAAATAATATGAAGTTCAAAAGGGACATGACTGGACACAAAACATGACGATATAGTAGTGGTGATGGTGGTGGGTTGGAATACAAACGTGCTGACAGGTACAGAAAGACTAAATTGGATTTATTCACATGTATTTTTGTATGATACGAATGTATTGAAATAACAGTGTAAGTACTAGGTAGTGGTTTTGATTGATTTATTTATTTTAATGTAGATATTGTAGTTAATAATTGTTTATACGTGCCATAAATTAGTATCACTAAGACTCTTTTGTGTATTATTTTTTATGAACTATAATGTCGAATCTTATTTAAGAAAATCTTCAACAATAATAAATCTATGAATATAATTTACTACATCAGTGAAATCTAAAATATTTATTCATTATTGTTGTTATCCGTTTTATTTATTCTGCAATACTGCTTATACAGATTATTAAAATGAATAAAAATAAATTCAAACGATGTTTACAAAAAAAAAGACCGTAATTTATTGCATAGCAATTAAATTATTTAGTCTATTGGTAAAACGAAATAGTAATTATATAAAATAATGATTGCAAAAAAATGTAGCGAGGCGAGTTTAAAATTCCATCTTGATTTTTGAAACCTGTGTAGCGGACTCGTTGTTACTCTTGTTTTTCCGATACGCGAATTCTTTCGTATATTTTATCTTCCGCAAAAACAACATCGACGTGCTTCAGCAGTAACAAATAATCGGTATTAAATATTATTAATTCTACAAACTAGAGTCCACAGCGTTGATTTTAGAGACTTATGAAAAAATTCATAGCGTTATTTACTATACGACGAAAATAGTTTAATACTGTATTAGACGAAAATAAAATTCACGATAAACGTTACTTTTGCGTTGCAGGGATCGATGTAACGCGTATAAATATAATGTAGATATTATGTCATATACTTTTACACGTCGTATATATTTTATTTATGCATAAATAAACTAACATGGAAATAAATTTGCTCGCGTGTACTAAATATTATTACTATTATTTACTCTCGTCAATACGTATCGTATAGAATATATCAGGGTCATGACTTCATCTCGACGGCTGTTTCTTTACAAAATTTTGACGTTACATTCCCCTATACACGTGTATAATGTATACGTACACAATGCTGAATATGCCTGTAACGTATACATAATGTACATAATTTAAATTCGCAGATATTTATTTCAAAACACACTTCTACATGACTACATAGTATGATAAAAATATGTGATCGTCAATCTCTGGTGAATCATTGGACGTGGTTACTAAACGGAAATTGCGGGTGATGCGACAGCAGACTGTATAGACATTATATATTTATCAGTGGGGTGGATACGTATGTGACGGATAAAAGACCTGCTGTAAAAAATATCATTACATACACCCAGCTACCTATATCCTACCTTATCCAGACCTTGTCTATGCCTCTATACACAGAGGCTCAGCCCTTGGTCAACCGCAGTAGTAGGTAACTCTAACGTAAATAATACGCGTTCACAACACACGTGCGCGTGCAACACACACACACACACACACGCACGCGCGCGCGTGACAGTCCATTGATCCGATGTGTAGCATACTCTCGTGCACCTGCAGTCGTCGTTTCCGCACGCCTGACACGTCGTCGTCGTCTTATAGTGGAGGACGGCGTTAGCCAATGACCACGACGACGCGTGTCCCTCCGAGGCTAGATGGATGAGCAATGGTCATCATCTACGTATTTGAATATATCTTTGTGGAAGATACTACGTTTGCTCAGATAAAGCCTGAGATTCATACCCGCGATAATAGTATTATTTTTATCATCTTAAACAAAATTCTTTTTCCCCTTGCCTCTGTATAAAATTATAAAATTTTGAAGGCCTGACAAGTTTCTACGCCTATGCTCTTAGTCAAAACTAAACCGCAATTGCAAAGCTGCAATAAAGCGTGGTTACTCATGACAATATGAACCGAGCACGTGGTAAATAACCATAAATGGGTCGAAGTTGAATAATTATTATCAATATTAATATTTAGTCTCTAAATGATCTTTCTTGAAGTCATACCGAGGGTTTCTCATTACCATTATTATGAATCACTAATCAGTACATTTTCAAATTAATAATGATTTTTATGACATAATATATTTACTAAATACGTTTGTACATTTTTGGACAATACATGCAGATAGATATGGGTTTTGGAATAAGCCCAGAATAGTAGCCCTCTGGCTTTTGTACGACTAAGTAAAATTTAAATAGAACATTTCAGGTTTGACCGGGCTCGCGGACTTTGACCGTAAAACAACTGACCCGCAAAATTCGTCCCCTTCTGCCCGTTGTGTACCATGGTTAATCCACATGTGATAAAGAAGGGTCTATATCCATTTAAAGTAAACGGCGATGTTTTTTTTTCTATTATTTTAAATGATTGAATAACACAGTATCAATTATATTTGTCATAGATTAAAATATAAACGACGTCTTGTCAGTTAACACTTAAGCTTTTTTTCTCTCGTTCTTCTATTTCCTCGAAAACAATCTTTCATGCAACTGAGTAATATTGACACGAAAACGCGGCGGGGCCCGTATATTCCCACGGAGCGTACGGTGATGAGTCGTAAATGGAAACGGATACGTATTTTTGATGGATGTGCAGCCGTACGTACAGACGTACGCGTTTCCTTATATGCGTAATTGAATTACTACAGTCATCGCCAATTGAGTAGATGGACTATATAAACACGGGCGTCCTCTTCCGTGTTTAGCGTCTCCAAACGATACAATGTAAGTAACGTGTACCTACACCGGTGTCCGTGCGTTCGGTGGCAGATCCCGGCCAGGTAGATCGTGCAGGCCAACCCGGCCGATTTCCGCCGTGAAAGCATGTAGAATATAGATAGTGAAGAATGGATAGACCACCGCTGTGCAGCAGTTAACATTTGTGTGTCGTGTACCGGAAGAGTCTAATGAAAAGAAAAATTTTTCAACATTCGATTACATTCCTTTATCACGAGACATTAGAAATATGATCGGTGGCAAGCATGTTTGTGCCAATTGTGTTTTGGTGTAGACATGGCTTTATAACTCAACTGGATATCCTACAATTTATGTGTGTAAAATACATTAATACAATATTTTAAAATAGTATTTATTTACTACGGTAAAATCACTATACGTTATTCGAGAACGTAATGATATAAAAACAAACAGCCAATCCAAGGTGGATAAATCAAACCTGGGTCAATTAATTTTTTACTGTCTATGCACGAAAATCCTTTCATTATCGTGTAGTGACTGCGTATAGCGACGGTAGACTTCGAAACGTTCTGCGTAGTATACCGTGCATTAGATCCGGGACGCGTGGGCGGGAACAGCCGGCTGCGATATCACTGTAGCTGCTGCTTGATGTGTGGATGACAGGGAGCAGTAATAGTTGTAGTACAATACGTAGTAGCAGTACGCATATTAAGCATCTGTAAACGGGCCCTTTTTTACGTTTGGAATATAATCGCGTTACTCCGAATCCACTTTATTAATATTTCGTTTTCGGTTCATTGATATTTATGTGCTGTCTGGGATCTATGAGCAGAAGAACACAACAATACACAAACCCTTTTTTTCGTCTTGAAAAACGTGTATTAATGAAATTCAATTTTTAAACTGATCTCCAATGTTCATTCTGTCTTTTTTTCCGTTGAAATAAGACGCCAAAGCGGTTATGATGTCTCGAGTTTGATGAATACAAAAATATGTATATTTTTTAACGGTGTAGGTATTATTGTCATCTGTGTCGTCGTTCTCTCACTGTGCGCGCATTGAACAAATACTTATTATTCCTAGTCGGACATAGCGTTTCTTCGCGTATACATAAAATATCTATGTTATATCGCATTTTATCCGAAATAAACGCGATATATAGTATGTCTATTACACAAAAACTCTATGTGTTACATATTTATACACCGTTATTATTATTTTTTTTAATACCATTGTACGTAATGGTCGCATTATGCGTGCATGTGCATCAGCCTGCCGACCGTATAAAACCCTCGAGACACGTTTGCTAAAGCCCGTGAAAACAAACCTAATTTTAATTTGAATAGTAGTCGACCACTCGTAAATATACGTGTAATTTTCGTTTTTTACGGATTTCGTATTTCCTTTCCCCCTCATACACGCCCCCGACCCACGGCTCATGCAGGTGTTTTGCGTTTGTAGTTATACGGTGTACAATGTACACGCACTACTTGTTACATGATTAATATATTAATATATTGGCAATGAAATAATCATACATCGTAATAGTTATAAGTGACTTTATAACTACAATGCAAAATACTAAAGGTTTAGGAGTAATAAACTTTCATTGTATATTAATTACCATAAACTCTTTGTAAATTCACTAAGCGTACTTAATGTAAATGAGTACCCGGCTAATGTTGAAAATATATACGCAATGAACTTATACTGATATGTGTGTCGTATCCACTGCCGTCGCTAACGGTTTTTTCTCCATTTCTGTTCACAGAGCCCGAGTTCATAGCGAAAAAACCATCGGTAATGGCGGCGTCGTGCATGCTGTCGGCCATCCGTGGCATCGATCCCGCGGCTGCGGCCGAGGTGTCTGCCGAGTTGTGCGGCCTGTTGGCGTGCACGGCCGCCGAAGTGGACGAGAACGTTGCGCTCATCGACGCGCTGGTGGCCAGCACGACGGCGGCGGCGACACCGGAAAAGTCCGAGAACAACAATCCCGCGGCCGAGCCGCCGGTCAAAAAGCCGTACCAGATGCAGGACTGCAGCGTGCACGGCGGCTTATGAGCGCCCTCGCCGTCTCGTACGTACGACCACCGCCGCCGCGCCGCCTTGACAAAGAGCGTTTTTGTGCTGCAGGCAAATTCAAATTCGAACAAAACTCGCGTGTCAAAGTGAGACGTTCTAACGCGGAAAAAAAAAGTTGTATATTAATGCATTTTTTTCTGTAACCCTTCTCCCAGCTGAAAAGGAAAACTTTTGATGTTGGCTTGTGTATAATATATTTTGTGTAAAACATACGGGTGCGTGTGAGTGAGTAATACCTGTATAAAAACATAGGGAGAACTGTGCCACATTCCACATATTTTCGTAAGTGTATTCATATCCGAGTATATTATATGCGTCCAAACATATTTCGTTTTATTCTCTACATCATATAGGATAACATATAAGATACTGCTTCAGGTGTGTTGCGTCATTTTTGTTTTTATTTATTTATTTATTATTTTCCCCAAAACGTTAGAGAAGGATTATTAATTTTTTCAATTATTATTATTCATGGTTTATTTGTTTTTTTTTTCATTGTTCGTATACTTAGTGTACTCATTTTTTGATTTTACTTACTATTAACTTTTTTTTTATCTGGTTTACAAAGCTGCAAATAAAGTTTAGCTTCATCAACCAAGTTATATTCATTATGATTTTTTTGTTTTACAATTATGTGTAGGTTATGATGTGTATTAGTATTGATATTTAAAGAAAAATGTGATAAATAGTTTTAGACATTATGTTTTCTAGGAATTAAAGGTTAAGTGGTTATTAATAATATCCTTCTTTAATGTTTTAAGCTTTATGTTCTTATTGTTTATTTAATTTAGTTATTAGTTATCAATATTTATTATTTTATGTATGATCTCTTCTTTGTATATTATAGTAATGTAGAAACTGTTGTTTCTAAAAAAAAAAAAAAAATGTAACCAAAAAAAAAAAGTAAGCAATTGTACATAAACATTCATCAATTTTCTTTCCTTCAAAAGATAATGATACTTTGTTGTTCAACTCAACTATGGATTTATTCACATATCTAGTTTAATATTGTTATAATTTAAATGTAGCGGAAATTTTATAGATCTCTTGAACGTGGGCGATTGATGGCTAGATTCATGTAGAATTGTAGAAATTAGCTTTGTTTCTTTTTTTCTAACTTTTGATCGTCATCCAGTAAAAAAATATAATCGAGTCAAAGTAGCTAAATTATTAATTAATACGTCATGTTCTTGATCTCTAAACGTATAGAAAAATATATATGACAATAAAAATAATAAGTATACTTATATATCTTTAGTGAAGCATAGAGTCAGATGCACAAACGAGACTATATGTTTTTAAATAGTCACTCGACTAAGATTTAGGAGGTCATATGATTTTATTTCTTCTATTTAGATTATAACATAATTTTATTTTAAGTGCATAGTCAATGCAAAGGGATATGCAAATGTTCAATTATAACACGAGTTACCTTGTTTTTGTTGTACTCTCCCACCAACCTCTCTCAATAGACTATTAGTATCTCCATTTTATTATTATTTTTATCGTAATTATTATAATTATTAATATTATTAAAATATATCATAATCATCATATTGTCTGGAATTTAGATGTAAGAGCCATATGATTTTATCTTTTTCTTTATTTTTAACATTATATTATTAATTACCTTTATTAAATCACTTAAGCGTTTTTTTTTGTCTCGAAACTATTAATTAATGGCCTAAGTAGACTACTCGTCACTAATGCCTATTGTATTTATCATTAATATTATTACTATTATATATAATAATTTATTTAATATTATTAAAATTAGTTTAATTGTAATATTCTCGCGAGTTGACTGCCGTTCAACGGCATAGCGCTCGGTACAGCTACAAACCAAATTGAAATGTCCCTTTTGTCGTCATGCGATTATTTCCAACTCCCTCACATACCATAACGTACTTTATTATAAGTATATATTATATTCACTTCATTTATTTTTATTACATAAATAATTTTTTTCTGTATAACTTTACATGTTTTTAAAAAAAATATATTTATTCAAAAACAAAAAATAAATTAAAACATATATAACTCAATATATATTAAGTTTTAAAGTGTGCTTTTTATTTTTCACCACTAAGTTTCTTTTCCTATATTCCTGTAAACTTGTTTGATTATTTAATAAAACTCTATATTGGTATTTTCAGATTAAGTACCGATTAAAAAACCAATTATAGAAGATTAAAATACTACGGATTATCATGCTTGTCGCCAGTAAAACGTTATATTATATTATATAACTGAAATAACTATATTATTCACTGAAATAATGTATAATATATATAACAATGATACTGTAGTATCTGCAATGGTTGCGTGTGTTTAGTAGAAAACTTACTGTCAAAAACAACGAAATAATCTTGTGAATTTATGGTATTATAATTTAACCCATTATTGATAAAAAACGGATCATATTCGATAAGTACATAATCGTATTGAGGCTTTTGTTTTGTGTCGCTTACTTTCAAATAATAACTTCACTAAACTAACTTTACTAAGTTTATTAGTATACAAGTATATAGTGTAAACTATACATTTTAGAAATCTGAGAGATGAGTTCACAAAAATTAAAAAAACAAACAATATATATTTTATATATTTATACACTCTGATCAAATTGGTATAGGAATATGAAGTTAGTTTTTAGTTTAGTTAGCTAACTCCAAAAAGCTCTTTACAGTTGACCTATATAAGAAACTCAAAAAGAATACTTATCTATCAAGTGCATTTGCTAAATGCGTGTTTACAATCATATAAATGTATAAACCATGGTAAACATATTGTGAAAGCTTAATAATGTGAAGTGTCAGAAACCATGTTGAAAATGATAAATGTCAATGATTATACTGGAAAAACAATGGAGGAATGTTACAGCGTATAAATATTTTATTTTAACACAATGAATAATATTTAAATCAAATATAAACGATTACGTTCCTTACCACAAATTCTACAAACTATTAAAAATTTAAAATCTCTTTTAATTTGCATTTAAATTATATTTATTAATAAGTTATTATAAAACAAATCAATTTTTAAATTTCAAATGATTTCTAAGATGGTTAGTTATTTTTTTCCCTGAATTAAGTTGCCACTACATGGTTCGATGGAACAAAAAATAAGAACTAGATTTATGAGAAAAAGATGTTTAGGTAATACATAATCGTATAATAATTATTTGTTTATTATTAGAAAAATTGTTAAAACTAATAAAATTGGAACTCCTGAATTAGTTTTTTTTTTTAACTACCTAGACAGAAGACAATCATGTGTGAAACTTTATTCTTACTGTTTCTAATTTGAATGACAGCTCCGTCATGCATTCTCAATTCCTCAAATTATAAATTAAATTTGTATTCATATTATGATTTATTTATCATTAATAATTGTATCACTATTATATAATATTACTCATATAGTCATGTATCTGTCTTTTCGTTAATAAATGTACTGACTTGACATCGCATGCGCTGTGTTCAATACAAACAAATACAATGTATAAGTACAATACGAATTATTATTTATGACATTATATATTTTAATATGTGAAAAAAAATTAATATAGTCGATAAGATATCAAGTCTGGCTCTTACGTTGTGTAATACTTCTTGCTATTTTGTTGGTGTGTATGGTAGCTGCGTAATATGGGGTCATCCCAACATTTTCAACTTCTAATCTGGCATAAAAAAAATCGTTACTGAGATTCTCAAAATAGCCGTAAGATTCTCTCCCTACTTTATTGTAGGTACTTCAATATTTCGCAACACGTGGTTGGGGTGGTAATACATATTATGTCGGATTTTTTCGTTATCAAAGTGTTTATTGTATACTAAGTTAAAATTTAAAACATCAAAGAAGTAAAAAACCGCATGACAGCAATAGTTTGAAAACACTTTAAGAGTTATCTTATAATGAATAAAGAAATATATAAACATATGTGTTTGTTCAGTCATAATAACAACGGTTTGCAATTATGCATAGTTATTATAGTTATAACACTTTTAAGTTATGTAATTTCATTAAAACTTGTCAAAGCCGATACGAATGGGTTTTATTATGTTCGTTTAGGCCGTTTAGAGTTTATACATTGAAATATAGACTACGCCTCACTGTTATGTTCAGTCTTCGAAGATTTCAGTTCACCTCAACTATCCATTACATAAATAACACGCATAACAAAAAAAATATATATATATAGGTAGTTTTACCATCGATAATAGAATAGACTCTTCTATAATCAATGGGATTATGAAGTAATCGTATTTGAATTAGGTACTAAAAAGTTACAAGAAAACGACGTAGACTTTCGGTTAGGGGAATTTCCATTCCCTTTCCGTAACCCACAAAAAAATCAAAGAAAATTTTGGTTTATTAAATGTATGTTGGTGTTGTAAATTAAAGTTATTTTTAAAATTGTGTTCTAGTGCCCAGCTCTCGTCCTTAAAACTGAAAACTAAGGTTTATCCCTTGTCATTTGTTTTAATACATTATACATTTTTGGTATTATTATTTAAATATAATGAGATCAAATAACCTATACCAGTACCATATAAGTATATTCTTATATTAGTATACCTATTGTCTACTAAGTTGAGTTTACAATTCTAACGGTATAAATACACCCAATACAAATCTGTAGTACTCGTAAATGTAATTATGTCAAATTTCTCGCAAAAAAGACAAAGTAATAAATAAAAAGAAAAAAGGAAAAGTTTTCCTTAAGTTATTTATTTTAATTATAAATAATTTCATTTGTTTTAAATTATATTGATTTTCCGAGTTAACCATGCACCAAATAAAAAAATATTTACATCAGAGATATTCCAACTGTGCGACGCGGAAGTTAGAGAGAGGAGCCGTGTCAAGAACCATGAACCAAATTAACGTAAAATAATCAATGCATATTTTAATATGATTTTTCGGTGTATAATATCAAAATATTTGATTTCAATTTGTTCTACTTTGCCTATTTATTTATAAATTATTTTCTATACGCATATATGGTAAGCCATAGATTAATAAATTTACATACACATATAAGTAAATAACCATTGTTTTTTTGCCATCAATAATTTGGGAGCCGTCAAATATTGTGAAAGCACTAAGGAGCCTTAGGATCTCTGATTTATACTGTACGGTGAAAATGCGATTCCTTTAAGAAGATATTAAACTAATTATTAATTGTGTTATTGATTGTTCTATTCAAAATAAAACTTATCTTTTATAATATCTACTTCAATTTCATGAAATTTAACGGCATCACGAAAAATGTATAAACATGTATGTAAAATGCTATATTTAAAAAAAAAAAATCAAGCAAATAGCTAAAAACATCAAGGTATAAAATTATGAAAATTTGAAGGATGATAAATAATCCTAAGGCTACTATTGCACCCCATTGAAATACCATAGAACACAAACGAAATTGCACCCCTTTTAATCCTCAAAACTACTCCTATCACGACTATCATTCCAGTCATAGCTTATGAGTAGTAAGTGGTTTATTTAAAGGACATCTAGTACAATTACGTTTTAAATCTATAAGGATTATCGGGAATGTGTGAAGGTAGACTAAGTGGAAATGAGAGAGAGGGTTCTAATAACCTAATGCAGATGATGTAATTTTTTATGAAATCATTTGTGTATAGTTTTGATTTTCCTTATAAATTGCGTGGTCTTCTGAATACATCAGAATGATTTGTATAAGACACGTAAGATGGGGATTGAGTTTAAAGACATTTAGTTTTTGTTGACTGGATATTATACCTATATATCAACATTTTTTTATGTAGATTAATTGTTTCATCGCTCCCGTTACTATAGAATTGGCACAATGAGATTATTTTTAAATAATGAACAAAGAGTTTCATATAGTTCTGTATAGGCCTTAATTTCTCCTACTTGGCATTTTAAAGAATTATTGTTCCATACTTTCAATAATGTTTCTTGAGGAATAATTTAATAGTAATGATCAATTTTCCATAAATTATACAAGGTGGTGGAGCATAAACGACCACATTTGAAATTGATGCCACAATTTTCATTTTTAAGGTGGAGGGATGAAAAAATAAAAAACAGGTTGTGAATTTTTTGAAGTTTTTATCTGATTCGAAAAAAACTTATGTGTAAAACAAAATGTCCAACAAATGGCGTTCGCGCATGGCGCGGTATTTTTGCATTTTTCTCACCAATTATTCCGACTTTTGACAATGCACCCCAAGCCGTTACTTTTTCTCTATAAAGAGATTGTTGGCAAGCAACAAACCTTAGCCGATTCATAAGACTCAATTAGAAGTGAAATGAAATCAATTACCCCCTTAGTGGAAGTATTGGAAATATTTGAGAAAGTGATAGAGACTGGTGATGAGCGTCTTCAAAAATGTATCACTATTCGCTTACGCCATTTGTCGGACATTTTGTTTCACACATATAAGTTTTTTCAATATCTAATAAAAACTTCCCGAAATTCACTACTTGTTTTTAATTTTTCATCCCCTTACCTCTAAAATTAAAATTGTGGCGTCAATTTCAAATGTGGTCGTTTTTTTCTCCCCCACCCTATATTTTCATGAAATTCAAGTTAGTTACTAGTATTTTATAATAACTCTCAAAATATCTGTTATAAAACTATTATAGAATTTTACACAGATACAAATATACGATAAATTTCAAACAAAATAAACCACTTTTAAGCTGAATTGTTGAACATTGAAAACAATTTAATATTGAAAGTGGCGAATTTACGAGGGGATAATTGGGTTTGATCCCCCCAAGATTTGAGATGAATACTTTATTTTATTTAAATCTAAACTTATTTTAGCTCTTTGCCTCTTTGACACTGGTAAATAGTAATTTGTGAAATATTTTAATTTTTTGACTAGCAAGTTGTGGACGAATTATCTAAAAAGTCTAGGAAACTAAATTTTGTTATATAAAATAAAAATAAAATATAATTCAGAAAAAAATACATTGTTGCTTTTTAATATATGTTAACTATCAAATATAAATTATATTAAGTTTTACAAAACATATCTACTGTTGTTTTATATTTAATTATTTAAATGCAAAATTAGAGAAAAAAATATTCAACATTTTACGGGGTTTATTTGTAATTTATCTCCTTTAAATATGTGATCTCATACTTCTATGTATTTTGTAACTCTTTTGTAACTTTGTTTTAGTGCTACGGAGCTAAGTCCTCAAATTTACACTTACGCAGTATATAAATCATACATTAATCCAGTAGTCATTAAAGCCTAATTCTAATTAAGGGGTCATTATTAATTTTTTTATTTTGATCTCCCCTATGGAAAAATCCTAAATACGCCACTGATTGGAAGAATCTTGTTTTTGATAACTCAAAATTGTTTACTGAATTTGATGTACATTAAACGTTTGTTGTTCCGAAAGATTCATCTTGTTAAAATTTTCCGTATGTTTTGTTATTAAAAAACAGTGGAGTTAAGCTTGCGCATTCAAATGGTATATTCAGTTTTACCGATAGGAAATAAAACCTTGCCAGGTCGTCATTTGGCCAAAAACTCGTATTCTACGCACAACAATTGTCATAGCCGCTGGGCGCGGGAAGTCCAAAAGGATTATGCCTGTGTCAATAATTATAGGGGTTATATTTATAAATACATATTGGGAGGTGCGGATCGCGCGCGGAAGACCGGAGGAACGTTTATACACAGAGGAGTTTAGAACCAGGAGGACCATGTGAACCGGATATATTACGTGTACCTATACGATGTTTCGGCGATTGCGATATACACAGGTATTAGTACACCACGTATGTTTTTATTAATATAGTATGCTGTACAATGTTCATGTACACTGTATAGGAATAAAATGCGCGTTCCGATAAACATTATTAACAATAAACTGGCTTTTGTTGTCGTACATAGTACTCATGTGTGTTCGTGTGCGCGCGCGTGTGTGTAGGCATAATAATGATAGGTTATACACTAATATTCGGACGTAAAAATGATTGTCCCCCGAAAAATACAAATTTTGTCATTATCGGTAGATGATCGGATAACGTTACACAGAAACACTACACACGCATACACAGGGTGTCCCACAGTGCGGGACATTATTAATAATAACATTTTTTTAATCGATTTCTTTTATGTATCCCTACCGTTTAAAAAATGAAAAAAATCAATTTTAGTATTTTTTTTTATCTCGGTGACTTTTTTAATCATTTTATAATTAAAGTTTCAAAATGAAGAATTTAAATCCCCAAAACATTGCCTGTTATTATTTCCGTTAAACAATAAAATGTGTATTAGACTAATCTCTTCAGATATTGGTCGAAAAAAAATTAAAAATCGAAATTTTCAGAAAAATTACTCTCCTTCAGGACATTAAATTATAATTAGAGGTTCCATTTAAGAAAACTTAAAACTTGAAAGAAAACGGATTACATATGGAAAAAATTATTTTTTCATAAAAATGTTTCGATATTGTTTTAAATTTTACATAAAAAAATGAATAACATATCGACCGGACACACAAAGTCATAGACGTAGCGTGATGAATTTAAATGGGGGGAGGGGATATAGCCATTTTTTTTATTGTGGTATACACTAATACTTATCGACGATACTGCCGAAACTTCTTGTGAATTAATTCGGCAATACAAATTACTTTGGCATAGGGGCTATAGCTTATAATGATTCGGGTACACAACATAATTTATTCTAAATATGTAACTGAATAAAAATTTAAAGGAACAAAATATAAAGGACTAAAGAAGAGGAGCTTAACATAATTCTGGGGGGCTATAGCCCCTTTAGCCCCTCCCATTCTACGCTTATGCACAAGGTTATAGACACCTTGTATACTTATTAGATCTGGGTGTATGTAACAGAAATTATACTCGGCAATTGCCCGCGTGGTAGTTACGGTACTGCGTTGTGTATTCATTTACGTACACAGAACGCAATTTACTCGTGTGAAAATCGACGTGACAACGAATTAATTACTATATACAGTACCTAGTGTATACCTACCATACGCAGTATGTGCGTTACATTGTGTCGCGCGGGCCCTCTTAAAACTAATTTAAATTATGGGTTTTCGAAAAATCGTCACGATTCGATGAGTTTATTATGATTATTTTTCTACTATTTTCTTGTGTATTTTTTTTCAGTGGAGTGGGGGAACGGAATATTCGATATCGTCGTTATATTATATTTTAGTGTAAGTACAGCCATAAAAAATATACACTATATAGTCGTACACGACATTTTACGCGTGTGACAACAGAATTTTTTGCATAGACGGATACGCATTAGATAGCACAATATATTATACGACGCTCATATATATGCAACTCGTAAGCCCCCCACGTTACTAACATTACAACGTTATCGATACGAATATCAATTAACTATATTCACGTTGTTGCTTACCTCGACCTAGGGCCCAGTGAGTTTGTAGTGTTGATACGTTAAAATAAAGACGAGACATGTCATTGCAATCAGTCATTATATATAACTATAGTGCGAATAAAAAGGCAAAAAATTCGAATTTATATAAATATTCATTTTAAGTGTTTAAAATGTATCTACTCGTTCCTAAAATAACGCCACCATCGCTTATTAACGATTACTTAATCTAATACGATTATGGGGCGAGCAATAATATTGTCATCAGGGACGAGCCAACAGGGTCAAAATAATTCCACTACATCAAGAATCATAGTAAAAAATCGTTTTTAACAACGTTTTTAATATATGACAAAAAGTGTTGACAATTTAATACGATTATACTCTTATACTGTACTAACGTTAAAGAAAAAATGTCAAAAATTGAAATCGGGATTCTTTTTTTTAAATGTATCAGTAAATTAATATCAAATTTTTACAGAATTGACTATTTTTATGTCACTTTTCAACTTTAAATGTGTATTTAAAAAAAAATGGTCCATCCAATCGTTATAAAACATTTGATACAGTTAACCTAACCTAACCTAATTATAGTTACATGTTTTGAATCTTTTAATAAAAAAGAATTTATCATTTGTCAAACAAGAAAAGTTTGAAACAGATTTGATAAAATAACATACTGATGTGAGTTGTTCGTAATGGTACACACAATTATTTTGAATGATAATTTATTAATTTAAAATTTATACAATTAAAACGCTCACAAATAAATAAGATTAAATTGTAAATGGTGGACGTGTCGATAACGCGACGAGTACGGCGATGACGTATGTGTGAGACCGCGGCGTCGGATACTAAATGCATAAATAGAAAATTTTTTTTGATTCTGAGTGAAACAAAGGATCTATTGGTTTTACAATGATGTTTTTTTTTCTATAAACCACTTTTTGGGTTGTAATAATGATTTAAAAGTTGCATCCAGTAACTCTATTATTCAGAAATGTTATCTAAATTGTATTTTAAAGTCATTTTTTCTCTATTATCGATAGTTTTTCCAGGCTTGGAGAAAAACTATCTTAAAACCGAGTATAAACCGTAAAATTTGCCGTAAATGGCACTTTCACTACATCAGTTTTAGTTATTTACTAATGACTCGGAAATGAATACTGCTAGAAATTTTCACCATATATTAATTGTATGTCGATCATTGTAAAACCATAAGATCCTTCTTTCACTGGACATCTAAAAAGTGCGTACTTCGCCCTTTGGGGTAGTCTTCACTACTCGTACAAGTTAATGTGGGTGGGTGCATTGAATTTTAAAGAAATGGTGCTGAACAAAGCTTCAATATAAAATAAATAAATCGATTATACATTTAACTGTTATAGTTTAATTGACGGTATGTTTTTTTTATCAACCTTTTTAAAGTTTTCTTGTTTCATAAATAAAAGATTTTTTTTTATTTTGATTCCCAGATTGTAAAACCGTGCGCCATCGGATGTTTTGAGTTTTGCATGAAAGTTTTGAAATTGTGTTTTTATCCAGTCTTCGAGAAGAGGGATTCCTGTGTAGTTGTAGATTTGTCTATTCCTCATGAACCATAGTGATTTGAGACATATTCTTAGAAATTTATTTTGAAGGATTTGGATTTTGCTGTTTTTGACGAGGAAACTGCTTCTGAGATTGGACAGGCATAAGTGATCAGTGGCCGGATTATTGAGATGTACAGTAAGATGAACGATTTCATTTGGAGGATTGATTTAAAGTTAACTAGGGGATATAGTGTGTTTATTCTTGCATGGCCTTGAGTGAGTTTATTATTTATATGAATTTCCCATGTCAGTTTTTCGCCTGAAAACACTCCAAGGTACCTACTTGGCAGAGTCATCTTTATTTTCTATTGTATTGGCTGGTTATCAATATAAATATGTTAGGAATCTTTCTATCAGTGTAGGGAAAATATTTTTGCTGCACTTTTTGTTGGATTAAGGTTTAGTTTCCATGTTTTTAGCCAGGTGGTTACTGTGTCTAGAGCTGTTTGGAGATTTTGAATTGAAGATTCTAGGGAGTTGCTTTGGGTTATTATTTTTGTGTCATCCGCAAACATCGACAGCTGTGAGTTTGAAGGAATTGGTGTGTCATAATGAAACTTTTTAAAGAATGTAGTAATACTTAGTAGTAATGAGGTAAAAATTTCAAGTTTCTAGCAATATTACTTTTGGAATTATGAAAAAATTACTCAAGTCGATTGAATATGAAAGTGTCGTTTACGGCCAATTTCGCCGTTTTTGCTTCCTTTTTAAGCTATTTTTTTTTCCTCTCACCTTGAAAAACTATTGAAGTGAGAGCTTAATAATTAACCCTCTAACAACCATCTGCATTCAATTCAGATGTATAGAGTTGCTGGATGAAAGTTTTGGACAAAGCTATGTTGAGTAAAAAGTGATTACCACAGAAATTTTATTAATTGTACTAAAATTAGTCATACAAAATATCAATACCATTTAAAACTTAAAAAATAATTTTTTTTGGGAGGAAGAAATATTGAGGGGGCCTAGAACTTAACCCCTGCGTACGCAACTGTAGATACCTTTTTATAACATATTGATGATATGAAATTATTTATAATTATTTAAATAAAATGTACATCAGGAGAATACATGTTGGAAATTAAAATGATCTTTTGAAAACTGTTTAATTTCCGAGACTACATACAAAATAGGTTGGTAGGTACTTAATGAAAATATTTACATAATCTAATTGCTGTTAAATATTAGACGGAAACGATGAATCATCGCTCACTGCAATGAACTTAAGTGATGACGACGTTGATAGATAAGAATTGTTTGTTAAGAAGTTAAGAACGCATACGTGTATTATATGATAATATCTAAATACCATAAACCTAACTCGTATTTAGGAAGTGTGTTATTAGGTAAGACTGTCACTTGTAAGGGCGTTTAGTTTGTAGCAATAGATGATAACTATAAACGAGGTACAATTTTTTGAAAGTCTGTCGACAAGTAGGTACCTACCTACTTTAATATGTGTACATACATTGTTTTTAATAAATTCATATTTTAGATAGATAGTGTTTTCTCTAAACATCATGTTACAATTCTTTTTTTTGTGACTTTTTAATAATACGTTAACAACGTGATCATTCTTCAAACGACTATTATTAAAACTAAAACTAAAGAATAATAAATACAAATCCTTATCCGCAGTGTAAGAGTATAGGCTCCGATACCTAAATATACCTATTTCATTGATTAAATATTTAAATATACATGTATATTTAATCAATGCCTATTCTTAAAACATTTGATCCAATTACTAAATCGGTTATAATTCTAGCCCGAATATTAATTGAAAATTGATGTTTGAATGTAGCTGGGCAAACATTATTAAATTAATTTAATATTTAAATTAAATAAAAATAAAAATATTGCAATTTGGATATCGGACCCTATACTCTTGTACTGCATCTCTAGCATTTCCATTACAAAGTCCATAGACAAAATGCATATGATCAATTTGACCAAATAGCAAATCAAATAATCTTGGCACTTTGAATCTGCTTAACTTATTTGTATAATAGGTAAACAAAGACTAATTTCGAGTAACTGAAATTTAACAAACATACGACACGATCAACTTACAAAATAAAGAAATGATTGGAGTTTTCGGTATTAAATGATTTTCTTATAAACACTTTACATTGACCGATAAATGATTTTGAGGATTCTAAATAGTCACGTTTAACAGTGTATTACTAGGAAATTGTGGCAGATACGAAAACAAAAATTTGAGGGTATCTTGGTGTTATTCAGTAGAATAATAAAATACAAAAAAAATACTTTGGTAAATAGGGCATAATGTTATGTACGATTTACTTTTGAAAATGCTAATTTTTGGAGAAAAACATTTATTAAAAATTGTATTAAATTAATTTGTACGTTTCATGTGTAATTGTGTTACATTATTTGATAGCATGATAAAAGAGCTTAAAATAAAAAAAATAATTGATTGAAAAAGTTGAATAGGTTTTAAGTTACATTTATGTAAATGAGCGGTAGGTTTGAATTCGATAAAAAAAAATTTAATCGCTCATAACTTCAAAAATAGATTAGAAAAAATCAAAAATAGATTCAAAAATCTAGATAGATTATTTTTTCTTTCTTAGACACAAAACACTAATTACTAGTTACTTTTTTTATATTTAGATTTAAGATTAATGTTTTAAATAATTTTAATACTTTTAGCAAAATGTCTTAAATGTAAAATATATATTCAATTTAATTTATTTCAAACAAAATATTAAAAAATTAGATACTTGAAAAAAATATAAAATAATAATTATGTGTGTTATAAAATACAATTATTTTGCATTTAACAAGTAATACTTTGAAACGATACATTTTAAAATTATTTTCTTCTTGCTTTATGATTGAGTTGTGTTGGTTGAATAAACAAACCAGCAAAATAAAAGATTCATTCTACTTGCAATATTAAATACAAACTACAGTGTTATAACAAGCAAGTAATTTTTACTATAGAATCGATTATTTAGCGTGGACAAAAGAAATGTCTTTAAAAACTATTTCTAATAATTATAATGGTTAATTTAATTTGTGAAACTAAAAAAAAGTATTCTAAATTGTATCTCATATCTTAATATAAGAACAATAATTATTCAGGGTACACATAAGTTTAGTTATATATTTTAGGTATAAGTATTTAAGATACAGCCCATCTCTGATAACAGGTTTACTGATTTTGAAAAAGTGGTAAGGACAGGTTAGGTTAAGTTTGCTATCAACAATTTTTTCAATTATTTATTTGTATTGTTAATCAATTGAAGTCTAAAAAGAACATAAAATGTATTTTAATTAAATTTAAAGAATATTTACTTATACATAAAGATGCTACTATAATTAATTATTATACAATTTATTGTAATAAATACACAAATATCTTAATCTTTAACAGTATCACAACCTAATCACAGAGGTATTGAAATACATTTTTATGTAAGGCAATATATTAATATTTAATACAACTAATAAATACTGACAATACTTTTCCTATAATCAAAACTTAACTAAGATTTTTTCTAATAGCATATTTATTGGTATGGAGATTGTAATACAGATAATAAAAAAAAGAAAAATTAAAAATATTTCTTTATAGAAAAGAAAAACTACAAAGTAATTGAGTTTAGAGTAAAATCATCATGGTGTTCACTTGACCACCCAACCACCTCTTTGATTAAAAAAAATTCCAAATATTTTTTTGTTGCTAAAAACAGTGATACAAACTGTTTTTGTTAAAATCATTGGTTTTGAAGATACAGCAGATTGAAGTTTGCATATTTTATGATATTGATATGTGGTAGGAGTCAATAAGTATTTTTCCTACTCTTTTAAAATAAGATGACATAATATAATCTTAATCTATCACACTAATTTTTTTTAGCAAATCAAAGGATATATTTGATTTGCGGAGTGTAGCAACCAAGCTGAATGAGTGCAGCAAGTAAAATCTGTAAACTTTAATCACTATAACTTCAAAACAATGATTTCTACAAAAAAAAAAAACGAATAGCACCATTGTTTGCAGCATAAAAAATATATTTAATGAAAACATTTTAGAAATTGGAGGGGTGTAGGTGATAAAATGAATTTGTTCAAAAGTGTTAATGTTTGTGTACAAATGAGTCAGTTAATTATAACTTAAGCTATTTACTTTTTTGTTAATTCTCACATTATTCATATAAAAGTACTTTAAATTAATTCAATATATTATAATTAAATTCATTTTTTATAACTATTTCAAAATCTTACAGGCTTTATTCTCAAGAATTTTAAATGCATTGGTTATTTTCATTCAATATTATTCATCATCATCTAAAGAAATGGTAGTATATAATAATTTATTAAGATGGCATACACATACTAAGTCCATTAACAAATAAGAATTAAGGCAGTGCTTGTGGTATGTGTTTATACAAATAAAATAAGGTATTAGGCAGTTAAGTATAAAATATTGATATTATTTTCATTATTAAAGAAGCAAAAATTATGCTTTAATAGCTTTAAATATTTAATTAAATTTTAATTTTTTTTTTTTAATGTTATATTTTTTTTACTAAACCTTTCAACTGGAATAAATTAATAATATTTATTTAGAGTATTTATGAAGTACAATTTCAATGATACATTACAATTTTTAAATAATGAAAATAGTGTTCAAAAATACTAAAATATTATTTAAATATAAGACAAATGAGACATATTGGAGGATACACATTTTTCTAGGACTTACAGTTAATACTAAATATTATTAATGAAATTAACACGAGTAAAATAAAATATTTAATGTTAAGTGGAAAATTATATCACTCATTTACTTAAATAGTTTAACCATAACATGTCAGACAAAAAATTAAATTTAAAAAATAATAATAATAAAGCTTTATTACAGTTAATATATTTGTTTATTAATTACATTTTTCTTTAGTGTATAAAAGTCAACATTGTAAATAAAAAAGTAAAAAAAAAAAAAAGAATTAAAATAAAATTAATAAAAACTAATAGTACAAAATTAGTGATGGAAGGTCTTTTTGATGTCATATATAAGTAACTCACTAAAATATTCACAATTGTTGTTAGTGTTAAATTTAGCATACACAATAAAATTTGAACTGATAGACTATATATAAAGAAATAACAGATTTTAAAATTGTTTGGATAAAAACAGTGGTTGAGATACACATTCAGCACTTACACATTTCTTGTTCACAACCATGGTTAGAGGAAGATTAACTCTTAAGCTTGGATACTGAAACCTCTGAAAATAGACCAAAAAAAATTATTATTTATTGGATTTTATTAGTTACTATTGAGAAGGACCAAACCTGATTTTTATATGTTACATCTATTTGAGTCAAATATGGTTCAGGAATGGCCACAGAATCGCCTATGATTGGTCCTCTACCTTGAGCAAGGTTGTAAACGGACACAACAATACAGGACAGTTCTTTGTCCACCAGGCAAAATGTACTAATATAAATAGAATTTAATAATAAATTTATATATTATAAGTTATACTACAGTTAAAGTATTACTTACTAGGGAACAGGTTCTTGACTGTATACAACACATACCACTCGACCACATACTACTTTGTACGCATTAAAACCAGTTTCAAGTTTTGATAATGGAATATGTTCCAACACAATTTGACCCTTCATTGTTTTTATTTTGTCTTTGTACAATCCCAAACAACTTGTAGTTAAAGACTAGTTATAACACATGAAGTTCATAATTAAAGAAAATTATAAGTGATGCATTTTGTTTTAATAAAGTTGATTCAAAAATTACTGTGATAAAATAAAAGAGCAGTATTATAAATACAGTTAACATATAAGGCACAGTAAATGTAGGAAGTAAAGAGCAGAAAAACTAAAGTTACTTAAAATATCTTGACCCCTAAGTATCCTAAGTAATATCTGGACTTAAGTATTTCTTATTGAATATTTTTTACTACCTATTTATCATTTAATAAAATTAAAATAAATATTAAGATTTATTACCATATATGAAAATTAAAATTCTACAATTCAACAGGACAATTTTTATAAAAATGGCAACTAACCAAGATTATACTATTTGAAGTATACCAAAATATATAAATGACTATCTTTTAGCTCCATATTATATGTACCTCAGTCATTTGTTGAAGTCGTTTATTTTTTACTTGACCTTTACGCTGGTATAAAGTTTGTGTTGAAGTTAAATACTTAATGAGATCTTCCAATGTTTCTTTAGCTGAAGTCCACATTGGATCTAAAATGGAAGCTTGTTCAAAACTTGTAAGAGCTTCTGTATACATTTCTCCATATTTTAACGCCTAAATATGACTGATTGTATTACAATTTACAAATATATTCATTGAACTATATCAGTTCTAACTTACAATCCCTCTATTGAAATGAAGATCAGCATTTTTGGCAGCAGATGAATCTTTGAGCTAAATAAAATATTCAAATTTTAAATTAAAAGATTTGTGTATTTTATTAGGTTAATTTTTTAACTAACAGCATTTTCAAAAGAATTAATTGATTGTCTTAGAAGTTTATCTTCTTGTTTTCTAAAAAATAATGATAGATATGCATTGCCAAGTATTGCCCATGATTCACCGTCAGTAGAGTCTAAATCGACAGCTTCTTTTGCATATTCAATACCTGCATTTAGGCTCTCCTTAAGATTTTCATTTGTCAGCAATTGAGATTCACGCATGATAATGGATAAATTTCGTAAAATTACTTTACTCTTACCCTGGAACAAAAATTTGATTCTATAAAATTTACATTTGAAAAAATTACAATAATTAACTATTTACATGTTTTAATGAAGCGAGAAAACAAAATTTTGCTTCTGAAAACCTTTTCAAATGTACTAAACATTCACCAAGTGAATTCCATGCATCCAAATGTGTAGGGTTGAGTTTGACAGCTTTAGATAACACATTTATACACTCTTCATTAACTGGCTGTATAACACTCCACGTTTTGCCCAATAAAAAATAATACTGTGCTTTGTTTTCAGCAACTGCAGCTTCTATACATTTTTAAGATATTTATTTTGGAATACCTACATAAAAATAATAAATGGTGTTTACCTTCATTTTCTTTCATTAATGCAGTTACTTGTTTAATTTTTTCATTTAGTACTGTTTTGTTGTAAGAGACCTTTTCAGTATTGTTTTCTATTGAATTTTTATTAAATGTATATAGTTCCTCAACCACAGTCTGTAAAACAATGAAATAGAACAATAGTAATAAAAGAAAAAGATAAAAAGGCATATAGGTATACAAGATATTTCCATTTATGGTACCTGGAGATAATCTAGCGTGGGCGTGAGTTTGTCTTGTGACGAAACTTCATTTTTTTTGTTCAGAGTCAAATGTTTCAGTTTTTCAGTGTTGTGGTCATCATTTTCCTCTGATATGCCATCGTCTGCTAGTTGATTTTCACTCATTTTCAATGAAACCTAAACGATTCGGCAACATTAAAATCCATAAAAATAAACAGAGTATCTATAAATCGAATTTATACCTAAAAAAACACAAGTCCTTAACACGGTTTACTATTGTTACACATGAAACTATAATCATTTAAAGTTTAAATGAATGTCAAAGTAATCGGACTGTCATAATTCGGTGTACGGTGTTTTAAAAACGACGATGGCGAGGGGGCACGAGAAGATTCAGGAGACAGGAATATTTGTTTTTTATGATGTTCGATTCGGTAAAATTGATAACCGGCTATTAATATTGTGTATATATGATAATATATTTCGCCTTTTATATTTAAAGCGAAAACCGAACGTACCGCAATGGTGTTCTCACTACGATAACCGTCGCTCACTTCAGCGACTACTGTGGTGTAAATGATAATAATTATTACAGAACACAATAGTCTATATTATATACGTATATAATCTAACATATATATTATGCTCTCGACATTGATAAAGTAGGTATTTTTGTTTTGTATATTCAATATTTCAATGTTATTATTATTTTTTCTCCCGTTTTTATCGTAATGAAAGATTCCCGATGGAGTTTTAGAAATTTTAATATTAGTATTGTATTGGTTTTTGGTGGTTGTGGAGTGATCGTCATGGGTTTGGTAGCGTTATTGGTCAATTAAATTGACTTTATACGCACTCTCGTTCGAAATTTATTTTTTACTCCGAAAAAGTAAGTGGAGACCTTATATACGCTTACGATTGGAATTTTTTTTATAATACGCATTGCTTATATCCCATCCAACGCAATTACAATATTTTGACTAGTTTTTTACTCTTGTATTTGCACGTATAGATATTAGATTTATATTCTGTTGTGTATTTTGTTCGAACTGATATTTATGTTAAGATATTTTTTGGATTTTTTTTCTCGTGTTGACGACGGTACTCGCCGCTAAATTATAGATTTTGTGCATTTGCACTCATCGGCTAAGCAGTAGAACTTATCTGAGGTGAAAACTGTTGAAAACCAAAACTCATAAAAATCTTAAATATATTTTTTTTTAATTTGGTCTTTCTAGTTTAAATGTTAGACCAGATTCATTGTTGTAGGTAATTCATGCATATCGTTTTTATAATTGAACAATGGATTATTATTTAATAGAAATAGAGACCAAGTTTTGTCACATAGAATTATCATGAATATATTCATTATATTTTTAATACTTTATTTGAAATAAAATTCCAATTTAATTTATTAATATATCATGTAATTTTTCAAGATAATTCAATTTAATATTTTTAAATTTTTATTGGTTAATTTAAGTGGTCATAAATATGAAGCTCTTTAAATAATTTCATTAATATTTTCAAACTCAAGTTAATTTGTTGGTAATGTTACTGATGAGTGATTAGTCAGATTAGTAATGACATTCAATAGTTTCAAATAAATTTTAGGCATATTAAACCCATGTATCAGTACTTATTATTATTGTTTTTTAATTCTGTTTATTAACTCATTTATTTAAAAAAAAACTGGAGCTTTTATTTGTTTTTATCATTTATTACCTCTATAATTGGTTGATAAATCAAACATTTATCAGAATTTGAACTTTCTTATATGAAATAATTGGGTTATCAAAACTAAATATCAGTTGGTAGTTTGTACTATATATTCTATTTTAAAATAATAATTGTGTTTTTTCTTATAGATAAAATAATATGTAATTATTCAGTTCACTATTACTAAATTTACCATATTTTATATTGTAAATTTTGATGGTCTTGGTTACATGTTCAATTCAATTCTTATGTCATCTTAATAATGAAGTAAATTATAATTTTTTTATAAATAATTGAATGGGTCCGCCGAATAAGGGCCTATGTCGGATTTTGTCAAAAAAATTTTTTCATGGAATTAAGTCTTATGTCATGTGCAGATTACGTTTCTATGGTTTTTAGTACTAAAAAAAGGCACTTGAGTCCATGAGAATCGCCTTTATATACAGAAATGACAGAATTTTTCAGTAGTAAAAGTACCTATATCATATAGACGCTGTGTGTTTTTTTTGTTATCGTTAGTTCCAGAACATCAAAGTCTACCGAATTCATACACAAGCTTGTTGCCCATAATCAAGGAAAAGAATAAAGATCTACTTAAGATGACCAAGTGCATGACTGATCCCACACATAAAGAGTTTTATACAACACTGCCTTCAATTTGATATACCTCATCATTTAATTATATTATAACCGAAATATTTTATATCATATTAAAATATCTGCAATAGTTACTTTTCTTATTCAATAAACAAATACAATACACCTGCAATATCTTTTCTTATTCAATAAATAAACATGATCCAACTACATGTGAAACAAGTTATTATTTTCAAATTTTACAGTGGAAGAAGGGCCTATGTCACTCCAAAAGACATTGTAATTGATAATATTAAGTGAAACTTTGTTCTTCGGCGCTGCTGATAAGTTGAGAAATCCGACATAAGCCCTTATTTGGCGGACGCATTCAATTATGCTATTTTTTAATACCTATATTTATTAACCAAAATTTCTTCAGATTATCTCAATAAAATAAATTTAAAATATTTTTGTGTCATTTAAATGTGAAACTTGTTGTATTTGTTTGAGCATAGCTTTAAATAATGATGTATTATTCTTTGACTTAGTTCGGTAATGAAATATTCTCGTATATATATATATAATATAATATTATATACAAGGGTGCGCTGCGGCATACTCAGTCACACAAGGCTTTTTATTCAATTAGGGCAGGGGTCTCCAACCTTTTTCGACAAGTTAGCAACAATCCACATTTGAAATCTCTAGGGATCAACTTATATTTATTTAGATTTTAGGAATATTATTTGTGTTTTTACATATATTAAAGATAAAGAAGATATTCGTTAGTTTACATTATATTATCGTATTATATTAAGAATATACGCCACATTGATGTGACTAACTGACAAATGGTAATAATAAACTATTTTGATTACCATAATCTGTTAGATTAATATACACAGAACGCGAGTCTCTCTAAGTATATTTTTGATTTATACATATTGTTTATCATTAATTAATATAAATTTAAGTTTAAGTAAATGCGTAGAATATTATATTAAAATTTGTTTACTTAACAAGAATCTAAACTAATACAAATAAATTAATACTTGGATTTTAAAGAATTGTTAATAACATTAATGAACTAAATGTTTAAATTTGTTTTTATTAATATAATATTGTTTTTTTTTTTTCTTTTTTTTTACTCAGTTTTGATTTTTACAAGTTTTGTGGTCCATCACAGTTGGTGTGCTTAACAATTATGAACCATAATAATTTTAAAAAAAATGTATGCGTTATGTTTTGAGACATCTGCATGATAAAATATTTTTGTTTTTTATTATTAAATTAACTTAGTGCAAACTATTCTTCATATTAGATTGGGAGGTTAAGTAATTTGAATTCGTAAAAAGTATTCTACAAAATACATTACATATACTTGTCAGAATATTTAAAAATATAAAATGTATGTGGCATCCACTCTAAACAATTATCTTAATACATTTTTTTTAGTTTATTATTTCAAATTGTTACTAATTCCTTAAAGTTATTATTGCCTATTTAATAAATTACATTCAAGATATCTGTATTTGCAGCTGTGCAAATATACATTTTACATTTTGCCCTGGGACTGGGTTTTTAATTGCTAAATATTTTATAATAAATTAATCAAAGCAGTCATATATTATTATTATTCATGATAAAATATTTAGTATTGTATTAAAAGTTCAGTTATATTAACTATGTATATAGTTCTCAATTTTTATTGATTTGTTATATAAAGTAATAACATTGCTTGAATTAAATTTTTTTTTCATATGAAATTCATTGTAGAATCAAAGTTTTGTTTAAGATTTTAATTCAGTCCATACCTTGATTAAATTAATAAATATTATTGAGAAATTTTTATCAGTAAATGTTTGCTTGTGTATATCATTGTTATATCATTTCTCAATTCTCATATCTGCTGGTAAAACATATAATGTTTGTAATTCTTATATGTAGCATATAAATTAAATGTATAAATATGTATAACCTATGTTTATCAGTAATTATCTTTAAAAAAAAAAAAAATAATAAATAGTGAAAAATGTACACATTTATAAATAAATAAAATCAGGTTTACAACCAGCTTAATGTATATTACTGATTAAATATAAATAATATTATTTAAAACTTGTTCATAATTTATTATTGATAAAGTTAGAGTAGTCTTCATCAAATCAAAAATTAACATATTTTTTATATATAGTTATTTGGTTTCAATAATAAAATGAATTAAAATACTTTAAATTTAACAAAAAATTATTACATGTTGAATTTTCATTTAAAAAATTATTTTGTATCTAAACTTGTCGTTTTTTTTTCTTATCAAATACAATTCTTAAACTATAATGTTAATACATATCAATTAAGTTATAATAATTAATTATAAGTTAATTCTTTATTAATTTTGAATTGATTTATATTAACATTTTTTGTCTATTAAAAACTTGTTATAATTTGTGATAATTACTATGTTTTAGTGTATTTTAGTTAATATTCACAACATGAAGTCAACAGCTAAACCAGATTATGATAGAAGATACCAAGAAGATCTCGAAAAAGCTCAAGCTTTAAGTTTGGAAACCTTAGCTCTTGAAGAGTTTCGTAATCGAAAGTTACAATCTGAATCTTCAACATGTAGTAATAAAACTATTGTATCAACAACTTTATCTACACGTTCATTGTCCCTTACAGGTTTGTATACAAATAAATAATAATAGTTACAATAACTTTTTAAAATGAAAATCATGAATTATTTATAGAATCATTCTATATTTTTAATTAAAAAACATTATGCCAGTGTCATATATTATCTAATATTTACACAATAAAAATTATTTGTAAATTTGAGAAAATGGGGGTGTATGCTATTTACATTTATTACTTATATATTTTAGTAAATTATCCACAAAAATTTAATATTGTATTGATCTGCTTTACATTTAGTGGTTTAACATTAATTGTGTGTGTGTGTGTGTGCGCGCGCGCGCGCGCGTGCGTGTGTGTGAATGTGGATTGTTGAAAAAGGGTATGGGATGCTACATAATTTTAGGACAAATAATATAAATTTTTGGGATAAATTTAAAAATTTTAGTTCATAAAGTATTACAATATCACAATATTTAGTAAATATTTGCTAAGAACACAGAGTTGCTGGTAGACAAATATTATTTTATTCATTATATGCCATTAATTTGAATTTATCATGTTTAATAAAATAAAATAAATAATATGTCTTTTATTTTCTATATTGTGTTAACCTAAGGTTACTGAAATAAAAATGAACATGAAATTTATATCTATCATCTATTATGACATACATAGGTATTGCCATAGCGTATAAAGTAAATACATAACACTTTTGTATAAAGTATTAAATCTACTTGCTCACTGGCTATTTTAATGTATTATACATAATCATTATAGTTATTTCATATAATTATTAATCTATGACTTAATCAGAAAATAAATAATTTTTTTTTAATTCACAATATTTATATCAATTGGGGAAAATATATTTTAGAGCAAGGAATGCTCTCAGCATCCAAGCTAGTCTGTATCTATGTGTGTGCGTGCATGCACTTGCGCTTGTGTGTGTGTCTAAATAAAACAATTATTTCTGGTACCTTTTTATGTTTATTATTAATTATTTTTAGCAATGTGTATTTCCTTAATAAGAATATTGTCAAATAATAATTATTATAAATAATAGTGAATCTGATTGTGCTTTTAGGAAATATTTTCAACATAGCTTTAAACATTTAATTCCATCAGATGAATTATAAAAACAACATATTACTTAAGTAGCTGAAAATTTAGATCTCAAACGTTTCTTCAAATATTTTTTTTATATTTACTAATAATTTAATATAGTTGGTATTCTTTATTTGAGAAGTAGTTAACATTTTAAATGTAGGTAGTATAGGACACTGCTTCCAAAATAAATAAATAAATTAATGTTTAGTTATGAAAGTGATTATTCTAAGTTGAACATTTGTTTTTAATTTTTGTAATAAAAACCTTAATTTAATAAAAAATGTATGTATTTACAGAATTGATTATCTCCTATAATTTTATCTCATTATTAGAAGATATATTTATGTTTTTGTACTAATTGAAAATAGAAAAGAGTGTATAATTCATTTTATTATTTTACTATAAATAATTTAAAATTTTATAAAATTATTATTTTTAATTGAGTTTTAAGTTCAAATTTACTTTTATTTTTAGAAAAACCAGTTTACGGCAATGACCTATCTAGATCGCGACCGAGACCTGGATCTTTTAATACAGGTATTATTATTTGCAATGCTTGGTTATTTTATATTTATTTGTGCCATAAAAATGTTAAATTATTAAAGTATAATCTTTTTAAATTATTTAGGCGAACCATTACTACCGCGAATAAAACCTCCACCACGCCGTAATACTACTGTCATTCCAAAAAGTTGTACTAATGATTCAATCAAAGATTTATTTAGTCTTGATTCGCCACCAATTGATGATCTCATGAGCAGTGCAGAACATTTTAATTTTTTAGATGGGTAAAAATGGTTTAATATTTTTCAACCAATATCTCATTTTTGTTATTAATGTGATGAATATAATATATGATTTAATTTTAGTTTAGTTTGAGATACTACTGCATATTTACACCTCGCTATTCTATGCTATTAATAATTAATTTCTGATTACTAATGTTAACTTTGAATATCTTATTTAATTTCAAATTTTTCCAACTTCCTTTCTTAATAAACTATTTTTGTGTAACTAAATGTTAATTAATTTCCTTTTGTTCCCTATATAATCCTTTGTGGTTCAAACAATACAAAAAGTGATGAATTATTGGACAGATATTTGAGAATAGCTTGAGGTGTAATAAAGTGGTATGAATCTCACTAATGCTATGCAATAAATACATTCTGATTTAGTGTATAACAATATAATGATAAAACATAGAGTATAAAGAAACTTATTTTACTGGCTAACTCTTTTGTATTTTTTAGAAATAAGAAGCCTCATACCAGTGATAGTAACTCAACATTCCAGACTCAAAATGTTAATACAAACATATCAAATATCAGTTTAAATCAAAGTAAATTTTGTGGGCCAAATGATCTTAAACAAAACTTAGATGTATTGTATCAAAGTCATTTCTCTCCTACGAATTTCACTGTATATCCACCTACTGGTTACCAAATGACAGTTCCTCCACAGACTTTTTGGCAAGAGCAAACCATCAATACCTGGAATACAAATAATATTTCTCAAACTCAACAATTAACAAATAGTGCAAATAATTCTCTAACACAGTCATCATTAATTGGGATGAAACCAGATAGTATTGCTCCAAGCTCAATAAAAAAACAAAACAACAATAATCTCATTGACTTAAACTTTTTTGACAATATTGAAAAGCCTAAAAAAAATTTTGCAAGTGTTAGAACTAGTGTTCTTGAAGCATTTGATCCACTCCTTCATGGACAATCAACTGAAAATTCTTCAGATGAAACTGATAAAGGTAATTTTTTATTTTAATTTAAAAAATTTTAATTCTTAATTTATGTTCATTTTAGAAGATAAGAATGAATCACTTTATGCCACATATGATCCATTCGATTATATGTATTCTCCATCAATTTCATCTCAATCATCAGATCCAATATATGCAGCTGTTATAAAAACACCTATCAATTCACCTCCCCCATTGCCACCAAGAACTTCTTTGACACCTAAAGAATCAAAGGTAAATTATATCAATATTTTATTAGTGTATATTTATTAATATTAACATTTTTCCTATAATTTGTTCTAGGTAAGTAAAATTTTAACTTATGAAAATGTTGGTCTTGTGGAACGTCCTTCAGTATTTTATGATCCTGACTTGGTAGCATTTCATAAAATGGTCAAAGATGTTAGAAGTATGTATATCTTAATACAAATTTACCACAATAATTATTTAGAAATTAAAAATTGAAGTATGAATATTTTGAATTTAAGAAAAATTTGTGTACACTGATACAAGTACAAATGAAGGGATTGTTGTGTGTTCAAAGTTTGAAAATAATCTTCATCAAAACACTAGCACTAAATTTGTTGTTCACTGTGATCCAATTAGAAAAACACCAATAATATTTACTTGTGATGGTATGTTTTCTTTCTTTATTCAATGATGTTTAAAATGTTTTTTTCATATTTCAAAGTATTTATTAATTATTATTTTTATTTATTAGTTGGAAGTAGTGTTGAACATATCATATCACATGTAATTTGTGAATTAGATCTTGAAAATGCTCATCCTAGTGATTATATTTTAAAAGTAAAAAATTTTTTGGAATATTTGTTGCCAATGAATACTCCTGTCATCAATTTTGAATGTGTTCATGAATGTATAAAACTTGATACAGATGTTGAACTAGCTCTTTTACATAAGGATGATGTTGTCCATATTTATGCCAGACAAGTAAAATTATTGAAAACAATAAAAATGTATAATTTATTTTTATTCATTAATTTCTAGGCCCAAGATGACGTTCATGATAATGAATTGGAGTTAAATGATTTGTGTCCTAATGAGCCATCTCAACCAATTACTCATGATACTTTAAAAATTCTCCTGGGTAAAAATCATAAAACTGAAACAAATTGAGTAAATTAAAATACTGTGTTTAAATTCAAATAATTAAATTTTTAATTCAGATACACTTGATGGTGAAATACTTAAAATTCAAGATCATGCTGTATCTCTGTTTAAAAAACGAACAAATACACCTTTGCAACCCACTGGCATTCAACAAGCAGTAAAAGCATTGATTGCTTTCTTAGGCAATATTGAACCATCTGAAATTACTTTATCTTTGAACAATTTTATTTTGTCATGCAATGAAATTTCAAATGTCATTCAGGTAGTATGAAATTAATATTAAATCGTAAAGATGATTTTTAATAATTCATTTAACATATTTATTACAGGATGTGTATGGTTCACGAACAGAGGTGATTTCAGATGATGGTTCAGATTATTCTGTTGTAAGGCTGAAATTTAATGAGACTGAAAAAATAGATCATATTAAAGATGTGTGTTTAAAAATAAAAGAAAATGTGCAATCATTAATTGAAAATTATTGTAAAGCATTTAAAGTCAATTTCCAATTAAATTTCAACTCTTCACAATTAACAGGTGTACCTTCATACTTTTTTATTTTTTAATCAAATTAACTATTCAATTTAGAATTAATGTCGAATTAATAATATATTATAATACTTGCATTTTACAGGGTCTAAATTATCTTCGAAAATGCTTGATAATGTTATAATATATATAAGTTGTTTACATCGGTTATTTTCTTCTTGGAGTCATGATGAATATTTAATTGCTGCTCAAATTTATCATGGTACAAGACCAATTGGAAATACAGTGCTTTCCAAAGCTGTTGTAGCTGAGCATTCAATTTATAAACGAGTTGCATTTGAGTCATGGTAAATTATAAAATTAAAACTGTTAATATTATTCTATTTTTACAAATTATTTATTTCAATTTATTAGGTTAGAATTTGAAAATATGAGTATATGTTTACTGCCTAGAGAGAGCCGATTAGTATTAGTGGTTTATGGCAGAACATTTAATACGGAAGGCCAGGATACATCAGCAACTATTTCTCAAACAGAACTTGGCTGGGCATCCATACAATTTTTTAATGTTGAAGGGTTGGTTTATAAATTATAATTAATGATTTATAATTTTAATTGTGCTCAAATGTATAATAGTTGAATATATTTTAGAGAATTTTCTCAAGGAAAACATTTACTATCACTTTGGCCTCCTTGTGCTGATAAACGCCTTGGCCCTGCTCCGGCAGCTGGTACACACCCATATAGCCATTCACATCCTGTTCTTAGTATGTGTAGTTAGATTTTTCGAAGTAATAATATTGCCATATTTGAGATTAATATGCCTTATATAATACTTTCTAGGTGTAGAAATCCAAGAGTTTGATTCAAGAATTGTATTCCCTCCCGTATTCTATGATGATCATATAATTAAAAGTGATTGTTTTGATTTTACAAGCTTAGACTTGAATACTCAAGAACAATTATTAGATATAATTTATCAAGACACTTTTACAAGGTAATTTATTAAATATACTGTAAATTAATTTTTAAACTTCCCGTTATTATATGAAAAAGTTTTTCCTGGGTGACATTCATTATTATAGCAAAAAATGGCATGTATATACACTAATTTTTTACTTTGTAAAAAATAATTTTTCTTTAAATTTTCATTTCTTTAAATAGTGGTTCCAAAGGTTTATTATTTAATAACTATTTAGTCAAATATTGTGATTATATTTCTTGTGAGGGTTGATGGTGCAGTATTTAAATCAAAGTATTGTTTGATTATCTGTAGGCCATTGTCAGAAGATAGAGAAGTTTTATGGGAAAAGAGGTATTATCTGTTATCAAAACCGAATGCATTGCCTAAAGTATTATTGGCTGCTCATAGTTGGGATTACGCGTGTTTGGCCGATCTACATGCAATGCTCAATTCTTGGTCACCAATGGAACCTTTAGATGCATTACAATTATTCTTACCATGGCAAGTACTTATTTTTTTTACAAAAAAGCATTTTTTTTTCACTATAATAATATTAAATTTAATCACTCAGCTTTCCTGACAATGAAGTACGTCGTTTAGCTGTCAAACGGATAAGATTACTAAGTAATGATCAACTCATTGATTTTCTCCCGGAACTGGTTCAAGCTATAAAACATGAAACTTATGATAATTCTCCTTTGACTGAGTTTTTATTAGAGAAAGCTCTATCGTCACCCACCATCGCACATAATCTTTATTGGTTTCTTATACAACCTCTTCCAGGACAATCACCTCAGGTTTGTGTTGTATAAATTAATTATTGAATTTAATTTCAATTGTATTATACATTTTTGAATATGATTGAGTTTGGTTATGAATTCTGACTACATATTATTAATTGGTTTAGAATTCTTGTGATGTTCATAGTCCTGATGATAAAACAGTAAGTGAGGCACGATATTACAGACGATTACAGCTACTATTAAGAGCATTGATTGCGACTTGTGGTGAAGCACTTAGAAGATGTTTCATGTCCCAACAGCTTTTAATGAAAGTACGGAGAATCATTATAAATATTAAGTGTTTTAAGAGACTGTAATTTTATAAATATTTTTTTTGTAGGAATTATATGATACTGCAGAAAATGTTAAAGCGAGCAAAGAATCTCTAAGGCTTAAAGTACTGATGCACGATTTAACTAATATCGATTTAAGTTTGAAAGATATGCCTACATGTCTACCACTTAGTCCTAGTATGCAAGTTTGTGGTATACAAACAAAGTCTTGTTCTTTTTTCCCTTCTAATACATTGCCTTTGAAAATCAATTTTAATTGCATAGAACCAAATGTCATAATCCCTGCAATTTTTAAGGTGAGAATACACTTCTATATTGTGGTTTATTTATAAAATTATATTTCATAACTGTGATATTTATACACGACATAATATGTAATACAATAGTAATGCAGTACAATTATGAGTAAAACAAAATGCTCATTCTACTCATTCTATGAATAATGTAATAAAATGATTTGATTTACTATAAGTATATCAAATAGATCATATAATATGAATTTAAACAAATCTAAAATAATTTTAGATTATATTTACGGTATAAAATTTATAAAAATAATATTTTAACGTAAGGTCAATAATAACCAGAGCTTTTAAATGTATGTATTAGTTTCAAACAAATACATTTTTTACTTTTTTTTTGTAATGATTTATATTATTTCACAAAAACTTTTTAAGTCATTGATCTATTTATGATATTAATGTGTTTATCTATATAAGACTTTTTTTTATAAATTAATTAATTAACGGTTAATGAATAAAAACTCAAAGTATTTAGTTTATATTATGTTGTTTAAATCAGTGGACTAGCCTAAAACCCATAATTATTTTGAGGAGCTATTATTTTTATATTCATTTTATAATTCTAATAGAAAAAAATATTTTAATAATTCATATACCTTAATAATATTATTTTTGTAGGTTGGTGATGATTTGCAACAAGATATGTTAACCATTCAGATCATAAGGTTAATGGACAAACTATGGTTAAAAGAAGGATTAGATCTGAAAATGGTAACATTTGCTTGTGTTCCAACTGGTGAGAAGAGAGGTAATTAAATTATGTCCTTTATACTATTTGTTGTTCTCTTAATACAAATGTAACTTGTAAATTTATAATTTTTAGTTTTAATATATATGTATGTTATGTTCATTAATTTTTGTTTAATTATGGTATGATGATGTCAACTATTTGAAGGTGTGATTGAAATGGTTACAAATGCAGAAACTTTGAGAAAAATTCAAATTGAATTAGGGTTAACTGGATCATTCAAGGATAGACCTATTGCTGAATGGTTGGCTAAACACAATCCATCTGCTTTGGAATATGAGAGAGCAGTTGCCAATTTTACGGGTAAAGCATTATAATATGAAATCTATAAGTTAATAGTGTTAAAAAAATCTGTGTCATAAGTTTCATAATAATCGGATGGATAAATAATTTTTTGTATACATTTAAAGTTGAAAATTGATGTGAAGACAGTTGATTCTGTAAAAATCATTTAAACTTTTTATTAAATTCTTAAAAAAAAAAAATCCCAAGTCACAATTTTTGACATTTTTTTCTGTATTTTGAGTTATCTAAGTAAGGTTATATAAACTGTCAGAACTTTTTATCAAATATTAAAAAACTTATTACAAATAATCTTTAAAAAAACAAGGTATTTTCAAAGTTCTATTTTAGCCCAATAGTTGTAATTATTTTTAAAATTTTTGTGAAATATGTGATATTTTGTTGCTGATATAAGGTGAACATTTCAAGTTTCTTGCAACATTACATTTAGAGTTAGACTAAATAACTAAAATCAATTTCATGAGTCACATTAATAGCAAATTTTAGTGTGTTTCCGCATGTCTGGAAAACCTATTGAAAAAAGAGAAAATTAACTCTTAAAGTACCATCTATGTTCAATTTCTGGTATGTAGAGTTACTGGGTGAAACTATTGGACAAGTTAAGTATACAAAAAGTGTCTCCTGAGTAGAAGAAAAAAAATAAAAATTTACTTCATTGTAAAACCAATATGTCCTTTGTTTCACACAGAATCTAAAGTTATTGTATTTATATTAAAATAAATAATTTTGTGGTATTGATTTTATAGTATCAAAGTATTATAATTGTTTGATTGTTCATGAATATAATAATTATGCTGCATAGATGCAGTTAATTAAATTAGCAAATAAGAAAATTAGTAAATTATGTTTAAAAAATTAATTTTTGTTATCACTAATAAATTTTTAATTAATATTTTTAAGCATCATGTGCTGGATACAGCGTTGCCACATATATTCTCGGAATATGTGATCGACATAATGATAACATAATGCTGAAAACTACAGGACATTTGTTTCATATTGATTTTGGTAAATTTTTAGGGGATGCACAAACATTTGGTAACTTTAAAAGGTATAACTAAACTTATTAAACAAACAAACACACACACACACACACACACACACACACAGATATATATATATATATATATATATATATATATTTATTTATTTATTTATTTATTTTATTTAATATTGTCAATTTTTTTTTTTTTTTTGCAGAGATCGTACTCCATTTGTGTTGACTTCTGATATGGTGTATGTAATAAATGATGGTGATAAACCATCCACAAAGTTTCAACATTTTGTTGATACATGTGTTCAAGCATTCAATATTGTTCGTAAAAATGGAAATTTGTTATTAAATTTATTTGGTTTGGTAATATATATTACTTTTATTAATAATGAATTCATGAACATTCATGTGCTCATGTAACAATAACCAATTATTATTATTGTTTAGATGGCATCTTCTGGAATACCTGGCGTAACTATGGATGCTGTCAATTATGTTCAAAAAGCACTTCTTCCTGAATTATCCAATCCCGAAGCAGCAGCATCTTTTGCTCGAATGATTGAAAATTCAATAAAATCCCGTTTTACCCAATTTAATTTCTTCTTACATAATTTGGCACAAATGAGATTCAATAATGAACAAAATGGCACCGAATTACTAAGTTTTGTTCCAAAAGTATATACGTAAGTAGTCCTAGTGAAAATTTAGTATGTTGATTGCCATAAGCCTGCTCGCATCTTATGTATCGTTTAGGTCACTGGCACCTTAACTAAATTATTCTTTACCAGCCATTTCCATCTCCAGTCATCCAAACCACTTAATATTTATAAATAATATATTTTATTTTCTCATGCCATAGAGATAAAGACTTGAAATTATTACTATGGGATAGAAGAATAAAAAATGTAATTTTTTAAAAATAACATCATATAAATTTTTTTATGTATTACAATATTCTCAAAAATATTTTGAGATTTGTTCATTTAAAATTTATATAGATGTTCAATATATTAAATATTAATTCATCAAAAATGTATGGTACAGCCTAACAATATATATTTTAGGAAGCATGTAGTTTTATGACAGTCAAGTGTTAAATAATTGTTTATTCTGTAAAAATTTTTTATTTTGTGCTGCAGTATGGCACAAGAAGGAAAGATTGTTCGAGTTGAAGTGTATGGATGTCAAAAGCGATATGATCCTGAAAAATATTATGTTTACATTTTAAAAGTTTTTCGAGAAAATCATAGGGATCCTTCATATTTGTTTAGATCTTATAAAGAGTTATCAGAATTCCAGCAAAAACTTTTATTATTGTTTCCATTGGCCAAATTTTTAAGGTATTTTCCATGTAAAATCAAAACTCCAATAATTGCTTTAATATTTATTACAATTTTCAGTTTATTGAATACTAGTATTCATATGGGCCGATCTCATATTAAGCAAGTAGCTGAGAAAAGGCGACTAGAAATCCAAAATTTTTTGAACACTTTATTTCAAATGGCTCCTGAGGTAAGCCATTCAAATTTGGTTTATACATTTTTCCATCCACTTTTAAGAGATCAGCAAGAAGCTAGTATTGAAGATACAAAATTAAAAGGTAATAGTTTATCTTATTTGATAATTAATAATACATTTATGTAATATATTTAATTGTAGTAATAAGTTTTAAGTATTGTTTATTAAATTAATAAATTTGAATTATCATATATATATATATATATATATATATATATATATATATATATATATATTAGAGTGGTCCTTATTATTTTTTTTTAATTCAACTAGGCTACCCTCAACATTTGTTCAAACTTATAAAAAAATAACTTATGTTAATTTTCATAGTCTTCACGAAATTGTTCTTCTTTCGAAAATTCAAGAGCAAACTGAAGTACATCAATTTTTGTGTGGGATAAAGCCATACAAACATTATTATCCTCAATACCCGGATTAAAATTACTAGTATTTAATTTGCCCCAGTATTCTAGACATTTTTTAAATAGTGGAATATTGGGCTCTGAAGTAATGCCAAACTTTTCTTCAAAAACACACCTTAACACAAGTTCATAGATATCATGACGACACATGAGATACATCATATCTTTTTCATGATGTTGTTCTAATAAAAAACATTCTCCCTTCAAACGACCCGTATTCGATGCTGTAGTGTCACACACACACACACACACACACACACACACACACACACACACACACACACACACACACACACACACACACACACACACACACACACACACACACACACACACACACACACACACATACACGCACGCACACACACACATATACACGCACGCACGCACACACACACACACACACACACACGTGTATATTAATTAATTAATTAATTTATTTATTTATTTATTTAATTATCTATTTAAATTTGATGAATAATTATTAAATTTTTCATATGTTAATTAATAGTTATTTATTTATTAACAGAACCAAAGCAACCAGCTTATGCCAGGGAGAACCGCATACTTGGTCAATTAAAGTTGACTTTACATTATCAACGTGGTGCATTCATGGTAATACATATAATAAATAATATATCATTTAGCAATATTCCCTTAAAGTGTGTTCAACAGAACCTAAAGTTTCTGCATGATAATCACAAGAGTTACGTAAATTAGAATCGCACATACAATCCGATAACAATTTTTAAGATCTTTTTTTAAGAAAATACTCTTCTATTCTGAATTTTTTAAGTATTAAAATATAATTAAATAATTCATTTAATATTGTGGCTTTTGACTGTAAACTATTTTTTATTTTTATTAAAAGTATCCAATAAGTAATATTATTTACCCTAACATTGCAATTGATTTGATATTAAATTTTGAAGTTGTAATAAACACGTGTAGCACTGAATGATTTAAACTATTTTCAAATATATTTCAACTATTTCAAGTATATTTAGGTACTACTAACAATTGACAAATTGTGGTTTTGTTGTAATTGAGGTTCTGCCAGACTAAAAAAAAAAAAAATTTCTTAGGTTGCTGTGATGGTAAAAGTTTGGGAACTGCTGCCATACAGGGTGTCTCATCAACAGGGTCGCATTTAGAAATTTGGTGCCCAGGGTAAAAATAAAAGGGTGAAATGTACTTTGAAAATAAAAACCGCGACTGAACAATTTATTATAATTTTCAGTTTTCACTCTTTTGGTGTAAATATTGTAGATGTTGAAATTGTAAGAAAATATAATATAATAATTATATGAGAGATCTCAAAAAACCTGATAAATGTAAATGTAATTGTAAAAGTTTTTAGACAAATAAGCTCTATAAAACAGATATCTTCGAATTTCGCTCAATTTATAAAAATAAAAAGTTAATTTTTTAATTTATTTAATAAAACATTTATAATTATGAAAATGACGTAAACAATTTTTTAGATGGAAAATATTGTTCTATGTAAAGTGTATCTTTGATATTTGCTATTGATTGTTTATTCATGTATTCAATGTTTTTAAAATATATTGTATATACACATAAACTACCTAATATTCCTAACCATATACATTAAAATTGCATTTTTGTAAATAAAAAACTTTTGACTATAATTAATCAAATATTGTTATCATTAATATTTAAATAAATGATTGTTGTATATTTAAATATTTAACTAAAATATAATATAATATTTTTTGGTATTTGATCTATTTATTTTGTTATTTGGTAATATTTTAAAGTACTATCAAAAGATATTTTCAATATTTAAGTTTTAAAGAAACTATTATTAATTCTTAAAATAATATAAAACTCAGTAGTTTGAGACAACTGTTTAGTTTTTAGTTTTTGTTAAAATAATTTTATTTAGCAGTATGCTAAATTTGATATAATTTTATTTCCTTAGATTATGGTACATCACGCCAAAGACTTGCCGCGTATTGCTGGAAATCAGGAACCATCAACTTACGTCAAAGTGTATTTGTTACCTGACCATAACAAAGCTACTAAACGTAAAACAAAAGTTGTTAAAAAAAATTGTTATCCTTCTTTCATGGAAATGGTAATCATATTTAAGATACATTATTTAATTTTACTGGAATGCAGTATACAATGTTTTTGGTAGAAAGATCTAGGTATATTCATCCTTGATTTTTCAATTAATTATAAGAAGTTGAGTATTCACTATGTTCAATGTGTGTGTTCATACTTTGTGTGAGTATGTAGTAGTTCATTAGTTTATGAGGCTACCTTGTTCTATCACACTCTTTGCCATGATTAAGATAGGAAATGTTCCTACAAATGTATACTAATTGCTTACTCAATTGTCTGGTGATTTTAGTTATAGTATGTATTTCTTATTAATCATGTAATTAATTTTGTAATGCTTTGAAAAATTGTTTACAGATTTAAATTAATAATTATATCTAACAATTTCATTAAATAAGTCCATAAATATAAAATTTCATTCTTATTTTTTAATACTATATAAATTTTTTTAATTGACGTTAATTAATAATTCTTAAATTTTTGAGAGGTAAATATAGTGAAACTTTTATTTTACAAAGTCTCTTGGGCGACAAAAACGACTCGTACTTTAGAGAAATTTGCTAAATAAAATTACGTATTTAATGAAATCTCCATAATGGTTCTTAAAAAATATTTAATTAGGTAACATTTTGTAATGAAGAAGTTTCACTGTATTACACATTTAAAAAAGTAGAGTGTGAAAACAAAATTATGAATTTAAATTTGTTTTTAAAATTTTTTATTTTATTACTAGGTTGATCAAAGGCAATTATTATCCAATATACTTCTAATTTTAGTGTTTCATCAAAGTTAACTTTAGTCATACCAATTATATAACTGTAAATAATAATTTTACGAATTTACTTTAAAATTTCAATGTTGACTAGAGTAAGAATAAGTTTGATTTAATAAAAAGTTATAAAATTACTTGTTACTATTTGTGGCACAAACAAATTTGGTATTGTTTTGTATTTTGAAAAAAACGTCTGTTGCATTATATTCAATTCATCTAGAATCGATATTAAACGTGTGATTTAGAACTGGAAATGAGAGTTAGACATTTTTATTAAGCTGATGATGATGATGATAATAAGATTACAGATTTTTTTTGTAAATAGTGTGGTATTTGTAAGAAGATCAAAAACATTAAAACAATCATAATATGTTACTATACAAATGTTTCTGTATCTTAGCTATTCTATTTTGTAAGTTTTATTTCTTAGATATTATTATTATTTATGATTACCCTAATAAACTATGGCAAATAATAATGTATGGTCATTTTAAAACATATGATAATGGTATTTAATTTTTATTAGGTAATTAAATTTAATTACTCGATTATCAATTTCAATATTTATTTCATTTAATGCATATTTGATTTATTTAGTTGGAGTACAGAATGCCGCTAGATGTTGTGAAGTACAAAATGTTACAAGCCACTATATGGAGTCATGATTCATTACAAGAAAATGAGTTTTTGGGTGGCATTACTATACTACTCCATGACATTGATCTGACTTCAGAGACCACATCTTGGTACAATTTATCTAATATACATAGATGACAACGTGGTATTATTTAACATAAATTCATATTAATTGACGTTAGGTTGTTGTGATGTGATTTGTTATTTTTACTAATATTTATTCTGATTTCAATTTAATATTATTTTTAACAGATATTTAATCATAAATATTGTGTGCATATTTTTGTTCTGTAAATTGTTGGGCTAAAATTATTATTTGGTGATGGGTTCAAGTTCACTTCCTTTTCTTGTTTGTATGTGAATAATACTCTATTGAGTGTTTCCATGTGTAATTATTTAATTTATATTAACTTTTATTGTTGATCATGTTTTTTTTTAAATCACTACATGTGGGCATGAAATTATAAGTATTTATATATTAAGTAATAATACATTTACATTTTAAAGCATATCATGCTATTGTGATATGAATATTGATTATTATTAGATGTGATATTTCACATTTATTTATATTATTATTGTTGTTATATTTTCCAAAAATATGATTATATTTCTACGAGAAGATGAGTAAGTCATCTATGTGTTTTAATTTTTCATTTAAGTTGTCTAATGTATTTGACTGGTTTCAATGGAAAGCTTTTTATAAGTTATTTATTATTTTATACACCTATTTATCATTGAATTTATCATCTATTGATATAATTTCCAATTACTTTTTATTTATTTGTTTGTTATCAAAACAATAATTATTAAATCGTTAATAGTTTTAAGGAATATGTAATCTCTCATATTATACTCGTGTTTGTTTTAAAATGGTTTAATATTATCGAATTTATTTGTTTTATGTTTTTGTGGTTATTTTGAAGTGTATATATCTTATGTTTAATAATACTGCTTAACATAAAAATTATGCATTTTGTTAAATAAACAAATTTTTACTTTTATTAAATTTTTTTACATTAATTTCAATTTAAATATAATTGAACTAATTAAACTAATAAATATTTTAATGCATGTTAAAATTTAGTGTCTAATGTCTATATATTTAGACTTTATAATTTCAATATAATTATTCATTTACATCAAACAATTCTTATACATTACTTATATACTTTTATCTCTAAACCCAATTGTTCCTAATTTTTTGTGACATATATAATAACAATTTGTGGCTGCTAAATTTATGGCTGGAACTATTAAGTCATGAAGACTATTATGTTTCAAAAAGTTAAATAAATGTCTCATGTGAATTTATTATCATATTAAATCAATATATTTTTTTTTAACTTGATTTTTCATTGGTATTTTTTTACCATGAATACATAGTGATTTTTTATGTACATTTTGATTTGTTTAGTTTAATCATTTTTGTTGATAATAATTCTAAACTAATGTAAACAAAAACAGTATTTTTCTAATTTTTGTTTTTTAATTTTATCAAATAATTATTGATTTAAATGAAATACTTTAAATTAGAATTTTTTCTGAAAATTTGGTATTGAAATAACAGTTTAAGAATAATAAGAATTTGGAGTGTAGAGTTGTAAAAGAGGACATGATTTAAGGCAAGATTAAAAGTTTTAGAGGTGTAAGCACATTGTGATCTTTAAGGTATATTTATACTTTGAAAGAAATTAAATTATATTTTCACAGTTTTTTTTTTTTTAGTAATTGTAACTTAGGAATAATATTTTTACTGAACAATTAGTACTCTCGAGTGTACATTAGTCATAACAGTAAACATATATTTCTGAACTTATAAAATTGTATGAAAATTTTCTTTTTTGAATCTTTTAGTCAAATTTTTTGGAGATAATTGTTTATTTTATCTTTTCATTCATCTGGCTTGGGGATAGGCTAAGAATATATATTTTGCAAAAATGTATAAAATTTCTTTTTAACTTAAAATACGTATGATTCTTGATTAAATTTTACAAGTATTTGTTTAATCAATGTCAGGTCTCTTAAAATGTTTGTTAATTATTAATGAATAATATCAGAAAAATGTAAAGTAAAAATAGTAGTTTTTATTCATAAAAAGAACTAACTCTAAAAGTAATTTATAATATTATTTTTTACTTAAATGTAATTTTATTAGAACTTCAAATTATATAAAAGAAATATATTGAACATGTTAAAAAATAACATTATCTATACTTGATTATGAATAAAGTGTTCATCCACTTAATTAAGTTGAATTTTCCACTTAATGACTTCAACAAAACAAGACTGAAATTTATTTATATATATATTTGCTTTATACATTTTTAAAATTTATTCATCACCTGATTTCTCTAATAAATTTATATTTAAATTTATTTTTACACCAATATATTGGAATTTCAAATCATTCTTTTTGTTGAATAATCTTATTGTTTTACATTTCATCATTAATATTTTCTGGGAATTTCGTGGATACTTTAGTCCTTTTATAAGGCTGATTATTTAATTTTTTATTTAGCATTGTGAAATTTTGTTATTTTTCATTATAATTACTTATACAAAATTTAATTTTTAATTTTTTAAATTTATCAATGTATAATAATGATTTAATTTTGAGTCAAAATACGTATCTAAAATACATTTTAATACTGTAATAATTTATCTGTTTATACTCAGATTTACATACACACATGTAATTAATATTTTACAAGAAGTAATGTAAATATTTCTAATAGGTATGAATTTAAATTTTGATAAAATTTGGCAGAAGTTCAAATTTTTTCTTCTTCTGATAATTCAGAAAACAAATATTTTATTTTATTGATGTGATTATTTGCCTACTAAAATTTTTTTAAATGTGATAATTAATTTTATTTTATACTTCAATATCTTCTATCTTAACCAAAATAGCATATCCAAATTGAAAACTATGTGTAAGAAATAGTTTGCATTATCTTTTTATATGAAACATATTGTTTATGTAGTAAATGCCTATTTATTTTAATAAATATTTAACATTGTTATTAAATTTGAATTGATTTTTTTTTTTTTTTGACAAATATATGTTGTATAATTATTACATTTTTGTTGTTTGTTTTTATACTTAGACTTCTATTTTTTTACTTTATATATGAACGTTTAAAATGCTTATAGTTTATCATTTAATATTTAATATACTAATTTTATGCTTTGTGATTATCTAATACATTAATAGCAATTTTCTTTAATATTATTTTAGGTATATTTTATTTCAATTTCCATTTCCAAAAACAATAAATAATATAAATTTAATTTTTGTGAAATTCTTTAATTAATTCTTTAGTTACATGTTTTATTACAGAGTTAGAATTTAAAGATTATTCAAAATTAATTACTACTTTTGGAAACTAGAACCATTATAAAATTACCTGAAGTTTATAAAATTAAGTTACAAGTAGTAGTTGTCATTTAATGAAACTTAAAATTTTTAAATTTACATTCTATTGTTAGTTTTATGATTTTTTTCCTTGAAAATAAAAAACAACAAACATTTTATATTATATTTATATTATGTACCAATGTACAAGGTTTTAATATAATGTTTTAAAACTACTCCGATTGGAAATTGCAATTTTTTTAAAAATTTGTTGATTTTGCAATTCTGTAAATTTATCCTAATGGAAGATATTAGGTAGAATTTCAACTGGATTTTATTTTAATTTTTGCTTTTGGGAGGGTTAATTTGTTTTATCTAATGTATACTTAAAAATTTAACTGACAATGTATACCCAGTGCTCCCCTTGGCTATGGAACTGGCTCATGTACTTATTCCATTTTAATAAGATAAATAAAAAAACCTCATTAAACTTCAGTCTTTTCTTGAGTCTACCCAGGCTACAGCTTTCTCAGCATTCATTCCGGTTTTTCCCTACTAAAATAACAGCTTTACTACTAATAATACATTTACTTTTCTTAAATTTCTGAAAGGGTCTAGACTCCTGGACCCTTCCCCTAGATACGGCTCAGACTACGATATTGACTGTCCATGTCCCACACTAACCTACGAAATTTCTCGTCATTGTCGGTTTTTAGATACACCAAATTGTTTCATTGAATTGACAGCATAGAACTTACCAGTATTACCGCGTGACGAATTGTAGGTATTGGAAAAAATCATTTGCTGATATTTGACATAATATTAGATTCATCTTACATCATGTGTTGTTTGTACATTAATCCTTTGTACAGTTAGTTTTGCGTTTAGTGTGGCGAGAGGAAAAGTCGCTGGACTGAAAATGGTCACTTAACCCGTACATTGTATCAAAAATCAAACTTCCGACGCACGCGAGACAAAAGAATTGTTGTATTGCAGACACATGATCAGTTAATGCATTTATTAATGAAATCTCTTTTAATTGTAACATTCAATAACTACTACATGAAGTGAGAGCATAGACGTTCTCCTTCATATGGGAGAGTGGTATGAGGATAGATCCGCCCTTAACCTTCATTTTTTCTTTTTTTTTTCTTTATTGGTTTAGCATCAATGTATTGTTGTTCAAAATATATGTTATTATGGAGGAATTCCCATGCTTAACTGATATTTAGGGATGCTCTGATACTCACTAAATAATTATTTAATTCTTATTATTTTCCACACTAACACTCATTGTACAAATTTTACACTAATATTTTTATCGCTGTTTTTGTTTGATAATATTATTACGTAAAAATTATCTGCTACAAATACTATAAGATAAATTAAGAAAAAATGTGCACGTTTGGTAGGTGGTGGGTGGTTAAATTAATTGGGTCTAGTTGGCAACATAAAATAGTTGATACTTCGGCGCCACTGGCTTCTTGTACAAGATAATGGAGATGGGTAGGTATATTGAATCCTTAAGAAACGACAAAGTATTTCTTTTATTAAATGATTCTGAGCAATGCTTCAAAGTAAAATATATCGTTTGTATATTTTACCGTTTTTAATCTCATTGTCGATAGGTTTTTATCAAAACCGTTATAAAAAAAAAATTCTGAATAAAAGATACGTTTTTTTTTACCAAAAAATTCAAAACGTATTGCTCTATTCGTATAACAAGTTTCATATTAATTGGATGGCCCGATTTTTTAAAGTTGAAAATTTATGTTATAACAATAGATCTCGTATAAACATTATAAGAAAATTGGTTAAACTTTTATAAACAAATCTAAAGTAATGATTTTTTAAAATTTTTGAAGCATCGTTAAATGAATGTATGAGTAAGTTTATATTAAATATTAAAGCCTTATCATTCAAAATTCAAAATTTCGTTAGAAACAAACTTGAAAAATGAGGTATTTTCTAAGTTCTATTTTTAATTCTCAAGCTGTCAGTTTTTATGAAACCGGTCTCAAGTTAGTTATAATATGTTTTTGATATTTGTTGAAAATTTAATTTGATTTCGTGAAAGTGTCGTTTATGGAAAAGTTTACTGTTTTAACTCGGTTTTCCGGCAGTTTTCCTCACGCCTGAAAAAATGATTGAGAAAGAAGAAAAACCCTCACAGTATCATATAGGTACAGGTGATTTCTTATCTATAGAGTCGCTAGATGAAATTTTTGAACATAGTTACGTAAGAGTACCAAAAAGCGGCTCCAGAGTAGAAGAAAAAAAATTAATATAACATCACTGTAAAACTAATAGGTTATTCGCTGCACTCAGAATCTAAAATAAACATCATTATAAAACCAATACATTCTTCGCTTTAATCAGAATCTGAAAATTAAAATGTATGCATTGTATATAGAGTAAATAACATATTGTGCATATTTCCGTGGGGCACTCAATATATTATTTTGTATTTTTTCTGCATATTTCGAGTTCAAGTTTAGCTAATTTAGATATTGCACATTATTGCACATTTTTACTTTAAATACGAAAAATGCATGTTTATGCAGGTATAATTTAACAATGCATGTCACGCGTGTGGAGAGACAATGAGACATTGTCTATCCAAAAATGTACAATAATTAAAATTTTTAAAACAAATGATGAAAAAAAGATTTCATTGACATACGATTTTCAACAAAACTCTATTGAAATAATTAAAATAAAGCTATAATTTAATTTACGTGAGTATTTTAATTTTATTCATACAATATTTGATCACTCCTCATCTTCGTGCAGTCCTCGTATAGGTAGGTATTCGAGTAGGTATCTGATTTAACGTGATTAAAATAAACATGTTGATTTCTAGTACAGTATTATTGTTCAGTTAAAACTTTCAGTAAGTAGGTACGTGTTTTATCTTTGGTAGTTTGAAATAAAATAAAATTTTATTGTATATTTTAAAAAAACTAAACTTACATTTTAAGATTTTGTATCACATATTAGCCGACAAATATCTGTGTATAAATAAATATATACGATATAAATAATTAGACAATAAAATAATATAAGCATTGATTAATAATGAATAATAATGAATAGAATATTCTATAATCAATGATGTAAATAATCGATTAATTAAGGATCCGGTTTGACTTATATATACGTAGGTACCTATATAAATGTATACTCCGTTACGTTGATTGTTTTCATACTGGTGGTAAAATCGAAGGAATTGCCATTTATTAATTTAATATCTTTATCAGCTTTTCACATTGACCACTAAGTCATCATTATTTTTAAATGATATGTGACAGAGCATTTCTTGGCAAGGCTTTAGTTAAAATTTATAATTTAACTCTTATCGATTAATTACCTTTTTAAAGTTGTTTCAAAGAAATACGTAACATTGAGTTCGATTTTCTTGAGGCATGTTCTTCGCAAGTTGCTGAAATTGCTGAACACTTGTACTTATAATATTTTTAATTTTATGCCTTTGAATTATAATAACCAAATGTTTGTCCGAAATTTTGATACTTTGTTTTTTAACTAATACCCACAATGAATAGTATAATTTATTTTATAAGTATCAAATATTTTCGTCATTGAATATAATGTTAATATAATAAAAAATGTATATATATTTACTGGAAAACTATAATAAAAGATTTGAAATGTTATCAATTATAACGATTAAATATCTTTGGCAGATGACAGTTGTTATGTTATACTATGCTGGGTATTTTATGATAATACGACGCCGCAGTATTGAGTAAAACGCATAATCCCTTAGGATATTATATGTTTCTATCTATGCATATAAAAACCTAATTATTTGTTATAATATCGTGACAAGTTAGGGTCAGTTTTGGTGCAGTGACGTTGAATAATAATTTTGTGATTGAATAAGTGAATCACAATTTCATACGAATTTGATTAAGATTTACTTGTATAAAATAAAAATGATTTAAATTTTATTTGCGAGTGAAAAGCATATCTCTCTACGCGCAGTGTATACTGTGGGAACTAGGAAGGATAATTAAATAAAATGACAATAATAAGTGTATATGCTCATTTGAAAAAATACAATGGCATAACATATTATTTTGAATGACATAATTTTCGTTTGTAAATTTTTTATGTTTTGGAAATGCGAAAAAATATATTTACGAGAATATTATATGAAAGATACATTTACAACAAAATATTTCAGCTGATGTATTTTTCTATTACACCTTAGTTTATTGTATTTTATGTAGTGATTGATGGTTGAAATGCAATGTAGATAGTATCTGCCTAATATGAATGGCATACATTCAATAGATTACGACGTTTTTAAAACTCATAATGACAAAATCTTATTATCATAGGTACCTAGTAATAAAATTATGACTTATGCATTTAGTTTGAACTTGTGTAATTAAACTTATTAAGATATTAATAAGTAGATAGATTATTTGTAAATGAATGATTATAGACATTATACATATACCATAATATACTATATTATAGCTACCAATTAAAATGGTATACATTTATTAAACAAATTTAGATGTAGTAAGCTGTTGTTAATAGTAAGCTATACCTACTTATTAAACTAAGTTTATTTAAAGAGTTAAAGGTGGTGTAAAAATTAACGAACGCAATATTTTTTGCAGTCGTTTAAAATATTGCATTCAACTCACCATTGCGTTCTGTAGTTTTACGTTTTGAATTAAATCTTATTAATGTTTAGATTCTGAGAAAGTGGAAGATCTATTGGTTTTATAATGATGTTTATTTTTTCTGTCTGTGAACATTGTTTCGGATAGTTAAAGTAATCCAAAAGTTGCATCCAGCAACACAGTAGATCGGAAATTATATGTATATTGTACTTTAAACAGGTAACTTTTCTCTCTTATAAATAGTTTTTCCAGACGTGGAGAAAAACTACCGAAAACCCGATTAAAAACGGTAAAATTTGTCGTAAATAACACTTTTACTAAATTGGTTTTAGTTATTTAGCCGTAACTCGAAAAGTAATTTTGCTAAAAACTTGGAATTTTCCCCATATATTAATGACGTATTGTTATATGTTTTACAAAAGCTTCAAAAAATTGACTACTTTTGAATAAAAAATAGAACTTTAAAATTACCTTGTTTTGTTAAGTTTATTTCTAATAACATGTTTAATAATTGATAAAAAGTTCTGAAAATTTAATATGCCCTTACTTATATACTTAGTTAACGGCTCTGAAAAATTAAAAAAAATCGCTTCACAAGATTTTTTTTTATACGCGTCTAGTTTAAGTAAATTATTGTAAGTTTTTCACGGAATTGACTGATTTCTTCTAAGTATATTTCTAATGAAATTTTCAATATTCAATAAAAAGTTGTAAAAATTTAATATGATCTTACTCATATATACTAAACTAACAATATTGAAAAAATTTCAAAAATCGTGGTTCAAGTTTTTTTTTTAAACTTTTAATTGAATTATTAAATGATTTTTACAGAAAATAGACTGTGAAATAAAAACAGAATACATTTTTTATACTGTAGATTTGCTCAGAATCATATAATTATAGAAATGATATATAATTTTTCTTAACTTTAATTACACCCATCCCCCATTATCTGATCCGAGGAGTGAGAAGAATATGGTATTTTAAAGTTCAATTTTAAGTCCAAAAGTTTTCGAAATCTTTGTTGAAAATGTAACAATATGTGAATAGTATATTATGATGTATCAAGTTTCTAGTAATGTTACTTTTGGATGTGTGTGAAGTTGGCCCCCCCCCGACCACCTCCAATTAATCTCAAACAAATTGTAACTTTATTCAATTAATTTATAACTAATTGTAACCAACTTTTTAAAATGTGTGACCTCGTTGATCCTCGGTAATCACTTGTTTTTCAATGAGGGGCCAACTTCACCTAGCCCCCCGACATTAATCAATTTTTTCGGAAAAATCCTAATTCTTTTCCATTTCAATTGTAACTATTTGTAACCATTTTTTCAGAATTTGTAACTTCATAGTTTTTGACTTATCATTTTTTTTCCTTACGAGGGGCCAGCCCCCCACCTCACTCAAATAATTCGAGATGAATTGTAACTAAAAGAATTCAATTTGTAACCAAAAATATGTCCAAAATAAAAGAAGAAGAAAAATAGATATTATTTTAAAACCAATAGATCCTTCGCATCACTTAAAATCTAAAAACAGTTGATTCCGTAAAAATTGGACCTACATTTTACCTTTACTCTTTTTTTCAATAGTTTTTCAAGTATCAGGAAAAACTATTGTGAAGAAAGAAAAATAAACTTTCATAGTACCTTCTACATGTGATTTCCGATCTATAAATATAATAGATGCCAATTGTAGAGAAAGTTAAGTAGTTAAGTATTCTTCCTCGGAAGAATGGCGATGTAAATTTAGCCTTCATTCCTTCAGTTCTTGTTTAAGATAATTGGTAGTTGGAAGTCCGTCTTTCGTCTTACTGGTCCTCAGAAAAAATATCGAAAATGGGTGTATTGAATTTTTAAGAAAAAATGTATCCTTTCTTTAGTAAAACCTTTTTGAGAAAATATTCAACGCAATAGATACCATTTACATATTTTATTATTATTTTTATTCTTGATGGTGATGTTTTATTTTATCAAAATCTTATGACAATTTTCTAAACACGAAAAATATTAATTTTTTTTTTTTTTACCAAAAGATTTCAAAGATATATTTCTATCTATATCCCAAGTTTCATAACGATTAGTTTGATCAATTATTTTTTCAACACATATATACCTGAAGTTGACAATTTATGTCAAAAAAGTCGATTTCGTTTATAATCTTATAAGGATTTAGTTAAACACTTATGGAAAAACCCTGATTATCAATTTTTTTTAAAAATATTATTAAACAAATAGGTATTAACTTCTCTTGAGAAGTTATTATAATAGGTCTGAAAATCGAAATAGGTAATTTTGTGTTTTCTTTACGTTTCAAGACCTCGACAATCGTTTACAAGTATTTTTAGAGTGATGTCTGTGTGTGTGTGTGTGTGTGTGTGTGTGTGTGTGTGTGTGTGTGTGTGTGTGTGTGTGTGTGTATGTATGTATGTATGTATGTATGTAGACATATTTTGGCTTTCGATTCCTCAATAACTACTGGACAGAATTTTCTAATGACCATATCAATCAATACGCCACGTCATGACTTAGATCTGAAAGGAGTCTGGAAAAAATCGGTCCAGCGGTTTGTTTTTTATCTGTAAAAAACTGACTTTTTTATGCACGCAATATAAATTTCATATATAATTTCAAGTCTCGAAGGGTAGTAAGGGGTTTTCGAGGGTGCTGATTTCGAATCTTTTTTCAGTTTTTCAAAATTCAAGATGGCGGGCCCAATATGACGTCATTTTTTTTGTAAAAATTCTTTAAATTCGATAGAATTTCGTTCTGAGAGGGGTTTCAGGTACATGATTATAAATAATGTTTGTTTTTTTTTTTTTTTTTTTTTTTTTTTAATTTTTGACTCCAATTGACAGTTATTACAATTGAAATATTTTTGTTATTCTATTATTATTAATAATTGTCGATGAATATTTATCGATTGTGAATAAATAAATAAATTAAACTCTACTATCCCTCTTACAGTAATAGAATAATTCTTCTCAAGAGAAGTTGTTTGTACGGTACTTGCTGCCGAACCGATTATTTTTTCATTATAGTTAGGTTAACGAGGAAACGGAAAATCCGTAGTGGGGTCAGAAGTCAACAACAATCCACTAGTGGACGCATTCGTTTCGGCTACACGCCCGCTAACGCAATAGCGCCTTTTCGAAAACCCCGAAAATTGCAAAACGCGTGCGAGGATGCAGCCGGACGTTACAATTTTCTTTTTTACGATTTTGTTACTTGCCGTCATTGACATTCATCCACGTCTACAGGGCGATTATCTTGAGACGGCTTCGTGTGATGAAAATGATCATTTTATGTTGGAAGCAGATGACCGCAGTGAATCGGACGGGGTAGTAGGCGTATCCGTGGTGTGCACATAAGTCGTTTGTCAAAGGACGCGCGATCATTCGGTCAATGGTTTTTCAAGAGCCATGACCGCCAATAAACGCGTGGATAGACGCACGTTTTTGCCGTGCGCTTTTCTGATTTTCTGTCGCAGCAGGACACCTGTGGATTGACGGCCGATGACGACGAACATGACATTCGTCTGGACCCGACGTCGTAGACCAGCGATGGCGAACCTTATGATAAGTGCGTATCGAGTCAACATTTTTGGTTTGATTTTATTTTCCTCGTATTTCAAAAAGTTTTCTGGCCTTTTTTTAATAATAATTGATTAAACATAAAAACAGGATTTTATTTGTTGTTATATTTAAATTTAACAGTATTTACTTTTACATATTCATATAAACTCATAATTTTAAACACTAAAATAACAAAAAGTTTAAGAAATATGTTTTAATAATTACAAAAATTAGTTTTTAATGAGAAATCTGTTGCTGTATTTTTCCAGCTAATGAATTAATTCTGTGATTATAATTAATAGATTTTTTTTTGTATTTTTGTCTTTTTTGTTGATTTCAGTTAATTTTTTGGAAAGTGAAATAAAAATTATGAATTACACTTAAATTGGCGTGTCAATGAAATAATGTACGCGCGTTATTTTGTGATACGCGTGACATAGGTTCACCATCCCTGTCGTAGACCGTTCGCCGTGACCACGTGGACGCCGTGACCTGTTGAACGCCGCCGCTGCACTTGGTCGCCTTACGTGCTAGTATCGGTCGACGAGACGCTGTGGGATGGCGTAACCATGAGACCGGTCGGACGTCGGCGTGGGCGAAAACGTAAAGAACGGTTTGGACAACAGAGCGAACGTCCAAGCACCGTCGGCGAGACGTCGTCGTTGGCGCGCGTTTGGAGCCGGCCACGGGACGACTCTGGACGCGCGCCAAGACAGCAGGCCGTGACGCGAACGTCAGCCTCTTGTTTTCGCGTAATGTCGGACCGTGTAATGGCGATGACTCCCGACAACGAGGTGAGCGTACGAGATATCGCGTTTTCTTATTCCGCTTTCTATTTTTTATTGTACTCATTATTTTCGATATTTATCACCTCACTAATGTGTTCGTATTGTTATTTGTTTTTGTTTATGAATTAAATCACTTATGTTTATATACTTTTATATTTTCGACAAACTATTTTGAAAATAATTAAATTTAAATAATTTAAATGAAATTTATTGATTATACTATACTGTATTTTATTTATGATTTTAATATTCGTATATTATACGTCTTATAGCTCCATAAACCATAAGTAAAATATAGTTAGATATATAGTTATATTCAAATATACGTATTAGATATTTTAATAACTTTATATAATATATTACTAAATTAATTTATTGAATCTGAAATAAATCACCACTGTTATAAAATAAACTGTGTAATATTGTGTAATGCTTATGACTATGTGTATATTATATTATATACTGTGTATACACAGTTAAACTGTTAAATCATTGTATATTATTTGATCAAATGAAAGTATAATTGTATTGTTCAACATAATATTAGCTCAAAATATTTCAATAGTTCAAGTGTGATCACCTTTGAGTGATTGGTTGAGAAACAAAATTGAGTCAACCTCCCCTCCCGGGAGAATGACAAAATACACCCCTGATCGACTGTTTAAAACCTAACATCAGTGTCATGTTTAACACTTCAACATCGTAATCAAAATCGCATATTTATTAAGCGTGCTGACATACAGATAAGATTCATTAATTTAATCAAGTCGATTCGAATATTTTCTACCATAACAACAAATACTTCTATGTATTTGATCAGAGACAGAGACAATTTTTGTAATTAAGGCATTAAAAAGTTCTTTGAGAACCAGCGTTGGCAAGAGCGTTTAATCATCTTGATAGTATCTTCTAAAAATCATATATAAAAAGTAAATTATATTAACAGTAGATATTTTTTTTAACATGGTGTAGTACTTAACTACTAATTTTGTTAAAATTTACTGATACCTATGTACTTGGTTGTTTAATGTTGTATGTAGACTAATGCGTTTTCAAGCCATCAAATGAGCTTTACGGCTATAATACATTCAAGTGATTTCTTATAAAATTATACTTCGTGAAATAACAATACATTTCATTAGATGGGCGCTTTTTATAAAATGATATTAAAATTAAGTATTTAAACTTTTTTCACCAAGTGGGCAATTACTTCGAGTAATATGATAAATATTTAAACAACAAATTACTGTGGATTAACATAACAATTTATACTCAAAATAATGTTTATTTGTGCTGAAACCACGACTCAAATGTTTTGAATTTTTCATTAAATATTCACTTTCCGTAATTAATAATTATCATCGCATTTTACTGTAATAACATACGTACTAGTAAAAATATAGTTTATTCCATGTATAAAATAACGATGGCCCATAATAATTAATAACTCTTTGTTACTTAAATGTTTTACACGTTGCACGTATTATAGTGGTTGGGGTTGAATATCGGTGAAAAAAAACAACTCATTTTCCCTTATGTTTTGAAGACACTTTCTCGAAATGGACTTTGGGCGAAAAAGGGCGATTTCACGTTGGTGCGTGCCGCAAAGGTTATACCCGTGTGTTCAACGCGTATATGATATTGTCATTTGCCATTGTGTTGCCTGTGCTGCACGACGGATCTTGGGCAATCACGCATCTCACGCGCCTAGCGCGAATGACGTGCACACGCGTGTTTTAAATTAACGCCTTGTACGCGGCGGGTCGCGTCTTCGCGACGCGGCGGCGGCGGCGCGAGCGTGTATGGGTGCCGCGTCGTTCGTGATCGTTGCGCGTGTTTTTCTCTTCAACCAGGTGCTCCGGTGCAACCGGTCCAGTGTTGGTCACCGCGCTCGTCAGTCAACGTCGCGCCGCAGTAAACGCAGGTAACACCGAAATATCTAGTGACGACGACGGCGGAACGGGCGTGAGATATCCGCGTGCGCACTCGAGCGCGCGCGCGCGTGTGTGTGTGTGTGTGTGTATGCACATTTTTCAGAAATATTTTCGCGCGCAAATGAAAATATAATAATAATAATAATAAAAAAAAAAAAATAATTAAAAATTAAAAAAATTATCACGCCACTATTATACATTACCATAAATTACATAAATACGCTCGTGCGTACGATATATCGTATTCGTGTGTGTTCTGCGCTCGTACATTCCGATAACGTGATCGCGAACAATAACAATGTAAAGTGAAAAACCATACCGCAAAACCGTGAGTATACCTACGCATACCTAATCACGTATCTCTATTACACGCGTTTATGTACCGACCGTGCGCGCGTACGTTTTATCGTATGTACGTAGTCGTGTGTTTAATTCTTTTAACGCGCGCGCAGGTAGTGCGTACTTGCTGTGTATCATAAACTAATCTGTACGAGATAAATCGTACATTTTTTTTTTCGTTTGCGTCTGTTAATGGATTCGTTCCATTTCGCGTAAACGATATTGCCAAGTTCCTTCGGTAAAACGTGCCATGCGTCCTCGGCCCCACTGTGAAAGCTACTACTCTATACTTCGATAAAGTACCTAGGGATTGTCTTAGAATGCATTTCAGATATGAATACCTGGGTGTCCAATTTTTCAAACTTTTATTTTCCGGGGAAATTTGTACAATCTTTGCTTCCGATTTTCCACCAACATAATATGATTGTAATTTATCCTCCGAATGAAGCAAAAATGAATCTCAGTGATAATATTCTACTCCAGAATTTATTTCGTATTGAATAGAGTGATTTCAAAAATTGCTTAAAAAATTACATACCTATTACATAACAATGATTAAAAATTCATTTTTCTCCGCGGGTCTTTTACTTCGTCTTCTATACGGTTTGTTAGCGTGCAGTTTTTCTTTTTATCCCCTAATTACTCATGGGTGATATTATTTGATACTCAACTTTTATGTCGACCGCTTTAGATAAATCTTATAAAAAACGCGTTCCTAAAATACCTCTTCAAATATTTTTTAAAAGAAACGTTTAATTGAAATTCATTTTTATATTCGTTTAAAATAGTAGGTTATAAAAATCATAGGTACACTCTGTGGCCAGTACCATTGTTTTCTAGGACCCACAGGCAAAATTTTTTAGGGGTCTTCATTAACCCTCATTTAAGGTAATTTGATCCACTGGTACCCACAGTCTACACATAAAATTTAATTAAAAATTTAAATAGACTCTAGAACTCTTTAAGACATTTTGTACACGTTTTTTATTTCAGATCACAAATCAGTCATCTGATAAAAGTTTTTAATTATGATGTATAAAATAGAACAGACGTGTAGTAATATTTTCTAGCACAGATAATAGACACTAAATTGAGAAAATGCGAAACGAAGTTGAATTGATCTCCCAAAAATGTAAGTAAATCGATAAGTTGTTTGCCTGCGATTTTTATGATATTGTATTTTCATATTTTATGATTTTAAATTATATAAAAATTATATTCCAGCTTTTAAAATATTGTATAAATAGATTTATAAAATATTTAATGTATATTAAAATGTTGAGGCCTTTATAATATGGAAACCCGTGCACTTGGTCACCAAGCAACTATAGCACTGACTATATAATTATTTAGGCAGTTACGGTAGTATATTTATTATATTTATCTATAATCTATATTATTTATGAACGTTAAATAAAAAATAAACATGATATTTTTAAATGCGAATCGGAAAAAAATATACACATACATTTTGCCAAATATATTTAAAAGTATTTAGAACACAAAAAAATAGTATTCTTTGAAAATATTTCAACAAGTTTGGGAATACATTTTACGTGAATATATATTTAACGTAATATGTATAGATATTCATAAAATTCTGCCTTATTCTATAGGTCTATAACGGAGTTCTTAATAAAATAACATGAAAATCATTTACATATCCCTTTAGATTTCAAATGAAAAGTTATTAATAGTGTCATAATATGATCGAATACCGAACTATCGACTGTAGTAGCGCTATCATACATATTATAATATGGTCTTAAATTAATTTGATGCACATATACTGATACAAAATACCTCAATAGTATCTATATACTGTATTTTTTTCACTGTTATTGATCACTTTACCCAAGAATAAAAATGTTTATTTTAACAAATTTTTATTCATTTTAATATACTTTTTAATTAAATTTAAAATTTAATTATAGTGAAATATAATGTTTCAAACAGTAACAGCGATTAGTGACATATGTTTCCATACTTTTACAATAAGTCAAGTATTTAAGTATCATTTTACTAAAGTCGTCACTATACTACGGTGACGTAATTAGTATAGACTGTAGATCATATTTCAAACACAATTGGTACACTTTGACTGCAATTTTTTATTAGAAATGAAAATAACTTTCTTGATAGAATTTATTACACTGATATTATAAACTTAAAAACATATTGTGAAATCCATAAAGTTAGGAAATAACTAGTTAAAATAAAAAGTTAACTATTAAGTAACACGTTACTTTATATGTTAAGCTACTGGTTTAAACAAATAAAATCTTGAAAAACTTAATAACTAAGTTATTTCTGCTTATAACTCACATTAACTTAGTTTAATTATTTTACAAAAATTTAAATTAAACACTACTAATTTGTTGTATACTGACCTGTGTAGATTTGTGTATAAATAAAATGTTATTTTTAGAAATTTTGTTTTGTTTAGTTTCGTTTTTTTTTATGAATTTTTCGGCGAGATAATTTATGTGTTTTAAATGAACATTATTATCATATAAGAAGATGATGGGTATTTGGCCAACAATAAGATATAACCCACACAGTTAAATATGGTACTATAGTTGCCTGTAGGTTTATAAGTATTCAATAGATAAATATTTTAGGAATAATTATACCTCAAAATGTATCATGACAGTTGCAATCTTTTTTTGTATTAATAAATTTCACCTAAAATAAATAATTATTAGTTTTTTTTTTTGTTACAGTTAACCGTCGTGGTGTGATCGTTGTTATTATATTTTGCTATGCCAGAATAAAGTATAATAATTTTTTATTTGGTTATAACAATATATTTTTACGATAGTGGTTACCTAAGAGTAATTTAATAAAGTAGTCTATGTACTTTTAACTTAACTTAGCTATTATTTTCTTGAACATTTGTAATTTGCTTAGTTATGTACACTAATTAATTCACATTTTGAATTTATTTTTTCTATACATAGTTAATTTTTTTAAGAATAACTTAAACTAGTTATAAAAATTATTAACTTGCTCAGTTTTGAAAATGAACGTAATTTTATACTTAAAATTCATTATACATATTAATTATATTCTAGTACATATTATAGCTTCATATTCACTTCGTTTTCCTTGATAATTTATACAATAAAATTTTTGTGATTTTTTAGCCCACATAACGAAAATTGAAAATGGTCTAATTGAATTTGAATCTTTTTTGACTCGTTCTGTAGATGATCTATCATTGATAGTATTCCCAAGATATGGGGATTTCCAATTTTATTTTAATACCCCTTTTCTCTGAAGTAAAATTTTTAAAAATTTTAAATTGAAAAAAGGTAATTTTTTTAGGCTTGTTATTGATAAAGGTACAACAAACCGGTTCTCAATCACGGTAAAAATTTAAGCAATCAAAGCATTTTGGCTATTTTTTTTTTTTTAATTTAAAATTTACGCATTTTAAAATGTTTTAATTTTAATATACGGCGCAACTTAAAATTTACGGACCACATTACTACTCTATAAAATATTCCGATCGAGTTTGGATTTTTTGACATGATCTTTAGATTATCTATAATTTAATAAATGTTGAACCATCTCGGCATTTTACATTTCACCCTAACATTGCCAATGTCCAATTGATACCTCACCTAAATAGTTGACTCCTGGAAAATTTATCTGCCTTTTCTCAAATATTCCACATCATCTATAACTATGTATGAGTGTTTCACATTTAAATAGTGACTTATAATTTTAAAACCAAATTAAATGAAAACGATTCCATAAATTTGAAACTTTGGATTATTTTGATTTAAATAATAAGTCATTATCATACAATTATTAATTGTAACTTATGAAATGCTTTAAAAATATTTTGAAATGAATAACCTTATTCGTAAATTTTAAATCTTTTCGTTCATTCAAGAACAAACTGATAAAACTTAAAAGTATGCAGTTGCTTGGTTGAGGGTAATTGGATTAGAACCAAAAAAATTATTCGAATTCACATCGTTGACGTCGTAGCGTGACAGATAGTTGTTATTTTATTGTTCACTAGAAAAACGTATTCTAGATTCTTTTTAACATCATATTCCTAAAATATTTTTTACATCAACAAATTATTATTACAACAATAAATAATTGGCTATGTATAGTTATAGTTTCGAAATACTATTTAATCTAAACTGAACTAGGTATTGTAAAATAAAATCTTACACCTTTTTCAAACTTTCATTCATGAATTTGTGCTTTTTGGTTTAACATTTAGGCCTGTGGTCCTCAAACTTTTTATCATCTAGTATCATTTAACACTTTTATGATCATTATGCGTATCACCTTAATTATAAAAGCTAAATTAAGAAGTTTGAAATTTTTTACAATAACAGGTATATTTTTATTACTAGTTTATTTATTTAATATATTTTATTATTATATGATACAGTAAAACCTTAATTATACGTCACTCTCTCATCCGTCAACTTCTGTTATACGTCACCCACTGTCATAATGGTATCGTGAAAATAATTTAATAATAGTAATCATAAATATAACTTATCTAAGAAAAAAGACCCGGTTTCATACAAACAAGTAAAAATAACTAATTTTTTCAAATAATTTTACATATTTTACATAAATATTTTTATTTTTTATTTATTTATTTACAATTAAAAAAAAAAAAAATTATTTCAATTAATCATCGAATACGCCAAAACGTTTTTTTATCAAAATTAATTAGCATAAATGAAATAACTATATACAGTTTTTTTTTCTTTTATCCGTCGTACTCTTGTTTTGTTGCAGACGGGTAATAGAGGTTTTACTGCAGTACACATAAAATTAAAAAATCTTGATTTTTGAATCTTGATATTCAAATAAAATATTTAAATATAATGTTTTTTTTTTTTTTTTTTTAACACAATGCCGCGTACAACCTAAACTATTTTTACGTAACGTTAATGGTACTCGTACTTCTGGTTGGGAATATTTATAGTATGAATAAAAAATGTGATATTTGGCTTAAAAATAACACATCGCAGATTGTGAGTTTTAACAAGTATGTTCTAAGAAAGTAAGAAACATACTTAATTTGTTATTTGTAAGTGTATTGAACATCAATAATTTTTACGGTTGCGTACGGTTTGAATATAATATTATAAAAGTCACATGTAATGTTTAAATCTGTATTGTACATACATACAGTATTATAGTACCTATATATAACATAGTGTTTAATATACATTTTTGTATCTAACTACGTTTATTCAACGTATCTATGTGTGTGGGTGTGTCTATGTACCAATAAAATATGTGCGAATATTTATATTTGAGGTGCATAAGGTGCATTTAATAACAATTAATAACGGTTCGATAAATTGAAGTCAATTGGTGGTGACGAAAGGTCATGGTTTAGGTAACCGTTTCGTCGTACACATGTAAATTCCCGTACCCATAATGACTATTTAAATTTTTCTCATTTTATTATTGGCCAATTGGTTTTTATTCAATGAAATTTTGCCACTTACGTACATCTCGCCCCTAATGTAACCCCGCGGCCCACGTTCGGCGATCATATTATAATAAACGTATACCTATGAAAATATCTGACACTCTCTGTTGCAATAATATAATAATGATAATAATAATAATAGTGTTGATGATGATAGTAATGACTAATGATAATGATACAAGACATTGTGTAAATCGTTTAACGCACGTGCTAGCTGCTGTGGAGTGATGTGCTTCAGTAAAAGAAAAAACACGAATGACACTAATGTTCTTTCGTGGACTACGACAATAATATTATTATCAATTATCACGCGATGAAAATATGGTTTTGTGCGAACGTATAAATGGTCACGATAGCACAGATGATCGACGCGACTGTACAACATTTTTGTTCCTAAGTGTTTATCATACATTAAACCGACATTTTATACGTATAAGTCCATTCATGACAATTTAAGATTATTTAATTGCACATTTTGATTGCCTCATGCAATAAAATTCAATAAATATACTTTGATTTTGTGTAAACGATCGATAATGGAGAGTTCTTCACTTACAGATAGACATTGAGATACGTAAGTTTTGTTTATTTTTTTTTTTCGATTTTGGTTTTAGATTCTGAGTAAAGCGAAGAATCTATTGGTTTTGAAATGATGTTTATTTTAACATTTTTATTTTTCTGGGGGCACTTTTTAGTATACTTAATTTTTTCCAAAAAGTTTCATCCAGCAACTCCTTGGACTGGAAATTGCATTTAGATAATACTTTGAGGATTTATTTTTCTCTCTTTTTTAATAGTTTTTCCAGGCATAAGAAAAAACTATCGAAAAACCGAGTGAAAATGGTAAAATTTGCCGTAAACGACATTTTCAATAAACTGATTTTAGTCATTTATTTATTTATTTATTTATTTAATCATAACTCCAAACCAAAATGTTTTGGAACTTGAAATTTTCACCATATATTTATGACTTATTTCTACATACTTTATGAAAGTTAAAAAAAATTGATGACTTTTGGGTTAAAAATAGAACTTTGAAAATATGTTTTTAAATTTATTTTTAGTAAAATCTTTAATATTAGACAAAAATATCTGAAAATGTAATATGACTTAACTAATAACTGATTTACTTAAAGAACGATACTGAAAAATTTGTGACTCGGGATTTTTTTCTAAGCGCTTAAGTAAATTACTATACGATTTTTACGGAATAAACTAGAAATATATAATCGGTACATTTTTATACTGAAGCTTTGTTCAGAATCATTTAACTAAAGACATTTATTTCAGAATCATTATCTGTCGTTTCTTTAAAACTTAATATAATCATCACCATTATTTTGTCCGAGGGACGGGGAAGATAATACATGGTATAAATGGTGCAACATACGTAATTTTTTGTTTGTTTTACAACTAGTTGTGCAATTTTTTACGTGGCTCATCTTTTATCTTTCGTAAAGAAATTTTAATATAGTATATAAATGGTACACCGCGGGATTTATACGATATAGATGCGATTTAACTGTGGATGATACATAAATTTGAAATTTTTATATAGGAACAAACTATTTTACAATAATTTTGAAGAAAAATGATTTTTCAATAACTATTACCTACGTGATTTTTAAAGTTTTTAATTTCCTTAAATGGTAACCATTGTTTATAACACAATATTATAATAGAAAATATATTTTTGAAATTTGTATGCTTACATTTTTATTGTTTGGCTAATATTTATTTTAAAAGGTATAGGCATATTAAAAATAGGACAGCGAAGTAGTGGCAATATATGAGTGAAAGATGCTTTGTTTTTTCCTTTCCGCTAATCTGATCTTAGATTACCTATGTCTCTTAAACTATTAATCCAACAATAAAAATATTATATTTATACACTATTTAGGGTTGAGACATACTGTATACATTTCTGTAGGACATACTGCGTACTCATAATAATTAATAATACCTATCACTAATGGGTTCATAAAAACATAATAATTCAAAAATTATTGTTATATTATGCATGTATTCATCGTTAATCGATAATGATCGTAATACATTCTGAATGAATTAAATACCCAAGTGATGTGGAGCTGGTTACGGAGAACACTATGAATCATTTGGTAATTAGAGTAACAAAATGGGTTGATTTTAAGAGGGGTAACTTTGTCAAGTTTGTCGTTGTTATTGTTATAAATAAACGCCTCCGCATTGTCGCATAAATAAGCTTGGCCATTGATTCCACAGTGGCTTAAATTTGTAAAATCTACACGACCATTGCTCAAAAACTAAAAAGTAAAATGCAGTTATAGATAATAAAAATTGGAATTATTTACTTTTTCTCATGGGTACTGTCATAATGAATCCTAATGAAACTTTTTAACAATTTATAAATGGTATTAATAAAAAAAAATCCTTCATACAACTAAACTGAAAACGGAGTAAAATATATAAACGGTATATTTTTACACTGAAGATTTGCACAGAATCGTTAAACTAAAGAAATAGTTAATCATTTCTTTAAAATTCAATTCAAAAAATCAATACTCGCAGGGTTATTTATTTTAATTATTAGATTCAAACCGTATTCATAGTCTTATTGATTTATAATAAAAATAAAAAGTAAAAACGTATGTTTATTCGATCTATCTAATCTATTCACCCACTCCAACAAAAAGTCTTGGATCCGCGCCTGTGTAAACACCCTAAAAATATAATATCATGATTATACATGGAAATCGCAAATAACTAAAAAAAAAAAAATTATATATATATATATATATATATATATATATAGACGGCAATAATCCAAAAGGGTAAAAGTGCCAAAATCCACATTATACTCAGTGTTCAATTAATATAAATTATTAATCAAAAATATAGTTGAATGATCATTTAAATAGATTAAAACCCAACCAATTCTTCAAGACATATTTTTTTAAACTATAAATATTCAATGATGAGTTAAGTAAGTGGTAAAAAATTGTTTTTTTAGCTCTCCTAAATAATTTCAAAAATATCACTTATGCCCTTTTGAATTGCCGTCATCGATATATAAAAAAAATCTATTAACATCGGAAAATTTACCGATAAATTTTCTAGGTAAAATCAAAGGTAAGATGAAGAATGATCTAAAGAATAAAGGATCCTTATTATTTTTAATTTAAAAATACGTACATACTAAAATTACATTTTTCATTTTTCCGAAAAACTAATCCCCTCTCAATTTATACTTTCATATTTCTAGATCCCTGACTGTTCTAATCTCTAGTATATTCCTGACTATACAATTATTTCATCTAAGTACATGTATTATTTTTGAGGATAAATAATATGTATTTACTTAATATTATGTGATCGTAATTTAGCGGGCACTACATGTCTATGTACGATTTGTCGTTTAGCCAAAGACGAATACTTCAACAAATTTTCTTGAACTATTTCGCTCGTCGTTAAAACATTTTCAGACATATCTCAAGTTCAAAAAAATTTTGATGATAATTTGATTTGAATGAAGATTTCGAGAATTTTCAGTTAAAATAAATCTCGTAATAATTTAAATTAATTTAGAGTAAAAATAAAAAATTAATTGAATGTGGGCTTAGTTCAAATATTGTAGTGAAAGCAGTTTAATAAAAGTTCCAGTTGCTATGTATTCGAATGAAATCATGATCAGGCACTACTAGTCTTAGAAACCAGTCAGTTAAATTTATTTTTCCATTATTAAATGGACATTTAATCGATCTTCGGAAAAGTTTTGACAAATTCGAAAATCCGTCGTAATTCAGTACCTACTAAGAATAAACAGTAGCAGCCTACCAACTGCGTATCTACCTGAATTAATACGAAATATTTCATTCTTATTAATTATTAATTATCTAGTTAACATCCTCAAAACTTTTATTACTTAAATTATATCATTTTAGGTACAATTTCATCAAAAATATGTTAAATTTCACCTATAATTGTATTTTTTTAAATTTTTTTACTGTAATAATTATATTCAAGGTCTCATAGCAAATTTCTTAACGGACTTTGCTAAAATCATGAATTATTAAAAATTAAAAATTCTTCATTATTAGTTTACTGTACCCAAATTCGGTGAAATAATACAATTAAATAAATGTGTTTATTCAACTCCCACGGGCTGTGATATTGTGTTTGCTATCTTGACTTTTATATCTGTCTGGCTGATGGTAGCTCCAATGAGGTTTACGATTTTACTTGGAAATCTGAATTCTTTGAGTATATTTACTAAGCTATATTCTATGAATAGAATCATAAGCTTTTTTAAAGTCCACAAACGATATGTGTACATCCTTGTTATATTCTCAGCTTTTTTGGAGGATCTGTCTTATAACGAAAATCTGATCTGTTGTGGATCTATTGGGCCTAAATCCTCCATGGTAGTCACCCAGTAAATTCTCTGCTATAGGTCTTACTCTATCCAGTATACAGTATGCTAGAACTTTGTACGTTGTATTTAGTAATGCTATACCCCTATAATTACTACACTCTTGTGGATCATTTTTTTTATGAATAGGGCAGATTAATGCGGTGCCCCAGTCTTTAGGAAGTTTTTCTTCATGCCAAACGCTCTCTATAATACTATGTATTTTATTTATCGTTAATTCATCTAAGTTCTTTAGCACTTCTCCTTGGATTCCGTCCTCCCCAGGAGTTTTATAGTTTTTTAGCCTGTTGAGTTGTAATATTTCATCTCTGCTTGGAGGCGGACATTCAGTATCATTAGGTTCCGTTGGCATCCATGCAAATGTCTCCACTGGGTTTTCACAGTTAAGTAATCGTCCAAAATAGTGTTTCCATTTTTCAAGTATTTTGTCCTGTTCTGTTACTAGAGAACCATCGTAATTTTTTAGGAACTTATTATGTTTTTTGTATTTTCCACTAATTGAATTTATCTTCTGGTATAGTTGTCTAGTCTTATTTCCTCTATGATCACTTTCGGCTTCTTCTAGTATATCCTTTGTATATTTCCGTTTTTCATATCTAAATATATTATTTGCTTCTTTTTGGCATACTTTATACACCATAGCTTTCTCTCTATTAGTAGGGTCGTTGAGCAATTGAGTCCTGGCTTCTTTTCTTCTATTAAATGCTTCCTTACAGGAGTTGTTGAACCACGGTTTCTCTTTTTTTTTTCCTATTACCGTGTCTATAACCGTTTTTATAGTATCCTTAAACATTTTCCATTTTGTATCAATTGTCTCTTCTGTTTAAGCTTAAGCTGTTCATTTTTCATATAATTGTTGCTTAAAAATTTCACATATATTGGTGTTCTTGAACTTATTCACATCAAATCTATCCACTGATGTTCTTTTACTATGTACTAGTTTCTTGAGTTTAACTTTCAGCTTTCCTTTAACTAGATAATGGTCTGAGTCACAGTCAGCACCTCTTACGTTTTTAACATCATGTATACAATTTTTGAACCTAGTATTTATCAGAACATGGTCTATCTGACTGACATATATACCATTTGGTGCCTTCCATGTACCCTTATAAATATCTTTATGCGGGAACATCGTGCTCTTTACAATAAGCCCTCCACCACTTGCAAAATCGATAAGCCTGAATCCATTCTCACTAGTTACATCGTGAAGGCTATGAATACCAACCGTTGACCGAAATATGTTCTCCTTCCCTAGTTTGGCATTGAAGTCCCCTAAAACTATTCTAATTCTGTTTCGTGGGATTTCGTTTAGTGTATACTCCAGGTTATCATAGAATTTGTCCTTCTCCTCTTGCGGTTTTTCCTCCGTGGGTGCATGTCCATTCACGAATGAGATGTTGAAATATAGTGCTTCTATTGTTAATACTGATATTCTTGGATTAATGCTTTTGAATTCTATTACTAAGTTTTTATGTATTGCGAAGCTCGTTCCAAATTGACGATGTTTATTACATTCACCGTAGAAAATCGTAGTATCCTGAATCTCTATCGTTCCTTTACCATCCCACCTTATCTCTTGTAGGGATACCACTCCTAGTTTATATTTTTCTATCTCCTCAACTAAGCATTGTATTGCTCCAGGTTTAAAAAGTGTGCGAACGTTCCATGTTCCAAATAATAATCCATTTTTCCATTTTCCATTCTTATTTTCCAAAGCTCCACGGTTCCAAGGCAAGTTTGTTAGTTCCTGAACAATATTTTTTTTCTAAGGCAGGGTTGTTAGCCCTGCGCTAAACCCCCAACCTGGAGGACCAGTCTACTCCAACCAATTAAGGTCAGAGTAGGGCTATTGCAGTGTACTTACTACATACACTGGGCGATGGGCACGCCACTTTCCCTACGCCGGCACAATTTGGCAATCTATTAAATTAAAATTTTATTTTAAAATATAATACTTCGAAAATATATAGAATTCCTAGGATTTCTATTGGATAGCAGCGCTATGTTAAGCAAAGTATAAAAATTGTATCATTTCAATAACTTGTAAAAAATATTAAATTAAAATATTTATTAAGAAGTATGTTATAGTAAAATAAAATGTAATTTAAGTGTTGTGAAAAAATATTTTATCTTCAATAATTATTTTACATTATACATATTATTAAAATATATTTTTCAAATTAACTGTATGTTAATTAATAAACTAATCAATTAATTCTAAACTGAAACTTGGATTTCATTATATCAGTTACATACAAATACCTATCAGTTGTTATAACACCATCTAATCTGTAATAACAATTAACACATTTACATTAATTTAACTTCATTTTCAAAAAAAAAACAAAAAAACAAAAAAAATATATGTGTATATGTATTATAGTATATGTATTTTACATAATTTGTATTACGTGTATTATTTTGTCTACCCTCGAAATAATATATTACTACTCAAATACATGTATATATTGTGTAACCATTGTCTATATTATTACACATTGTGATTGATTTTCCTGTTTTGGAAGTAGCAGAAGTGGTGTATCTATATTCTACATAATATACGTTCCCACGCCGCAGTCAAATATACGTCGTAAATCAGGGGTGGCCAACAGGTCGATCGTGACATGAGTTCGAGTCAATTGCGATTTGCTTTCACTTTTTCTTAAATTTTTGTAGAAAATAAATGTTAGTTAATTTTTTTTTATCTTTATTTAATTCACGAGTATAAAAATGTAATACATAAAAAATAAAGAAAGAGATAAATAATTCTGAAATACAAAATTATACACTGAAAACAAATGGTGAAAAAAAAATTTGTTTCATGAAAGTTTCTTCACTTAGGAAATTCTACAATAATAAGTAAATTTCATATTTTCAAATAACCCCTCAAGAAATAATTTTAGTGCTTTTGAAAATCAATAGGAAATTTTTTTTTTCGCCAAAAAAATAAAAAGGTATGTATTTTTTTAGTAAATTCGAATGATTGAAAACATAAAATGATGTACAGCTCTAATTTTGAGAGAGGTTTTAAATTTTGTGGCGTTATACATGTTATTTAATATTATTAACGCACACGCGCACGCAATGTACATGCATCACGCCGTGATCGTAATGTAATTTAAAAACTTAAAATTGCTCTAAAAACTAGATTTTTACATAAATTAATGTTTTTAATCTCTAAAATTTACTAAAAAAATACCTTACCATAACATTACAAAAATGTATTGGTTTCCATTTGATTTCAAAAAAATCATCTTCTAAACTACCCCTAAATTATAATTAAAAATATGAAATTAGTTAATCATTTTAGATTTATCCAAATAAAGAAGAAGAAGAAGAAGAAACTTTCAATTTATAAATTTTACTCCATTTTAAATATTTATGTAATAATAAAACTGGTTTAACCCAAAGTTTAAATCACCCTGTAATCTGTATAGAATGATAATTAATAATGTTACGATTACATAACTAATATTTTCCAAGAATATATTATGATGATATAGAGGAGTTAGTTATAATTTAAATAATCTATGTATTAAAACATCTTTAAATTTCAAAATAGTTATTAAGAAATATTCAAACATTTAAAAAAAAATTATCAAATACTTTATTGTACTGAAAGGAGTCCATCAACATTTCTGTTTTTGGCTAATCTCAAACACAGCACGAGTTAATTTAATAACAAATCTTTTTTTCAAGATGGTTCATTTTTTAAATCTTTGAAATACTTTGAATAACCTATCAAGAAATTACGATAGTTCGCCAAGAAAAATGTTCAATATTAAAACAATTCATTAATAATTTCATTTTCACATTATTTTTAATATATTGCTTTTCGAATTATTTGACAAAAGTATTAATAATAATATGTTGAGATTAACAACTAAATTTTCTGGTGAATGCGTAGATACCAAGAAATTTAATTAGTTAAATATTTTTAAAAACAAGAGAATAATTACCCAATACCTCAAATATATTTTAATAAGTTATTTCTTAATTTGGAAGATTAATACAAATTACGGACAACCACGCCATCGTATTTTGCACGGGAATTTTGGGTAACGTTTCGAAATTTCTCTAATAATAATAATGTGAATAACTACCGTCGTTCATTTTGAAATTGTTTTAAATTATTTTAGCGATAACATACAACAGATAAAGAGAAAAGATACACATGAAAATACAAATGGACATACTTAATTAAGTTAAATTTACTCATCACTTCATAACTCGTACTCGTACGTAACGTACTTAATATCATGGAGTCAATGAAATGGACAATAAAATAATAATTATAATTTATATTGCAGTTTGTTGTATAGTCTGTTAATAGTTACAACTTATATGAATAGGCTTAAACATACCCGATTTCTAGGACATGCCTATAATATTTTATGAACCCTTTCTTAACATGGACGTTCTCTTAAACATATAAACATATTTAATAAATGATAACTTTGAATTGTGTATATTATTTATGTATTTATGTATATATACTATGTATATTATTTCAATTTTTTTATTTAATATCTAATATAAATGCAAGATGTATTTTATTATAACGTGTACTTTTTACTTAATTTTTTAAATTCTTTAATGACAATATTATTATATCATTGAGTACGTCAAATTTTGAAACCATTTATTGTTTTGTGAAAAATAGAATTAATAACTTAATTGAATACAAAACCACGCAAATTTAAAATATTAAAATTTTTTTTTTTTTAGACCCAAAACATGATTTGTTTTTTGAAAATATTACATTTTATTTTATCAACATCAATTAAAATACGAGTCCCTTGCTACGAGACATATAGTTTAGGGCCTTAATCACAAAATGTCGAGGGATGCCCACTCCAGACATTTGTGCGCACGCTTATGGTTATATCTTATATATTATAACATACACGAAGCAATATTGTATATCTATTATTGTAAATGTACTATACTTGTATATTAAATTTTACATATAAATATAATATGTATGTATCACCTGTACTTTTGCATATAAGTTATTAACTATATATTGCGAGTATGTAACTGTTGAAGGTTCAATGATCTCTAAGACCCGTCGGCGAAACATTTTGTTTTGTTTATTTATGTATTATCTCTCTTTTTCCTCCTTTTCGTACGTTCGCATAATAGGCACTTGCATACACACTCTTTCTGTTTATATATACGTGCATGCCCCCACCCGTGTATGATATTTTATATACGTACACATATGGATGAAGGCTGAAGGGCGTTTTTATACCATCCATAAGCCGTTCAAGACTGCCGGTGCGGTCTGTCTACTTGGTGTGCATGCCAAAAACTGGATTCTTTCGCAAGTTATACAACACGATAATATGTTATTAATACAAATTCGCACTCCTCGTATGAACAACGTACTTACTCAGCTGTGCGATGACTGTCCGACTGTCCGTTGGCTATTTTATATATATATATATATGTTTGATATAATAATAATTAATCGGACATTGTGACCGTAGTCACTGCGATTAGTGTGATTATATTAAGGTATTAATGTTAAACTGCCACATTGTTATATATTATTTGAGACGGGAATGAATGGACTTGGTGTCAGCGGAATTTTGAAACTTTATAACTTTACGAAAATGTCCATAAATACAAGTTTATAGTTAGTATAATGTGTATATATATATACTCGTATATATTATAAAACTAATTGTTATTTTTTTTTCTCGTCCGTTACCTACTGTCATTCAAATGTGTCTGTTGTGGTACGTTTTGATGAAAAATTGTAATTATTCTTTTCTTTTGCGTTATCTCATATCAACTGTTCTTTTTCAAGTAGCCCACCCAAGAACCTTTTTTTACGAAACTCGATATTACGATTTTAATACAATTATCATCATTCAGTTCTTTTATTATTGTTATTATTTATTAAAGTTTCCTGATTTTTTGTCGCTTGAATTTGATGATACGGACAGTTTTCTTACAATACTTACTTACAATATTTTCTATGTACATTTACAGTTTACAGTAATATTTTTGTGTGTGATTTATATATTATTCAGTCTTAGCGCATGCCATTCTTCCACGCATGTGAATAATTGGAGGACTAATGACGATTCATACTATAAAGTATAGTATAGTACACGTATTTTGTAAATGATTTTCATTTTATCACTATTAAAAATGTTCTTACTTTAAATTCTTACATCTCTTAAACTATTGGTCTGATAATACTGATTTAAATATCAACATTTAAAAAAATGTTTTCTGTATTTAATATATCATACATAGTAGTTATAATTAATAAAAAAAACTGAAAACTTAAAAAAATCATGTTGGTAAAATCAGTTAAAAATAATTAATAATTATTTTTTTACAAAATTATACCCCAATAGTGTAATAAATTGTTTGAAAGAAGAGAAAGTCAAAATATCAAAAAAAACAAAAGTTATTGACTTTGTCAATTAGATATGTTACACTCTGTACATTTAAATGTGACATCAGTAGAACTATATTATGTTTGTGGTGTTTTATCAATGAAAACGTTTCTTTAAACACGAGATACAAAAACAAAGACGTAAACTCATCATGGCATCGGAATTGTTTTGTTGTTTATACGTGAAATTAATTTTGAATAAAACTGCATTTATTTGAGATCGGGTTTCTTCTTTTTTTGTATTACGAATTTTTTAAAGCGACTATATTCTTAAATGCCAATGTAATGCCTTTATTTTGTCCTTTTTTCAACGTGTTTAAAAAACTTTAATTTATATTAAGGCCTTAAAATTGATCTTTATTTATTTCCTCCCATATTTTTGCATATTAATTCCATATTTTTTGTAGTGTTTTCTATCTTTTCATATAATTTTTATTTGCTGGAAATTAATTATTCGATTTCAAGTAACTTACAACTATAACGAATATAATATTTGATACGATCATTATCTAATTTATATTATTAATGTATAAGTAAAATTAAAAATAAATTAATTCTGGCCTATTAAAGTGTTTTCAAAATATTTTTATTTTGAATGAAATAATAACGTAATTTAAAAATGTTGTATGATTACAGTCTTGGTACCTATTACGTACGTTTTAAACAAATGGATTTTCCGAGTACCTACATAGATGATACATAGCTTAAAATACAAATAGAAACATGCGTAGTTTAATATCAACATACATTTTAATTTAAATAGGTAAATTATTACTTCATATTTGCGTACCAATAAATTCATTGAGTTTTAGAAGTATACTACATAGTAGTATAATATATAATATATAATACTATATAATACACTCTGTAAAGTGTACTTTATCATTTGATATTTTTTATTAGGTTCCAAGCGTTATAATTACTCTTTATTCGAACAATGACAGACATTTTCTACGTGTCCTTGAATGAAGTATCATTGCATTCACAGTTATCAAAACAAAATTTTCAAAGTGTGTAGTAATTTGTTTCCATTATATTTACAAGAAAAACAAACGTTTTCATATTTATTTATTTAAAAAAATGTATTGATATTTTAAACACATCGAATCTCAGATAATGGTAATTTGTGTCTTGTGTATATACGTACGTATGTTATATTATAGTGTACACTGAAGTGATTACTCGTCATTAGTATCTACTAAAATAAATGAACACATCGATTTATGATTAATTTTTAATAATATTATTCCCTATGAATATATTTGTTTTGTTCGCAAAATGGGCGATTATTTCGGTATTATACATGACGAACACTAACAATATTGAGTTCAAACTGAGAAAATCAACGTTTAAAGGTGCGTTTACACGTTCAGTTAAAGTGCGCAGACTAATTTGTGGTATTTTTGTACAATTGGTTCGTACAAACTAAATGAGTAAATTATTTAGGTTTAGACGTTCAGTCATTTTCTCAAATTTTTATTCAGTCCTAATTTGGTACTGCTGCAGAAATTTAGTTCATTTCCGGAAATACCTTGTTTTTTAAAAGTTTACACTAAAAAAGTTTTAAATATTTGACAATAACTTTTGAAAATGTGATAATACGTTACTCACAAACTTTTCTAACGATACTGAAAAAATTTCAAAAATCGTGACAGGATTTTTTTTTATAAGCGTTTAAGTAAATTATTATAGGATTTTTACGTAATAAACGGTTTTTGCGTCAATTTAAAATTTATAATATTTATTTAAAGATTTATTTATTCCATCCAAACGGTACATTTTAATTCTGAAGCTTTGCCAAAAATCATTTAACTAAAAAAATGATTTATCATTTATTTAAAATTCAATACACCCATACCAATTAACTCGTTCGAGGAGCGAAGAATATTCCATGGACAAAGTACGTACTTTTAGAAGTCGTTTCTGTATGTGTTTTAATTTAAATATAAATACATATTAATAATAGTATAACTTTGTTCAATACTGTAGAAATCTTATCAATTTATTTATACGGAAATGTGTTAATTTTAATCTATTGAAGAAATCTAGGTATGTATATTATTCAGAATTTATAATATTAATTAAAATTAAGTTTATATTTAATTTAAAAATATATATGAACTTCATTCAAATACAAAATATGATATGTTGCATTTATTTTATTGTATAAAATGAATTAATGATTTTATAATTTAATTGTAAAACGAATATCTAGTGAATCAAGGTCCTTATTATTATTTTAATCTTATTTATTTAAAAATACCTATCATTATTATAAACATTATTCATTTAAAATTATAATGTTTCATTTATTTTCGATAAATAGATATTAATAGGTATGTTTAAAACTGAATTAAAACCCAAAGTTATCCGCTAACACGTATGGAAAAACTAAGCAATCACAAAAACTGCACAGTTATTTTCAAGCATACCTGAACTCCCTCAGTTCAAAATTTTGAACTGTATAGTCAACCGATTTTCGTTTACACGTACAGTTAGTTTGCACAAACTTGAGTTTGTGCAATGAAACTAAACGTGTAAACGCACCTTAACTCAGATTCTACACAAATAAAATTTACGAACGTACAACTCGAATGCTTGTGATACTTATACTATATCTTGGCACAAATTTCATGGTTTCTTAAATAATCTTTCAAATGTGTGCGTCATATATTTGCCTGATCGAAAAACATATGCGTATGAATATCTGTTTATCAATAACAATAATAATAATATATCAAACTACAATGACCTGAAGGTTAAATTGGGAGGGAAACAACACAATATAATAAGGATAAAGCGCGAGAACGGACATTTTTTTGTTATTGTACTTGGATGACTTGCATGTCGAAAACTTTTTTGTTCTAATCGCATTGTTCTTGTAAAATAATAATTATACTAATATGATTATAATATATACTTCTTCTTCTACATCGCGTCCACATCAGAGTTGTTTGTCGTTACGTAAAACAATAAGAAAACGAAAACATAATCGTAACGAACTACATATTATAACACATAGGTACTCAACACGTACGTGTGCTGATTTACGCGCAATGCATGGTAATTATTTTATTTCAGATATACTGTATAAAGTTTTATTTTTTTAAATATTATGTAATACATTCTGTTTTAGATTCTGAGTGAAGCGAAGGATCTTATGGTTTTACAATGATGTTTATTTTTTTTTTTATTTTTTTTTTTCTGTAAACACTTTTTCGTATAGAAATCCTTGTCCAAAAGTTTCGTCCAGCAACTTTTTAGATTTGAAATTGAACTGAGATGGTACTTTAGAGAGGTCATTTTTCCAAAATCTCCATAGTTTTTCCAGTAATCAAGAATAACGATCGAAAAACTGAGTAAAAACGGTAAAATCGGTAAAAATCCGCCGTAAACGAGATTTTCACTGTTCAGATTTTAGGTATTTAGCTAGAAACTTGAAAATTTTATCCAATATCAAATACATACTTTTTTATATTGGACAACATTTTCAGAACAATTATAGCACTTTTGACTTAAATATAGAACTTTTAATTTACCAAATTGTTTGAAAGTTTTTATGTAATATAATTTTAAATATTTGACAAAAAGTTCTGAAAATTTAATATGACCTTACTCATATACCTACCTAATTATCCTAAAAAAAATTCAAAAATCGCGAGTCAGGATTTTTTTTTATACACACTTTAATAAATTATTATCTCACCAAAAATTATACAAATAACCGTAAAATACGTAAACAGTATTTAAATAATAATATATTATATTACATTGAAGCTTTGCTCAGAATCGTTTTATACTAAAGAAATGAGTCATCATTTCTTTAAAACTTAATACATTCATCACCAATATCTTGTCCGAGGACCGAAGGGACGAAGGACGAACTTGTACCACCATCATCTCACTTACCAGCTTTTTATATATTATTCTTAAAATGTCTCTCAAAATCATGTTTTTTTTTCACTTTTACATTTTTGTAAAAATTAAATGTCAAGCCCATCAAATTGTATTTTATTTAATATGCGTAGGTATATCGTCGATGAATACAATAAAACATAGAGGAGACGTATTTTTACCCAATGATAATTATTTATTAGAGTTCAATTTAATATTGGCATATGTCTGTGTCTTTCATAGATATTTTTACATTCAATTAATTTCCATTACTGCAGTTCCTCGTAAAAAAATCATTATTTTTTTAGTTTTAATGCCAGAGTATTTATTATTATTATCATGACATCAAGTAAATGAAATGATGATATTTTCAAGACATTTTTTTTCACGTCTTAATCATGGTAATGCATAAAAAAGAGGCATATGTTGACATTTCTTAAAATGACAATTTTATAATAATTTAGTATACGTTTGCGTGTAATTTAATGATTGTTAACATTAAATTGTTAATAATTATAGTAATAATTAAAGTATACATTTCAATTAAGTTGAATACTTTATCACCACCTTTCTGTGACTCAATTCCTGTATCTTAAACATCTAAATATGATTGACTAACCAAAAATGTACTCGTACAATAATTCATGAGTTTTAAATTAATTTTAATTAGAATGCAGATAACTACAGATATAAGCAACTTAAATATAAAAATAGCTAATTAGTTATCTAAATAGTATTCATACTACATGATTATTAGTACTTAAATAACAAGCAAAAAGTTAAAACACAAATTTCGCTCGGTTAACGTTTCTTATAATATGCAATAGTAATATCTATCTAAAATTGTAATCGCACGTGTATATTATTTTGATAGTTCCTATTGTATTATAGTATCCAAACAAAAATCTTTTAATTATAACAGTAACATATGAAACTTGACATCGTGTAACAAATTTGAATGTAAAATAAATACGGGTTACTTACAACAGTACTATATATTCATTAACTGTTGTAATAAATTTAAAAAAATTAAGTTTTCTAAGATAAATCCATAATATCGGAGTATTATATTTATATATACATTATATTTCTTATGATAGATGACCAATATTTTTAACTTAATACAATTTTAATATGGTAATATTTTTGTATTAATTACTATAATGCTCTATAGTTTGAATAATATGTTATGAAAAATTACACCAAAAAACTATCTTTATGTTTTTATAACAATATAAATTTAATAGATTATTGTAGACTTTGTATGTAAGCTTAATATCGAATGATAATACAAACAACACAATATAACATAATATATTATTATGTATATACGTGTATCAGTGTAGATATGTGCGATTGGAGATATCTCGTAATTGGTTTTTGTAAAATAGATAAGTAATAATTATTTGAAGAAATGTTAACACAATTTTATGTCATGTCAAATTTTATAAAAATGAATGCTTTTTATACCATAACAATGTGCTGATTTGAAGTAAACAAAAATGAATAATGATTAATTTTATCTTATAGCTTAAAAAAAAAATATATATTGAATACATTTTAATGGCAGATCTTAAGTCTAAACTTTTACAAAATTATCAACATTTTCTAATTTTAAGTGACTTTTGCACAATGTATTACGTAGATTTTTCACCGATGAGAAAATTTCGAATATGCCTCATCAAACATAAAACGTGTAATTTACAAATTCATTTAAAATTACTTCTCCAAGAAAAAAGAATTTTATGAAAATTAAAATCACAATTTTCAAATTAATTTTGTGAATCATTTATTTAGTTTTTCTATACTTGTGCCGCCAGTGATTTAAACACAAAACGCATGGTCTTGGTAAAAATATTACGCACACATAGCAATTGTCACAGTTTATCATTTATCAGTACTCAATGTTTTATATGTTCTTCTTACATGGCCGTTGGTCGACATAGTTAGAACTTTATAACTTTAAATGACCCAAATATTATCATACAATAATGTAAATTTAAATTATCTATACTAAACATTGTATTGAGCTGAAAATGATCTTAAATTTGAAAATTGTAATACATTTTAGATTGAATTAAAAATATCACCGCTAAGAATTTCTAAATGCCTATTCTGTAGAATATAGGTTACAGGTAAAGAACAAAATTATACTTTGTAACGGTAAAAACTATATATATATATATTTTTTTAATATGAAATTATTTATATCGAAGTACTTGTAATTTATGAACAGAATTTAAGCCCAAACAATTCTATAAAAAACATTTTTCTCTACAAATAATATTGGTATCAAAATACTAGCTAAATATGCAATTATAAATTTAAAGTAGTTAAATTTATTTTCATCTCAAAATGTTCAATAACTAGTTCTTTTTCGTATGTTGGCCACTCAACACATACGTCATTGTACCGTCTTATATATCCTTGGTCAGCACCAAACCGGTTTTTAGTTATGAATTCAATCTAATTTTATTTTAATAAAACTCTAGGTGTGGATTCACCAAAAGGTTTATTCTCAATTACACCAGTTAGTTAAAAAATGTGTTATATCTAAACGGTTTATTCTTTATATCGTCGTCATTTAGAGACAGTATGTCAGCCACGTGAAAGAAACTTTAAGGAATTTACTACTTCAAATCGTAATGTGTATAATCTTTTAACAATCAACGACGTTTTTTTCAAGTAGTAGCAATACATTTTTGTGGGGTTCTCCAATTTTTCCACTCAACTATTTTAAGTATTTATTGCTTAATGATATTTCTTGAACTATGTACTCAATGTGCTCAATAATACAAATTTAAATATACCTACACATTTCTCAACTAATTATTTTCTTAAAAAATATTATAATATAAATTATTACAATTATTTAAAAAAAACTAAAAACTTGTATATCACTTAGAAAAAAGTGTATTTTTGTTTTTATAAAAAAATATTTGTAATTTTTCAAGTTGTACATGAAAAAAAATTAATTAATTTACAGGGTTAAATTAATGAAAGCAAAATAACAGGAAAAAGACCAAGAGGCAGACCCCGGCAGAGATGGTATGATAGAGTAGAAAAAGATCTAAAGAAGATCAACCCATTGCTAGATATGGGAGTGGCATTGGATAGGGAGAAGTGGAAAGGCATTTTAGAAGCGGCGATGGTCCTCAATGGACCGCTATAAGCCTAAGAAGAAGAAGAACAGGGTTAAATTACAATGTATAAAACTTCTCTTGAATTTTGTTACATTATATATTAATATATATATATAATATTATTATGTAACCAATAGATTATTCATTTTACTAATTACCTAAAAATAATTTTACTAAAATAAATGGGTACTTAAAAATATTGCTGCAACGTATATATCTGTAGGTCACATCTTATAGGTATCGAATGATAAAAATATAATGATAATCGAAATAATGATGCGAACAAAACGTTATGATCGTTTATACATTTTTATGATAGATATAAAAAAAATGTAGTAAAATGTTTTGTAAAAATATCAAAAATATTAGAAAATCATTATTGTTATTATTTTTCTATTCAATCTTATACCATTATTTGCATGATTTTAATATTTTTGTACAATTGTTATTAAGACGTATTATGTGACGCATAATACGATCAAACGCCATCAACTATAGTATGTGACTTTATTTTGATTGAAGTAGGTATTCGTTAACTATTATTAAAACGAAATATTGATGAACTCTTTTTATATTTTGAGGCTATAATTTAAATGTTATTAGCAATTTGACTGTTTAATTTGATATAGATAAAACTAGTTTGCTTGTGCAAAAAAAAAAAATAAAAATATTGTCTTAGTCATTATGACATCATCTAGCTATTTAATTTCACATCTCACGTCCGTTTAAATATCAATTCCTATACGAATAATAAGTATACACCTTGTGCCTTGTATTTCAGTGTGCTAAATTTGAACTTTCTAAATAAAATATATCTTATAATACTTTTTTCATATATTATAATTTTTTTTTGTGATGCAACAACATATGTTTGAGACTTAATCAACCACTTGACTCGAAAACCCGCGCGTGCGCGGGCACACACACACACACACAAACACACACATATACATGTTTTTTAACATATTTAGATGTCAGTTTATTATTAATATTTATTTACAATCATAAATCGGCAAGAGAACGCACCTATGTGTTCCCATGTGGATAAATATTAACGGAAATACCTTTCTCTCCATGTCCAAAAAATTGATGAACAAGTGAAATTTTTGCGATGTTCAGAGCCTCTGGCAATTTGATAACTGATATCCAGCTAATATGGCTATAATATGGTGGTAGCAAAGGGAAATTTTGCTCGTAAGTGTAATATATGCTGTTAGCAGATTAATCTTGTTCGTTGCATCAGAGAGTGTATATCTAATATAGATATTATCTATATCATACATATTATACTATATTATTGTAATAAATATATGTGAGCGTATATAATGGCGTGTAGGTGTATGTGTGTAGGTGTGTGTGTGTGTGTGTGTGTGTGTGTGTGTGTTTCTATAAGTCCTTTTCACACCATGGAGTTGATGAGTTGATGATATTCTTTTTTCTGCATATTATGTCTTGGCAAGGACGGATCCAGAGGGGGAGCACGGGGGTTCAGGCCCCCCCCCCGAAATTTTGAAATGAAAAAAAAAACAAATATGAATATAAAATTTACGACCAGTTCAATATGTTGATAATCTTGTATGTTAACTGCTTATATTATACCTTTTTAATTACTATGAAATGATACTTGTGCGCAGAAATGCAATATGGAATTTCGTAAGGGACTGAGGGTATAATTTGAAATATTTTGATCGGGCCCCCCCCAAAAATATTTTCTAGATCCGTCCCTGTGTCTTGGAGTAGCTATATCGCATAAGTTATGATCATCAAACGATTCAAACGTTAAATATGTTAGATTATAACAAAACAAAAGAAAAAACAAAAATTAATAAAAATCTATATTCATTTATTATATTAATACAAAAATAAAGCGAACCCTATTGAGAATACATTGAAATTCGTTTGATTGAAAATAGTCAGAGATTTAAATGTGCATATTTCGTATTAAATCGTATAAATCATAAAGTATGATAATAATATTCTACATACACAAAACTGTTCAAAATTTTGTTCTTATCGAGTTTAATAATATTTTTAATGGTTTTTAGTGCATTTTTTCAGTGCATTTTTTTGATATTAAAACCTTTTTTATAAGGCATTATGTCGTATTTTTTAAGGACATTTTTCTTAATTTTTAAGAATTAAAGTCCGTCCCCTAATCATAATGCTGTCAAAATATGTCAGAATATTTTGTATGTATTTCATGTAGGTGAGTATAGGAAAAGACATTAATGCATTTAAAATACTATTTCTATGGACTATTTATTTAATGAGATTATAAATGTCAAATAGTATTGATATTTGTATTGTTATTGTGCGACAGTAGTAATAATATAGATTAATTTCAGTATTGTTAATATTAAGATAATACGCCCTTTAGAATGAATTTTGTACTGAGAAGGCTATACATAAATAATACTATTTTACTAGACTTGGTTAAAATTCAATAATAACTCATTAAGTCATAAGGTTCAACATTACTACAACATAAAGTGGTGATGGGTCTGGTTTGATGAGTAATTAATATTGAATACGTATAAATGTACAAGATTAAACGCAAAGATATTTTTAGTTTAATTTCTAAATTATACTACATAGTATGATTTTTTGAGGAAAAGTCAAAAAATGAATGAAAGCAATGTTGTGATTAATAGCCTATACTTTATAATACGTAATAGAAATATAGAAATATATTGTCTATCAGGAATACAATTTAATACGAAAATAATTGAGCAGGTTACATTATACCAAGTATGAGGTCGAGGAGAAATTGGGAGTGAGTCGACAAATGTTGAAAAAAAGTTAACAAGGTTTTTTGCTCTTTCATCGAAATCAATACTAGTATAAAAAGATGACAAGAGGTGAAATATAATTTTTAAACAGGGTTAAGGATTTTGATGATTTAAAACTGCTACTTGTGTTGTTGCATCGCATATTGTGTTCAAGCTGTAAAAAATATCTGTTTATTAAAACAAAGAATTTCACGCCAAAAAAAAAAATTAAAATAAAAATTCACAATTATTGTTATTATAATTTTTTCAATTTCAAAAATATATATTTGTGGAAAATATTTTTATGAATTTAAATAAATTTAAAAAAATGAATGATACTCGTATAATGTATATACACATTGCAGATTACGCAGTGAAAATATAACATGTAATGTTATAAAATCCATTGCTAATGAATATCCGGATTAATTAGGTTGATCTACTTGACTGAATTTGACTCACAGCAGGATATTCTGAAGGTTGATTATACAGTTGAAAATATTTTTTAGATATTGTATTTTACCATTTTATGAATTGACATTGTTTTATTATACTCTTCGGTGAAGTGTTGTAATGTTAAAGTCTGTATTTGTGCTTATGCCATAAGTGTTTTTCGTGGCGTGATTTTTACATTGATTAGTACAACTGAATCGTATACTGAACTCAAGTAAATTACTTGACGATAAATATGTTAAATTTTAGAAGCATACAACATGTATTGTCAAAAATTAAATAACAAGTAAAATTTGACGTAAGATATTATATACGTCGGTTAAATTCTAAAAGTACTTATTTACAGTTCCGAAATATTGTCGTATAAAGAAATAAACAATGAAAGTAAATTAAAATAAGCGGCTTATACTATATATTATTATATATTATTTATATGTTTCATTTTTTATGTATATAATTTTTTTGATTAGATTGAATTTCAAATTTTTTTCAGAAAAAAATTCAATAAACCTCGGAGAAAAGTTCTCATAATTATAAATAATAGTTATTCAAAAAAATATATTTTTTTTTTTTATGAAAATTATGAAACTGATTTAATTTAAAATAAAACAATAATACAATTATTTAGAATGAGGTTTAGTGAATATAATTTATTAAGTTGTAAGACGGCGTTCCGTGCAGGCAATTATGATACAGATATAAATTCTTTAATATTATCTATTAAAAAATATTGAGTATCCAAGATCCAACATATTATTATTAAAAAAATATAATATGACATTTAACTAGGTAAAAAAGACCAATACTAATTTTACTTATTTATTATGACTTTTTATAATACTTATTTTTAATTCTAAGTGAATCGAAGGATCTATTAGTTTTACAATGATGTTTATATTTTTTTCTCTCTTTTTTTTCCAAATCACTTTTTGACTAACTTAACTTAATCCAAAAGTTTCATACAGCAACCCCATAGATCGGCAAACTTTTAACCAATGTGAACCAAATTTTTCCCAATTTTGCCGTCGAGGGCCACATCAAAGTAAACATTATTAATAGTAAAATAAATTAAGTATAATTTTTGAAGTTGGATATTTTTAGCTAATTTTCTCAAACCGAATTCAAAAGTTTGTTACTTTATCGGGAAAAATTTTGTTTTTAGAAATTTTATAAGCTAAAATTTCAATTCATAAAATATATAAGTGCTACCCGTATTATAGTATTCATTTTCGATTAACATTGTTTATAATATACCTCTGAAATATATTTGACATAATTTATAACTTTAATATTATGTGATTTTAAAAATCTTGATAAATATTTGAAGGGCCGCAATAAAAAGTTACGAGGGCCACGGGTGGCTGACGCCTGCTGTTGATGGTCAAAAATTGGATGCAGATGGTACTTTGAAGATTCATTTCCACTCTATTTTCAATAGTTTTTTCGGCGTAAGAAAAACTACCATAAAACCGAGTAACAACGGTACAATTTTCCATAAACGTATAAGCTTTTACTAAATCGCTTTAGTGATTTGGTCAACATTCAAAAGTAATGTTACTAGATAATTGATATTTTACCATATGTTTATGACAAATAATTACACACTTGAAAAAAGTAAAAAAAAAAAAAAAATTACAACTTTCGAGCTAAAATAAAACTGAAAATTCACTGTTTATTTCAAGTGAATTTTTAATATAATTTTTTGATTTTTAATTTTAACACTGGAAAATTGAATGTGAACTTACTCATATAATCACCGAAAAATATTTTTAAAAGTCTCAAATTTAGCAGGTAGAATGAAGAACAGGTACCCCTAGTTCTTGCTTTCGGTACTTTAAACTAAAATTATCAACGTGATAAAATTCAAGCATTAAGTTTTTTTTTTTAAGATTTTTTTCTTAAAAACTTTTTTTTATAAATATTATTGTAAGTGAAAATAACCAAACTTATTGGTTTATATACCTATAGGGTATTCATCCCTTCATCCCTCCTCGCTTAAGATATTGGTGGTGGGTATATTGAATTTTAAAGAAACTATAAATAATTTTTTTGGTTGAACGATTCTGAGTAATGCTCAAAAACTTAATCATGTCTTTTTTTTTTACAAAGATTTTTTTGTAACTTCAATGTTGTTATTTGTGCATCGTTTATCGTCAGCGAAATTTGTCATCTGATCGCAATATATAAAATGGAATTATCTATTTTCTTTTCTATAGGTTTAACACACTTTTAAATCATTATAAACTTATATTCTACTTGACACAGGTACAGTACATTTCATCTAACAGAATTATATTGATTATAATATTGTTTAAAATATATGTACTCTTATATTGTTTTCATCATTCAATTTATTGAATTTAAAATTTATAGTAATTTATGTAGACTTTGTGAATAAAAATCGTTGAAAAAAAAATTTTTTAAATATTATTATTTTTAATGAATTTTATGTCAATGTGATATTATTTAAATATGCTATATTTACATATATTCATGTTGTTATAATGTATTGTTAATAGCAAATACGTGTGTGTTAGTTCTTTCATTATTTTGAAGGCGTTTATAAAAAACGTAATTTTCACTACATGATGAAATAATTATTGTCATTGTTATTTTTATCCTATTTTTATATTAAACTGCGGCCTTTTACTATAATTTTTTTCAATTTTAGGATCGGGTCTTTATCCTCTATTCAGTATAATATTCTGATGAAAACAATGGACGTTGCTTGTATTATTCTCAAATGTGTGTTTTATCAAATGCTATTGGTGAATTTTGTAATACATTCTACATACTACATTCATATCCTATATAATTATTTATTATCTTTAAAACTGCAGTCATATGTTTTTATAGCCCTATATATATATGTCAGTAGATAGGTTTGAACTGGAATAAAATTAAAGTTAAAACTAGGAAAATGACTGTAGAGTCATAAATTTTCACCCTTGCAACCAAAGGAAAAAATATATCATTAAAACTCTAAAAGCTTTAACTTTTAATACTAAAACAACGTTTTACTATTGATTTTTACATTTGAATGCGTAAATATTTTAGGAATATAACACGTTTGATAAATAGAAGAGTGTTTTTAAATTTAATATACCTAATATTCATAGAGAATTCATTTTTGTGTCCCTCAAAAATTCTCAAAATCAACAAAGATAATGAAATGTACAACAACTTAACAAAGTTTAAATTATTTTATTAATATTCCAAAAATATCAATCCTTTTTTCCATGCTTTTTTTATTAACATAGCATTATTTAGTATTAGGTTTTTACCTTCACATTTCTTTTCTTTTTTTTACAATTTAAAGTTTTGATCATCATTTGAAGTTCGAATAATGTTTGATTATACACTTATCCACGAACTACAATATAGTTAAACCATTTTTTTTAATACTTCGAATTTGGTATATTAGTAAAATAAATAAAATATTAATATTTTAATTGATATAATTTATACATTTTAAAATAAATTAATGATTTTCGTTTTTCGTGAATTAAAGATTTTTCAAAAGATGAATTTCAACCGTTATATATAAAAATTTCTCGACAATATTCAGCCTGAAAATAGTTTTTTCTTAATTTGGCACACTTCAGATTTAGCCTGTGCACAATTACGCCACTCAATATGTAGGTACTAAGTACCCGTAACTGCACTGCGCATGTCATGTATTTTAGAAAATTAGAAAATTGAAGGCGTCAATTGCACTTTGCAGTAGTCAGTAGGTTGTACTTTCCTATAAACGATAATACGTGTTGCGCAAAATGAGTGCAAATGTTATTATAACATTCACGTCCCGCTGCGTGTTGTACAGTCCCTACATGACATAGTTTCATGGAATGAAAAAAATCAAAACCTGCTCGAAATAATCAAAAAATTTGTGATCAAAAAATCGGTGTTCTTATTACCGAGTAAATCGTTAGTAAAGATTGAATGTATATCATTTATGATTATAACCTATGTTCTATCATAATAACAATTATTAGAAAAAAAGGCAAAATCACATTTCCTTTGTTAAAGAAATACACTATTGGTATACGTCATTGCCGATTTTTAAAGTACACAAAAAAGCAATTTTTGATTAATCGAAGGACTGAAAGTTTCGTCTCTTTTAGACGAAATCTAGTGACCAAAAAAGCGGTCGAGATAAAAAAAAAACAGTAAAAATATCCAATAAACATTATTATGAAATCCATGCGTCTTTTGTTTCATTCATAATCTAAAATTATACATACAAATTACTAATAATTTTATCATAAATCATGCATCTCAACGTCTAAACGCTAAATTAGCTTTCATTAACCATGGATTCTTTGAATGATCATCCTCTCACTCTCTACAAAGACTGGTATATACTGTACTTTCAGGTTCTTTTATTGGTCCACTAACAGCTAGTGTCATAATACGTAAGTATGCGTCTAAGCAGTTATTGTCTTGTACAACAATGATCCCAGGGACGACTAAATCCATTTAGGTTTTACTGCTTGGTCATTTTTTGCTGCACACCTACTATTATCGCAGTCGTTCCGATAGTATTTTTGTACCACTTATTTTCTCTGAACGCCACCCTCTACTATAATGGAAACCCGAGAAAATTGGCTGACTTTTTATACTTGCATTTTTTATTCTTTGAGTTTTATGGCGTCAACGCTCAAATTACATCAAATAGTTCACCAACATGTCAACTAAATAATCAATTAAATACATATCTCATTTATACATATATAAATTTATATATATAAAGGAAAGTTTACTTAGCAATAATCAACACAGAGCCGAACCTTTTTGTGTTATCGAATTGAAAATTTGAGGATAGATTGATATTATAGTGTCAAGTTCCTCTAAGAAAAGATTTTTCCAAATTTTGAATTTAAGTGGTCAAAAGTTTGTTAAAAGAGAAAAAAATTTGCGAAAAATCTAAAAATAGAATCTGAGATTCGAACTAGATTACGCTGCATTAAAATGGTTTTAATGTATTATATTATCGTACTTTATGGGCAGATGTAATTTTTGTATACTCCGTGGCAGACTAATTATTTACTATAAATATTAATACAATAAATAAATTTATCTGTGGCTGTATTCTATATTTTGTGATGCATCGAGTTCCAGTCATAGCAAATCGCTCTATTCGATATTAGAAAATCGCAAGGTTTGTATAAAAATATATTTTAAGTTTACGGGATAAGTAAACAAATTATAATTATATCTGAGATTTAAACTCGATAGGATACCGTTGCACTAATACTATAACGTTCTTCCTCAGTTGTCTTTATATACTCTATGGCCAGATGTAGTCATTATAATATACTCCATGGGCAGCCGTATCATCTAACTGACGTGCAATATTCTCATTTCTTCATTTATTTGTATTTGGTGAATTTGGTTACAACTTGCGATTATTTTACTTTGCAATTATTATTACTTTGCTATGGTGACTCAAGGACTCACGTAACTTTTATTCTTTTTAATGGTAAGTATACTTTATTTCATATGCATATTCGATAGATATATTATTATTACAATTTTTATTCGTTTTATTTGAAATCGGAAAAAAAGGACTATATATATATTTTTAAATGTTATCGATTGAAGACATCTATCAATGGAATATTAAAACCTCAAATAGTTGTACCAATTATCGGTGAAGGTGCCTGCCTTTTCCGTTCAGAATCATTTCATTTGTTTAACACTCAGGAAAGATGCCAGTAGATCCAGTACGGTGAATTAAGTACCTACTGGAAATAGACGATGCAGTTAATTATCCAGTTGAAATTCATTTTCAGTTCACTCAACCCTCCTGGATTTCCACTAGATTTATTAACATTAAAAGTTGGTACTCCTATAGTCCTATGCTTCTAAGAAATCTTGGCCAACCAAAACTGCGCAATGGGACTCGTCTACGTATTGCTGGTCTTCAAAAAAATCTGACAGAAGTTCAAATTATAACTAGGTCTGCAAAAGGTGAATCAGTTTTTATTTCTCGGATACCAATGATACCGTCAAATTATCCGTTTCAATCCAAGATAATGCAGTTTCCTGTTAAAGTATGTTTTGCTATGAAAATAAATAAATCACAAAGTCAAACCTTGAAATTTAGAAAAATCTAGATCGATTTAAGTGAAGATTGTTTTACACATAGACAATTTTATGTGTCATGCTCAAGAGTCAGTACGCCCATAAGCTAAGTTATTTTGGCACCAACAGGAAATACATTAAATGTAGTTTATAGAGAAATTTTACAATACAATAATTGTTGTCATAAATTATTATTTTGTATTATATACCAACTAAAATTAATCTTTTTATACATTTTAACTTTATACTTAAACCCGGCAACGACGGGTGGTTCAGCTAGTAAATAATAATTCCTAAATAAATAACCTTTAAATTTTAATTGAAAAAAATTAATAAAAATCCAGTCACATTGCTCTGTTGACGGGGCAAGTTGACAATATCATTGGGGCATATCGACATACTTCTTTACGATCAAGTTTATAAATCAATAAACCTTTATCATGGCTCATGAGCAATTAGATAAACATGTATAACATATCTTCATATGAAAACAATAAACAAACAAATATCTCTCTCAAAAAAAAAAAAAAAACAATATTTTAATATAACTTAGCAGTCAGCATACCCCTATTTTAAGGCTAACCAGCCTCATATGTTTTAGATTCTGAGTGAAGCGAAGGATCTTATGGTTTTACAATGATGTTTATTTATTTATTTATTTTTTTTATTTTTATTTTTTTCTGTAAACACTTTCGTATAGAAATCCTTGTCCAAAAGTTTCGTCCAGCAACTTTTTAGATCAGAAATTGAACTGAGATGGTACTTTAGAGAGGTCATTTTTCCAAAATCTCCATAGTTTTTCCAGTAATCAAGAATAACGATCGAAAAACTGAGTAAAAACGGTAAAATCCGCCATAAACGAGATTTTCACTGTTCAGATTTTAGGTATTTGGTCATAAATCGAAAAGTATTGAAGCTAGAAACTTTAAAATTTTATCCAATATCAAATACATACTTTTTTATATTGGACAACATTTCAGAACAATTTTAGCACTTTTAACTTAAATATAGAACTTTTATTACATTATTTACAAAATTGTTTGAAAGTTTTTATGTAAAATAATTTTAAATATTTGACAAAAAGTTCTGAAAATTTATTATGACCTTACTCATATACCTACCTAATTATCCTAAAAAAAATTCAAAAATCGTGAGTCAGGATTTTTTTTTATACACACTTTAATAAATTATTATCTCACCAAAAATTATACAAATAACCGTAAAATACGTAAACAGTATTTAAATAATAATATATTATATTACACTGAAGCTTTGCTCAGAATCGTTTTATACTAAAGAAATGAGTTATCATTTCTTTAAAACTTAATACATTCATCACCAATATCTTGTCCGAGGACCGAAGGGACGATTGACGAACTTGTACCACCATCATCTCACTTACCAGCTTTTTTTATTATTATTTTAAAACAATAATAAATAGCTTATGCATTATAATTATGAAACTACAGCTAAATCATTTTTACATATTCCGACAAATATATATATATATATATATATATCAGCTGCGAAAAATATTGAAAAACAATTTTCATCGTGAGAAAATGAAGTTTTTAAATCGGATAAACAAAACACGCTGTTGATAAAAACATTTTATTGATTAAAATACGAGAAGAAATTACATAGAATCGTATGGAGATAAAGAATGATAGATATAATATAAAGATTGTCTTACAATGTATCCAGCTTAAATTCTTGACCTCAAAAATTGACTTCGTCAACTTTACCCAGTTCCCAATTAGCCCCGGTCTCCCCTACATGGTGTCTATGTGTGTTCCTATCTGACAGTAATACGTTTCGATGATGATTTATCATTTTTCGTCAGTTGGGTTCAGCACAAATCCAAAATTCATGATTCGTAAACTTATGATATCTGTGACTCTGCACCTGCTATATAAATATATAATTGGATAATCCTACTACTAGACGTGTTTATCGTGTATGTTTATATGTTCACCGCGGGGGTGCGGTCACATGAAACTATATCAAACTCTTGCCGAAAAACCTGTTACCGGCATTTTGAGTCGGTACTGATTTTATGTGGGCACATACTATAATGACATTGTGTAAAATGTAAATACGACCCGAACATGCTTTTATCTCGTAAAACGCCGTAACATTAGAGTGCTAGTAATGATATTATGGCTGAGACTCGCATTAGATATTTATCGGTCAGTGACCTCGTTACTTAGCGAAATCTCGGTCTATTTCACACTTATCATATATGTAGTAACAAAAACAGTGAGATATAGTGAGCATTTTACTTTTGTCGCTATTGTTACGCTGTGACTGTGTAATAGACATTTACGGCCGTCGCATTAACAGATGATCTCAAGTGTTTATCGTATGTTTTAATAAATTTATGTATGGTCGTTTACTGTTCTTTTAAATATTATTTTCGGACCCGGTTGAAAAATGTTTTGATGTAGTTATTTATTAAATTTCCATCCAGCAATATTCAATAGATACGATGAACTTGAAATAAAATTTAAACTCGATACATTATTTATTTATTCATGTTATTACAAGCGAAAATGTAGAATATTCATTCAGAAATCTCTAAAAATACCTTTTTTCATTGCGTTTTTTATTTTTGTTTCAAGATAATTTATGTTAATAAATATGGAGTTTTATCAATTTTAATTAACGATATAAACTTAGTAAGTATTTACTTAGATAAAAAATAAATACATTATTAAACAGGCAACATTAGGGGGAAAATTAACTGGTTATGTATATATATATATATATATATATTTATGTATATTTTTTTCTTTTTGCAAAGCTTTAAATATGTACATAAAAATTTATAATTTATTACTGTGTTGACAAACCCCAGTTCACAGCTACATTAAAAATGTGTAAAATCATAAAATGCTTAGATCAATGTGACTCAACTATTTTTGCTAAGAAACGACGTAGAAATCGTCGTGAAGCCTTACTTAATTAACTGTAAACTCTCGTACAAAATATAATACAATGTAGGCAATGACGGGGAAGCAGTGGTTAGGTTCCTTAGTTCCCTCTTTGTAGTGTGTACCCACTCCGCACATATGAGTACGCGTGAATGATAATAATTATAATAACGAAAATTTAACAATAATAATAATAATATTGATGATAATAATAATAGTGTACATATTATAATTACACGCGACCTCATGTCACGCGTGTCGGTTGCGGGAGTCGAACGCGGATGCTCACGACTTAATATACGACACGGTCGACCGCCGCCCGATCGTCGTGCGTATGACGTCACGGCGCGGTGCGGCCTCGGGGGCTCCTCCTGGCCGCGACGAACACAATACGCGCGGTATGCGGACTTCTAGGCTACGCGGCCGCACGTGGCGCGACGGCGACCGTATCACGCGCACGGCCGTCGTCTGTGGTGCACGACGCCGTTCTGGTCGCGATCCAATATTGCGACGAGAAAAGAAAAATCGATTTTAATCTCAAAAGCGCGCGTGCGTTATCGTCGACTACAAACACAAATGCTCCATAACGAAAAGAAAAAAAATGCACAAATCTAAACAAATCTAAATACATGTTCAATGCGTTTCCAAAGTACCGACGTTAGCTGTGTAAATTCATTTTTGAATTTTTTTTTCTTTTTTATTATTTCCGAATGACTCGTTCCGAGAATCGATTTAGAAAAGAGATAACGACATGTCGTCAACGACTTTTGCATTTTATACTCGCGAGTTCCGCAGTGCGATGCGAAACTAACTATAAAAATCACGGGGTTTAATGCGCGGTGCTATAAAAATCAAAGCTGGTAAATTGAATGCATATGTAAGATTTTAAAAATGATCAAATAGCATTTACACGATTTTTCGTTCGTATCACTCGAACTCAATGCGTCGACCGATCATAGTGCTTCAAATTCACCACGTCGTCGTCATGATAACACCATACCATGTACAGTTTACTCCTACGCGCTTATTTCACGCGATATTCGTCGTTTAAACGACTTTTTTTTTTTTTTTGACGATTTCACGAAAAAAAAAATTTATATATACCTATGGGTATATACATATGTGTGTTATTTTTTCGATATATTTAAAAATATAACCTCTGCCGAAACGGTCTATTATTATCACCGCGAGAACCGTGCGCGCGGCGTAGGCACACGTTCTGACGTCGCGTTAACCCAGCACTGTTTTGAATTTGATCCGCAGATGACCGTCTGAAACGTGAAACGCTGCACAACCCATCGACGACGGCACTCGAAAACGACGCGCACCAGCTCGCCGACCGGTGCGACAACACCAGCAGCCGCACCGCCCCGCCCGTGCCATGTCTACGGCGTCGTCGGGCGCGACGACCGCGGTGGTCAGCGACAACAGCGGCACCGACGGCGTGACTACCGACCGCCGACCGCCCGCGGCCACGGCGGCCGTGGGTAAGGCGGCCGGGAACGTGAGACACGTGAGCGTGCCGCAGATGGACGCGCACGCGCGCCGACAGGAAATGATGAACAGGCCGTCGTCCAAGGACCTGATGGCGTACCAGCAGCGCCAGCAGTACGGCCGGTCGAACAGCGCGGCCACGGTGCCGTCGGTCTCCGAGAGGGGCCACCGGACGTCCGAGCGACGGTCGCCCGCGGTCTACGGCGGCGGTGGCGGCGGGGGTGCGGGCGTCGGCGGGGTCGGGAGTGGCGGCGGGTTCAAGAGCAAGTTGCGCAACTCGTTCAGGTCCACCGCCAAGAGGATCAGGCAACAGCAGACGGCTATCGACGCGTTGGCCAAGAACAGCCAGATGCTCGGGCTGCACAACCTCCAAGAGAGCCCTAGGATGGCGGCGGCCGCGTCTATGCAACGGACCACCACCAGCCGGGTAAGACAGTGCACCAATAGCGTTGGCTAAAATCGGTTGTGAAACGCGGTGCTCGCGTTTTAAACGATTCGACACCACGATTTCACGACACGAACGATTTAAAACGGCCTTTCCGGATTAAATACGTTTTGCTGGTCCCGTTTGAGTTTTTGATTTTTTTTTTTTCATTTCATTTAAATGTGTAAATTATTCGGATATTTTTGAAAGCGATGACGTGAGAGAACACGTACGAAAACACTTACGTTTTAAATAATATTCAATCAACTTCCGAAGGCTTTTTGAATTCCTGTAGAACTTTTATTACACTCCCAGGTCATAAAATGCTGTCGTGTCATCATTGAAAACTTGTTTTATCATTGAAAACTGTTTAAAAGAAGAAAAAAAACATTCAAATCGCAAATTTTTTGTGAATTTGATTGAAACTATAATTTTTGCTATGACGAATATTTCACAAGACAGTAACGAGTGTCGTTTTTAAACATCTGTGTCGTTTGAATGCGGACAACGAAAATAAAAATACATTGTCTTGGAGCTCTCGTCAAGCTCTACATCCACGATGCTGTAGACTCTGACTATGAGATAATATTAATGTCACAGACGCATAAAAAGAAGCGGGGGGTATTTGTCTAAAAATGTATTAGATGCTGTCAGTGCTCTCGCATGGTCATGACGGGAGAGGGAACACACGACGTTATAAATTATCACTTTTGCTATTTACGTGCACGTGACTTTTCGTTTGCCCGTCTGTACCTGTCGTAGTTTCAAATCCACGAGACAAATGAAAAATTAAACTGTCCAATCAACCGTAATACTACTTTTCGGGAAATTTTTGGGTTTTGTTCATTCGTCCAATCATTAATTATTATAATAGGGAAATTTGGTTTTTCTCGAATACTGCTGACGACAAAAACAACATCACCGATTAATTGATTGAATATTTTCGACAAAAATTTGGATCTTTTAGCTTTGAATTTGACCTAAATTCCCTATATTAGCTCGTGGCTGTTACAAATAGTGTAATGACCAAACCAAACTTGCAGTGCCTTGCGTACCCTAAATTGTACTTCTTACATAATGTACAGCCTATACAGCAAGTTCATCACATTTTTCCCAGCAACGGGTGTAATGTACTAATGTATCATATTTATATATAAAATTCAATTCAATTGTATTACTATTCCACGGTTCGTTTCTTCGAGAGTAAAAATCAATTAAAACACAGCTAATGTATGATATAAAAAAATAAAAAGTGTTTGGCAAATTATTAATTACATTAACGAAGTTACGAACCGTTTAATGAAATATTTAATCAATCACTCTGTTATTGCCGTAACAGTGACATTTAGCAATACTAGTGTTGCAACTTGCAATGGATTTTAACATAGTTTTAATTACAGATATTTAGATATGCCTCGTTTCCGACCGGCCTTTTCTATTTATATAATATTTTTTTTTAATTACTACCCCGTCGTCAACCGAACAGGGTCAGCATACAAAGGCGGAACGCGTGTGCATTGCGCAATGCCGCCGTAGCACGATTTCAAGCGCCGCGCCGGAACCCGATTGATGCGGAGACGCGTCCCGGAAGTCCTGTTCGTTCGACGCGCGGCGGCCTCGCCAAAGTGAATTCGTTAGACCGTCAAGCGTTGCGACTCGCAAAGTCCATAAACGGCTACCGCGCGGCGCGGCGGCCACTTCCTGCCGTGGTCAGAAGACCGTAGTGCACCGCTATAGTGTATTTTAAACGGTGTCTACCCTTATATTGTGCATCGCATTATAATACTCACACACACACACACACACACACACACACACACACACACACACACACACGCACGCACGCACGCACGCACGCACGTACACTACAGTGTATAGTCAGACCGTTTCACGCTGTCGGGCTCGCGTATAATACGGCGCGACTTCCGAAATCAGCTGCTAAACCGCGAGCGCCCATTATCCGTAATATACGTTGTTATTACATACACTCTACTCGTACAGAACACACCTCTGCACCGGCTGGGAACACAATATTATAGCTCCATAACATATTACCCGTTCTATGTAATTGCCGTTCTGGGACGTCAAACCTACATAATATGTCGTAGGTTTGGTTACTTTTCCCGGAAAATCCCAGCTCGTGTTGTATTCGCGCTGCACAAGCCGACGGACGACCTTTGACGTGCAACAATACATTATGCTCGTTTTAACGAAAACTAGTCGGTAAATAATAATTATGTGTCCGACGACGCGATCAAAACGCCTATGACATATTAAATGACTGCACGCACACGTGTCGTAGTCGTGTGCGTTCACTCGTGCGGACGCGTGATATTGTTCCGAGGTTCGTTCGTGGTCACAGAGTTGACGCGCGTGCATTTCACACACACACTTGTGCGTTGAAATCTGCCTGACGGGTGTATTGTGTTAAGGTGCGAGGCACTATAGCGTTTTATTGCTGGTTCGCACTATCCAAACGTCACGAAAATACGATGCGGAACATCCGGTTACCTTTTAATATTTTCGGATGTGTATCGGTGCAGTGCGTATAGATACGTATATGCGTGTAAATCATAATAACGATGTCTGATGCTTATTAGTAATATTCTTTGCTAATCGACTTGCACTACCAGTACTGGACATTCGAATTAATTTTCAAAACACGCGTGCGTTCGTAATAAATTATCAAATATGCAGTCATCTCTCTCGTGACTTACAGCAGTATTTCACTTTAGAACCAGGGGAGCTCTGGATGGCCAAAAAAAAAAATCTATTCACAGAAGTGGACTACACCACCTTCTATACCTCCGAAAATAGGACAACACCCCACACTCCCTTCCCTGCATAGGCTCTCATGCGTACATTTTGATGCAACCGTAGCTTGCATGGTAATAAGTGACACGATCGCAAAAGCATGTGACGCGGCGCGTCTGTGGTTAATTTATTGTTATAACGTTGTCTGCATTGCAACATTAGTAAAACGTTCGAATTTCAGAAAAAGTCACCTCAAACCGTTAACGCGTAAAAACGTGAAACTGTCAACAAAATTTTAGATAATAATAACAATATTTACAATGAAATCGTCAGATATTCGCAGCATCCAATATTTTATCCATCAACATCAAGTAACAAAAATCGTTAGAATTTTTAAAGCTCCAAAGTCTACTTTTTAATCATTAATAGCATTAAAATTCTGAAATAATTTTCAAATGAGACATATTCTTATTATTTGCCAATTCATTTTTTACAGAGACTTAATTCACTAAATTTATTTCAATTTAACATTAAATTACACAATTTTATTGAAACGCTCGATAAACAATAACCATTTTTACGTCATATATAGTATGTATTTATAGTTTGTCTGTTTTCCTAGTATGATCACCCGCGATACACTTAAATAATATAATATAGAATTTCGGGTAAAATACTGGTAATTCTGTTAAAATGTTCAATGTGACGACGGCCAATCAAAATTTGAGTTTCTCAAATACACAAAACTATTTGAAACGCTGTCTTTGAAACTTTTAAATCTCTATGACTTTGCATAAACTAAAAAAAACCCATAGAAAAATAAAAGAACATTTATTTCCATGAAAAAGTATGTAAAATCAAATTACATTTTTCTCTCAAGTGGCAAGAAGACATTTAGGGTGCCTTTTATATGGAAATGCCGAAAAAAAATATCAATAAAATGTAGGTACCATTTGAAAAGGAACAATACATTTTAATGGCATTTCATAAAAGATAACTTTAACCTCGGGCTGATTGATAGAGAATGTTTAAGGTCTATTCGCAGTTGATTACTAAAGTAAATTACTATACTGATGTACCTAATAGAATTCACTGCGCACGAAAGTAAATTATCGGCAAACAAAATACGTACAAAGATGCTTTAGAAAGACTACTCATCAACTAAAATACCAATAACAATACAATTGTTTTTAACTTGTGAAGAAGAATCATCATTTTTACAGGATTGGCTGTGTGAGTGCGTGTATGTAAATCAGGTTAAAAAAAATTGTGGGTCATATTGCTAATAACGTTATTGATTTTTCAGAACCTTTATTCACAAACTATATACAGAATCCTGTGTGTCTGATTATAGTATTTCATATTAAATATACTTTAACGTTGTAACTCAACTTAAGATTTTAATGATTAAAATAAATGTTTCAAATGTTTCGTCATTACTTTTTATTATTTTACTAACGTTTTACATACTAATTTTTTTTTTTTATTTTACGTTTATGTATTTATAATGGTTATTTAATTTAATGTAATTGCATCATTATTTTTATTTAGTATTTTATGACATATTATTTGTTTTTTAATAAATGTAGTGCTGCATTATAATTTAATATTTCAAATCACATTAAATATCTTAAATATCAAAACATTTAAAATTATTATATCATTATTTTTAATGGTATGCATTTATTATTATTATTATTTATAGGCGCCTTAGGCTCTTAGCACATACTTTTTCATAAAAAAATCAACATATATTTAACATTTGTTTACAAAAGTAAAGTATTTAAAAAAAAGAAAAATCCTCATTATTTTAAGTGTGATAATTTCTCAATTAAATTTTAGTGTTTTCTTTTTTCAAAAATAAGACATACCAGCGCTTTATTTTACAACTGTTGATAATGAATATGATCGGTTATTACAATTTTCCGCTTCGTGACGTTTAGAACATAATTTTCTCAAATGTACGTTTGTAGTAATTGAGTATTTCCCACGTTGGCTATACCCGGAAATAAGAATAACTGTAGATAGTCCTTAACATCTAGATAAAAAGATATTTATTTTAATGACAAAAAAATATAATTATTATTCCACAAATTACATAACTATGATTTTTTTTTTACATTAAAATTTAAAAAAATACTTTTTATATTTTAATTTACCACCTATAGTTAATTAATAACTTAATTTTTCAATAATAATTAAAAATTCTGTATAATTTATGAACACAATGTTTATAACACACGTTTTAGACAACAATATATTTAATCAAATATATACAAATAAATCCTGAGCCATTTGCGAATTTCGTACCCTCTCAATTTTCGTCCCGGGCGTAGGTTGAGACATCATTGTTTTGTTTAAATCACGTCATATCGCATAAAATACTAATATCACCGTTATTTAATTAAATACAATCTTCATCGGAAATTATCAAAGGGTTTTTTAACTATTGTTGTTTATGTTAGACATATGTTTATTTCAATAATGCATCGAACAATTTAAGAATAATTGGGTTCTAAAAATTATTTTTTCGGTCACAAACTATTTTTTTTTGTTTTGAATTAGTTCAATGGTCTGATGAAACAAACCTAATTTAGGTTTAATCAACCTTTTTCCCATAGTTTACCATCATAATATCAGTTTTAATATTGTTTTAATAATGTAAATAATAATTATGTGATAATTTTAAATCATTGTGTTATAGACTATAGTAACTTTATAAATTATAGTGATTTAATATTAGTTATAATGGATACTAAAGTATTCATATATTATTCAGTATACTTATAAGTTATACTACACCTTGGTAGTTTTTAAATGTTTTAAAAATAAAGTTTCATATTTAGTTGGCAGGTCATAACGTTTTGTGGTAAAAAATATATACGAAAATTAGATACATTACCTATTCTACATAGTTGGAAGCGAGTTGGTAAATAGGTATTTTCTATTTTTAGACACCGTCGTTAAATGTGTTTTCGATCCAATACAATAAAATATCCAGCAGATGTATGTTTTGACAGTTTAGTGTATTTACGCGTTTCCGCATAAACCACGTACCATAGTGATCATCCGACTTCCAAGTTTATTAGAATATTTATTATTAACACTTACAGTAAACTTCATCAATATTTTTATTGCCAATTTAAAATATTAATATAATATTATATGTTCACATGTATATTAAGTACCACTTGAATTTCACATTCCTTTGCGACGATGAGCTCTTCGTTTCACGGAAAACCAGTATTGAAATACTATATTTATTTGTATTCAAATTTTCGCTAAATCTCATTTGTCGTAGGTACAGCTCACGGTCGCCTGTATTGTGTCGTATATGTGTACTGTGTATTTTATACATATATATGTAGGTGTGTGTGTGTGTATTTTTGCGTGTGTGTGTGTGTGTGTGTGTGTGTGTGTGTGTGTGTGTTTTAATGCTTGTGTAAATAGTTCTTATGTTTTTATATTTGTGAATAATATCCGAGTGGGTTTTACGATTCAGGAAGTCTCGGTGTTATGGTGTTTCAACGTTTGATCAAATGGGACAGTTATTCACCTATAGTTTACAAAAAGAATCGAATAGTGATCATTTTCTTCGTAAGCTTTGCAGAGAAGACATGTGCCTCTCTGCAAACCACGATTCTGGAATTTCTTAGATATATGTAATTCAAAAATTAAATTATTATAATTTAAAACATTCAAAAACAATGCCCGGGTCATTATCATTGGTAATTTTTTTTCACGACATAAAATAGTAATATTAATACGAAATTTATATAATATATGCCTAATAATATTTTTTGATGTAAAGTTAATTATTTTTTATACTTAGGAAATCAGTGGCCAGACACCGAAGAAACCACAAAACCAATCCGGTGCGGCGGTCTACTCATCTTCAGGTAGCGACAACAGTCTTGGAAGAGAACGATCACCGACTATTAGCAGTTATCCAAAAGGTTCTCCTACTTTATGGACAGGTGAAAAAATATTTTTAAGCATTTATTAAAATCAAATTACACTGTGTGTTTTCATAATCGAGTAAAGTTTTTAAGTGGTTAACTTACAATATATTATAAATGACCTTCTTTATTTTATATTTGGTATTTATTTTGTTATGCTAACTTAAAAATTATATTTTTACAAATTAAGATATTATTATTATCTTCAATTATTATATCAATAATACAATATTATTATATCAAATCACACAGGCATATTCCTCGGAAATTATTTAACTTAGAATTCATTATGAATATTTGATTTAGAAAAATAAATCCACAATTGATTTAAAAAAATATAACTTTTACCCTTTAAATATAAAAATATATATTAGGTAATATAAGTTTTTCAGTGCTCATATACTTACCAATATTAATATTAACTTTTAAATATATACTTAATCACCCCTGACCCCAGAACCAAATTGTGTATATGCCATTGTTTCAAATAAATTTGTTTATCAATTACTGTTTTATGTTGAACCATGTATATCAGGTATGTCACACAATACAAATTTTATTGATTCATTTTTTATTAACTAAAAATAACGTGCGAGTTCGATTCCTTTTAAGGTTATACGTAAATGTTCTCTTGATCGTATTGCAAATTGTAATATAACAGGAGACCTATAGTAAAAATATATGTATATTCTCTTAATAGACTCTGTTGTTAACAATAAATAAATATTTTGAAATTGAAAATGATTGTCTAAAAGACGATAAAGAATACGTCAGTAATAAATATATATTTCGTGAATTGCATTTTGATAAGTGACGATGATATTTTTTTTTATGGTAAAGCAAATTAATTAATTTGCTACATTAAAAAATAACTATGCTTACTCACTGAATCCAATTAATAATAAATACTTAAACAATGAATAATTTAATGTCATTAATTTCCCAAATTCTAACTTTTTCAAGTACGAAATATTCTTGAGTTTACAATTTGTTTAAGAAATCTTTCAATCACAATTACTAACGACAAAACTCATCTAATCTTCAAACTCTGTTATTTAGCTCTCATTCTATCCACTATATTCTATGGTATTTCATACTTCTAAAATAATAATTAAAAATTAAAAACACAATTTTTGAAACTTGTAAAAATGCATTAATAAATACAATGGTAATGATGGAATATAAATATAAAAACTATCCAAATTTAAAAAAATAAAACTTATTCTGTTAATATCTAAGTCTGCTATAAGTTATATTCATATACCTAACATCATCTAATGTAATTAAAAACAATGAAGTTTTTTGTTTTTTTTTATAATAGATTAGGTATTATTCGAATAAAAATAAAATGGTAAACATAATCACCACCATCAATTATGAGATAAATAATTTTTCTAGAAATGAAAGAAACTTCTAATAGTCATAAAAAGATCACGTGCAGTCTCGATCATTGTATAAATATTAAAAAATATATCTTACTAAGTAAAAATTTCATGGTTTCTTCTACATTGTGACTAGTATCCTGAGTACGTTCATCAGAATTGATGATAGAGTTTTTTTTATCTGACAGGCACTTGCAGCCCATTAGGAGGTTCGCAATTTTCGTTGGCAACTCCAAGCACGTGTTGTTGTCAGCATGCGATCAACAGTTGTAAAATGATGATGGAAAACAACAACAATATGTGGCAACAAAATTCATTCAAACACAATATGGTATGATAGTATTAAGTATATAAGTAAACCTAATTTTATATCCACACACCCACACACACGTATTACTTTTTTTTCCATCAATTTATTTCTATTAAAATACATTTTTAGTTTGAAATATTAACTATATTGCATACCTCCTTTGAGATTTATTGAGATTTATGAACTAATTTAGTATGATAAATTATTTTGATATTTTTAGAGAAAATTGATTGGTTTACTAAAAAAAAAAATGCCTTTTTCATAACCATGTTTATTACTTAAACTCAAGTTTATACTCAATGTAATTTTACTATTATTCTAACTTACCTACATAATTATAAGCAAGTTTTTTCAACCCCTTAATTTTAATTATCTTTACCAAAACACAATTTTCATATATATATATATATATATATATATATATATATATATATATATATATATATATATATATATTTAGGGCAATAATTCAGGGCCGAAAAATTCTAATGGAGAGCCATATGAAGATAGCGATGGGCTAACGTGGAGGAGGTTGCATATGAGTAGAGCAAAGCTAAAGGCTACAGCTACGACGTCTGAATTGCTATCTGGATTTGCAATGGTAATCATTGATTAAATTATTTAATACATTATTAAATTACATTAATAACCAATTTAATATTCAAAAACAAATGCAGCGTGCATCTTATCTTCGTGTATATGTATAACTAAATATATCAAGTATAACGTATTCGCGTTTAATGTATTATCACAGTTGATTTTCATGTTATTTTTATACCTCACAGTTATATACTTATATACTCAATATATTATTCTAAGCATATAAAAAAAAAATTAAATTATAAACGATCAAATAATCTTTGATTATCTAGTGTTTTGTAAAACAAATAGTATTAACTTTTTTAAGAATAAATAGTATAAAAAAGTACTAATATTAACATAAAAAGTAAAAATATTTACATACCTAATAATTTTTTTTCTCAAAACATTGTATAAGTAAATATTAGGACTTGAAAATTTATAAAATATCTGAAAAGGTTGTGGTGTTATTTAGATACACGCAATGTTGGTCGTTCACTTTTTATGTTTCATTGAATAATATTCTAGTTAATGTGTAATACTCCCTTGTTCCTTGTATATAATTTTACAAAATATTCATTTAGTCATAAATGTGAAAATGTATTTTTTTGCACAAGACAAACACAATGTAATATGTTAAAAGCTTGGTATATGAAATAGTATATTATACAGAAATTTAATCGAATGAAAAGAAAAATAATCACTAGGTACCATTACTAAACAAATATTTAAATAAACAAAAAATTAAAATAGAGATACGTATTATGGAAATAAGAATTTTGAAGTTAATAATTCAAAACTTAATATAATAAATAAATAATTTTTTAACTAAAATGTTTTTAAGAATCCATGACTAATACATTTCAACATATTATTTTTAGTTGATTTCTTTACGTATAATATGTAGTTTTAAATAGAGTGTTTTATAACTCAATAAGTCACATAAACAATAAATGGTCTATAAACTTAAATTTTTAATTGTAATTACTTTTTCTGATAAATAATCATTAAATTTAATAGTTTGATATTTAATTTCAATACTAAAAATATTATATATCTTAAAAAAATATTTTTAATGTAAGTTTTAAAAATCTTAATACAATAGAAATTAATCCTATGATATTTGTACTGCTTGATCTAATTTAGAATTTATATATTATACTTATGTAAAAATAAAATGTCAATGCATCATTAAGATAACATTAATCTGTTAATTATTACTGTGTAACATTAATATGTATTAATATGTATTGATTCCTACTTCACAAGCTTCAATTATGCTAAAAATATTCGAATCCATATTTTAAAATTACCTTAATTTTTTTCAAACTAAACAATTTATATCATTTATTTATTGATTATGAGATTATTATTTAATTTTAATTTTTGCTCACAACTTGTTCATCGTTCACGAAAATCGTATTATATTTGTTAAGACTTAAGGAAGGAAAATAGAGATACAGAGAAATAGAAAGAGAGAGAGAGAGAGAGAGAGAGAGAGAGAGAGAGTAGGATGAAAACATATTTCAGAATGTATTTCAATGGGGACAAACTAAATCTTCTTGGTGACATACATGCATAATATATCATAATGTTTTGCAATTTAATAGAGCTAGTGAGTGAAATAAATTCATTCGTATAAATCGTCTAAAATGCACATGATGTGCAGTGCAATGTGTAGTCGTTTATAGCAACGCCCATTTTGTTTTCAATTAAAACGTCTTATATTATTATATTATACGTTGTGAATTATATTATTGTAAAAGTAAATCATGCATAAAATATGTTATACTAAATTCTTTGAATTCTATATCAGATATCTAAAATTTACTTAGATGATTGTGTGCACGTGCAATTGCATCGACATTGACCCTTCATCAATACCCACATTTATAGGTAACTAATACCAATTATCTTTTACTAATAAGTTAAAATTCAAAGTATTAATAAGTCATAAAAATGTGTGAGGATTCGTCTGATTCCTAGAAAAGAATACATATTATACAAAATACATTAGTTTGTGCGTACAATCTAAATAATTGTTTAATATGATAAATTAAAGTTCATGGATTGTATACCTTTAAATGAAACATATTGTAGCTTTGTTATGCGTCAATATAAAATCGTTAAAACAATTATTGGTATATTTTTATTTTTTATTTTATTTTTAATGCGAGCTGCGGTATAGGATAGTACTTATTATAAATATATATTAAATAGTATTAAATAAAAAGCTCTTCCTACCATTCGTCTTAGTCGCCGGTCTTTGATATGTCAGGTATCAAACACAGGTATAATAGATAAAATTGTTATGTGCAATAAAATGTCATGATACGTTTAATATGTACAATATAAAACAAATATTATAATATTTAATAATGCGGAACAAAAATAATGATTGAAATGATGAAACAAAATCGGCCTATTTTCCTCCTAATTTTGCTACGTGAAATGAAAACGTTGTTTCCGCCATCCCTCTAAAACTATGGTTATTAGACCTCAAGGGTTTTAGAAATCCAATCGTCGACTATACTCGTCTTCGAATAGGGCACATTTTACTGCTGCGCTATATTTTTTAACATGCACGTAATTCCTCCCCCCTTTCTCCGTGGTATAGGGTCCTACATACTCGATACCTACTACGAGGAAACAGTATTCGATTTCAACCGCATAATTTGCAATTGCTCTGCTCGTCTCCCTAAAAGATAACACCTTTTTTAATTTCTATTTAACCTAGGTTATTTTATTCTCCATTCTAACATTATTCCCTTTACTCGATTGGAATCATTCATTCTCTAAGCAACTAAATCTACTCCGTTGACTTCTTAGTACATAAATCCATGTGTTTGCATGTAAATGCATAAATAATGATCCAATCGTAATTTGCAACCACCTTGTCGTAACTTCACCGGTAAAAGCAAAACGAATCATCGTACTCGCGTATAATGTTATTGTAATGAAAACCAAAATATTCATAACGTAATGATATGTGCCGCGGCTCTACAGGTGGCCATGGTGGAGCTGCAGATCAACGAGCCCACCGAGGTGCCGGAATGGCTGTTCATCATGTTCGCAGTGTGCACCACCGTGCTGGTGGCCGTGCACATATTCGCGCTGATGATCAGCACGTACCTCCTGCCGAACGTGGACGCCATCAGCAAGCTGCAGAGCACCAAGCTGATCCAGGAGTCGCCGCACGAGCGCATGCGCGGCTTCGTCGAGCTGGCCTGGGCGTTCTCCACCGTGCTCGGGCTGTTCCTCTTCCTGGTCGAGGTGGCCATCCTGTGCTGGGTCAAGTTCTGGGACCACTCGGTCCGGGCCGCGATGGCCGCCACCATAATCGTCATACCGGTGCTGGTCATATTCGTGTTCTTCGTGTTCCACTTCTACCGGAACCTGGTCGTGTACAAGTGCAAGTCCACCGTGTCCGACATCAAAGAGCTGGAGGCCATGAAGAAGAAATTGGACGCGGCCGGCGGCGCCACGAACGTGGTCTGACCCGCCGCATCGTACGCGACCTCGCATCACCGACGACGGTCGGCTTTATAATTTATTTCCATTTTTACAATCGATACTTCAAAAATATTATTATTATTATCATCATTATTATTTATTATAACTATTACAACTATCACTATTATCACACGACAAAAAAAAATATTATATATTTATTATTATTATTACTATAATTATTATTATTATCATTATTGTTTATCGTTATTATCATTATTGTTATTATCGCGGTCACCAAAAAGTAGTGAAACGAAACTTGCACATGATGTCGTCGAACAAAAGTGCAGAGCCCTACTTACGGAAGGTAGGAGGGTTGCAACCCCGAGCTCTGGCACAATTAAAGGTCCTCGCAGATGAATTTGATTTTATTAAATTATTTCAATTAAAATGGAATTATTTAAGTATGAGAACATGAATTTTTACCATTTGCGACGGAATTCTAAATTGTAGCCTAATCGATAAAACTAAGTATTAAAATGAAATTCGCGCAATACTATCGTGCACTTCGTTCTCGTTTGACGTTTTTAACTAAAATATTTGGGGGAAAAATGCAAATCAGAAAAGGAGGGTGTCAGTGAAATAGTCCAGTAGCCGAAATTATATGATTTCTCAAGTTCAGGAGCCGCTGCCAAAACTAGTTCCGGGCACCGAAACTCCGAAGTACGGGCTCCGAGTGCGACTATCCTATTGCCACGTGCGTCTGACCGCGTTGTCTAGGTGAGTCCCGGACGACAGATGAGACTCGGTCGGACGGGAAACGATTTTCACGTTTATATAATAATATTGTTATTACGTCGATCATCACCGGGTCGCGAGCGAGCGCATACACCAGTAATGAATAACACCGTCGTTTCTATATCATATTATACATCGTGTCGTCTACACACTCGTCACACGCAGACATTGAGTGAATATTATATACTCGTATGTGTGCGTGCGTGTGTGTGTGTGTGTGTGTGTGTGTGTGTGTGTGTGTGTGTGTGTGTGTGTGTGTGTGTGTGTGTGTGTGTTTGTGTGTGTGTGTGTGTGTGTGTGTGTGTGTGTGTGTGTGTGTGTGTGTGTGTGTGTGTGTGTGTGTGTGTGTGTGTGTGTGTGTGTGTGTGTGTGTGTGTGTGTGTGTGTGTGTGTGTGTGTGTGTGTGTACTCGCGTGCATATAACGAGTACAGTGGTGTTTGGGGCACAGATGTTATCCAACTCGTAACGTTGTGAAATCCATCACAACGTTGCACTTAAACGATCGGAATTATTACGCTTATAAATCAACCAGAGATTACAACCGATACGAAATGCATGAAAATGTAAATTGAAAGTTATTAAAAACAAAAAACCAAAAATGTCAACTCATATGGCGTCGAACCCGTAATTTAATTTCAAAACTAAATTCAACTCTTTAGAAGTTTTGATTTGTCTTCGTGTTTCAAACGCGCCTTTGATAAGTTGAAACTAATATCGTTTTGAGTCGTTAATCAAAACTAACTTTAATATCAAAAGACATCGAGTTTTCTTATAAATTTTTAGTATGTACAACTATATAAATTTCGTCTATATAAAATACCAAGTACAAATTTTAAAGATAAAACGAGATTACAGTCAAATTTAAATAATAATAATAAAACATTTTTCGAAAACTCTTATACTTATATGTAATGCATGAGTGCCATGAGTCGTAAAAAATACCTTTTCTACAATAACTCAGTTGGACTGGAAAAATGTGCAGAAGATATAAAATCCGCATCCTACACATATAACATATAATATAGACAGTACGTCGGAAAAATCCCTGCGAATGATAACGGGCGGGAGATGTAACGAACCCCAGTCGAAGAGTTTTAAAAAATCTATAATTTCTGTGCGTACATGTAATTATTTCGCCAAGGTTTTAAAGATTTATTTGTTTGAGTAATTAGTCATAATAATACACCGTGGCTTATCGTTTTACAAATCACAATAATAGGAGTGCTATATCCACTCTCTACTTAAATGCAGACGGTAAACTCATCATTTCGGATGAGAATTTTTTTAATTTTCATCCGTAACGGGATCAAAGAATACAATCTAACTTTTTTTTTTTTTGTTGTTATTGAAATTTCACCCCTACTCCTTATACTCTTCATTATACAATGGGATATACCCGAATCACCGTATATATATGTAATATAATATATAAATACGTTCCGATGGCGATTACCGCATGGTCCACGACCGCACCGATCAGCCACCGTCATACGTAGTAACATAGTGCGTTAGTGTAAAACTCACGTGGCACGCAATGCAGACTTATCGAAAACACACGTATGCTAGTGAGTTTTATTTATCATTTAATGTATATAAACACACGCTAGAGGTAATATAACCGAGAAATAAAATAAAAGAAAAACAACCAAACGCGATATCGTTCTTTTATACATTAAATATTATTGGGCAAAAAACAGTTGACGACTGACACTGGATTAAGTGCACAGTTGGATTTTAGAACATTCTCCTGAGACCATTGAATTTTGAAAATTCTCTCAAAAATTCTCGAAATTTAAAAATATATCAAATTTTTTATTGAGAAATAATCATGATTAAAAAATACGAATGCCGGAATTCGCAAATCGAACGATATCTTGATCCTGTGTGGCATGCTCGAGTCGGATGAAATACGTATCCGATATTTAAATGCTGACTTTTAACTATTTTTCCATCCACGAAGCTATGCGCACAATTGGTTCGTCAAGGAAACGTGCAACTCAACACGAGTATTTAACTCGTTTATATTACTTATTAATTATTATACAGTAGAACTCCGATTATCCGAACGCCAATCATCCGGACGTCCAATTAACCGGACGAGAAAAAAAAACGGCACGTGTCTCATAATCTGAAGAAGAGGAAAATGTAACTGACGATTTGACTGAAGGTGAAAATGGGCCGTCGCATTCTGAAGCTTTTGATGCATTGGATTTGGCGTTTAAATGGTTTGAGAGGCAAGAAGAATCGAACACCATCTATTGTTGCAATCAGGATCGTACCGAGTAATGCAGCGCCCCGGGACAAAATTTCTTTTGGGGTCACAGATAGCATATTAAGCGCAAATAAAAGCGCCCCCTTAATTTTCCTAAACTAAGGTGCCCAGGGGAAATTGCCCCCTTCCCCCCCTTTTTAACACGGCTCTGGTTGCAATTAAGAAAATTGAGAGACACAGCTGCTCTAAAGAGAAAGTAAACTATGAAGCAAACTAAAATATCGGTTAGGTATATCTAGCAATATCTAAAATATAAACTAATATATAACTAAATAAATATAGGTTACCCCCCCCTCCCCCCATAGGCACGCCCCTTAGCCTAATATACAATAATAACCTATACACCAGGCGTTCTTATCGTAGCAATTTATTTACGGATAGTGTGGCGGCGCAGCGTGGCGACATTAAACGATTAAGTTGTGATCTTAAATAATTGTAATCTTTATCAATAATACTCAATAACCGGTCGTTATTAATTTTCCATATTTTCCCTACATTTTAAAATAAAACTAATTTAATAAATAAAAACTGTATTTTGTAATGACTGCTTACGCCTCCCCAGAAATATTTACACGCCCCCCAGGTTGGGAAACGCTTATTTAGTAAGTATAAATAAGACGTAGCTAGTTTTGTTTCTTCTCGCATTATATTCTCGAATAATTATTCTTGCGCAACTTATAATCAATCAATAAGAGCTTATCTTTATTGTATTTGGTTATTTTAGTGCTCGTAAAATTTTTCCCATAATCCTTATTAATTATTTTATCAACTTGTTTCATCTAAGATTTGATAAATAACACTGCGTTCAAACGATATTTAATAACAATTTGTCAAATCAGTGTGGGCGTAACATATATATATTATATATATATAATAATAGAATCATCACAATAAAATCTATGTGGATACCTTCCTATCGTATAACTTTTCATATAATTTTGTGTTTGTATTCGTAAGTTGAGATGTTTCGTTTCATAGATCAATTATTCACACCCCTATCATACGATAAGATAATTTTAAAAGTTTTTAAATTATCAGCATAATGTGTCTTAAATATTTGTTTGTTGACAACGAACACAAACACTGTAACCATTTCAAATTATCCATTTGCATCATTCTGTATGTGTATTTTTATTTATGCAGATCCATTTATTTGTGGAACCGTTATTTTGAACTTTTAGTTGTTTACGCATAGAGTCTTCAATTTAAAGCAAACACTTACTAATAATACAGCATAATTGAATAAGCAAGGAGTTTTATTATTATTATTTATACCTACATATTATTTAACAACAAAATTAACTTTTAAACAACTATAATAAGTGTCTATAAAATTTAAGTATCAGCTTTTTACAGCGTTTTAATTAATGTACCCTTTTTCATTTTTACATTTGTTAACAATGTTGTAAAGTGAACATTTTTTCGTTTAAAATAATATACAATTTTACGGTCAATTGATTTTTGAATAACACGTTTATGATGTAAATAATGGAATTAAATACAACAGAAAATAACTTAAAATTTCAAAGCTTACATATCGTAAAAACATGAAGGCGTTTTTAAATTGTTATTTTAAGTTGTAGGTCAAAAAATTACGTTAACGCCCTGTTAAATATGTATTTCGGGAAAAACCTATCAATCTGCTTTGTAGCCCACCTGTTGCGTAAATAATGTAATTGTAATGGGGTAATTGACCACCTGATGCTACAAAAAGGCTTTAAATCCCTTGCATTTATTCTAACTTAAAAGCAGGATATCCTTTTACTAAGCTTATAATATTAAACATTTTAAAGTGAAACAAAACTCTTTATAGTATGTACGTTTTTGTTGAACACCTCGAAATTATTTTTTCTCTATCTACTGTTATAATATTATTTAGTTACCATTTATTTATTATGTAAAGTATTTCTAAATGGAACATTTTGCAAATTTTTAAGTTTTCAAAGGTTTTTACTTTATGAAATTAAATACCCAAACTATACATTTGAATATTTTTATTTTATTTGCTGATTAAAATATTGCACAACAATTTTACTTTACACATTTTATTATTATACTTATAAATAAATATTTACTAACAAAACCTTAGCCTCTAATTATAATTAAATAAATTTATATGCACTTATTGGAGAATAAAGATTCTTAGAAAGTTACTTTAAACTTAAAGTGTTAATGGTTTGAATTTTATGTCATCACATATATTTTAATATTGTATTGTAAAGTTATAGAAATAAGACCAGTCAAATACACATTAAAAATGTTATTCTGTGATTTCTATTTAACGATTCACTATATTCATTGATTTCCAATATTTGTTTTTATCATGTAATTAGATTAGAGATAAATTTAATACATTTATATAAATAATAATTTTTATTAATACAAATTATAACATTTTTAAATCACTATTATTTATCATCACGTTTTTTTAAATAATTATTGACATGTGTACTAGATATTATATAAATAAATAGTTTTAAAATGATAGGTATCAAATGAGTCACATTATTGTGCCTTGATGCCTTTAAAATTATGTTTTACAGTTGTGAATAGAATATACAGTAGAATAAAATATATTTAAAAAAATTATCAAATGAATTGTATTAATCAATGATAAAAACAGTAATATTTAAATTATATTAATAATTCATTATTTTATTATATTATGTATACATTATTATGACATCTAATTATTATATGAATTATATACACATGTAAGTCAGTAAATTTTTCCAAAAAATATTATATGTATGATATTAACGTTCGGTCACACCAATGAAGTATTAATAGTGGCTTAAATTGATCATTATGATTTACGATGTACGGAAACAGAAATTGCGACTGGAAAATACTATTAACTGAATTCAGATAAATAATAATTATAACCGATCGTTTAATGACTTTAATGGATTACATTATAAGATATAATAATATACTTCCGTATTTCTGTGTGTTAATTATGCACGGAACGGTAGTAGTCATCTATTTGGCCATTATAGATTTTATATACATAGGTATAGTTTCGGCAGAATCTTATAAATTATAAACCTAATGAAATCATGATTTCATTTCAAATAAGATTACCAGCTTTAAATATTATGGAGTAAGAGAGAGTAGAAAATAAAATAATAAAATACTTCCATGTTAAGGTTATACCTTAACGTATGTATTATATGCCTATACCATAGTGTATATTGTATATGCATCATATCATTTACGTTAACGACCGTATATCACAAAATATTGCATTCCAAACAATGAACAAATAGCATAACCAATACTGATAAGGATAATGTGATGAAATATGTAATAACATTATGTATACAATCATACAGCGTTTCTCACCGTGTGTGTCCTGGCTAAGAACTCATTTCATATTAATATTTTTGAAATATTTTGTTTTTTTTAATGTTAAAAAAATATTTAGTTTTATTTTTAATTGGACAACCACTGTACATTATGACTTTTTTTTTTTTAGTTTGATGTCAAAATTTTTCTTTTTCGATCAAAATGTTTAGATAAACACAGTACATCGCAAAAATGTACTCCTACTTCTTTATTACACTAAACTTTGAAATTTAAATGCTCGAAGTAAAATCAAAAAATTAGTAGGCACTAAAATGTTAAAAAAAAAAGAAAAATAACAATTATTTTTTTTACATTAAAATAAAATATATAGTGGTTTTATTTGAGTAGTCTAAAAACGTCAACTGGATAAAAAATATATAGATAACGATTTTTGTCGGATATACAAATTATTTTTTTCGTGAATTTTAGTTTTTATATTGTTTTTAATTGCACATAACAAAATGTTTCAAAAATATCGATAAGAAAAAAAATTAATTGACAGAACACATAAAAAAACACGCTGATACAGGTACTTACTATATACAATATAAAAACAGACCTATTAGCATATTATATTATACATACTTTGTATGTATATATTTGTAGTTACATTTGTTTATTTGATGGACGCGAGTAGCACATTAATTATAATTATTACATGCAAATAATTCGCACGTGCGGTCGTCATGAAAACCGTAACTGGTAACTAAGTTTGGTGGTGGTCAAAATTTTTACATTCAAATCTTAAAACCACGTTATTTGTATTATTAATAATATATAATATATATATATATGCAAATATGATTTTTTATACATAACCACCGACACGGACTTATACTTTAAGATTCTAAGCAAAGTGAAAAATGTTCTGGTTTAAAAACGTGTACTCTTTTCTCATAAATTAATTTCTGTATCATCATTGGTTTAGCTAGTAAATAGTAATAGTGATTGAAAAGTTTCTCGGTGTGGATTATAAGTTTCAATAAATAGTTTAAGTAGAATTAAAAAATATATATATCAATATATCAGTATTCTAATTTTTAAACTTATTATTTCGAGGTGAGGTTGAATCTCTAACCCTTATTGTATACGCTACTATGAACAGCCCATACAGGCATTACAAGGCACCTAGCCAAAAATACGACCGTGCAGATCGATGAGGATCGAAACTATGATATCGCCATTAGTATCGCCGTCGTGAAATATGTAGGACTTGATGAAATTATTTAATTTTTGCATCCATTCACGTCTATGACGCTGAGCATTATTGAAACAATTGCGTACATGAGGTAATATTATCGATTGCGGCAAACGATTTAAAAACATGTTAAACATAGTAAATATTAAAACGTCACGCGATGTACAGACGACAGATCGAAATTCGAAACGTCTGAATACGATTTCGAGCAAAATGATTAATATCCCAAGGCCGTGTGTGTTGAACAATTACGATAATGCAATACGTGTGCACTGTGCACTGCGTACATGTATGGTATATGTGCTATTCATATGCACGTTTAATAATAGTTCAACAGTGATAACTACATTTTCGTTTCCCTACCTATACGGTTACCACGTGTACAAATCGGTAAATAATATAGGGTATAATGAAGTATGTAAATATACAAATGGTACTTCCGAATGTATCCGAATAGATCCGAATAGTAAAATATCCGAATATATCCGAATAGTATAATATCCGAATAGTACGATTATTCGAATACATCCGAATAGTATACGAATACCCGAATATAATCGGATTACGGATATTTGAACTGATTTTTATCCGGATTTAAAAATATCCGAGTATTCGGATAGTTCCAACACTAGTACTTACCAAATCGCTGGGCTAATCTTAGGCAAATTAGTGGCCAGGGCAGAAAAAATTAATGAAACTTTTCACGCTTGAACTTCAGTACTTATATCAATTTACTTAAGTTATTCAAACGATATTTTTAATTCATAATCTAATAAGTGGCGTTGGTCAGATACTTTACACTGAGATTTTCTATATATTACATTTTTTCGATAATTTATTTTTGTTAGTCAGTAATGATCACGTGTTTTTTCTTGATAATTGTGATTTTTTGTTTTGTTTATAAATTTGGATAATTAACACTATTAAAAAAATGATACATAAACTAACACTTACTTTGAACTATATTATTAATCAATCAAAAAATCTTTGTTTTGCGCCTCAAAAACTATAGGAATACCCAGCATCAATCATCTTAAATTAAACAGGATAGGCCAGATTGGACAGAAAAGGATTTATATTGATTTACTTCATTTAAAACAATACAACATAATATAAAATTTCAATCTACGAATTTATTTCCATTCGTATTTCAGAAATATTTTCATGTTAAAATATTTTTGCTAGATTATAGTAAAACTTTATGTGGCTCTTTTAGAGCTTTTCGATGTATCGAGTGCCCAATCCGGGTTTCAGATTAGTCTAAGAACCTTGGTTTCAAAGTATTTTGAAAAAGCGCTCTTAAAGTACTCACTCAATCTGACTATTTGTATATGAGTGGTGTAAAGTGATTGAAACGACCCCGTGCTAAAACAAGATAAAATTCAGATTTAATATTATTAGAATTGCAAAGACGAAAATTTCGAGGAAAATATGAATTAGTGCAAGGATATTGTCCGCAAATCTCAAGACTACGATAATCGTAAACTGTGTAGGTTTTGTGAAGTATAACGTAATGAGATATTCGTTTCCCTAAGATAAACACCACATCAAGCAAAAGAGAAAAAAACATGAAACTCAAAATCTATACGAAGAGAAATAAATGCTTAAAACGAATATCAAAATATCAAAATGATGATGCGGGTTTTTTCTTTTAATGTAAAAACTTTTCTTTTTTTTCTCAACGCTTATAAAAATACTTTCACATGTATTATAAACGTATACAAGGATTGGAGTCAGCGTCCAATTTATCAGCTCGCAGTCATTCCAGTCGGAAATAACACGAAACTATGTAATGTTCTTCTCAGTCATATTGGACCAAGAAACATGCACACGATGATCGCCCATTATACCAACGCAACTACATTACAAAGTTGTCTTACTAAAATTATAACTGTATGAGGAAAAAAAATACGTGAATTGTTGATATTTATGAGCACGTTCCGATTTAATAAAAGACAGGACAACCGAATCAATATGTCGTATTGAACGATGTAGTGATACAAATAGGCCAGAAGATGTTTCGGATGGTGAATTCGTATATAAAAATAATTTCAAATCGTAAAATTTAATTCGATCGTTTTAACAGGTCAGCGATTACTGTATTGTTTTGAAACATGATGACTAGAATGGTTTTCACAAAAATATAAACAATTAAAGACTCAAAACTGGCGAGAATTTAAGTATTGATCACAAAATTATGCGTGCCTATATGTTTTTATTATTATCTTCTATGCACGCCTAATATGAATAATTAATGTTAACATTGTACTAACAAAATGTAAAGGGCGTTAGGCGTTGAGCGCTCGACTTCTTTTTGTTGCAGTGTTTTCAACTGCAAGTTAGTCAATTGGCTCTGATTAAAATTTGAATAAAGGATTTGTAAAGTTGTATAAATAGACTTAAATAATTTACTAGAAAAACAACAGTTGGATGTTTTCAAATTCAATTGTCCATTATACAAGAGCAATCGAAAATAGTCACAATAATTTTAAATTAACAGAATGCTCTAGAATCTAAAATAATAAAAGTGGATTTGTAATGTAACAATTTTTTTACCGATGAGACATGAATTTCATATTATCTATAGTTTTACTTATATTATGCTTATAGATTTTCTACAATTTGTAGGTAAAATTAAGTTATATTGCATTATTTTTAATTTCAAACACTGAAAGACTGGAATGTCTGAATTACTTTGGTAGATAAATTTACATTTACACATTTGTAACTTGAAAGTGAAGAGTTTTTTGTTTTATTATTATTATTTTCATTATTTATTTTTTATTTACACTATTATAGTCTCATTATTAAAGTTTTAAACGATTGAATTTTAAATATAGTATTAAGAGTATTGGCAAAACTATGATCAGAACCAAGAATGGAATACGTAACCATGATCCAATCAACTTTCTTTGATTTTCATTAATCATTAAATAAAAATAATTTCTATAGATCCCTAATTTCTTTTTTTACATTTTTTTTAACGATAAAATGTGCGGCAAATGAGGTTTTCATCAAATCTATTTCAGTATCGGTCGATTTCATTATCAGTCATACTTTCAAAATTAATTTTGCTAAAAACATGAAATTTTCTCTAAATATTAAAGATACTCCTTAGACTTGACAAAAGTTTCACAAACTTTTTTAGCTCAATATTGAACTTTGGAAATATTTTATTTTTCAAATATTCCTATCTAATTTCTATCTTTAGATATTATACTTGAAACTTCAACAAAACCTTTGTCAGGAATTTTAATAACAATACTGAAAAATTGTCGAAAATGTTTATCAAAATTTTTGTTTTATAATCGTTGAAACTTAAAATATTGGATATTAAACTCCTGTATATTACACTAAAGCTTTTCTCAGAATCGTTTTGCAAAAAATAAAATAAAATTGTCGTTTGTTTAAATGATCCATTTTGTAACCATTTTACCGGAGAAGTGGAGAATACCCTTGGTGTTAAGTATGTACGGCTTTTTCTCTATAATATGATTATGCATGTGAATTTAGTGCTCACTAAAGATATAGAACGTTCAAATCACTCATGGATAATAAGCATACGTAAGTTCTTTTTCGGCAAAAATACATTCACGTACGTATTTTATTTATTGCAGTTGTGTTTTTAATACATTTTGTAATTATTATGAACTGAAAGAATTTTTCCCTTTTCAATAAACATATAAAAAATTAATTCTATTTTTATAAATTATTCAATAAATTTAATATTTGTTTAAGTGTTAACTGTGGAAATGATCATCGAGCAGATATTAAACTCAACAAAATTGATTGTCTCTTAAATTACGTATTATAGTTAATGATGATAAGCCCAAAGTCAGGGCCTTCAGTATAAATATTTAGGTACACTATTTACTTATACAGTTCAAAAAGTAATGTGTTTAATTGTATAGTCACGTGAAAATTTTGGTTCATAAAAAAATATTTTTGTTCGTGCTGGAACTTACACATGTAACCGCTTATCAGCTATTTTATATGGGAATTCGCATTATCATCATTAAAAAATAATATATCCAAAGAGTTCACACCCATCACTAACACCTTATTCAAGTAACGAATTGACAAAAAACAAACTTCTACCATCTTTACCGGCTTTTTTTGTGTTGATCTCCAAAATTATTATTGAATATTGATTATTAATATCAATTATATTCAAAAAATTTGAGAGCTGGCAAAAAAAACGTTAACATCATTGCTAATAAAATAATAGTTCACAGTTTCGCAAACAACAAAATAATACATTCAATCTCTAATCAATTTATACTTACATCTTTTTTTTTTTAGAATGCAATACTTTTCAACTTTCTATGTTAAAAATGTATTTCATATATACAGTTTTCTATTATCAAAATTATTTTAGAGAGTTCATTGACATTTTCAGAGGTATTTGACTTAAAAAAGTACATTTTTTACGTTTTTAGTACATTTGAAAAAATATTTAAAATTATTTATATAAATATGACAAAAAAAATAGACCCAAATAAAGTATAAAATACGTAATCTGTACCTTTTACTTCAAAATTTTACACAATAATAACATCAAACTATCTGGTTATAAACAATTAAATATATCTATACATCACAGCAACTAATTAGTCACACAAATATTTCGACCATATTTAGCATATATTTCTCGCACAATTTTAGTTTTTTTTTTTTCATTCCAATATATAATTTATTTTATTTGAAAATAAAATAATATTTTCAAGGTGACTTTATTTTCGAAAGTGTTTTACAAAAATGTTTTGTTTGCGCCTTTTGAGGACACTGTTTGATTTTTTAATACATTTAATTCTTTCAGACTCCATTATTTTATGTGGAGGAAAAAAATGTCTCCTAATAAATTGTATTAATTAAATTTATAAATTTCCTATTGTCATAAGTTAAAACAAACATCTAATACCTAAATAAATAAGTCTCACTTCTCATTTAATAAAACTATACCTAACTGAACCACATCATTCTTGAATTATGTTTTTTTATGAATTATTCAATATTATTATAATTATTAGGGATAAGAAGTTATGTCAAATTGGCATAATATGCACAAAATACGGAAATATGCATAAGAAATCAATAATATGCATTCATTACATAAATATGCATTAAAATGCCAAGATGATAAAAATAATCTCGTAGTACTAAAATTAGATAAAATTCTCCAATATGATGATAAGTATATAAAATTATATTATACTTAGTATACTACGTATTATTCGATAAAATCAATAATACAATAAGTTAATAAAAGTAAGTTTTACATTTTAGATTTAAACGCTATATCCATTGTATGTATCTTGGTTGTTACTGTTGTATACTTATATTTAGTAAAAGACAATATCATGTTTATTGCACAATAAACAAATAAATATATAATTAAAACTACAGATTTTGTGTTTGACTTTTTTTTGTATTGGATGCATTTTATTAAAAATGCATTGATATGCATCGAAAGATCATTAATATTCAATTCTTAAACAAATTACCAAAATATGCAGAAAAATAACCAATTTAAACTTACTAAATTATAGAACAGTATTTTAGCTCACTTAGATAAGGTTCTATAAATAAAAGACATTGACTAAAATATGAAACTTCTCATTTCTAAATATTATTATTATGATTATTGTCATTTTTATTTTTCATTGGTTTTCTTCTACGTCTGTAACAGTGTAACACAATATGTAGATAACACATACGATAACACTATTATTTGTACACAGAAACAACTTTTATTATGATACCAACAACTTACTACATATTTAGTGAAGTTTGAAAGACATTTTATGCTTAAAATTTGAAATTTTCCATGAAACATGTAGTAACTGTGGTCTATTATTTAATATGTTTGAATACCAGACAATTTAACTGAGATATTAAAATTAATAAAATTTGAGATATAACAATAAATTTTGATATTTATAAAATATTGAACTACGCGTCAATTAATCAAGTAACAATAACTTAAAGTACAAATTCATACTGATTTATCACGGAAATATTTTCAAACGCCTCAACTATGATACACAATTGTCATTTTGCAAAAACTATATTAATAATTAATGCCGAATGAATTACCTGTAGATGTAATATGAGAAACAAAAGATATACCTACCTACAAATTTAACAATGAAATAATTAATATTCAGCAACATTATTATTTATGATGATTTTCCTGGCGTGACATAGAAACGTAATAGTTAGGTTAAGATAAAAAAAAGGCTATGGAGGGGACTAGCTGCTCAATTCGCCCTCCCCCACCAGAGGATGCCCCTATCTGCATTGTATTCCCTTCCCCAACATATACAATATTATATTCACAGTGATTAACTGTCGTAAAATAATGAAAGGATACGCACACGAACATTTTTAGAATATTAAACTAAACTCAACGTTATGTTACGTGAACGGTATTGGTAACCTATAATACATACATAATCATTAACTTTCTATGCGAATAAATGAATTATTTACTTAACATACGTAATGAACCTTAGTACCTAAGTAAAGTGTTATATCTTACATGGTGATTTATCAAACAAGCTTATTGATTATTGCTCATGCCCTAATAAACCCTATGTAATGCATGAATTAAATTTTTTTTATGTACAATTTAAAAATTAATCTTTTTTATCGACATGTTTTCATTTTTTTCTAATGGTAAAAACTACTTTCAACTTAGTATACTGAAACAAAATATTTTTTTTTCAACTAATAATTATTGAGATATTAACATGTACTGTTTAGAATAATATAGTAGAGAAACTTCAAATATACTTCTAGTATATTTTCGTATTCCACTAATCTAAACTTACATTTTTCATACCTCTGAAACTATTATTTCAGTTATAAAAATACGCACACTACAATGTTATGTAATAAAAATGTTTTCCAACATATCATGTTATAAAAAGTTACAGAAAACATAAAAACAAAAAAATTAGGTTTATTTGTGTTTCAAATTACACACAAAAATTCAAATTAACGCATTATTCAGAGTTGCAGGCGAGCACGATTGCTGGGTAATGATTGAAATTTGATTAAGTTCAATATTTGCATATATGTATATTTACAAGATATAATTAATTTCATGATGATTTATGTTCTTAAATTGAATGAAAATAATAAACATCTATTAAATGTAAGAATAGTCATTAATTATATTTGTTGTTGTGTCACTCATTAAATGCAATAGTTAATTGTAATAATATTGTGATATTGATCTACGCAATATTCGTTTCACCAAATCAATTTTTATAACAACGTGTACGAAAAATTTTATTTATTATACTTTATATTGGTTCAACCCGATCTCTTACTGCATTCTTCCCTACTGTGGAGACAATACATGCGATTTCCGTCACCTACTACTAAACTGTCCAACTCTTTCATCTAACAGACTATTCCTCAAAAGGCAATTTGCATCCTGTGGCACCAATTTTTCTTATATTGATGCTTTTTCTTTTAACAATATTTCCTTAATCAAATTCGTTCAACGAAATATTTTTCTATCTGGTTTAAAAATATAATTCCAACCAATATTATGAGCTTTACATATTCATTACGATAAATGTATTTTAGTTTTTGTTTAGTCCATAAGTGAAGGAAATATCATAGCATAAAATATATTAGAATTCCATTAATAAATAATAATAATAATAATATTTCTCATAAAATACACACCTATATTTGAGTTTTTAAATAATATATACAATTCAAATCACGCAACTATAGAATTAAATTTTTTTAAAAAAATTTTACCTTAGACCTTTTCAGTTTTTTAGTTTTCTGAAATGGTGATCGCTATAGGCACTATTTATAAAGCCGGGGTTACACTAGGATAGTACTCGGCCGAGTCACTAAAGCATGTTACTATATTTTGTTTAGGTACTTGAAAAATGTGGACATACTATTTAGTTATCATTCCAGTGATGATTTTAGTAAACATTTTAGTCGAGTAAATAGAAACCAACTCTATTTTTTCCACCAAGTGGTCTTTCAACTAGCAGCCGATCATTTACTAAACCAATGTAGACACTACTGTTGGAAGTATTTTAGTGCTAAATTTAGTAAAAACGGCGCAAGTAAACAGTGATAAACAGGTTATCACATTTGTTATGTGTTATCACTTCACTTTCTCTTTGATTTGTAGTTATTATTTCCATCAATTTTTGCCCAAAGCAAATTTGTATATTTTTTCATTTAAGATTATTAAATATTTATATGACTAATATGACTCATAAGTGGAACGAAGATACAACACTTATTACAAACTATTATAATATATTTTAATATTACACACATCTAAACACAATTTTTACTCACAAATCAACAACAGCTACACCTATCTAGTTATTATATTAGTAGACATGAACAGTGAACACTAATCAATTTTACTGTACTGTGTATGGACACTTACTTGACGCAATTTAGCACTCAATTTTAGTCACATTCTTTAGTGACTCAGCCGAGTACTATCCTAGTGTAAATCCGGCTTAACAAAACTTAATGGATAAAATTTTTTTTTTTGGAAATGTTGATGCTCAAATTTGTAGTGTTGATCCAATAATTAAAGAGATACAAGTACTTAAAATATAGATTAATGGAAAAGACAAGCCGAGATACTCCGTAAAAATGTACTATTGTTCTTCCGCTATCCTAAATATAGATTATCTCATAATAGGTATGATTATATTAATATGACTGCACGCATATTCGCTCTAAGATCACAATACAATTTTTTTAAACTTTAAATCGCTATCAAACATAACGTTTTGCATGAATTAACATTATTCAGCTACAAAAACATATATTGAGAAAATATTTTCACATTATATGTTAGAAAAAAATCATGTTCTCATTATATTTTCAAAAGTCATCTTTCAAAACTATCCCCTTAAGAATAGATAAAAATATAAAATTTATAAATCATTTTAGATAGACATTGGTTAAAAATGTGTATATTATGGATTTTTAACATTTATACGATATTTACAATTTTTGACAAATAGATTTTTATTCTGTGTATGTGTATATATATATATATATATATATATATAGTACCAGGAAGGCCGATCTCCGATCGTAAGATATCGTAGATCTCCGATCTATTTATTAGTAAATAAGGTGCGGTTATTTTACACTGTATTGTTTTTATGCAAAAAAAGTATTCTTATTTTTTCGTAAGTAGATTTTCGTTAATAAATAAAAAATTTTCAGAAAATTATAGCTTGCAAAAGTCACCCTTAATGTATAAACTTGATATGTTGTGTTTTGAAATTTTACTATTTTTTACTAATTTGTTTTCGGAAATAATATTTGAAAAATAAAATCTTAAAATGTCAAGCGAATTTTTTATCTTTGTATATTTATAAATTTATATTTTTTTAGGGTATTATGAAAAAAAATATCTTAAAGATTTTAAGGAAGCTCTGGCCAATGAATTCCCCAACTAAGACATATACAGGTTGTTAGAGAAAAGCCTCAGGAATCAAATGGTATTGGTCTTATAGTCGATTGTCGTGCAAAATTTTTAGATATAAGGGTGCAAAGATAAATAAATATTGCATTAATCTTATGGGGAGAATTCATGAAGTTAATTATTCCTACCATTAAATCGCGAATTCCCCAATGCAGATAGTGATAAACTGCAAGTTCAAAGCTTAAAGAATTTATTAGTACTTTCCGAATATGAGGTATACGTGGGAAATTTCGTGTAATTAAACGAAGAAAATTTTATAATTTATGATTTTAAAATAAATTTTTTTCCATAAAATAATTTGTAAACTGCATTTAATAAAAAATATTAATATTTACTTGATTAGTATATACACGGAAGTTTGAATTTGAGTTTTGAATTTGTTCTTTTTGCAGAAGTACTGTTTAATAAAATGTTTCATAAAATGTAAAATTAAAAGATATTTACCATTAAATTTGTGAATATTATTTAAAAAATTAATTTTTTGAATTTTTAAAAGTATTATTTGTATCATTTAAATAGTTAAATGTGTATTATTTTTTTTTATCACTCAACGACTGGCCGTCGGACACGCTGGGGGGTCCGATGCAGGGAGAATCTGGGGGTCCGATGCAGGGAGAACGCTACATGCAGAGAGAATCGAATTGTAGGTTACCAGAACCCAGAACGTCGCGTTGTCATCATCGCGGTCCCAAGAAAGGTTTTCCATTAGCAACGTATAAAGATAATATGAACTATCACGTCGCGCGACGGTGATATGGAAGGGGAAGTTTGGGCGGCCACGTCTAGCCGCCGTCCGTTACCGTACCGCGAACCTCACCCACAGATACTTTTACTGTATAAAGATTTTTATGAAAACTCATAGAAATGAAATTTTCTCGAAATTTTGACTAAGTCCATTGGATTCCTGAGGTCGAAAACTCTATATATATGAAATATAAGAAAAATTGTTAGAGCCGTTTTCGAGATGGCATGACTGGAAATAGGTACATTCCTTGCTATTCCTTGCTCGTATTATAGTATAAGATATATATATATATATATATATATATATATATATATATAACAAAAGTCATTTTAAAATTATACAAATAATAATAATAAATGATTTAATAAATGTAAACAAAATTATAAACAATATATTTAAATCTTGCTCAATTGGGATAATCTTCACATTTTGACTGCTGTACAAATATATTTTAACTATATATTCTGTTTTGTAAATTGTGAACAACATATTAGAGATATTTGAATAATCAGTTTTGTTACAAATAAGTATTGATTATTTCAATATTCTTCAACAATTCATAGGGTAAATACTGTTAATAATATTACCATCCAACAACAATCAATACAATAACAACTTTTAAATCAAAAATGATATTAAGAAGGAATCAATAACTTGATATAATGATTATAGGGTGACATTGTAAAATAATGCTACTAAAACGTTAATTTCGTCACTAATCAAACCATTCGTTTTTAGAATATTTATACAAAGTGTGTTATTTAGAAACTTGACTCGTTGCACAGTGTGCTATGTTGAGATAAGATTAACCTCATCATAGTTGTGATTTACACCCATATATTACAACGGTTGGGTATCGCCAATGGCAGTAATATCCTACTTTTGAGTAAGTGAATATCAAATTAATGAGAGCTTATGGTTTTTACCCTTCCTATTATCCTTGTTGGAAAATTATTACTCTCATGTTGGCGGTTTGAATTAAAACAATTTTCCATCATCTCTTTCATAAAACATTTCTAAGCATACTCCAGATCAAATCCTTCAAATATTTGAATAGTTGAACCATAGGTATTTCATAAAAAAAAAGTGATTTACACATAATAAAATACCAATATAATAATAACTATAACAACAAATCTTGATAAATTCGAATATTTATTAAAAATGGACATCAATAAAAATGTATTTATGAATAAAATCAAGTACCTATTGAAAGAAAAGAAAATATTGAATGTCATTACTCATTACTAATTAGTAATACATTTAAAGTAAATGTGGTATTAAACATGTGTGTTAAGTAAATTCTATAAGTATATAAAATAAAACCGAACATACTTCATACCATGGGTGTTCTTTTATCCTCAGACAAGATTATGGATGCATTGAATTTCAATGCAACAATAAATCATTTCTTTAAATAAATGATTTTTAACTAAAGGTCTTTTTTTTTAAGTTATCCTCAACACGCCGTTCTTTATAACAATGAAGAGCAACCCCACCACCAACAACGTAAAATCGGTTGCTAAATATCAATTTGCTAGCAGTTAGCACTATATATATATATATATATTAAAAATTTACCTACCGACGCTTTAGTAACAACTAAATTGTGTAGATGCACCGTATACCAGTATCGAATTTAAATTCTACATTTCTTGCAGTCAATTTTAATTCTTTAGGTTGAACAGTACTTTTTTTCCTATGACTGATTTGCTTTAAGCATACGATCCGATACTAATTTTATCTCCAAGGTCACAGATTTCTTTTATATTATTTTGTCTGACCTTACTTTTACACTTTTTTCAGTGTTTCTTACCAAAATACATTTATTGTGATTTATATTAGATGCGTGACTTTTTTTGTTCTTGTGTATTGTTTTGTATCGTGAACTTTCCAACTTTTCAGTTGAATCCAACTTCACATAATTTCTTGTATTATTTATTGCATTACAGTTTCTTTTTATTGTAAATGTTTCTTTTTCTATAATTTCTGTATCTTTTTCGCATTTTGAAACGTTTATACTCTTCTCTCCGCCCATACACATTTGAATCACTTTATCGATTGTTAAATTTTCAACAATGAACAATTTCACTCTAGGCTCGTTATTATTAATACCAAACACAATCCGATCTATTAGCAGACCATCATTATATAATACACTATAATCACACTTTTTTATTTGTAGTAGTAATAACTAATACTGCATACAAATTTTCAAAGTCGTTTTATTTTTTAACTATTTTAGTCAATATAAATCTTTCGAACCGTACATTTATTTTCGGTTTAAAGTTTTCTTCAAACGCAACTTTCACATATCATGACTGATTTCTTGCTCCGCCGTCAATGTGAATGTATTATATATTTTTAACGCATCAAGACTGATACATGTCATGAAGATTGGCTACTCATTGGCTGTTCATTTAAATTTGTGGCCTCTGCATAAAACTTAAAATGTTGTTTTCACAGCTTCCACGCAGTTTTCATATCATTTAAAACGACTAGAAATTTCGGTGGTTGCATTCCAGACATAAAATATAATTTTAATGTTTTCAATGTATTTTCAATTTGAATAATTTCTTGAGCCATTCAACACATCTCACACTTATTGACTAGTATAAAAATAATAAATACTCATTAGAAATTGAAATATTTTATCAGTTTTATTTTATTGTATACAAACGTGTACACTATATACAGAGCATAAATAAAAAATCATTATTTTATTATGATGATTACACTGCTTTTCGAATGCTTTGCAATACTACTTGATAATAATATTATAGACTTTCGAAGAATTAATGCATCATGCTGTAATATTAGAAAAAATATAAATATCAATAGTACCTAATTGTAGTTTTGAAGACTTTAAAATTTTATTATTAATACAAGGTCAATCACATTTTATTATCTAACTATACTTCAAAAATTTATAAATTAACCTTTGTTTTAATGAGTACTAAAAATATGTGCAATGAAAATCGATTAGCGAAATAAAATTTTATTAAAAATCGTATTTTACATTTCAAATACAATAATTGATTGATATATACTTTTCACATTTATACAGCATTGTTGCCAGGGCCGGATTTAAACATTAGGGGGCCCAGGGCGAAACTATTTTGGGGCCCTAAATGGTCCATAACAAAAATTTCATACCTACCTAAACTTATACCACGCGTAAAATATATTTATAGTTACAACTAAAAATAACTATTTATGTTAAATAAATTGAACAAGTCATACAGTGATACATTATTTATTTTATTAATAAAAAAGTATAATCTGTACCAAAAATTTGTATTTACATTTTTAATAAAGAAAATAGTCAATTAAAAGTTAAGATTATTATTACAGTCATTAACCTATTATGTTTACATAGAAAATAGAATATTATAAATTGCATACTTTTCTTGATTTCTTTTCTGCAAAATTATCTATAATATCATCAAGTAACAGATTATCCAACACATCACAATCAATGCTCATAACTGATAAAAAGTTCAAACGATCTTCATTCATTGTAGTTCGTAATCTATTTTTTATTATTTTCAATCTTGAAAATGTGCGTTCACTACTACAATAATTGGTGACCATAATTACTAAATACATGCGTAATGCGATTTCAACATTTGGAAAAGCCGATATTACGTCTTTTTCAATGAACGTTTTGTACATAAAATGCTCATTACTCATTTCTGCAAACCAAATTGCAATTTTTTTATATTTCTGATTCTAGTCTCGGGGGCCCCTAAAATTTGGGGGCCCGGGGCATATGCCCTTAATGCCCCCCGTCAAATCCGGCCCTGATTGTTACTAATTACTATGGTTAAATAGTGTAATACAAGAACTATGTTCATCCTTCAATCTCTGTAAATTGTGGGCTAGTTCGAAATGATTATTTGAATTTTAGTAGTTAGGTACTTCTTGTAATTATGGAGAAGGATGACAGCATGTTCAGTGAATTTATAATTTTCAAAATATTTATAATTCAAGAATTACTCAACTTAACTGATACATTTTTCATACCTACTGATTTGAGACAATAGAATAAAGATTCAGACTTCAAATATTAGTAATAATCAGAGGCGTTTTAAAAGGGTTAGGCCATTAGTGGTTACTCCCCCTGAATATTTGTTGCTGATAAATTCCAATATTCTAAAATTAAATAGAGTTATAAATTACAGAATTAATTAAATGTATTCTGATTCTAACTCTTTCCCCTCGAAAACAAATCCTTTATACCGTAGCTGAATCTGAATCAACTGAATGGTATTCCTATAGGTACACTTTGCGACTCATGTAAGCATGTGTTGGGCTCTTAATACGCATATTAGAACTTCAATTACGTCTAGTATTCAGCATAAACAATTTTTTGTTATTTATACTTTTACGGATACAAATTGTTATTTGACATTTTCGTCATAAAAATAATTTATAAGAGGTCAACAGTCTGTCAGCTATGAACTGATATTACTTTCACCAATCACCCCTTAACCAATAATGTTGTACATAATACATAATAGTTTTTTACCTATTGGTGTTTTCTAGTTTTATATAGATGTAACAAACTATTAATTGCTACAATATTTATTTTTATAAATGTTTTCATTCAATTTTAAAGATGATTAGAATTGAATAATAAATTAATTATTTGTTATATTATTTTAAGCTGTATATGTTCTAAGAAATAACTTGTTATTGATAATAATTGGTGTATAAAAACTTGAGTTAATATCAGGTATTTATTGTAATTACTTCGTTCAAATATTGAAACTTGAAATAAAAACTTAAGAATAAAAAGAATAGCATCATATTTCGTAATTGATTAACAAATTACTTGTTGATAAAAGTATCTTACGAATTGATTTGTGAGCAGAAATTATTAACTGATATATCTACATTAAAATTTAAAACAATTGAACTCAATAAAAATTAATAATATTTATTAATTATATATGCATTGCATATAGTTATGTAAAATAACATCTAAATTATTAAATATTAATTTTTACTAATGAGTAGGAACTATTTAATGTTATAAATATTATTATTTTAAATGGGAAGCATTTATAAAAAAAATCTATGTATATGATAGATAAAAGGATTTTTGGAGTACAAAGAGCTCATTTTAGGCAAGGGCACACTCTATAATAAAATCCTAGATTCACATATACTTTATACGCAATGAATATTTATTTCATAAAAAAATTACAGACAATCTATATATATATATATATTTCAGTAATGCATTTGATTTGAAATTAAATCTGTCCATATTTATTTGTTTAGTATTTTATGTACAAATACGTTACGTCACCGATGATGGATACCAAATTAATTTGAAGGATTTGATAATGTATAAGTTCTAATCAACAATAATATGCAGTGAATATCTAATGATAAAATTTAATTAATATGAAATTCTGAAATATTAGAAAAATGTTTTGACACTGGTGAATAATGAGTAGTGACAAAATATTCACACTAAGTATAATAATTAAATTATTTTGTCAGAAATTTAATATTGATAAATACAACAGTGATTTTCTGAATTTAAATTTAAAATATGTTTGTTTTGGATTATCAAAGTTTTTAGTTCGGTGCTCTTTATATGCATCATTTTAATTCATCTATGTATATATTAACTATAACACTCACACACACACACACACACACACACACACACACACACACACACACACACACACACACACACACACACAAATAAAACTATAAATGACTTCACACATTTAAAAAAAAAAATTTAAAACAGCTAAAATTAAGCATACATTTTGATTTTGGGCTGAGAAATTGTATAAAAATGATATTAAAAATTTAAGATTTACACATTTTTGAATTCAATATGTTAATTTCAATGACATCCAAAATACATGTAATAGGTATAACAATACGTATAACCCACAGTAAAAAACAAAAGTATAAACAACGTGATATCGTAGTATATATTTATATTTTTTTACCATTAATCACTGGTATGAGTAAGATTATTTTTTATTTATAATAATCATAATATTAATATTGTTGTGCATTATTTTTGTCAAATGTGGACGTAAAAAAAATGTAATAGTGTTAAAATTTATATTTTTGAATATTACGTTTCATTAAACTTTAACATCTGCAATAGCACGCAACACGGCTATATTATACATATATATGTATATCACAATAATATAAAAGTGTAATAGTTTTACACACGCGAGTGTAATATAAAATATGATATATTACATACAGCGGTTGAGAGGTTAAATTAGTGAAAAAGTAGTAAATGGACATGAAAATATTCAACTAACTTAAAATTTGATCACTACTGAAAACTTAAATATATCTTTGAACAAATTTAAAAGCTTCACTGGAATATTAATTGATATTAATAGGTACTTGGTCGTACTCTTTCTATCAATAGAAACCAATTTGGCGGAGAATTCGAAGGTTTAATTTACCTCCTCCAACATCTTTTTTTTATTATTTATTTAATTTACTGAACTTTTACCTTCAACAATTTAACTCTCTATTTAAGTTAAAATGTAAATGAATTCCAATAATTTATTTAATAAACTACCTAGATAATTTCCTAAAGTTCATATGTATGAAAATAGAACTCGTGTAGGTATTCACTATTTCATTAAAAGAGAATTCTGTAACACTTAAACTGTAATAAAGATTATCTCTGACTAGTTATGGACTTACAGATAGTATTATTAATTTTCCAATATTGTGTATTTTCAGATATTGTCGCATATTATAACTACCTATTATTATTCGAATATTGTAGTGTAACCACGTTACGCGCGAGGTCGTCTCAGCACGTAGGTATACACTATACAGGTATACTGCATCAAATACGCCCGCTAAAATAACGTCGTAATCATGATTAATATGTATATACATTATACATGTTACACACATGTACCCATGTACGGCTACTAATCTAACTTTTCTGTTTCCGAATGTCCGGACAACCGACCATACAGCAAAGCTGGTTATTAATCACATTATTATTAGGTATTATTATTAGTGTATACAATATTTTTTAAGTAGGGAAGGGGCTAAAAAAGGTCAGCTACTATGACATAGGTATACTTAATATTTACTGGCCGTCGTAGGTATAATAATTATAGGCGATGAAAAGCTAACTAAAAATAAACGATAGACATATTATTATAAGACATTTGGTTAATTTGATGTTTTTAATTTTATAATTACTTATATAAAACAATCAGAAATTCGTCCATTCTAATTTTCCTAGAAATTTTTTTTCGAGAATTGTTTATATTTATATATATATATATACGTATAACTATTCAAAAAACAATAATAATAGCACACATGAATACCCATAACTAATCTAGAGGTTCAGTAATTTACCATCTGACTAATGCCTAGCACTTTATTCAAATAAAGCATGTGAATTCCGTCACGAACCACGACTTCCAATATTTATTTTCTATATGAATTGCGTTTTGTCAATATTAAATAGCTAGTTATATAGATTGCCCTTCGTCAACACTTAAAAACTATATTAAATGCATGTTAACATGAAATGCATGATGCATCCAACGTTAAATCATTTACTGACATCTTATTTTACACAGACTGTAGACCGTTTATCTTTATACCAACATTTAAATAATAGTAATGCTTAAACTAGGAATATTATATTGTGATTATCTATCATTACTTGTCATTATATAATAGATAGTTATTATAATAAAAAAGGATGAACTTCGCACTATGGGTATTTGGTATTTTTCGCTCCTAGGACAAGATAATGGTGATAGGTATTATGAACTTAAAAAAAAACTATACATAATTTATTTCATCAAACGGTTTAAAGCAAAACTTCTATGTAAAAGATACCGTCCACATATTTTACCATTTTGCATTTAGTCTGATAGTCGGTAGATTTTTTTTTATCAAAACATTCAAAACATGTTTTTCTATCTGTATCCAGAGTTTGTAATGATAAGACAGACCAGTAATTTAACTACACCTTTAAAAACCTTTAACAACATAATTCTGCAAAAATTTTATACTGTTTTTACCTGGTTTTTTGGCAGTTTTTCCTTGTAATTAGAAAAAGTATTGGGAAGAGAGAAAATGAATATCCGAAGTATAATCTATATGCAATTTTCAATCTATTAAGTTGATGAATGAAACTTTAAGCAAGATAAGTGTATCAAAAATTGCATCCAGAAAAAATAAACACCGTTGTAAAAAAGATCTTTCACTTCACCCAGAATATAAAAGTTCTCTTTTTATAAATTTAATATCTTAAAATAGTAATACTACTTAACTTATAAACTTTTAAGTGACCAAAGTTACTATATTATATCTTTGTGTTTTAAATATAATCCATACATTTATGAATCCTCAACTTATCCTTTTTTTGGTAAAATTTATAAGGTGTTACCCGTGATATAATCTTTCTCTCGTCATTAGATAAATAAACCTCATTGTAAAAAAGTTGTATTTATCACATAATAAATATCATATGATATTTAGACTCATTAATAGCAGTACATTTTTAAATTGTATTTCTAAAAGCAATGTAATATCTAACAGCCATAATATTATACGCATAGTTATTATAATTTATAATCATTATTTAAATTTTAGGTTTTTCGTATTCTAGTAAATTTAAAACAATTTTATTTAATCAAATATCATTAATTTCAAATGGAAATTATTAATTTTTTAATATCTGATAATGATAAACTAACCATTAAATTTAACGAGAATTAATCATATTCCAAAAAGTAAAAAGACTATATCGATGAATAATTCATCAATTTAGAAATGGGGGGGGGGGGTTATTGAAAGATCGCCTCCTCGTGATACCCCCTGGGCAACGTTCATCTTCAAGACGAACGGCTAAAGGTCTTTCAACTCGGCGGCCAAACTAGCGTTTATAACGCACTCCTGGCCTGGTTAGATGCAACCTAAAAGTTAAAACGTATGAAACCTATGTTAAACACACGGACCAGGATCTGTCAAAGAACTCCGGATTTCCAAATAAGCCTAACTACTATTACTTGTGGGGTCGTACCAAGTCACACATTTAGTCTCTCAAAATTATCCTCGTTCCCCCTAATCTTAAATCTGCCACGGTCAGAAATATTAACTAACCTAACGTTAAGAAATATTAACTAAAAACTAGTTTCATGTTCAGAACCTTGATTTTTGAAATCAAATCGTACGGATTTTTAAAATTAGATTAAGAAATTAGAAATTCAACAACTCTTACAAATAGTTCAGAGGAAGTTCGAAGCTGGAGAAAATTGTTTTAAAGTTGCATTGAAATTAAGATCAAAATATTATATGTTTATAAGTAGGTATAATTAATTTATTTGTAATTTACATTAATTTAAATTTAATAAACTCTTACATAGTACCTAATTTACTGATGTACAGATAATCATAATCTCGATCATAACATTTTATTTTATTTTTACAATTTACAATTTTCTTATTAGACATTCTAAATTGAACAATTATTCATAAATGCCATTAGTATTGTCAATCATACCCTAGCCCAAGTTCTGAGGAAATAAGTAAATAATAACTATAACAGTCATTAAAACACAAAGAATTTTTTTAAAGTATATGAATATTATATAAATGAAAAATATTCTGCCTTATCAAGAACTGCACCTGTTCCTTGTTATAGTACTACGAGTATTTACCTCCTACACAGATAAAGAATATGTAGGTCTAGGTACTGCTTACTTTTGTACACTTATAGGTACCTATAATACTTTTATTTAATTATATATAGTTTTACATTTAATTTATATAAGTATTTGACATTATTTGTTATTATTACATATATTTATTTGTGTGTGTGAGTGAGTGTGTGTGTGTGTGTGTGTGTGTGTGTGTGTGTGTGTGTGTGTGTGTGTGTGTGTGTGTGTGTGTGTGTGTGTGTGTGTGTGTGTGTGTGTGTGTGTGTGTGTGTGTGTGTGTGTGTGTGTGTGTGTGTGTGTGTGTGTGTGTGTGTGTGTGTGTGTGTGTGTGTGTGTGTGTGTGTGTGTGTGTGTGTGTGTGTGATCAATAGTTTAAGAAATACTAGTTTAGTACAAGAAATGGAATAGTGACAGAACATTTTTGAAAAGCTGTTTATCCAAAAAGCAACTCTAAACTTAAAATATTTGAGGAAGAAAAAAAATAAACATTTTCCAAATATATTCTTTTAAGTAATATTGAATTTTTGGTAGAGATTATCATTTAAAAAAACAAAAAACTTAAAAAATCATTTACATACAAATAGTAATAATAAAAAAGTAATGTATCGTGAAAATATAATTCTATTATAGCGTCTTTTATTGAAGCTCATGATTAAATGTTATGTACATTACCTATAGAGGGTTAAAAATGATATGAGTGTGTTTAAAAAGTAAATCGCCCTGTACAATATACGCTTAATAAAATTGCTCAACTATTTTTAAGTGTGATTTTTGTCACTATTTTATTGACATTAGGTATACATTCATAGTTCATACTAAACATAAAACCAATAAAAGAATAATCGAACTGCCAATTACTTTATTATTATATTATAGATATTACACAGTAAGTTAAACCAGGAAAGTACTAGATCAAACAATTAGTTTTATTGTTTTTATTTCATTGTTTTCGCCTGAAAATAACTTGCATTTTATCAAAATTGAACTACAGTAAAATAGACCAATGAAATAGAATCAAATACACATACGCGAGTACCTACTATGTATTTGAAAACTTTAACTTATATAGGTAGTAGAATATGACAGCTGTTAGCAAAATTCTATGTATCTATCTACTTAAAATGTTTTTGTTAATAAACGGATTTAAATTTGAATTATTTGAGATAAATCAGTAGGTATCGTACATTTAAAATCTTCACGGCGGTAGCTATAAATAACGTGTACATATTTATTCATTTTACATAATATGTTTAATTATTGCTTCGAGAAAAAAAATTATTCTTTTTAAAACTCGATTTTTGAATTCGGGGGTCGTAGTGGTTTTTGTGTACACGAACTGCAGACATCCACATTCTACAATACTCTAAGTTCATTAGGTAGGTATGTATCACTTTTTTCGCCATGCTGATTATAATTTATAGTGCCTTTATTTAAATGAAGCGCTTAAACGATTAAAAACGCCTTGACGTCGACACTCCGGCCCCTGGTACACGGAGGGCATTGATTTCCCGTCTCGTCGTCATCGTCGCCGCATTCAAAATTCAAACGACAGTAATATTTACTGCACAACTACAATCTTCAACTATCCTACGGCACCGAGACGAGCAAAGTGGTATGAGAGCCACTTTCAGCAGCCTACCGGCGCGCCGTCACCGAATCCCGGTATCCAGGTTTTTAGATCGTTTAATATATAGTAATAACCACACGTCATACACCACACACACACACACACACACACACACACACACACACACACACACACACACACACTCAAGCGAACAAGACGAGTATTTACTCAACGCATGGCGCGCGCGCACGCCCATCGGCCTGTGTAATGTGTGTGTGTATGTGTGTGCGTGTGTGTGTGTTGTGTTTGTGTGTACGCACGCGCGCACGCCCGCATTCGATTCCTGTTTTCTTCGTACGATATTGTCCACGGTTCACCGCCAGATGTCGTTGTGTGACCGCGTTCTTCCGTGTAGCTGTGTCGAATGCGCACAGCGCGGCTGCCGCCGCGGCCGCCCGATGGGACAAACAGGTCTGACAATCGATTCGAAGGTCTCTCTCCCGACGGCCGACGTGCGTTGGTTTTTTTTCTTTTTTCCGTACTCCTGGAAATTTACTTATCAGCAGTTTGGCAACATTAAAACTTATTTATTATCGGCCCTCAGTGTTTGGGTATTGGGCACTGGGTGTTGCAGTCTCTTCGCTCGATACACATTATCTTGCTCTCGTGTAATTTTTTTTTAAATTAAAAAACACGGGCATAGGTATTATAATTATTATTATTACTATATTTATTGTTGTTGTTGTTTTTGCTACTTACCTAGTACATCATATTGTACTTCTATATATTTCTTCGCGAAATTACGACTGGTCTTTATTTTTTCTGTTAGAGGGACACGCTCACTGCTACGACAACACGATCCATACGAATCTCGTCCGTCGTCAGTCAGTATTTGCTTGCAACGTGTGATATTTAGCAATCCACCACCGAAACACCGCTGCGAAAATGCTCATCAAAGAGTTGTAAGTTACATATTACGTTCATTTCGATGTACGCGTATTTATACGTTATTACTTATTAGTTATTATCAATATTGCTCGATGGCAGTCCACAGACCTCATATTTTATCATAATTTATTACGTTTTCAATCGTTCGTGAATACTCAGGCCTCTTATTTGCATTACTTAAATGAATCGAATCATCAATCGTATTGAATTGCTGCGACGACAGCATGAAGTGATTACAAGTTATAATCATCCCAGTCGATTTTTTGTTTTTGGTTGTTAACGTTTTATATTAATAATGTCATCTGTATTTCCAATAATCACGCCACTATTAAGTGTTCATGTTAAGTAACAAAAACAAAATATACAGCATTTTAAAGTTCTATTCCATACATATTATCATGTATTACAATAATATGTATTTTCTAATTTAAACCGGAAGCAAAATTATTAATAGTTTTTAAAAATGTCAAGTCTGGCCATTTTGATAAAATGCTATTAAGTACCTTCCTAAAAATTTAAATTTTTTAAACTTGTATATTTCGTATTAAAATACTGGTTAAGTATTTTTTGTAAATATTTTGGTAGCATATTAGAGTTGAATGAATTACTTTTTTAAGTGTTATGTTAATTACTTACGGATAAAATCATAAATCCCTTGTTTTATCTGCTCAGTTTTTTCTAAAGAAATTTTATTTCTTAATTCTGAATTTTTCCAGTAGGTCTTTGAAGTCCTATATCATTTCAGTAAATTCCCTATTGAATTAAACTCGGTAATTAAGTATTACCATTTATATGATCAAGATAGTTTTTTTAATTGGAAAGTGTTAAATCATAATTTATTAATTGGTATTGCATAATTTTTACCTAAATATAAATAAACTATAACTGTTTACCTATCAATATTTAATAAACATATTTGTTGGTTCTAAAATCAAATACATTATATATATATATATATATATATATATATTGTAAAATTATTAAGTTTGATAATTTTAACATAGATATTTTAATTTTAACAACACATTTTTATGATCATTCATCTACTTGTTTGTGTTTTACAATTTATTTATTTCATTTTTATACATGCTTACCAATACATTAAGTTGCGTAATAATTTTACTACTTATAAAATTATGTGTCTAAAATGGAATTTTTGTGAATCTTTTCATGACAACAGGTTTTATAACACTATATATATATATATGTATATATTATTTTTATTTTATTTTTTCTCATAAAAATGAATATTATTTGTTTTAGTCGTGTGGTGCTACCATTAACAGTTGAGGAGGTTTGTATTCAAAATTGTTTTTGCTTGAATAGTTTTATATTTTATAATTTTTATATCATTTTATTTGTAGTTATTTTAATCACAAATACATATGTTTAGGTATATCAGATATAATCATGGTGATTCGACAGTTTCAAACATTTTATCATACATATTGCATGTGTAACAAATCCAAACTTTTAATTTCTTTTAGATTTCTAAACATAAATCGCCATTGAGTCTGTCAGTCCATCCATTAGTTACCAGTAAATTGTTACAAATTTCGATATTAAGATATTTATTCAATAGTACTAGCTATTATAAAAAATGTAGCACCAAAATATAAAGTTATCAAGTTTTTTTTTAATTGTATATGTTGATAAACAGAAAATGTATTACACTCACAGAGTGAACTATCCTCACTTCTTTAATAGCTCATAAACTTTTTTATAATTACGAATTGTCCTAAAAAAATGTTGAATTACATTTTGTTTAAAAAGTATTAGCTTTGTACCATGTATTCATTACAAAAATATCTACCAGAGTGAATGTTCTTTATATAAGTAAGGATATGAATTTACGATGGGCTTAAAAAAATACTTTTTATGTTTAATATAACATAGTGCCCATGTATGTATTTACACAACAATTTGTATAAAATATTAGAAATATCGACGGTTATAGCAATTTTAATTAATACAATTTATCCAATTCGTCGAATTTTAATATATTTAAAATGTGCATTACTTTGCTTGTTAAATTAATTAAAAAAATATTAATTTTATGACCTACACAATTTTTTTCATTTTTTATAAGGCTCGTCTTTTTTCTACAAATTTTACTGTAGAAGTCTTATAGTATTTTTTATATTTTAAATTTAAATTTTATATTCATTAGTTTTTTTTTTCTTGTCATAATTTTTTAATAATTTTTTATTGTTTTTAGTACCAAATCGCCCAACTTTATTCAGTAGCTGAAGCCAGTAAAAATGAAACTGGTGGTGGTGAAGGTATTGAAGTTTTAAAAAATGAACCATTTACCAATTACCCTCTTTTGGGTGGAAAATATTCAGAAGGACAATATACTTACAAAATTTATCACTTGGCCAGGTAATTAATTGTATTATTTTGAAATTGTATGCTATTTTTTATGTACTGGGTAAAATAACCATGTTTTCTTAATTTTAGTTTACTTTTATTTTATTGATATAATATTCAATTTAGTTTAGTATATTTTATTAACATCAATATTGTATAAGTAGTATTTTGGTATAATGTTCCCTCTTAATTCGTTCCATGATTACAAATTCTGATAGAATGTTATGAACGAACCACCCTATATATTTTCATAAGATTCATTAATAATATATATTTTAATTAATACACGCATATTATTTAGAAGAGTGGATAGAATTTAAGATTCATTTATTAAAATTAAATCGCTATGAAAATAATTACAATTTCTGAATATATGCAACCTTGTATTGTTATATAAATGTCTGCTTAAGCCAGTTTTTGAGTGTTTCAAAAATGAAACAAGTATATTACAGCTGGTTTTGTAGCATATTAAGCTTGTAACATTGGATACAATATGACATTGAATGACATGTTTTTGAAGGCCATTAAACTAGTATGTATATGTATATATACAGTAATATTTTTTTCTTTTTCTTTATAAAACTAGGTTTATCACGTTATTCCAGCCTTGGTCTGTTAAAATTTTCAACTTCCTATTAACATTGTTTGAACAAATACAAAATTGAATATACTTCACTAATTTTCACATTTTTTTTTTCAATAGTAAAATTAAAATATTATTTTTATAAAAAAATAATTAATTACCTGTTCAACTACTTGTGTTTACGTGTCACCTTAGAAAATTAGTTTCTTATTATTTATATTTATAGTAAAATCTATTTGATCAAAAAAATTGGAAGCATATTAAGTTTGGGATTGGTAACTGATCAAAGAAAAACAATTATATTTTTACTTAATAAATTAAGTTCTATAGATAATTTTTATTTATTGTTTATCTGTGTGTATAATCTGTAAATAAAATATATTTTCATTTCCTAGTAAAGGCATATAATTTATTTCTGAATTTACTTCTTTGACATAAATCTTCTAACTAAACTACTTAATTAAACTATATAACATAATTGTTGCAGTTTAAATTGAATTTTTGTCATCATTCATTAATTATTCTATGTGTTATTGGATTTCAAAATTTTTAAATTTCTTTATAAAAAATTATTAATTAAATACAAAGATAAATTAATGGGATGTAGAGTGTACACAGTACTCCCTAATCTGTTATGATAAATTACTTATTTAATCATTTGAGATTAATCAGAATTTGTAATTTCATTATCTTCCTCTCAAACCTTCTTCGCTTCAAAACTTTATTAAAATTACACATACGAGTATGTATTATAATTATCTTTAGTAGAATTAATTTTTACTATAATAATTATTAATTTACATATTATGATTTTAACTTATTTATCACAACGTGTTAATGTAACCAGATAATAAAATATCTGCATCCTAATAGGTTATTTTGATGGTCTTAAATTATGTACTTTTATTTAAATTAAAACCTATTTTGCTTACGGTAAAAATAGTATCCATGATTTCTGTGCTCACAATTATTTAATAACTATTCATGATATTTAATTATTGTGAATTACAAAAAATTGTAATTTATGGAGTGTACTATTGTGTTACAAAGAAATTATGTACTCTTAAACCTTAACCATATAATAATTTTAATGGAGTTACTGTCAATAACAGGTTTTAAAGAAGGTCATTTTCTACAAATATATGTTATTGATTAGATATTCAATATTGATTATTTTTATTAAAAACTTTCTTTTTAGTTTTTTAATTAATGAAAATAGTAACTGGATTTTTAATTCAAACTTTTTAAGTTAACCTTAAATTCAAATAGCTCTTAATAATTAATTTATATTTTAACAAACAACCCTATAAAAATCTACTTTTATAAAAAATCTTCATTTCTTTTTTCACTTGGGAAAAAAGTTAATGCTACACAAATATGAACATCCTAATTTATAACCAAAATTGACATAAAAAAAAGTTGTTTCTATGTACCAAAAATCACATAAACTTGCTTAAATAAAAATTTATTTTCAAATCACTAAAATTAATTTTGCGGTCTCTAACTTCATACTATATTTTTACTAAAATTTCTTAAAATTCTAGAATTTTATGGTATTTACAATATATAAATATTATATTGCAGCAAAGTACCAGGAATGATAAAACTTTTAGCACCCAAAGGAGCATTAGAAGTTCACGAAGAAGCATGGAATGCATACCCTTATTGCCGAACCGTGATTACAGTAAGCTACTATTTCTCAAAAGCAGTTTATATTTTATTATTTTAATTAATGTATGATAAAAGGTTTAGAAAATGTCTAATGTAAGAATTGGATAACCTAACTACATTTTACTAAGCATAAAAAAAAAATATGACAATTTTCATCCTTATAAAAAATTATTCATTTCTTATTTATTTTCTTGATATGTATACAGTAGAGCCTTGATAGTCCGGATGAATTCAGACCAAGCCTCGTCCGGATTACCGGAGGTTTTTCCTACTCAATTGACTAAGACATTTTTCTTTCCTCCGACTTTATTAATTGAAAATTACAAATATTTTAAATTCTACATACATAAATTGGTACATGCATACATTCTTATATATAATAAATTATAAAAAAAAATTATTTCAACTTTTTGTTCCAAATTTAAAGTTACGTGTTTACGAGGAGCCATTGTAACAGTAATACGTAATAAAATTGATAAGACCTCTCACTCGACAAGAAAGAAGAAAACGAACTGACGACCGATTTATAATTGCTAGTCATTAATAGGGACAGTAGGTACTAAAATTGATGAAATTGTTATTGTCGAAAAAATATTTCATCGATTAATATTGGATTCCGGGAATTCCGAACAAACTGCCTATGTTTAAATAGATTTATGGGCCGTCCGGATTACCGCGTTCACCGGATTATCGGGGGTCCGAACTATCGAGGCTCTACTGTATTTAGTTTTCCTATATGATGATAACATATTTTCATAGATTCGTTAATAAGTCTATTTAAAAAATTAAGTTTTATTCTTTCATTTGAAATATATCATTTAAAGTATACTTTTTTTTATTTATGTCTATAATAAAACTATTATGTTATTTTATTAATGTAGGTTGTTAGAAATTCATGCATTTTGTTAGTCGTATGATTTTTGTGATAAATATACATTTTTTTCCTATCGTTTATGAGTAAACATTTAAGTATTAATTTTCTTTTTATGGATCTTGATAATTTACATTTTCTACCATAACCAATAAATTTCAATTACTCATTCCAGCACCTGATAGTACATACTATATGAACAGAGTATTTTAATTTAAGATGCATATTATTTTTATAGAACCCAAACTATATGAAAGAAAAATTTATCATAACTATAGAATCATTTCATTATGCTGATCGAGGAACCCAAAATAATGTAAGTGGAAGAAACGAGGTGTTAAGGATTAAAGCTATGATGGATATCATATGATGTTGACGGATTTTTATTTTATGTGTTTAAACTGGGTGTTCATGTCTTTTTTCATGCTTGAAATTATTATGGGCCTAAACTATTAACTACCATTGTTTATTAACTAAATTAACTAAATGTATTAAACATTTGTTTGAAATAATATAATATTCATGTTTTATGTATCATTGTCTTATTTATCTTTATAATCTAATGTATATATTTCATTAAAGTATGTTATTATTGCTTTTGTTCGGTGGTTTTGCTTGAACATATAGAATCCAAATTATATGAAAGAAAATTTCAGTATAGTCATTGAGTCGTATCATATTGCTGATAGAGGTACACAAGAAAACGTAAGTGACGTGGTCATTAAAATTTATTGACACAAAGTATATAGTAGTACTTTTATGTTTATAACCTCTGAAATCAACACGGTTGTAAAATGCTTAAACACAATTTTATTATTTTAATTTGAAATTAGATCTTGTATTGTTATTGAGCATTCCTTTATCTTTTTGCTTATGTGTTTTTTATAACTACATTTACAATGTAGTATTTAGTTCTATTTTATTCAAAAATAATGTAAATTAAGATGTAATAATTAGCACGCTTTTTTTTCTTCTTTTTTTTTAATTAGTTTAATTATATTTCAAAAGTTAATATTACATTTTAGTGTTGTTTTAAAACCATTTTGTACAAGCATTCATTTAGAAAATATTTGATTGTTATTGATTGATACTTGTATTAGATGTTTATTTCATTCACTTAATTTTAATGTATAATACTTATGTATTGTTATTTTTAATTTATTTAATACTTCAATCATGTAGTATGTTGCAGAAAATCATTTAAGGAATCATATTATTGTCTAAAGTAACTACCAATGTTCTCCGTGCTGCTCTGTAAAAAAAATTATGCTTCTTTACATATCTTAACTTTTACCCTTTTATTTCATAAAAACAAAAAGAACTATAATTGAATACAGGGTATATATTTAATTTATAAAATACTTCCTTTCCTATTCAGATGTACTAATTGGATATTCTCTGAATTAAGTGTTAGTTTTTAAACCATAAACTAAATGTTAAGGTATTAAATATGGCTAATTTTATACTAAAATAAAATATTAACTTCTACATTTTTTATGTATGCTTATCAACTTGCATGTTAACCAAAAAATTATTTTGTATGATACGCTTTGCATTCTAATTTTTTTTAAACACATTTTTAGTTTTTTCACTCTGTGGCCTATTTTAATTTTGGATAGCTTATAAATTCTAATTCTTATTTTCAATATTTTATAAAATAGGTTCATGAATTACCTCCTGAAAAACTAAAACAGCGAGAAGTTCAAGTAATTGATATTGGTAATGATCCTATTTCATCTTCAGATTATAAAGAAGATGAAGATCCTAAAAAATTTAAAAGTCAAAAAACTGGACGAGGTCCTCTTTCCGGAAATTGGATAGAAACGGTATAGTTGATTTGTATTAATATATTCAGAACAATATTTCATTGACTAAGATAGTTGTTTAAGATGCCAAATACTCATAAAGTTGGCGATAAAATACATATTGATCTGTTAAAAACCAATCCTCATACCCTTGAAAAATTAAAAATTAAGTTTTTTTCTATGTCTACAGTCTTAAGAGTTCCTGTATCCAATATTTTTTTCTACATAATTTCATAAATACACAACCTATAATATATATTGTTTTAAAATACATATAAATATTGTTTAAGTTGTAAAGTAATAGGTTCTAATAAATAATTATTAAATGATGTATGTATGATATTGACATTATATTGACTATGGTTTTAGGCAAAACCAGTAATGACTTGTTATAAATTGGTATCTGCAGACTTCAAATGGTTTGGACTTCAAAACCGTGTAGAAAACTTAATTCAAAAGTCAGAACGTCGTCTGTTCACAAACTTCCATAGGTTTGTCAACAATTATAAGTTTTTAAATAATTTATAGAATTTAGAATTAATACATAGTTTTATATGATTATGTTTTAATCATTAATTTATCAACTAATTTAATAATAATAAATAATTTAACAGGCAAGTATTTTGTTGGATGGATCGTTGGCATGGACTTACGTTACAAGATATCCGTGAAATTGAAGAAAAAACTCGAGAATTATTAGACAAGGTTAGTTTTCTTGAATTTAACTAGCTATTAATTGTTCATTACTCATCTAATTTGATTGCAGCAACGGAATGAAGGAACCGTTCGAGGAATGAAAGCAGATGCTGATTAAAAATTTTTTTAATTACAAACCAATCTAAATGCCTGAAGTCATCTTGAATATTTAAGCCATATTTTATTCTAACATCAACAAATTTGAATAGAATTAAAATAAAACTGGATTTAGTAATTTATCTCACTTAGTCTATTTTTAATCAAAATTTTACAAATTATATTACATATTTTATTCTAAAACAATATTCTTACCATGAATGTATTTAAAAATTATCACATTATTTCATAGGAAAATTAGTTTTTTAACATGTACCATTGTTATACTTACATTATTATTATTATTTCATTTTTTTTTTTTTTTAAAAGTCAATAGTTTTTGATTATTTAAGAATTTATAGAAAGCCAAGTCATTCCACTTTCTATTTATTTTGTTATCCGTTCTTTCTCTTGTGTTTTACTTAATAATTGGTTTATGGATTCACAGTATCTGTGAATATTCATGGTGATTGTATACAAATAATCATAGTCAAAAACGGTTTTTAGTTATCAAAATGATTGTTGTCTTAATTTTGTAAAAAAAAAAATGTTGTGAAGCATACAACTTAAAAAAATATGTTACGTTTTAATTTTGTTGTTACCATATTTTAAAATATATTAAGTGATACACACAATTGTAATAGCCACTTTGGGTTTAAAAATTCGCAATATTATACTTATTTCCTTCAATATTTAGAAAAATTAAAACTTGACAATAATAGTATTACATAATTTACATTAATTGAATAACTTATTTGAAAATGTATTAAATAATTATTGTTGAACACTAGGATAGTGAATACCTTGTCATTGAAGTACAAATTTCAAACATTTTGTAGAGTATAATAGAATTTGTCTATTGTACAAACTATAAATGTGTGTATTTATTATAATTCATTGACATTAGATTAGTTATAGTCTTATTTCCTCATTTTGAAATAGTATACAGTTTTATAAATAAATAAAAATCTTCAAATAGTTTTAAAGTTAATTGTTTCATAGACTCATTTTAACTGAAAATATATGTAATACTTAATTTAAACTCATTATTTATTTCACAAGTATTATTAAAATGTGTTATGATAAATTTCAGTTATATATATTATATTGTATACTATTTATCATAGATCCTCTATTGTAATATTACCATTAAGTTGCATTTATATGTCTTCGTACTCACAATTTTCATAGATGTGATGTTTGCATATAATACATTTTTTCCTGCAGAGTAACTGTATTTTATAATTGTATATAGCCATTGATGAAATGTGAGTTGCTTACGACATAATTTATTGAAAATAAATTTTAAATAAAAATTCTATGACTTAATATGACTGTATGACTAGCTTATATATTATATTAAACACTGTTGTTAATGGTTTTAAAGTTTAAATTTGTTTTCATTTCTGTTTAAAACCTGTGAAAATGTTTTTTTTAATCATCTTCAATAATTATAAAAACTAAACCAAAAGTTTGTAATTGCAATACACACACTCACATACACTTGTACACTGATTATTATTGCATTATATCATCATACATTAATACTTTTGGATATAATGTTAATTATATATGTTTTACAATCTTGATAATATAGGTACTCAACATAATATATACAGTAGAGCTTTGATAGTCCGGATGAATTTAGACCAAGCCTCGTCCGGATTAGCGATTCGTCTGGATTACCGGAGGTTTTTCCTACTCAATTGACTAAGACATTTTTCTTTCCTCCGACTTTATTAATTGAAAATTGCAAATATTTTAAATTCTACATACATGAATTGGAACATGCATACATTCTTATATATAATAAATTATAAAAAAAAATTATTCCAACTTTTTGTTCCAAATTTAAAGTTACATGTTTACGAGGAGCCATTGTAACAGTAATACGTAATAAAATTGATAAGACCTCTCACTCGACAAGAAAGAAGAAAACGAACTGACGACCGATTTATAATTGCTAGTCATTAACAGGGACAATAGGTACTAAAATTGATGAAAATATTATGATCGAAAAAAATATTTCATCGATTAATATTGGATTCCGGGAATTCCGAACAAACTGCCTATGTTTAAATAGATTTATGGGCTGTCCGGATTATCGGGGGTCCGAACTATCGAGGCTCTACTGTATATTTATATCTACATTGTAGTAGGTCATTTTTAAACTATGAAATTTCAACTATCTATTATACAATATATTGTATATGCATGAGGCCACAATTATATGTATATAAAAATCAATTATAATTGTTGACTACTATTATTATTATAATTGTTTTTATTCTAATTGAAGATTTATTTAGCTAAAACAATTAATATAATTAATTATTATAATTTTAATAATATGTTTTAATAGCATATATAATGTGCTAATACTTGATGTAAGTTGTTAACTGTTAATTAATCATTAGTAATCAGATATGTACCTATAACCAATCTGCAATAATTACTTTTTTATTTATTTGTAGGTTGGTACCTAATTATGATTAGTGCTTATATGGTTTTTATTGAATGAAGTAGGCATATATAATAGTCAATCAATATACTAAAAAAATTTTATTATTTTCGATACTTAGCAATGTTTTATTCTGTTTCAGTTTTTCAATGATAGTTTATGTACAAAAAGTACAAACAGATAATTTTACACGTTCAAAATTACCAATATTTCTTTTATAAAATACTGAATTACTTATAGTTAATACCTTTGGAAAAAATAGTGTAGGACTTGGAAACAGCCTCCTTAAAATTTGTATGACTTCAAGAGGAAATATTACTATTTTATGCAATTGAGTATCAATAAGGGCCCAACCTTAAGTTTTCTCCTATTAAAAATTTCTTTTATGCCTTTCAATGATTACAACTTACAACCTTCAATTTTTATTTTATAAAAAATAAAATGTCAGTAGATATGCTATGAATTTATAATGGAATTTCTCATCCATATATAAACTAACAATAAATTCAATGTTAAAACCGTTACAGTCCTTGCATAACTCATTTTTAGATTCTAAGAAAGTTATAAATCTTCTAGTTTTACAATACATCATTTACTTTGTTTATACATTCCAAATGAAGAAAATTCTACTACAATGTATTTTTTTTTTACTTTTCATTTCCTATTAACACTTTTGGGTAATAGATTTTGTCTAAAAGTTATGTTCAGTCCTCTTAAAGATCAGTTATTTCATTATTTTTTTATTATCAACAGCTCATTTTTCTCTATTTACATAATGTTCTCAATACTTGAAAAAACTATCGAAAAAATAGAATAATATCAGTAAAATGTAACACAGGTAAACGAGATTTTCATGAAATTGATTTCGTTATATAATTCCAAAAGTAGGTACCTAATTTTTTAGATATACAAAATTTTCACAAGTATGAAAAAAGTTATTAACAGACTTAAGAAAAGTTTCAAAACCACTTGGTCACTTTTAAGCTAAATATAGAACTTTGAAAATATTTTTTGAAAGTTTTTAATCCTAAATATTAAGACTTTCAAGTTAAATAACACCTTGCGCATTACATTTTACTACCAGTTCAAAAAAAAATCATACAATTTTAATCAATATTTTTTATAAGTACATTAATTTAATTAGTTGGTTTGCGCTTAAATGTAATAAAAAAAAAGTTAAGATCGATTCTATGAAAAATAGATTATGTTATCTTAAGAAATGTTAAAAACCATGTGAAAAAATAGATTTTACCATTTTATAACAAACTGAGTCTGTCCTGCATGGGTAGGCTTGTATTGGAAGTGAATGTATGAGGTGGCAAAATGTTTTTGCACCCGGCGGCATTTAACTTAACTCGGTTCTGCCTGTATTTATAACCATGACGTTTAATGACCCCAAGTCAACATTCTATTACCCTATTTTATAAAAATGTAAGCTAAGTACTAACACTGATCTTATTTAACCGTTATTTGAAATTTTAGTCGTCATTTTTTGTTCACCTCTTTAGACTAAACTGCCATTGCACGTTAACGTTATTTCAACGGCTATCAATACCTGACCCCCCCAATAATAAGGCAACTACTCACTTATTATGTTTTTCTTCTGTATTTCATGAATTTTTTATTTTAATCTTTGAATTCCCTCGGCTGCGGCATATTATTTTAATGAAATTGCTTATTTAAACATTTTGGAAAGAATGTTCAACATATATTTGCATACGCCAAGCGTATTCACCCAAAGGGATGAACTCGATACTACGAAAAATTTATTTTTATATTGCCTCTACCTGTCTCATTAAAATTGATGATATGTCGTTATGTTCGTTCATGTAATATTAGTTAAGCATACTACATAATGTAATACATCACTCGCGATCGACCCAATCTACTGTAACCATCGTCTACTTATTGTTATTCGATAACATATGTAAGACAACAACAGATTTATTTAATAGATTTCATAAATCAAAATAACAGGGACATAATATTACGTCAAGACGTTAACAGGCTATAAATCGATGCGTATAGGTAAATTATCATAATCTAGACAATCTAGTAGGTAATAATTATAATGAAATTATTACAGAATTTTATACATATAGGTATAGGTAACGACTAAGGTCGTTGTTCAGCTTACGTTCAAGGGAGACAGTAATGACCGTGTGTGAAAATGTTACAAATCTTTTGCGGAAAAGTATTTCGTTTTGGCGCAAAGGAAAATGTTGATTCTATATAACGGGCATAGTTTGTTTTCGTGAAAAAAAGATCACTTGAAATATACCTATATATATGTGTGTGTGTGTGTTCAGAGCTCGCCTAAAATACACGCGTGCGTGTACTACAATAAAAAAGCTTTTCAGTTTTCTTTGATGCCACCGTACCCTAGAGAATCGATGATATTATTACATTAAGTAATCTTGAGAAACGTGTCCAAGTCGACGTCGAGTGGTGTGCTCCAGACGGTGGCTAGTGGCTACGCATTGTATGGTTATACACATAGATCTATAAACTAAACTTTTTTATAGGTCTATTGTTATACAACACTTAGGAGCTTTTATCATATTATTATTCCTATTAGACAGTGTTTCTCTACTAGGGGCACGTGTCTCCCGGGGGGTTCGTAAGAAGGTTTGAGAGTGTACACGAAAAAACGTAATGGCGGGAAAAATGAAATTGAATGTGATTAAAATGGTTTCTTAATTGTAAAATATTTAATAATTTAACAATGTTTGATATAAAAATCGGTATTTCATAATATATTAGAATATAATACTATAATTAGTATAACAATAGACGGTAGCATAGTGTACACTGGATTTCATCTAATCTAATCGAGTTAGCATAATATTTTCTGACACAATTGTGTGTATTGGAAATCGCATTTTGAGAATAACCAACTGTTTTTGAAACAGTGCACAGTTGGCATTGTGAAACTGGTATGAATCTATCACAAGACATCAATACGACCAAATTTTTCAACATTTGAATGAACTCCGAGCAGCTTTTAATAAATAGTTCCCTTGATGTGGTAAAGAAGACCACTGGATTGCATTCCCTTTCAGTGAAAAGTATTTCAAATCTGCAGTTTTATCAGTCAAGAAAAAGAAAAACTGAATGAACTGAAAACGAATTCTTCACTTAAGGCAGCATTTGAAAAATTACCACTCGTCGCCTTTTGGGCTGACGTAAAAGAAGAATATTTTGAGGTTTTATACAAAACATTTAATGTTCTGCTACCGTTCACGATCACTGCACTGGTAGAGTGGGCCTTTTCGTTATACACGTCCATTAAAAATAACTAATACATATCGTAATAGTATTTGTGAGTTCATATTTACAAGTTAATTCATGATCTGCGAAGCCAGATTTCAAAAATTAAGTGCTAGAAAACAAGCTCAAATACCTAATTAAAATTAAACTATAAAGTTTAATTATATTTTTTTTATATACATTTTATGACGTATGGGGGTTAAAATAAATAAATTTTTCCAAATTTTTTAATACCAAACTTCTTTTTTAATTTCTTATCTACCTTATGTGAAAATATATGACAAATTGGCATTTGGGGACTGGAGGTGCATAAAGAAGGGGTCAATAGATAAATAATTGAAAAAATATGAAGAAACGCCGCTATGGTAGGTATGTACTGTGTTATTTAAACTATTCAAAATTCATAATAATGTGAATACAATTTTACTGTATCTTTTTAAATCAATTATGAAAAATATTAATAACAAAAAGAGCTTTTACCTGACAGATGCTTTTAGTATACATTTAATTATCACAATATAATATGAACCGAGAGACAATATAATTTTGCAGTAGGTACTTATAAGTTATATGTAACCTAAAAATACTAAATATACACTATGTGTATACTAAGCTTATGCTCATAAAATCATTTATGTGAGGTAAAATGAATTTTTAGTATGCATATTGTAGATATTCCGCTTGGTGATAAATATAAAAAAAAAACGATTATAATCGATGTTTAAGAAAGTGGATGTAGTGGAAATTCAGTATAATCAAACGAGTCATAATATATATTTATTCGAATGTCTTTCAGATATAGTATAAAATACAATTTGAAATAATTATTTTGAATTTTCATACAATCATTATAATGCCCAGAAATTTTTAATTAATTTCAAAGTGACGTTCCTATCACTACATTTTAAAATAGAACCCTTTCATGCAATAACGTTATTCTTAACAGTAGATTAAATTATGTATAAGAAATGTATCATATATGAAATTAAAAAATCTATGCTCTAAAAGTAGTTTAGTAAATCTTGAAAATTATTTTTGAATATGCCTTTATTATGTGACAAGAGAAAACTACAAGATTAGTTTTCTCATAATATTTATATTATTTTAGTTATTGTCATCGTATATTCATTAGCGATATCTACCAAGACACCTGTCATCAAAGATACAATAACACGGTAACTACTAAAAAATGCATAAATTTCGAATAAAGCTTTATATATCTTAATTAAACAGGTAAATAATAAACATATAATATTTAGTATTATATACCACAGCTGGTACATATCAGGTTTTTTATTTATTTTTCACTCTTCGGGAAATAAAATCTGAAAACACATGTCTACATAGACATTATAATAAATAGTATAATGTAAATGAAAATGAATTCATACACACTGCAATATTCGATTTCTGTTTTAGTATATTCTCAGGACAACTGACCATTTCATCATTGTAAAATTGTTTACCGATATTGAGAAGTATTTATGTTTAAACTCACGATTCGGTTGACATAAAAATTTCTGTAAACTCAGTTGGGCAAATCATTATCAACACTGTATTTATACAGAGTATTTCAAACCTATTTAAATTTGAAGCTATCCCGACTTTTAATAAATCGATTATTTTTGATGTGTTTTTAAAACTAATTCTAAAATACTGCATTCCAGTTTTATGAAAAAATAATGTTTTTACCCACGTACCTAATGTTTTCAAACTAGTTTTCTTAAATAGTATTCACTCAAATCTCAATGTTATAAAATAAATTACATTATTTGAAATTTCGACATTTTATTTTTATTATTGGACACGTTTAAAATAACGATTAGAACAATAGTTATTGCATTTGTTAAATTTATCTGAAATACTCCATATACATTTTATATGTACCTAATATACGTGTACAGTTGGGTGGCATTCGTAACCGTTATAAATAAACCACAACATTGCTGTAAATTATAAATGTTACCTGTGTATACAATATAAAATGATCTTCTGTCGTGTAAGGTAAATAAGAAACGCAACGCCCACAAAAATATTTCGCAGTGGCCAGTAGGTACACAATAAAGATGAGATTAGCGCGTCGCTAGCTCGCCGAGGAAAATAAATGTAGGTACCTACAACAGATGAAGACAGGCGTACATTTCATTATATTCTGTTCCAGAAATTTGTATTATGAATTTAAATCTCAACCATTAAGTAGTAGATACTACGATTGTTTTGTATTCACCTGTTTCTTTTCTCTTCAAATAATTTAAATATAATAATATACGTCTAAGCAATTTTTGTTGCATAGTGATAAAAAACTCTAGAATTTTCTTTTGAAACGACTTCATAAGACAATTAGAACAAAAAAAAACTATAATTAATAGAATATGTACCCTACTACTTACTGCTTCATAAGTTGATACAGTCAATTATTGTCATAGTCATTGTATTCCTATAATTATTAGTTCACTCGTAATGAGGAAAAATGAGTATTTTCCTACATACCTTTTACTGCAGAATATCGCATAGTTATTATGTAATATGCATAGTTCTCAATGACTTCTTAGTTTTTACTAACCAATTTAGTAAACAGTAACTATTAATTGTTTTATAAACGTATCTATAATAACTAATAAGTAAATCTTGATTTTATTTATTTAATTTAATATTATTTTATACATTTTGAGCGGTGTTATTAAGCAGGGTTTAATATTTATAAAATTATATTTGCTACCTAAACGATATTTTAATATAATTATTATAATTAGCATTTCGGTAACATATTTAATATTATAACTACGAATAAGCATTTAAGAATAACAGCGAGAAAGGAATATGAGGAGTGATAAAACTTTAATTTAGGGGTAAGTACTTAAGATTAAAGGCTAATGTCAAAAAGGCCTTGACACCAGCATCATTTAAAACGACGTGGTGTTATTTGGGATTGTAATAGAATGTTAATTTGAAATTAGTTGGTTGGAGTGAAGCCAAAAGAGATAATTTGAAGTGATGAGTGATGAACGTATGATATTAAATACCTATAGATATATGGTATATACCTAAACATTAACTAATTAGTAATATTTAAAGTCTATCGCAATTTTTAAAAGTTCGCTTCAACCTATTTATTTTATTTTATAGTACAAATATTTTGGCGTGTTCGATGTCTGGGTACCTATATATACAATTAATGGGATATCAATGTTATACTAATTACTAACTATAGGGCCTTATGGGTAGGTAATTAATAATTATATTGAATATATAGTACCTAATAGTTTTATATTTGAAACATAATAATTCTGTCTTAGCTTATTTAGTAATTATTTATGCATTTTTTTCAACTTGTATATTTTTTATTATGTACAAATAATATTTGAAACAGAAATCAATTGAGTATATTAACAATTCCTGCATACTGTTAAAATACTACCGTATAATTGTTTTGATGATTGCGTAGTATGAGAACACGAAACCTATGACGAACGATAGATAGTGACAATTTGATAGTGTATGAATTTATATGATAACTTTTAAGTTAATTTTCCGTTTGTATAATTTTATAATGTTATAATTATGAATAATAATTTGATCATTAATAATAACTTAAAAATTAAATAAATATTATACATGAAAAAATGATACCATTTAATGAAATTTAATGATTCAGCTAATTAACAACGATCGTAGATGATAGGTGACACTTGATGTCAATGTCAAAGATGACAAAAATTATCTCCTTTATTGCGCCCTCCTGTTTAACCAAGTTCTAGTCTATGGCACAGACTGTACGTCGTACGTGATAAAGTGGTAATTTTGGAAGCTTAACCTTTTTAAAATTCTGAAGAGCAAGTTTCTAATACCATTTAAAAGCAACACATTTTCATTAAGAAATTACATTATTATTCATTTAAATTTGAAATACATTATTTAAATAATTTAAAAAAGTTTATCGAGTGTTTCAATTTACTTAGGTACATGATTTTATTTTAATTGATTATAATATAATCAATTAAAATAAAACATAATATTATTATGTTTTATATTAAATTATATTTTCGTTGCAGTGTAATTATTTTATAGGTTATTATAAGTATATTTTCTTGTTTTCTACGTCTTTCGATACGATTATTTACTTTTTTAAATGTTACTTATCGTTTTTCTGGATAAAATCTGTTAACTATAACACGAAGCTGATATAAATATTGTAAGCTATTCAAAATATTTTCAAAGAGTTGAATTTAATTTTTCTAATGATTTTTAAATAAATATTATTTTTAACATTGTGAACATTACATAAGCTTGCGTGAAAATCGAAAAAATAATCTGTGTTATATCAAAACATAAATAATCTGTATTATATATATTATATATGTATCTGAATTATACAAGTGAAACTGTATAGCAAATCTCTATATCTGACAGACATTAGACTAAAGGATTGCCAGAATTAATTCACATTATAAGAAATTGTTATTGTTAATATATTATTTATTTGATAGTACACGTCTGAAAAAATTGTCAATTTTTTTTACTAACTGAATAAAAATAAAAAATCTAATCGGTTCATTAGGACTTAATCAGTTAATTTTATCGTTCACGATAGATACATAGTCATTATTACGAAAATAAAATAGGACTGTATTACCGAACGTATAGCTCCGTAAGCATAAACACAAATAGTGTTTTATAATTGAGAGGGGGGTAAATTTTTCAATATACTCTAATGTGTTACATTAGCGTACTATACTAGTGTAAACATTAGCTATTGGAGAGGCTATATAAAGTTTTGGGGTGCTAAGCCCTCCAGTCCTCCTCTTTTTGTGCCTATGTCTATAGGTACCGAATCATTGTAAGACTGGATTACCATAAATACCTGTATATAAGTACGCATGTTAACGAGTGTAAATAATAACATCTATGTTAAAATGAGAGAATCGACTCGCTGAATACTTGAATAGTAGGGTAGAGGTATTCATTTCCGAGCCTTGCAAATTTCAATTAATAATTAAGCATGCATTCGAATATGCTTTATGATGGATATGTTTAAACTATACAGTATAATATATATATATATATATATATATATATATATATATATATAGTTATATTGCTTCAATCAATTAGTTTCTTTAATTATTCCAAAATCAAGTTTGAACCCATATATAAACAAGTGTGAAATGAATGGTTATTTATTTAATGTAGGTACCTAATATTGTATCGAGAGTTTTGTTTCTATTTTGGGTTTCAAAGAACTTTACGTAATTTTAATTTGAGCAAATAAATATGCCTGTAGCTTGTAGGTAAATGAATAAAAACATATATCCTTAACTAGGTGCGTCCCTAGATAGCTCTTTTTTTTGGGGGGGGGGCTAATTTTCAAATTAAATTCTATAGCGTATTATGGTTTTTTGATAATTTTTTCTACTATTTTAGCCCACTATGAAAATCAATATAAAGTTAAAATGTCACGGGAAGGGAGTCCTCCAGTGCTGTTCTATAATACTATCTAAAATCAGTAGTTATATCATACGCGGTACATTCAATATAATTTATCAAATATTGATATTAAATCAAACGTTAAAACATAATATATATATATATAATGTTTTTAGGTATTATATATTACCTGTATTAATTCATTCTATAATTTGTTTTTTTTTTTATAAACAATTATTAAAATTAAACAGTTCATTTTGAATTATTATGAATTGTAAAAATTAAGACTATATAATAATTTTAGATTGACTTTATATTACGTTTTACATACATACAAACGTATAAGCCGTAATTCGTGGAGGTAAAACTGTAGCTTTGTGGTTTATGACGTCAATTATTTGTACTTTAACTACTAATTATGAGATTAAATTCCATTAAGCATATAGGTAAGCATATAGGTTTTACCAATAAAATGTACTCATCTTCTGCAAACCAAAAAAGTATTTTGTATATGAAAAAATATAATTGAATTGTGCATTTCATAAAATTGACATAAGGTTCAAAACAAATCCAATTTAATTACAAATTGTTGCAGTGTTTATGTTTCATTTGGTATAATTACATTATAATTTATATTCATGTTATTATATACATATTATACAGTGTGATCACGATAAGTGGAAACACTCAATAACAATGCGCAGGCTTCATATATTTCAATTCTGCTTTTTCGGCTAACTAATAAACATAATTATACACATTTTCAAATAATTAGACTATTTTTTGACAGTTAACTTTGAGCATGCGCACAATAACTTTTTTTTTAAATGGCATGATCCATTTTTGACCACAAATTATTTTTTTTTGGTATTTTTTAATGAATTTTAGTGTTAGAATTTCTTTTCTAAGTCAAAAAATGACCGAGTTATAGTAATTTGATTTTACGTTATTTGCACGGGTATAACAGATTATAAAATACGTAGTTGATAATAATAAAAAGTTTGAGCAATTTGTTAGATAAATAAAACTTTTATGAATAAAAAAATTAATTTTTGTAATTTTATTTTTATTATTCACATATTTATTATTATCAACTACGTATTTTATAATCTGTTATACCCGTGCAAATAATGTAAAATCAAATTTCTATAACTCGATCATTTTTTGAATTATAAAAGAAATTCAACCACTAAAATTCATTAAAAAATACCAAAAATAATAATTTGTGGTCAAAAATGGATCATGCCATTTAAAAAAAAAAGTTATTGTACGCATGCGCAAAGTTAACTGTCAAAAAAATAGTCTAATTATTTGAAAATGTGTATAATTATGTTTATTAGTTAGCCGAAAAATCAGAATTGAAATATATGAAGCCTGCACATAGTTATTGAGTGTTTCCACTTATCGTGATCACACTGTATACCACGGTCTAGGATTAGGGTGTAATTATAAGAGTATAAATATAATAATTGATTAAATTTTTTATATACCTATTACAATATTCGTGGAATATTTATGTAGCTAAAAATATTCATTAATACATTTTACTATTATTCGTTATTTTATTTTATGACCTTGTATGTGCTGTTTCGTAATACATCATAATATATGAAAATTGTACGTTGTATTGGTATATAGATATTTAGATTGTCTAAAATATTTACAAAATTACCAACATCTACAATCAGATTCCTACAGAAAAGAACAACTTCAATTTTATTTTAAATTTATTGAGTGAATTATTTTTATTTTATACTCTATAGTCTATACCAACCTGCATTTTTATTCAGTTTGCTAATAAAACTGACCAGTAATCAGGATCAATACGTTAAATATATTTTGATTTAAAACTGATTAGCTATGCTTTATCATATTAGTACGAATAACTTTAAAACTGTATAATCTATTACTCATGCGTAATGCGTCAATAAAAACTGTAAGCTTTATTACAATGGTCAATTCGATATAGATTAAAATTAATAAAACAGATATCAGTGATTAGCATTTTAATATAAAATTCACTCGAATTTTATATTAAAATTAAATTTATAACAGTACAGTATATCCAGTTATAATGTTGAATATTAATACACGTTTTTGTTAAATACCTAGCTTGACTGAATTAAATTAAATATCTGTAATTTATATAAAATATGAATATTTAATGTATGTTAAAACTTAAGTAATTACGCACTATGGAAATTAATGTATAAGAATGTAAACAACAGTGAAATAATAGGTAAAGGCATTGAAATACAAAGTAAAGGCTTAAACTTTGAAGGCTCCTTCGTAACCTCTTAAATGCAGATCTGTATTATAAACGTAATTTTTAATTGTTAATAAGGTAGCCAAATATCAGGCAACTCAAAATGTTTCTAATTACTTTGTCAAAAATAATGCACTGGCACTAGTCTAATAAGTAGTAGGGGTTTAAAACAATTGTATTTATATTGCTCAGTAGGTACAGATACACAACGTCATATTTCAGTATTATTCTACATAAATTTATGATAAATAATTGAAAACTGATAATGTGACTTTACAGTTAATTTAACATAGTATATATTATATATTTTACTTAACATACTTAAAAAGTATAATTTTGAGTATAGTATTTGGGATTGACTGTAATTTAGCATGTACATTTTGGTAGTAAATTTTAGCTAGATCTGTGGCTAAAGGAAGTTGTTACTATGTAAGTACTTGTGGAGAGAATTATTTGTAATGTATACGGATTATCGTATGATTGGAGTTCTTGGTGGGGTCTAAATGTTTAACAATGGAGGGTTTTTCGGTTCCCAGATTTAGATACCACAAGACCAAACTGGATGATTGGTCTAATTTTTAATAGATTTCGATATTAAACTAATAGATCTTATAACTAAAAATAAAGTACCACAAGTGCATTCCCTGGAACACTTCAAATCACGCCTTTACTAAATATTTTTGGATAATATTTAACTTTATATAACTAAGTCGTTTAAATTCTATGTATTCTTATGAAGTTTAAAACTTAAAAAGCTGTATAGCGTAAATTAAATAAAAATAAATAAATATTTATCATGTATGTATATGCATAATATTATATTAATATATTTTAGATAAAACTGCTAGAGTATTTCGATATGATATTAAATTATCACATTTAATAAATACCTTTTCACACCTATTGGTAGATTTGGGAATATACGCATATACTTCTTTAATATTTTAGATTCTGATACCGAAATATCTATTGGTTTTACAATGATATTTTTCTTCTGTAAACTTTTTGATATACTTAAATTTGTCCAAAAATTTCATTTTGCAACTCTTTAGATAAAAAATATCATCTAATTGGTACCTACTTTAAAAGCGGTAATTTGTCTCTATTTCTGATAGTTTTTTCAGGAGTGAGGAAAAACTGCAGAAAAACCAAGTAAAAAGAATAAATTTTGTCGTAAACAACAAATTCACTAAATCGATTGTAGTTATTCAGTCATAATTCAGAAAATAGGTGTTACTAGAAACTTAACATTTTTTTCATATATTAATGGCATATTGTTATAATATACTGTACAAAAGTTTCAAAAATATTTGGTAACTTCAGGACTAAAAATAAAACTTCGAAAATAATTTGTTTTTAAGTTTATTTCTATTAGATTTTTCTTTATTTGACAAAACGTTCTAAAAATGTAATATTACCATACTCATACACTATCAACTAACGATAAATTCAAAAATCGTTAGCCAAGACATTTTTTTTTTTATAAGCGTTTAAATATATTATTATTCAATTTTTACGAAATTAAAAGTAACCCAATTAAAAAATAAACACTATTATAAAATCAATAGATCCTTTGCTTCACTCATAATCTATAAGTTCCATTTTTGATGTATTGAATATCTTAAAAAAATTATACTATTTAATAAGTAAACATTTAAGTAGGTAACTAGAGTTGCTGTATTATATCTACGTGTCTTAAATATAATCCGTATATTTTTTAATTCTCAACTATTCCTTTTTCTGGCAAAATTGAAAACATGTCGTCTGTGATATAATTTTTCTCTCACCATTATGTAATTCAGCGGTTCTCAAACTGTGCTCCGCGGAGCCCTAGGGCTCCGCGAGAGTAGTCTAGGGGCTCCGTGGCTCCCTGGGCATATCTGTATTCATTAAATCCATTCTATAACAGAATATGAAAAATTCATTGAAACGTCCACCGATTCATCTTTAATTCTTTAAAAACTTTATTTGATAAAATATCATTAACAGATTTTTGGTGCAGTAGCAGTATTGCAAAAGAATATCAATCGCTGGCTAAAAAAGCTATATTAGCTTTTTGAACATCCATATCTGTGTGAAACCGGATTTTCATCATATGCATCAACGAAAACAAAATATCGTAATATATAGGATGCGGAAGCAGACATGCGAATCCAGGCTAAATATTAAAATACTGGTCAGTAAAAAAAGCCAACATCATGGATCACATTAAAATCATTAAACATTAAATTTTATAAATTACTAAAATAGAATGTTCTTTTTTACTGTTAAATTAATTGAATAATTTGTGTATATTAATATTTTACAGAAAAAACAAATAAAAAGCAAATCGTATGAATTGACATCATTTCGTATGAATTATTGTTGTCTCAAATAGACATTTCTGATTTTCGGGGCTCCGTAATTTTTTTTAGGAACATAAGGGCTCCGCGAACAAAAAAGTTTGAGAACCGCTGATGTAATTGAATTATAATCATAATGAAAAAATTTTATTTTTCACATATTAAATATCATATAAATCATATGATATAATATTTATCCAAATTATTCGCAGTAATTTTTCAAATTTCGTTTCTAAAAGCAATATAATAACTAATAACCATAATGTTATACGCACAGTTATTATATTAATTTTTTAATTTTTATTTTTTTTCGTGTTTGAGTAAATGTAATACAATTGTATTAAAATTTCAAATAAAAAAATAAAAGAGAGAAAATAAACACCATTGTAATACCAATAGATCTTTCGCTTTACTCTGCATAATCTAAAAATTAATCAAACCTTATATTTATTAATTACAGTTAAAATACCCGTTAAGGTAACTAAAAATGTATTATTGATGCATTTTTAAACATCCAAAAGTACCTATCTATTTTATGCTTGAAATATCTGTGAATTATAGAGTCATATTATATACACAGTAGAGCCTCGATAGTTCGGACCCCCGATAATTCGGTGAACACGGTAATCCGGACGGCCCATAAATCTATTTAAACATAGGCAGTTTGTTCGGACTTCCCGGAATCCAATATTAATCGATGAAATATTTTTTCGACAATAACAATTTCATCAATTTTAGTACCTACTGTCCCTAATAGCCCGCCATACACGAGCGGATTTTCGGGAGGATTTGGTCTTCGAAGGATCAAGTCCTCTGGTAAATCCGCTCATGTGTGGTTATCGTGGATGGAATCCTTTAGTTACAAAATATCCGACGGAATAAGTCCTACGGATCAAATCTTTTGTCGGTCACTAATTGATAAGGTCCGGATCCGACAAAATGTATTGTAGTGTTATTGATAATAATGAATTTCACGTAATCACTTATTTTTCTTATCATATATTATCAAATATTTAAAAGTCGTTCGTTTGATCGTTTGAAATTGTGATTTGAGTTAGTGCTTGTTCATGCAACTTAGTATTTAGTATTTACTATAGGTTTATCACTACTGCAGTACTGCTGCTCGTTTAAGTGTAGTTATAACATAAGATATATATAATGGAGTGGAGTAGGTCTGTCTTAAGTGACTTCATCGATCATTACAGATCTAAAGAGTGTCTGTGGAAAATTAGCTCAGATGAATACAAAAATAAGAACCTTAAAAGCCTATATTGAGCTAGTCGATCAATTAAAATGTAATGGAATGAAAGATGCAAATTTGAAGATGGTGAAAGACAAAATACAAAATATTCGAAGAGCAGTCAGTTTCATGTCCTCATATGAACGTCCTGTGGCCAAAAATCTTAATGTTGCTATAAGTAGTTCTTCAGGTGGTATTGCTTGTCTCATTACTGTATCTTGTTTAGATATATGTGGCCGAAGTAAATCTTATATAAAAATAAATCTTAATTAATAGTAATTTGTAAATCATTGATTGATTTGGATTATTATTTAAAACACATTTTTTTTTATAATTACAGTAAATATCACTTACCTAATAAATTATTGAAATCTGATGCTGACATTCTCAAATAATTTTTTAAATCGTTTGGTTCGTTGGCACTCAATTCACGGAGTAGTGTCATATGGCCAAATATATTTCTGTTGGCAATCCAATTTTTAATCCATTTTGTCCTATTTTTTCGTTTTGAAATATAGTTATATACAACAACGAGACCAGCTGCGGCAAGAATTTTTTTTTTGTTCATACTTATCCTATTCATTTTTATTCTGTTATCCATTGTAGATTACAGGCACGTCAAAATTTCGGTTGAAAAAACTTCGTTTTAGTTAAATTATACAACTTAAAATCCGTGGTCTTTTAAGACTTACTAAAAGATCAGTGGATCTAGTCCTACGGATCAAATCCTATGAAAACTATCAAAAACTGACTCCACACATGAACGGACTAGGTCTTTTGAGAGATCCGATCCGTTTTATTCAAAGGATCTTAATTTTATCGTTAGTGGGTGGTACAGAGGATCAAGTCCGCGGACCAAATTCATCGAAGACCTACGGATTTAATCCGTCAGACCTGGTCCTTCCAAAAATCCGCTCGTATATGGCGGGCTATTAATGCCTGGCCCACCACTAGCCGGCCTGGGAAGCCAAAATAGTGGGAGGTCCGAGGTGCCCTGATTAATGGGGACCGGGTTGACCTACCGACGTCAACTTAAAACCAAGTCGGTGCCACGGGAGAGGGGAGCCCCACTGTACACCCGTCCGGCTTGCCGTCCGGGACTCAGTGCCCCTCAAGGTTGAGGAGCCTACCTCGGCTGAAACGTGGTGGCTGTGGGACCAGCGTGAAGATAGTGGAAACCCAAACCACTGGACCTAGTGAGGGGTCGGACCCAAAGAGACCTCGGTCTTTCCGGCCTCAAAAAAGGTACGGCTTCAGCCGGTGCTGGTGGTCCATAGACGACCCGGGACCGATCGTCCGGCTTGCCGGCGTCGCTCCCGTACGTCCTCGGCCCGCGAATAGCGCCTAGCGCTAATAGGCGGACCGTGTGATCGTAGGCGAAAGCCAAAAACCCGGGAATCACGTGTCCCTATTAATGACTAGCAATAATTATAAATTGGTCATCAGTTCGTTTTCTTCTTTCTTGTCGAGTGACTGGTCTTATCAATTTTATTACCTATTACTGTTACAATGGCTCCTCGTAAACACGTAACTTTAAATTTGGGACAAAAAGTATATAAAAAAAAAGTATTATTCAGAAAAAAATAACTGACTACTACACTTGAGTTCTAATAATATGAAGTTTTTTTTTATAATTTATGATGTACAAGAATGTATGAATGTACCAATTTATGTATGTAGTATTTAAAATATTTGTAATTTTCAATTAATAAAGTCGGAGGAAAGAAAAATGTCTTAGGTAAATTGAGTAGGAAAAACCTCCGGTAATCCGGACGAATCGCTAATCCGGACGAGGCTTGGGCTGAATTCATCCGGATTATCAAGGCTCTACTGTATATATATATATGATACTTCAAAAAAATTGCTTAAAAACAAGTATATGCAGTAGTAATACAGACATGAAACAAAATAGATGATTGTAAAACTTATACTAAAATAAATTAACCTCTGAGATGCTTAGAATGTAAAAGCATAGAATAAGAAATAAATGATAGTACCTACCTACCTACTATGTATTTTATCACATGAGTATATTTAAATTTAATAATAATTTCAAGTAAAGCAAGAAAACGAATTTTAAACTTAATGATAGCATCTAGGTTTTCTTATTTACGTGAAAAGTCGTATACTCAATCAGTGGCGTAATTACGGGGGTGCACGACGGTGCACTTGCATACCCTTGAAAAATATAGCAGGTGCAAAGATATGATTTTGCACCTGCTGAAACTGAACTTTAACCAAATAAAAATATACTATATAGTACTGTTTTATTGTTTCGATATTATTACAAGAATATTTTATTTTTCCTCATAATAATATTAATAATTTTATATATATATATTAATATTATATTTTAAATATGTATTCAATATTCACGTAAAGAGTTTAAAATACACAGATTATATAGATTGTGTTGTGAATAATTTATATATTTTTAGGTAATCAAATATAAAAAGTAAATAGTATGCGAGCGAATCGAGCTACCCTGCTTTGAAAACGACTCAATTTGACTTTTTGATTTTTGAACCCGTAAAAGTAACTGCTGAAATATTATGGAATTACGCCAATGTACTCAATGATTTTTTTAACAACGCAACACTGTTCATTCTTGTTTATTGTTATCAACTTAAATTTGTATATCTCTTCAAGAATATGAAATACCTGTCATCCTTTAGGCGTTTCCAATGCATAAAAGGAATCTGTTTACTGACTTAGTACTTACTAATACACACACACACACACACACACACACACACACACACACACACACACACACACACACACACACACACACACACACACACACACACACACACACACACACACACACACACACACACACACACACACACACACACACACACACACACACACACACACACACAATATAATATACAATCAACAAGTTACGCCCATGTAGGGTTTTTAACAGTTTATACGGTTAAGTTATGGTTTTGATTGAATTTAATAGTAATAAAAATATTTATAACTACATACAAGCTCAAGAAACATTTTATTTCACTCAATGTGAGGAATGAGAAACCTATATCTATTGACTATGCTATTGATTTTACTGCATGCAAGAAAACCCATTTTTTCGGGCACATATGCCAGAAATTTAAAATAATAGGATATACCAGTTCTAACATATAGGTAATAATTAGATAACTTTGTAAAACTGTTTTAGAAGTGGATATTTATTAGTGGTCTCAAATGATACTGAAGGGAATTTTCAAAATGTATTTATGTAATACGTAAGCCATCAGGTATTATTTTATTCAATAATTGATGATGTCTGTAATGTCTGTAGACGGTGAAGCGAAATAATCGGAACCATAATAAGAGTCACCTAGACAATGATCGGTCTAAAGGAAAACGGACGTCGTGCGTCATACATTTTTATAGCTATATCTGGCCGTACACGGAATACAGAATGGTGATGACGTCATAAACCACGGTCGATCGGTATTATTCAGAACACTCTTCACCTCTCTGCATCGTCATAAACATTATTCAGACTGCCGTTTTGGGAAGCCTGTCCGTCGGACAAGTGGGAGCATGATACATATAATATATATTATATACTTATATATGAATGTCCATGTGGCATGTACCGTGTATATGAAATCAGGAATACGATTGTGGATTACGTTAAAATTAATATATGAAATTACGAACTACTGTGTACGATTAATATACATAATACATTTTATTCTGTTCTTTGATGATCAATATCAGTAGTAACAATGAAATATCACGAAACCGACGTGTGAAAAACTAAATCACGCGTCTTGAACGAGGCACATATTATAAAAAACTGCCACGTTATAATATTATGACCTTTGGCTTTATCTTTTTTCAAGCATAAGGTCTAGCGCGATAACATAAATATATCTTGCACATAGTGTGTAGACGATATTCTGTCGGCAAAAAAGAAGAATAAGTAGAGAATTTCTCAGCGTCGATGACAAAAATTATTGTGAAGTATACACGCCACATGGCAAACATATTATATTATTTAATATTTATAGTTTATACATAAAAAATGAAAATGTGTATTCGCATATATATGTGTTACGCGAGTCGTCACGAGGAGGGAAAGGAGCGAGTGGGAGAGAGAGAAAAAATCGTTATACGTTCGCCATCGATTATTGAGTTATTTTTCCATGAGCGTCACGTTGGCTGCCTGACGGGTGCGGCCATATTTCCAGAGAGGACTATTCGTGTGTCGGCGACGGGAAACGACGTAACGTCCGCTCACACAAACCGCATCCACCGACCACCGCAACCCGACACCCGTACCGTGCGAACGAGTCTGCCGCCGCCGCCACCACCGCCGCAGTCGTCTCCGGGCTTTTTCGCGTTTTATCTGTTTCGTCATCGCTATTATCACCACCGCGTAATAATAATATATATTTTACACTCGATCTTTTAAATTTGTTTTCAATTTTTTTATTCAATCCGACGCGCGTGCCGCCGTTGACGCGTAGCAAAGTGTTTAGCGTAGTACAAGCGCAGCAGTAGTTGAGTTGCACACGCGTCGTCGACGTCGCTGCCACCGCTAGTGTTGTATCGCGCGCTGACTCGTCGTTCTGAATTCTGCGGATCCGAGGAGACCCGTTGTCGTCCCGTTCTCTTGACGTGCGCGCGAGTGCTGGAAACCGTCGTCTCTCCGTAGACGCCGTCTTCAGTTGTCCGTAGTACCCATAGTCGCAGGCAACAGAACGAGCAGCCATGTCCGAAAGAGAAGAAAACGTGTACAAGGCGAAACTCGCCGAACAGGCGGAACGATACGATGGTGAGTAGACGTGGGACTGTTATGCCGGTGGCTGACCGACCCGTCACCGCGACGTCCAAGTCTCGATATGGTCGTCTATGACGGTTATCGTTAACAGTCATTATCCGTGGGCCGTACACACGCCACAAATATATTTTTTTCATTTTCCGCCGTTATTTACTGCGGTTTGTAATTGCTGTCGCTGCCAACCGTAGTTTAATATATGTATATATATAAATTGATCATTTGTATTATAAATGTGTACGCCTAATTTATAATGTACCCCTGTGAGACGCGGCCCGCTGACCCCTCCCCCTCCGTCCCGCCACCGAACAATAAATCAGGTTTTTTACGCGCCCGTTCTGCCGCGTCGTTTTCTGTGGTTTTTCGAGACAAATTCGGTCGTTCGATACGTTTTCGGCCGCAGGTCTCTTTTCGACTACTAGTCGCAACCGCCCGTCTCGCCGACGCCGCCGTCGCTGACGCCTCCGCCTCGCGCCCAAATAATCAATACGTATAATCGGGCGCGCGTTATATTTTGTATTTTTCTCTTAACGTTTTTCTAGGTTAGCCGCATCGCGCACCTATTGGTATGTGCGTGCGTGTGTGGGTACGACGCTATTGTAATATCTACTCGGTAAAATACGGTTAATGCCGTTAGGCTGCCGTCGTCGCCTCACTTAGGCGTACGAAATTCTGTTGCCCGCTCACCGCCACGGCACCACGTAGGTACGACGGAAATTCTATTGCGTCGTCGCCAACGTTGTATTATTATTATAATAGCATCCGTGTGACGACCTCCGCCGCCAACTACAACGTCGGTTAATTTTCCTCCCACATGGAGAAATTTTTTACGACCCATTTAGTTCAATTGAGCCGCTTTTGTCCTAATCGCCGCGTCATCGTCACTTCAAATTCAATCCCATTCTCTGTTAGGCAAATTCTTTTGAGATTTCCGCAAGATACACCCAAATTTGCCTTAAACGTCCTTCGTAGTTATACCATCGACTGGCGGTCGTGCCAGATCCTCATCGTTAAAGAAAAAATAAATGACCAAAATTTCGATTTATATCATCACTACATTTTATACTCGTATCATTTCTCCAGTTTTCATTTTGTATGTTAAAAGTATCCTTTTAGATGTAGTATATATTTTTAGTTAATGTTAGCAATGTTTCACATTGTAGTTTTATAAATACCTATACCAAAATACGTATAGAATATGCTCTAAAATATTATTTAAATAAGTACGTACTTAAGTTCTAAAGTATTATTACTCAGTTATAATTTTATATACAGTAGAGTCTGGAAACCCTTAGGAATAAAAATATTTTTCTAATGCCAGTGTAATTGAGGTATATGACTTAAAAATACAAGTCAAATTAATTTGTAACTTGCATTAAATTTGAATGATTGGTAGGTACTCCACTGTTTATATATATTTATATATAGTTGTAGATTTTGAAGCAAAAAAATATTGTTTGCTTGTTATAAAGTTATAAGTTGTACATAAAGTAGTTCAATAGTGTTTAGATTCTTTGATAGTTACTATTGTCATGTGAATTTGTTTAAATTATTCTACTGATTGTATAATTGTGGTAGCCAAATGTATTATAATTCATTTTATCTGGTACTTCAATAGGGCTTGTTAAAAAAAATATATATATATACTATTTCCGCTAGTTTTTAATGTCATTTACTAAAGACTAAAGTTTGTATGTCCAAAATTTTTTGCTTAATCTATTTTTTTTTTTTAACCAATTTTTTAATATTTATTTGTTGTAATCCAATTATTTTTTGTCAGTGCGACATCGATATAATGGACTTAGTGATTTCTCAAACTTTTAATTGGTATATAAGATGTGACAATAATTGATGTGTTACAAAAATATCAAACAAAATTTTTAATTTAATTCCTTAAATGTATTATCTTATAAACCTTACTTAAAGTCATACATTGACATAAAGTAATTAAGGTGTTAATAGTATTATTAAAATTATTATTGGTACATTATTCAGGTGTATTCAGATTATTTTTTTTACCCTCAATATCATTTAGAATATTATTTGGATATTATAGATAGCTTTGATAAATAAAATATAATTGAAGTGTAACAGTAAAACCTATCTAATTCATTTTGAGTCCAGGAGACCATTAAAAATATGTAGTGGTCTGTTTAGTTGTATTACTAAAATGATACTGTTAAAATATGAATACCATTAACTGAAATAAACCATCTACAATATTTACTAGTAACACATGTTTGGAACTTACATGTGTGTAATTACTTGAAATCTAAATAATCTCGGCAGGTTATGTTAGGTATAACTTATGTTCTCTGTTAAATTCATTAATGTTCAAAATAATTCCATCACATTTTTTAAGGAAAGTTTATACATCTAGCTTAACATGTATATTCATATATGTTGTTATATTAGGTACAGTAGTCACTAGCCAGAGTACCTTGATAGTTTGATAAGTAATTTTTAATTCTTTTTTGAATGATAGGTACCTATCTCTTTCCTATTTACAATTTCATTAGTTATTTGTCCTATATTTTAGGACATAATATGTATTAAAAGTTAGCTCGAAAATTAGGTAGCAGAATAGAAAAAACTGTAGGTAGTAGAATAGAAAATTGAAGAATGCTCTAAGTGTATTTGTTTAATACCTATAATTTAATCTACAAAAATAGAAATATTAAATTAATTTTTTAAAAGTTTTGAGTATTTATAATTAACAAAAAAAAAAAAAAAAAATCACCATGTTGAAAAATTAAGTAAAAAAAAATTTGGAATCTTAAAAATCAACCTAGAAATTTAGTGTTAAATGTTCAAAAAATTATTTCTATAATAAGTAGAATGGTTCTGAATAAAAATGTGTACCTAGAAGATAGTCAAGTATTTTCTGGTCAATATAATGGGAATTTAGTAGCGGAATTGATAAAGAATGGAGGAGAAGAACTGACTAAAAGAATATGGATAATAATCACTAAAATATGGCAACCAGAGGAATTACCAGAAGACTGAAAAACGGCGATGATATATCCCATACATAAGAAGGTAGATAGAAAGGACTGCAATAATTACCGGGAAATAGCACTCTTAAATGTTGCATACAAAATATTTACTAACTGCATTCTATAAAGAATAAAAGTGAGCTGAAAATGGGAGTTCAATAAGGAAATGCATATTTTGTTGGTCGATTTTCAAAAAACATATGATAGCATACACTAAGAAGGTCTAATTAATACACTGGCAGAATTCCATTTCCCACACAAACTGATAAATTTGATCAAGTCAAATATTATGGAAACGTATTTTAGGGTCAGAATAGGGAATATAAAATCGGAATAAGTACAAGCACGGACAGGTCTAAGGCAAGGAGACTCTTTATCGCTTATATTATTCAATATTGCACTGGAAAAAGTAATGAATATGGGACAACATGAAGAAGTTAACTTACAGGGTCACACTATAGGACTGTTGACATATGCAGATGACTTGGTACTGATAACAGAATTTCAAAATGAACTTAAGTGGCTATTCAGGTGGCTAGAAAATTCGTCAACGAAAATAGGTTTACGTATCAATGAAGAGAAGACTAAATATATGGTTGTAAGGAGGCAGAACAATGAAAAGTTATGCCCCTCCCTAAGTGTAGATCTATATAATTTTGGTAGAGTAGTGCAGTTCAAGTATCTGGAGATGATACTAACAGAAAATAACAATACAGCAAAAGAAATAGAAGTGAGAATTCAGGCTGGAAACAAATGCTTTTCGGATTAGCGAAACTATGAGGAGCTCGATTCCTGTCAAGAGACTTAAAGAAACAATTATACACTACCTTGATAAGATCAATTTTTACGTATGAAGACTTGAGCAATTCAGAAAACTGACGAGAATAGCAGTGGCGCAACTACGGGGGTGCTAGGGGGTGCTTAAGCACCCCCAAGTCCAATGTCTTTATAATTTAAAATATCTATTGTTTTAAGTTTTAACAATGTTATTTTATTTTTTAAGATATCTGAACTAAGTAAAAAAAATGAAGAAATGAAAACAGCGTTCAACAGCGATCACGATTAATGATAGTGGTATCTTTAATCGTGACAGCGATTCGGGGATTGTAATAAATAATAACTAATAAGTGATAATACCGGGTTTTCCTTGTTCACCAGCTTGCTAGTTGTTTATTGTTTGTTTCAAATTTGAAAATGTTCGTTATTTAATTCAGTGCAGTTATTAAAATTTAAATTTGTTATATACCTAATAATAACAACAATATAACGGTTTACCTTTTTAGCACCCCCAAGATTTGAACTCTAGTTGCGCCACTGGAGAATAGACTCCTCTCCTTTGAAAGAAAAATTCTTCGGACTTTTAAAGGACAGTGTAACTATTGAATGGAGGATAAGGAAAAATGAGGAATTACAATCAGTGTACCAAAAACCAAACATGGGCAGGACATGTCTGGAGAAACCAAAACCCATTAATTCGCTCAGTCCTGGAAAAGAACCCCACAGGAAAAAGATCCATAGGAATACCGAAAATGAGATGGGAGGATGTAGTGAAGAAGGACGTGGAAGAACTAGGAGAAAGTGATTGGAAGGCACGAGCAGCAGACCAAGAGGGATGGAAATCTGGATGTATGATGGGATGGTCCTAGAGGTTGTACCCCCCCCCCCCCAAATGGGAATTTCATTAAAGTTTGTTATGATTTATCCTATTTTAAAAGAAATGCATTGCTTATTCTATATTAACAGTATTTATATATTATTACAAAAAAATGTATTTACCATGATGTACAGATCAATGTTGGATTGCTATTTTATTTATATTATTCTTGTAGTTTGTAGTTGATGGCTGTTCTTTTGACTTTTGTTATATGCTCTTAATTATTAAGGTAAATATTTTTGTATGTTGAATGATTTACTTTTTTATTTTATTTATATTAAATTAATACATACACTTTAAGTACATTTGTTTGAATTCAAATCAATTAGTAATCTACATGTCTATCTTCTTACAACTCATTTTAAAATTAAAACTATTTAAGTTAGTTGATTATTAGTAAATATTTTCATCTATAAATTTGATGTTAGGTCAATCTACTTAAATATTTTGTTATAATTCTGTATGGCTATAAAATATATTTTATTAATGGTATGATATAAAAAATACATTTTATGATGATATAATTATGTTTAGGGTAGTCAGTTTTATTTAATTGTCACATAATTTTTCACTTTTTAAATGTTTTGAAAATATATCTGTTCATTAATAATAACTTATAAGTAATAAGTATCCAAGTTGATAAATATTGCAATTATGTTTTCTTTTGAAGCGTCAAATTCAATGTAATAATAATGATATTCATTTGATGTCAATAAATTCAGTAGATGATGTAGGTATGTGTTATGTTCATTTCATCGATATGTTTAACAACAATTCTAAAAACCACCTTATAAGTAATATTAAACTACAAATTGAATGATAATTTTGAAAAAAAAAATTTTTTTATGCTCTATGAATATTATAGTAGGTAATATATGTAGGTAATGTCTTCATAAACTTCATTTTCAATTTAAAATATATATATATATATTAATACCTATTATTTATAAACCTATTTAACTACAGTATATTATTTTACAAGGTATTGATATCATTAAATATTTATTTAAGTATTGCCTATTTACATTGGTTTTAGTAGTAATAAAGAAATAACCTAGGTATAGTTTTTGTTATGAAATTGTTTTTTATTATTTTATTTGGTACCTAATCACTGTCTTTTTTCTTTCTTAAATACTTAATCAACATAAAACATTAATTTACTTATTCATTTATTTTTATTTGAGTTCTTTTGAAATTATTATATTGCATCCCTGATCATTAAAGAAAAAAATTCATATTAGTGCAAAATTATATTGGATGGAATTTATATATATATAATTATAATTATATTAAAAATCTACATATGGTATGTCTCCATTCATTTTGGGTTAATTAATTAAGTATTAATTAGTGTAAGAAGAATCACTTCAATATATGTTTTCCTAACTATCTGCTATTTTAAATAATTACAATAAAATATTAATAATAATAAGAAATAAAAATTGAAGTCGGTAAGAAAAACAGGAAAGACCAGTGGTTCAACAACCTAGGGTTTTATTAAATATCTGGACCCCATGTCCACAGCCTAGATTTTCTGCTGGCTGTGTGATGGAAATTATGAGATGTGTAGACATACAATAATATATATATTTTTTTAACTTTATGTTTCTCTTTGCTTTAAAACTAGCTTGCTATTTATTATTAATCTAATAATTTTATTTTATATTTTACCACTATACATTATTTAATCATTCATTAATGTTTCAATTTTTATTTACTATGTGATTGGTTATCATAATAATTATATGTACTTAGTTAATTGGGATATCTACTGTCTCGTTTACTAATGTTAATTATTCAGTAGCTGTATTATTTTAGTATAGGTTATTATAGGGTATTGTTATAGGTAGTGGGTACTATGTTATTCTATTTAATATTATAGAGATTCCAGTTTATACCAATTAATAGTTAAATTAGTTAATTTTTTGTTTTAGCTATTTTTTTAGTTTTTTTATATTTTTATTTCTGTTTCAATTTTTTAAATAATCAAAATATATTTATTTATGTTGAATTGGCACTCATACAAGTAACACTGTTAATATGTTATGAAAATAAGATTATTAATAATTAGTACCTATCATTTATTAGTTATAAATTTGCTAACTGAATTATGTCTTTCTCTCTCTCTCTCTCTATATATATATATATATATATATATTTGTGTGTGAATGTATATGAGTGTTTTGAAAACTGTGGTCCAAGCTAGTAAAAATTTTCTGAAAAATAGCCTTTTTGAATATTTTTCAACTTAATTAAACCCATTGTATATTGTATATTACAACATAATAAGTTGGTACACTAAAACTATATTGAAGTAATTTTTTTGAAAAATTAGTTTAGCCATTTTCTAAAAATTAAACTATTTGATTACTTTATTATACTATGAATGATCTGTGATGATGTTTTCTTTTATAAAGCTATTTAATTATTATTAATGCATAATTACCCCTTTTCATAAGAGCCTCAAAATTCTAGTTGCACCTTTGTATTAGACAATAATTGTTGTTCTTGATGTAATTTCCATGAAGCCTCTTGGTTGCTTCATTCATGAGTTATTTATAGTAGCAGTGAGGAATTGTTTAATTTAAAAAATACATTAATAATAGGTTTCAAAATTCTGATAGAAATTTAAAAATATTTCCTCTGTTTTTTCTATTACTACTTCCTAATTGATTTTACCTATGGAATTTATAAAAAAAAAAAAAAGTATTCATATTAAATAATTATATAGTCAGACATACCAAATACTTTGGTATGTCGGACTATAAAATTTGTTTAGTTTTAATGTGAAATGTGAAATGCACATCTTTCATAGGTCAGGTATATTAAGTCAATATTATTATCTGATGTATTTGTGCAGTTTTAGTGAGAAAGTCTTATCACTAATTAATATTTTTCTTGAATATATGATATCTACATTTTGTATTGTTAAATCTCTCTTAAGAATCCTAAGTAATAACTAATGGCTAACTTTCCAATATATAGATCATTTTTATAAAAATCAAGTTAATTTTAAGAATTAAACATGTTGGTATCACTAGTTTGGTATATCAAGTATAAAAATATCTATCAATTTAATTTTAAAAGATATTTAGGTTTTGTTGTAGACAGTATGTAAATATCAAACTTTTGGAATATCAATCCATAAACTTCTCTATTTGAAAATAATACTACAACCCTATCTAGGCACCTTTTTATTTTAGCTTTAATTGTTGGTGTAAAATGTTTATCTGTTAAAATGTATTTTTATTAAGTGTGAAGAGTTGAACAAAAGTAATCAGATAAAATTTATATCATTTTATTTGATCTGATTTTTATAAATTGTTAGAAATATTTAAAGGATAGACTTGAAATAAATGTATTATTTTAATACATATTGTTATCTTAAAAAGTAATTTTTGTCACTATGCCAATGTATTTAATTTAGTGTATGGGTAAGGGGTGTGGCGGGCGCATACCAGTTAGCATATAACATTGGAGTTTCCATGGTGATGGTCTCCCCTTCATGACAACTTACATTCTATACCCAGGCAGCAGGCATGTACACCTCATCTACGTCCCAATGGTCTATTGATCTGCAAGTTTAACTTTAAGCCCAGACATTGTCGCTGATAAAAATGTATCTACAAATTAGAAAGACAAACATTAAATTATTAAGATACCCATATTTTTAATATATTTTCTTCAAATTATTACAAAACTATAGTAACATTTTTGAAAATAATTTTTTTTCTTTGTATGGTTTTTATTATTTACTAATGGTGTTTTTTTAAACTTCTCAAATACTGTAGTAAAATATTGAAATTGATTTATTAATATTTACTTTCTTAATTTGTATTTCTATTAATATCAAATGAATGGTTCTATAAATAAATTTATATACCGAATTTCATGTAATAAGTATTTTACTTTATAAATAAATCATAATAAACTAGTTTATCAATAATAATTAATCAATCCTAGTAGTATCTTCAACAACTTGTTAAATACTTCTAATTATTTAATTACTAGAATATAAATATTCTTTACTTATTTCTGTTTTCCCTTCTTAAATTTTAAATGTATTGGGTATTTCCATTTGCTGCTTTAAGTACAATATACATATAGCTATATATTTTAAATAATATATCTATCAAAATAAATATGCCTTCCTGTTCTAACTAATCAGTTATTTTATCACAATCTTAGGTTTTTTGTTTATAAATTATTATATTACTTTATATACCCATTATTATATTTTATTATTTGTATTTTTTGTTTATATTAGAAATAAATGAAAGAAATTTAAGTTATGAGGTTTATTTTCAGTAGGTATTGTCTTATTTATAATATAAAATCATCCCATTGTCATCAATGAATTTGCAACAATTGAGGGTCTGACTGTTATGAACTAGTAATGCTATTCTAGAATGAATCTAAAAATATTTGAGTTTATTACAAATATTAATATTTTTTAATTTATAACATGATGCCATTAATTACACTAATCTTTTTCTGATTGATGAAAAAATATCTCTGGTCAGTTTCTGTGCTGTGAACATTAATTGCTTGGTATACATTATTGTCAAAATTTAGTGAAGTCTTCTTGGACTTAATTGATTAACTTGTTGGTAGAATAACTTCCAGAATAAACCTATTTAAGTTTCAAATTAATTTATATTACTTGTTATAAATATGTATATATATTAAAATGGTAATTCAATCAAGTTGTATAAATTTATACTTAAAATGTGGTTCAAAAAAGTAATGGTTTCCTATCATTTTGGTGTGTAATAATTAATATTAAAGATCAGTAGGTCAACTGAAAATGTATTGTTTGATTAGTTTTAAAACATGTTATGATGACTTATAAGTTATGCCACTCTAAAGTAAATTTCCTACTAAATGTTTTTTCCAATATTTTTACTTGATTTCTTTACAAATATGTACATACATTAAGAATACTCTAATGAATACTGAAACATACTTTTTGTGTTATTTAATTATACATATGCATTTATATATATCCTATAATTTATTATTTAACTGCAATATTTAACAATTTTTTGTTTTATGTTTTTAGAAATGGTAGAATCTATGAAAAAAGTAGCATCGTTAGATGTTGAATTATCCGTAGAAGAACGAAACTTGTTATCTGTAGCTTACAAAAATGTGATTGGAGCCCGACGTGCTAGTTGGCGTATTATTTCAAGTATTGAACAGAAAGAAGAAAACAAAGGTGCTGAAGAAAAGCTAGAGATGATTCGTCAATATAGATCACAGGTATACACTTCATTTGTAACCCAATATTTATTTCAAAATTTCCTAAATTTCCATGTATATTGGTAATAAATATTTTATGAAAACCCTAATTTAATTTACAGGTTGAGAAAGAATTACGTGATATTTGTTCAGACATCCTAAATGTTCTTGATAAACATTTAATAGCTTGTGCTGCTTCAGGCGAATCTAAAGTTTTCTATTATAAGATGTAAGTTATATTTTGTCATTTGTATTGATAATAAGTATTCTATATTTAAAAAAATGCTTATGAACCTATAAAATAGTTAATTATTGTGATTCTTATTACTTTTATAGGAAAGGTGATTATCATAGATACCTGGCTGAATTCGCTACTGGAGATGACAGAAAAGAAGCTGCTGAACATTCTCTGGTTGCCTACAAAGCCGCTAGTGATATCGCTAATCAAGACTTACCCCCTACTCACCCAATAAGGTATTATTTCGTGTTAATATTATTAATATTAAATGTATTCTAAGTTTTCTAAATAATGAAATTGCCGTTATAGGTTGGGTTTGGCATTGAATTTTTCCGTTTTCTACTATGAGATACTCAACACCCCTGATAGAGCTTGTCATTTAGCTAAAAAAGCTTTTGATGAAGCTATTGCTGAACTGGACACACTGTCCGAAGAAAGTTATAAAGATTCCACACTTATTATGCAGTTGTTAAGGGACAATCTGACCTTATGGACATCAGATATGCAAGGAGATGGTAAGAAAAGAGTGAAGTTCCTCACAATTTTAATATTCATTGACATCTAATAGTATAAAATGTCATATTAAGTGTCTTAATCTAGTATTTTAATTTTCATCAAACTCAAATTGATATTTATAAACCAAAAATATAATAAATTTACTTCAGATCATGTAGAGAAATTAAGTTTTTGTTTAAGAATATTAATGAGTTAGGTATAGAACACATTTTAAAATATATTTTCTTGAAACATTTATTTTAAATAATCAATGAAAAAAAGTTTTTTTTAGATCTTTAATGTTTTAGACCAAAATAATATAAAATCCCTTTATTCTTAGAAATACAATTTTAAATATTTTTATAAAAATAATTATTCAGTTTATGTTGAATTGTTACTTCTATTATTTTAGGAGCAGAAGCTGAACCTAAAGAGCAACTTCAAGATGTTGAAGATCAAGATGTCTCATAAATGCCTTCTGCGACTGCGCTTTAATAAATTAACTATAATTGTCATCGAAAAACAGTGTCTGTGTACAAATAATATCAAATATGAAAACATAAAAAATATGCATTCAATAGTTACAGCCCTTTAAGTAAAGTAAGCGCGACTCACTCCAAGACTGTCAAATTTTTTTTTCGTACACTTTGATTTTACTTTTATCTCACTGGCAGGGGAAAAGACGACAGTAATTTAGTTCATTCATATAAAACTCCCAAAAAGTAATATTAAATACAACAAATTTTGTGTCTTTCTGTTCAGTATTATATGTTAAAAGTTTTATTTTTGTATTTAAATTATAAGGCTTTTTATTATTTTTTTAATTATTTTTGTTTTTGTTTTTTTTTTCTTTATATATATTAAGAAAGAAAAATGGTTATGCATAACATAGCCATCCTTTTAACACTTAAAGTTGAAAATACTTAAGAATTAACTTTTTCTTTCTATTTTATATAAAAAAAGAATTTATATTTATACAAACCATCACTCAAAAAATCTCATTTATAATTCAGAATTAATTGGCTCATTCTATGGCCACTAAGTCAGTTCCTGTAATTAAACCAGTGATTTTGTTATTCGTTTATATATATATCACATGTATTTGCTTTAATATTAGTTTAAACTAAACCTAGTATGACATTATTACTGTTTGATTTTTGTTGAACTTTCATTTGAAAATGAAATGAAAATCATTTATATGTATGTATTCTTATAGACATATACATACATGTGTGGAATTGTATAAAAAAAGAATCAAAGTGTACCGTAGTGTTCTTTTTTTAGTATGAATTTTTCTTTCATTAATTAAAAGTAAGTTTTTTTTTATTTAATTTTTGTTTTTGCTAAATTCACCATAACATAATAAATTTAAAAAAAAAAGTGGATATATATATATATATATATATATATATATATATATATATATATTCATTTAATATATATACTTTTACGTCAATTAGTTTTTACTTTTATAACAAGTATTTAACTTACGCGCATGAAGTATTTGAGATCATTAATATATTTATCATAAATTTCTAAATTTCAATCCCCTGCCTCTTTACAAAACAACTTATGAACATGTTTTAACTCTTTGAAAATGATTTCAGCAATAATTAATTTTAATATTGTTAACGATTTTTGATGTCTGTAACAAAAAGAAAACAAGTGCAACATTTTGAATGTTTTCGTCATTCAGTTTTCTTAGAATAAAATAAATCCGTAGGTTATGTGTTTATCATAGAATTATTATAGGGTTTATTATATAATAATTTACTATATGAAAATTTTGTTAAATGAAAAAAAATCAATGCTTTCTCATCAAGTTTTCCCAAAAAATTTTTTTTTATTATTATTATTATTATTATTATTATTATTATATACTATTAAGAAAAGAAAAAACAAGGTGTTATGTTAATAGAACCATGCGAGTCATTTTAACGAATTTGTAATAATGAGTATTTCATATCGCATAATTCTATGTCAATAGCATTTTGAGTTTTTTTTTTTTTTTTGTGATATGTTTTTTTTCTTGCTGTAATCATTTAACTACATGTACTGACAATACTTGTGTGTATTTTTTATTGTGTGTTAATCACATTGAATACGGACCAAAATGTTTACAGTTAAAACTTTAAAAATACTTGCGTAGTTCTTAGCCACCTATCAATTATTTAGTCTTATTTATTGTGTAGATTTTTTTTCTACTTCTCAGTATACGTGATTATTGAAAAATAATAATAAATATTTGAAGAAATTATTTGACAGTGTTTCTGGAGCGTTTCCTTTTTCAGTTATTGATTTGCATAATTTATACATTTACACACTTAACACTTGAGAAACAATTTTATTTTAACGAGTGTGTGTGTGTGTAATTAAGACCGACCCCCTGTGTACTTCCCCCCATCTGCATACCCACCTACATAATGTTTTGTAGAAATGTCAGTAACTTTTTTTACGTACAATTTTAAGATGTATATTATTATTTATTTGTCTCCTTAAACAATATTAATATAATAAATAACATTAAAAATATTATAATATGCGCCATTGCATTAAATTTTTACATCTTTCAAATTTTGTTATTTTTATTGTTTTTTTTTTTTTTTTTTTTTATGGAGGATTAGTCCTTAACTTTTGTGGGGACCATGATAATTAACTGAAATTAAAATATTTTTTCAGTTGTGAACAATTATTATAAGAATTTAAAAAAGAAGTACCTAATTACGTTTGGAAAATACTTTCAAGAAAGTAATTATTGCAATTTCTTATTACATTCATGATTTGAACAGTAATTTAATTTTTTAGATAAATGTGAATTTTACATTATTGTGTCTATTCACTGATTGCTAATTTAATGATGGATACCTATATTATTATTGAAATAAGTAAATAATAAAATATATTTGTTATGTACCATCACAATGTATTCATGTAGTATCATCAGTATTTACACATGTTATGTATTTCTACTTGATAATATTTAGTATTTTTTGAACATAAGATGTAATGCGTCTTGTATGTTAAAACTATTTAATTTTTGCTTTGATTTAGGTATTAGGTAATCTTTGTAAATTTAAAAGAAATTGAAAAAATTGGTGCATATGCTTGCAAACCCACAAAAAAAAAAAAAAATCTGTCTTGTCAAAATATGAAGTGTTGTCATTTCTTTGCTTTTTCAATAACGTCGCATCTTGTAAAATGAACTTAAAAAAATTACCAATTTGCTCAAATCTGGTGTTTGTGAAAAAAGATTTTGAATATTTTTTTTTTTTTTTTTTATGAATTTCAGTGATAATAATAAAAATAAATATATTGCTTACCTGTATTAAATTCTAGATAGAAAATTAATCAAGATATAAGTTAAAAACAAATAATTAGAAGTTTGTATTAATTTATTTTTTAAAGTTAAAATCATGTTCAAGTTGAATTAGTTTATGATATTCATTTGGATTTATTATAATTGGAATATGATTTCAGTTTACCCAAAAATATCGTTTCATTTTATCACATATAAAACTAAGGATTTTATCAACAGCTAAAAATTCATCACCAATTTATGAACCTAAATAATTAAATTTTCTTCAAAATTTTGTTTTTTAAGAAATTTATAAAACAATTTAGTGATATTTTATTTTTTAAGCATAGCTACTTTTAAGTTTTGTATTATTTAAAAATACCTTAATATCTTCTCATTATTTTACCTTTTATCATTGAACAGTGAAAATGGGGGTTGAAATCAATCATCTCTATAATTAAAAAATTGTGTCACGTTAGTACTGGAAACAAGTTATTTTCTGTATTTTCAATAGTTTTTTCAAGTGTTCAAGTTGAAAAACACCAAAAATTGAGTTAAATGAAAAAAAATTGTGAGATGACGTATTCAATAAAATCCATTTTTGATACTTGTAAAAAAAAAAAAAATAGTGGTAAATACTAAAAATATTCAAATATCAACAATTCTCTTTTACAGACTTAAGAACTTATGATAATCATGAGTTACATGTTAAATAGTGACATTTTTTAATAAAAACCTTATAAATTTGTAATTATCCAATAAAAAATCACGTATTCACTGGGGTTACATTTTTTTTTATCGACGATCCAAGTTTCATAAAGATTAACACAATAATGAATCAATTATCATCTTCATGGATTTGAAGTTTGAATTACTTATTAAAGTTTCAATTGACTCTTTTTACATAAGATGTCAGATTTATTTTTATTTCTTAAAATTTTTAATTCTGGGTTATTATTAGATATGAAATTTTCATATAAGCTTATTTATAAGTAGCCTGAGCTATATTTTCTTACATTAATCGGTTGTGACCTTTTTTTTATATATATAAGCTTGTAATGTGTAAATACTGTGAAATAGACCATTTTAAAAATATCAAATCTTAATGGATTATTTTTGTTATTTGATATTTCAGAATTTATTTATTTTTTTTTGAAACTAAATTGTATCAATTGTTTATTATAGGGTTCTTTATTTTTTCAAAAACATTAACTAGTTGATAGTAAAATATTACATGAGTTTTGCTCAGAATCGTTAATCAATTATTTTCAATGGTTTTAATGGTCAATTTATTATTATCAATTCTTGATTTTAAATTTGAAATAATTATTACCTTCTTGTATCAGCTCCTATTAATAGCCCCCCATACACAGTCAGTCATGAATGACAATCAACGTGATTGACGGTCAAATCTGATCATTGACTGATGATTGATAATTAACATACACGGTCAATCAAGACTGACAATCTTCAGTCATTCGGTTATTTTATTTTAGTCAACACAATTGTCAAAAGTGCGGTGTATCGTGTAGTTCTCATTCAATATTTATTGAAAAAAAATTATATGAATAAGAAGGTATTATTGGTATTGCTATTTACCTTGCGTGTGAAAAAAACGAAAAAGCCAAGAGAAAAAAAATATTTCTATTTTTGTACAAATCACTTTTAATTTTCCACGTAGCAGGTAGACTACGGTATAAACGTAAAAATTGGAGCCAAAATTCTTCATTAACCTTATTTGCCATTTTTGAACAAATATATAAAATTTACAAAAGACGAAAAAATCGACTGCTCCACACAATTCAACATGGTTGGCTGATAAATTTAACATTCATAGACATACACGGTCATTCAAGACTGACCACGTATGGGCCCCTCAAGTGTGCACTGAGCACTGTGCAGGCCGAATGAATGCGTGTCTATACGCCGCCGCGCTCGGACATACACACACACGTATCGATAAAGATAAAAATAATAACGAACATAATTATCATCTGATAACGCTTTTTCCGTATATATTGAACATCCTCCCCCTTTGGAAGACGTAGGGATCGTCTTACAACTCAGTTGTAGCGTGAGCTCAGTTGGCGACATGGACGGACGATATGCTTGAATGGGCAATTATGAAAGATCGGTCGGCTGAATTGCCATGTTGAATAGGAGATATTCAGGTGACGCACGGACTGGGTTCAAAACATTATACAAAATTATACGCTATTCAAAATAAATCATGTATACCTACATGATACATGATACGCGTATAATACATTTTTTTTTTTTTTTTTTTTTACAAATTTACAATACTAAAGACGAAATGAATGAAATGATCCTTTTACCATATGGTTATAATAATATTAATAAAACATTTAATACAATAAACAAAACTTCTGGTAGTCCCCGTGGCCTCGAGTTAGTGGTGTGCGCAACTAACGATGTGTGTTGTTGCCGTCTCGAATTATTAAAATTTGATTTATAATTATTTGAAGCAAACGACGACCAAGGCGGTGGCGGTTTTACGGAGCGTTGAACGTTGTCACGGGGGACACATTCGAGTACATTTACGCGCGATTTTACGAAGGACAGTAGTTCATTAACTGTTGGAAAACTACTAGAGATATTTGTGCTTCAAATAACTTAACAGAATACGTCGGTAAACACCGGGTGACTACCGAAAACAAAATGAAATCGCCGAGATTCAGTAGTTTCATAGACTCTAGCACCGCAACACCTTCGTCGAAAGTTACCAAAAATGTATTTAAATCATTCAGTGTCTCGCTAGATGATTTTGGGGCCGATAATAATTTTTCTAATAGTGACGACGCCACCAGTCACGGACGATCGAACCTCGATGTCAACGCTGACCACGCTAGCGGATAATTATCACCGGATACGGGAATACCGCATATTATGGCGTCTAATGCTTCATCCTTTAAATTTTAAATAACTTGCCAAATAATAAAACTTATCGATATTAGTTAGATTAGGGAGTTGATCGACCATTGATATAAACCGATCCCGAAATGCTAACCACTTGAAAATATCTCCACGGAAAGTTGGTAACTGAATTTCAGGTAAACGAGCGGGTTTAGAACTTGCGTTATTATTAGGGGCGGAATTATCGCTAGGGGAAGGGACTTCAATGCCGATTTGATCAGGGTTTCTATTAGGCGCAACAAAACTATTTTGTATGGAATGCATGTGTTGATCGTTCTCCAAAACGTTATCAAGTACATCATTGTCACGCAAAGACACGCGTGGCCCACCGTGAACGGACACTACCGTACGCGGATAGTCATGGTACGTACGCGGAATCGCTTTAGCAAAAAAAGTACATTCGCGCATCTCGCATACGTGCACATCTGGATATCTAACACATATTATAATATAAAATCATAATAGGTACATCTCAATATTTGTAACATAAAACTACCTACGAGTTATCGAAATCCGTGTCGCCGCATACCGTTAGTGACGACACGTTACAGTATATGATATACCTTATTTATATTATAAAGTAGAAGGTAGACGTAATAAATTAAAAACGAAAAAATTCTAAGAGTCCTTATTTAACCAAAATATCAGTGGCCCACCGGGGCATGCCCCGTTGGCCTAGTCTAACCCCGGTTTGGAAAAACTATTGAAAATAGAGAAAAATGGTCGATTTGAAGTATTAACTAGATGACATTTTTGATTGATAGAGATGATGGATAAAACTTTTGAACATTTTTTTTACCCGAAAACGTGATTACACAGAAAAAAAATTGTATCATTGTTAAACCAATCAGTACATTATTCGTTACATTCAGAATCTAAAAATGTAAATTATGTTAAAGTAATAGTTGTAGGTATTTTGAAAAGTTTATAAATGTGTATTTCAGTAAACAATCATGTGATGCTTGAAAAATCATTTCAGTATCACACTATAGTTTATATTTTTCATTATTGATAGTTAGAAATGACGAATATAGATATTTTAAGGTAAATGGCGATTTTCTTTCTGACACCACGAGATCCATTAAGTATTAGTTGATATAATCTGTGTGGCTTGTACAAAACTTCTTTCAAAATTAATATTGTATTAATTTAGAATATATCTATATAGGTATATAGCCTGTAGCTTTAACGCTGTATATATGTTTTTATGCAATTAATCGTGCAGATATACTAATTACAAGCTCAGTATAGTTAAAATATATTGGACATACGATGTGACTTCATCATCGCGATTTTATTATAGAAATGGTTGAATAATGATTTTAGTATAATCATTGATTATAGAATAGACTCTTCTATAATCAATGGTATAACTAAGGTATCTACTATTGATACTCAATAAACAAAGGAATATTTGAAAACTATGGAGGCATGTATTATTTGATATTAAAACTATAGTTAAGACGTACTTACTGCGAAAAACATGTGTATGTTTATAATGTTTTACAATAATTTAAATTTTTTTATTCGAATAATTTACAATAATAATATCAATATAAGTTGTAAAATATTGCGCAACGTAGGTAGATGCAGAGTAGGTATTTGTTTCTTTTTTGTTTTTTAGGTAACTACTGAATTTTTTAATATTTTAAATTAAGTTTGCTCTTGGCAAAAAACGTGGGCTGGTTAATATCTATTATTCTTTTAAGACCACCTACCCACTCGTACCTGACATTGCGTTTTTAGATATAATATATAATAGTATAATATAAACGTGTAAATAAATAGACAGATGTTGAGTGGTTTGATGTATTTGATAAACATTATAATTATAATATCATATGACATATTATGATATACTCGTTATAAACGTAATTCTTCAAAACACAATAGGTACCTATATTAATAATTTTAAAATATAAAAAAAAACAATTATATCTTTTTTACCAAGCTGTAAATTATCGACGCACATATTATTCCATATTTTTATATTGGTTTATGAAATCGTTATAATCGCCTCTAATATACTTAAACAACACGTCATACTAATATATTAGTAGTAATACATTTTGTATACACTAATATTATGACAATGTGATTGTGGAAATTCGGAAATCAAGGGCACGGTTTAAGTCCGTGCGTAATCGCACGACCACAAGGATTTTTCACGCGTGTATATATTATACGTACACTATATCGCTATTTTTATATTATTTTTTATTTTTTTTTTAAATATCAGGAACGAGGACATTATCATCAATATCATCATCGGCCGCCTAGATCGCAACGAACGTTTTGTCACGAGTACCTACATTGGCGTGGTGATCGTAACTTTGAGGGGAAGTTGCCCGATTTTTTTTTGTAGTGGGTGGTCTATCTTGTTATTATATACGTCAGGTACTTTGGTACTTAAGGTAATATGTTAGTAAGATATTAAATTTTAATTCATACGTATTGCGTTATAACGTAGCAATAGCTGCTATACAGAAATTTAATAAACATTCAATTGATAACTTCTACAGACCACGTTGTAGATACACAATGTAAAATTTTAACTATAAACACGGAAAGTTAAGTGCCAACCTGATTATGTTCTATACAGCAGTATGAATGTAAATGTATTTTTAGATTACTGATATAAGACATGGATATTATTATTTACAGTTTTAAACACTGTTCAGGATAACTTTGTTTATTATTAGGTAAAATATTAATATTATTATTTACCATGCATTTTGTCATATCGTACTCGTATGATGTATGGAGTATGTTTTCAAAAGATAATGAAAATTGAAAATTGAAAGAAAAACTATTTGATACATATTAAGAGATTAAATTATTATGGAATGGGGGGGGGGTCCATAGTGGAATATGTTTGCCTGAAAAATTTTAACACTTTACCACGCCACTGAGTACTTAATGATTGAACTCTCGGCGAAGTGTCTGATTTGCGTTAACATATTATACCTACCTATCTAATATCCACGATCCGCCCTTGCATATTTAACGAAAATATTCGAAATAAATACAGAATACATAGTCACATACATTACACAATAAACTTAAATTTTTCATTGATTATTTATGTTCTCGGATGATAATTTCAACATTATTTTACGATTTCTTTTGATTTTAAACTTTATGTTAAATTGATAGTGTATTAATATTAAAGGTTAATGTTAATATAAAAATATTAACCCTTCGTTAGTCACCACGGGGTATTTTAATACCCCAGGTATATTAAAAACGTTTTTTTTGTTTGGAGGTAAAGCCATATTCACCTCCACGGCCGTGATATCATTAATGATAATAGTATAATTATAATAGTGTGATTTTTATCATTATCAGTGCAGTATTAAATAATAAACAGTCGTTCAAAGTGGAGTCTGGAAACATTTTACCCCAGGTGACTAATTTTGTTATAGATCGTATAAAAAAATAATTAATTAAAAAATTTCAATTTTTACAGTTTACAGAGTTTGAGCAAAATCTAATTAATGTACTTAATATGCTGAATGATATAGACAGCGATTAATATATTAATTTTTAATAATTCAAGACTGAATTAAGTTGTTCAAGTTGCAATTTTTATTTTATTTATTAACTAATCTGAGAAAAAGAAGTTTTTATGGTTTATTTTTTATTATTAATTATTATTTTAACTATATTTGAAGAAAGACTTATAGTAGGGTAAAATGGCCGGTTCTGTATCCCCCGCAAATCCAGGTAAATCCAGGCTACCCCGCCCATCACTAATTGGTTACTAATTGGTCACTAATTACTACTAATTGGTGCTAATTACTACTAATTGGTGCTAATTACTACTAATTGGTTAATTGATGCTGACCCTCCCACTCCTGATAATCCGCCGTCGTATTCGATTATCGTCAACGTTGACGATGTGATTTATCCCAGCCTCCTCTGCTCTAATCTTTGATGCTCTCCTCTAAGTCTTGAACATTGAGGAGATGATTTTTACCCCTCCTCTCCTCTAAACATATACTAAATGTGTGTAATAAGACCAGCGTTATCTAACCCCCCGCCCCCGCCTGACTTTGTCATCCTTGTCGTCTACGTTGTGAATTGTATAAGATCACCATCTCAGAACCTTCCAGCTTCCGGGTTACTATATGGTAATGTTTCTAAACCCCCTCCGGTATGAACTCGTGCCGTATGGTCTCATATCCTCAGGACTCTCCGAGTCATATACCCCCTCCCCTCTACCCGAGTGTCTAATGGGTTGACCGATACTTTGACTATATTTGATTATATGTAAGGCCGTTCACGCGCCACCGCCGCCGTGTGTCATCTTTAGCTATACTATTGTCCGATTTATATGGCATTATAACAATTAACACGTAATTCGTATACGATTAGAAAGTGATATAGCAATAAGCCCTCGGGCTAATTTCATATTATTGTGCAATTATGTAAACAAGGTAATTAGCACCTGGGGTATATAAGTGTTTGACTCAATAATCAATTAGTACGTGTTCGATAGTTTCCGTGTCAAGTCCGTTTTTTCTTCGTGTTATTTACTTTTACGATGACCGAATCAAACATGACGATCGCGAGTGTGTTCAAGAAGGAGAAGCCTTCCAAGCACATTATCACACGAGAACCGCCCAGCAGACTCATTGATTCGACAATATTTATCATAAACTTTACGGAGCGTAAATTTCTAAACATCGGGTTGGATTCTGCGAATAACTTTAACGTCAAAATTCATTTAATTACATCATCGCATCATCTGGTTATGTCACCTGAGACTTTGAAACGAATATTCGCTCTCATCGGTGACATTCTATCGGTACTAATTGACACGCGGCTTAAAACCAAGTCCTCTGTATTTTTAGTCGACGATACAATTAGGCTGAGCAAGACAACCTGTCGCGGTGAGAACAAACTTGCTTTTCGATCTATCTCTGACGGTAATAAAGTGTTTTTGAGCCGAGAAGATATAATCGCTCTACAGCATATGGAATGGAGTACTTTCGAGAGCGTTCTACTAAAGACTAACGTCAATAGACCCGCGGTATTGAGACAGCTGGAGCAGATGACTACCTACCTCAAATCAAATTTTTCGCAGACCGTCACCCCCGAAGATATGAAATCGGTCATCGGGACCGTGTCTGATGAATCACTCGTGTCACAGATTCCTAAAGAGGAGGAGTGTTTCGTGAGTCAGTTAAAGTTATATGCGGTCAGACAGATAGTTGAAAAATGGACCTCGGCATTACATAACAAACCCATTAAGGTAATTAAATACATTTCTACATGATTTGTGTGTGAATTTTTTATAGTATCACAATGTATTTTCATATTTAACCAGGTGGAGTCATTGCCCTCGCCATTATCACTGTCAGCTGAAAATTTAGTGGAAGAGACTTGTCAATATACTCCTCAAGAATATAGTATATCCGAGGCGTGTGACGAAAACGATGGGCCTACATATTTCAACAGATATCCGCCACCATCGTCGCCAACCTATGCGATACGTCCATGTGAGACAAGTGCAATTGATAGCGGACACCGGTGGCAGCTCTAGCTTCGAATAATATAAATAAATTCATATAATGTCTACTCATGTGTAAAATAAAAAACAAACGTGATAATTAAATAAGTTTTTTTTTTTATTTATAAAAAACGAATTTACAAGTAAATTATAATTTCCTGACTTCACCGCTGAACGGGTTGTACGTCACGACTTGATCATGTAATATTAAACAATACGCGGTGGTCTTTTCCGGTATAGCTTGACTGGTCTCAAATTCAATCCGCAGGTCCACGGTCGCAGACTTGACATTATCGTTCTGACGTGATAAATCCACGACGATTAACGGTATCTTGTCTTGAAAAACATTTCTCGATAGTAGAGGTATACAATCCACTCTGTCGTAATATGATTTTTGAAAATCGGTATACGCCCTGTACAACACAGATATCTGTTTCCCCGCAAAGTCTGCGTGAAAATCTTCGTACGGGTACACTTCAGAATTCAGATGCACTTTGAGATTTTTCAAATTACATCCGTCGAATCGGGCAGACGGTCTGATCAAGTTATTTTTCCGATTCGTTTGAAAACCGATTATTGCAAAACGGGGCTTTTCCAGCAAATTGCTGGATTTGACCGTCCACGAGTGTGATGTATTCTGAGGCAGGACCGGATACTCGCATAAATCCCAGTTTCGAAACGCGCAAGCCAGAGTTCTGCGAGAGTCTAAAACTTTTAAAAGTTTTAATTTTTCTTTATCGATGACTTTTATAATAGGCATCTTCCAAACGATTTTAGTCAGTTCTATGGTGACTTTTTTATGATTTTCAGATATAGCGGTGGCCCCTTTGAGGTATATGGCGTCTAAATCGCTGGACGTGCGATTCAAAACCAGTTGTTGATTGCAGTTGAGCATTATTTTTTTATAGTCTTCGCAATATCCAAACAAGTGTTTAAGCGGGACACATCCGGAAAATTTACCATCGTTGGAGAATTTCTTATTGTCTTCGCCCTCCATATCTATATCCCAAGCGGCGTTCTGAAGTTCATGCAGGTCGTTTACCGAATACGAGCAATACCCTTTCATACATGTAGTTATCCCCGGACACTTTAATTTCTGAATTTCCATCCCGTTCAACTCGTATCTCATCTCGGAAAAGAGAAACGCTAATCCGTTGTTCGTAAAATAATATTTGTCTGTAATCTCTGTCGGTATATCAATTTTACCCTCGATATAGATATAACTCTCGCACGGTAAGGTGTAGGCGTCCATATTTTGAATAGATATTCTAATCTCGTCATTATTAGACATGGCTGTACTCGAATACGGTAGAAAAGAGTGATATTGCATCTGGGTGACCTTACAATCGTCTATATACCCCGCGGACACGTCTAAGTATGCCTCATCCATGATCAAAGTGTTTTTAATGAATTTAAATACACCCGGTTTGCGTCAGTTAGTTTTATTTTTTTATTATATTATGTTTTTCTTCTTATCCTCGCTGGCGACCGCTGCTTAACTGTTGTCCGTGCGACATTAAAAACACTACTATTTCCCCTGCTAGAGGCGGCTCTATTTATACCGATGTTAAATTTGAGCCCCATGACCGCGCACGATCTGCAGTCGAATCGTGATAGGTTCGCCGCGTAAATTAATTAAATTATCGTCTTGATCTTTCAAGACTATGTTCACTTTACTTATAGACGATCTTACTAGGGGGTAATAGACCGGATGTAGTGGGACTTCGCTGATTTTATATCCCGGTGGTACACAGGGCGAGAACTCGTGTATCGTTTGATCGGGCACACCGTTAATGAATGACCCCGTGGTCAGATTACATTCTATTTTTATACTGTTGACTCTCATAATGTTGACTATATTACGAGACACGTGTTTGACCAATGGTTCATATTTTATATTATCGAACCCCAATAATTTAGATATATTGTTTTTTACCGTGAAATCTACCTCATTATTACACTGCATCATACACTGTAACGTGTTGCTATCCGCTTTTAATATGAACCCCACCAAATCGGGTAGTTGTCGTTTAATACTCAACTCTAAACTTTCCAATTCATACGTCCCCGTTGGTATCTCCACTATACGATGATTACCCAGCGTATTGTTAAAAGCTATTGTACAGCAGTGGGGTTCTATATTCGGTATGGAATTACTTGTGTATAAACTCAGAAGACATAATTGTGAAGTGTTCTCGACTTCTAACGGTGGGAATATATCACAAGACAGCTCGCTCGAATTCCCCTTTAACGTTAACGTGAATGACATGACGTTAAAAATTCTAAACATAGACGTCCGCAATTCGTAGTATCGTATTTCTGGTATCGCGTGTAATTATATGTGATATCACACTCGCCGAGATACGATTGTAATTCCAACGGTGGTGGTAGATTACCAAAACTATCGTAGTAATTGACCTGTTTTCCTTTCTTACAGTAGCCTGCCCAATGAGTCCCCGCCCCCGTGTCCAAATTAATTATGGCCCTCTCTGTTGGTCTAGGTCGTGCGGGTAACTTGTCTCTAGGAAACACTCCGATGAACTGTTGTATTTTTAACTTTTTAGCGTATTTTATAAGCTCGTAATCATACAACGCTCTGTCGGGCAGCATGGAAATTAGTTTTTTTTATTTTTTCTTACGCCTCCACCACCACTCCTGTAAGGCTTTACGTATAAACCACCGCCTTTTTCGATTTTATACTTTCCGCCTGCGTACGGTTTAATGTATAAACCATTACCTATATGAGTAGGCTCATACTTGTTGGACTTCCATTCGCGAACGGTTTTTATCATATTGGTAACACCACCGGACAGCGAACCAAGCGCCGACAACCCCGCCATTATAGGTAATAGAGCGAGCTTACCGCCCGTCTTAGGTATGGGTATGATCCGAGGTGTTTGGTTTTTCTTAGTGTTTTTACGAGAGACCTTTTTAGCCGCCATGATACATTTTCGGCTTAATTTCACCAAGTCTTTCTCTCCTTTATTTTTTTTCAATATATTTTTAGCCGCCTTGACGGCCGCCTTAAATCCACACCCACTACCTATTTTACTTTTTGTCTTCATCGCAGTGGTCACTCCCCAAGCCGCTGCTCTTTCACCCAAAGAAGAATCCCACGCTTTTACTCTATCCCACGCCTTGTTCTCCAATATAGAGTCTGCTCTCTGACGATCGCTCAGCTTGTTGCTAGCTTCGTATGCGATATCATGATCTTTGCAATACGAGTCTAAGGGGTTAATACCCTGATCGCCTCTGGCCAATCGTTCTTTCAAACGTGTACCCGGTCCGCAGTATTGATAACCTATATAAGCATAATATAGTAATACTCAATGTACATATATATATATATATATATATATAGTTATAGCATGATTATTACCCGGTATGTGGAGCTCAATCGGAATTTTATTTATAAGAGAGTTGATCAGACCACCCCCGCTATTCCTGTTGTTTCGTCGGACGGGTGACATTGTGTAATGATCACTTTATCATTGTTACGCTAATATTTATAATATAACAATAAATAAACAAATAATGCGTTTCATAGAGCAAGATGTTAAACTCTCGGTCGAAAACGTTGATCCGCATTGTCCGACAGCAGAACGGTGTTCGAGACACGGCATGCTTTTACCGAATACAATACGCGCGCTTATCGTCGGCCCTTCTGGTTGTGGCAAGACTAATTTGGTTTTCGCACTACTCACCAACGTTAACGGGATACGGTTTCATAACGTGTATATATACTCGAAGACACTGGATCAGCCAAAGTATAAAGTGCTATGTGATATTTTAAAAAGTGTACAGGACGTCAAGTTGTTTACATTTTACGACAATGAGCAAGTTATCCCACCTGAACGGGCCCTACCTAACTCGGTATTCATTTTCGACGATGTTATATGTGAAAACCAAAATATCGTACGATCGTATTTCTCCCGCGGACGGCATAACCTGATCGACGTGTGCTACTTGGCGCAATCTTTTGCCCGCGTGCCCAAACAGCTGCTGCGCGACAATAGTAATTTCATAATATTATTTAAACAAGACGAGACTAATTTAAAACACGTGTACATGGATCACTGTTCGGGTGATATGAAGTATTCGGATTTCAAAGATTTTTGCTCATCGTGTTGGCGACGCGGTAGATTCGAGTTTGTCGTCATTAGCAAAGACTGCGAGCGTGATAATGGCCGTTACCGGCACGGGTTCGATACGTTTGTTGTTATATAAATCGATGTCACGCTCGTGTTAGACTCATTAGCGGTAATCATGTCTAACGAAATTAAACTAATATCCGAACTGGCCGTGGCTAAAGAAAATATAAGACAAAAATATATCGCATTAAAACAGGGTGATGCCGATACCACTTCGTTTGTATCACAAACGCTCAAACCGATTATCGAACCGTTGAAGGACATTCAAAAGAGTAGCAGCTACTTTCGACGTGAAGACGCGCCACTGGTCGCGCATGGAGAAAGAGTTCCCGATAATTTAGATAGTACCGGGATAATAGAAGGAGGAGGAGAAGACGATAGTATTTACGAAGACGCTGATAGCTGGTTTCAATCTCAAACCCGGGATAGAACGTATGGCCCGAAAAAACTCGATGACGGTAGTTATAAACTAGGTGGTCATGAGATAAAATTGACTGAGAGTGATATTATTGTCGGAGAAGTTACGTACCCGAGGACGAGAGGTCTTACCACGTTAATATTTTCAAAATATCCCTCAGCATACGACCAGGCTGATTTAGATACGTATAAATCGATACTGGAACAAACATCGGCACATTTGACCGCGGGCGGATCGAAAATTAAAAAAAGTGCCAGTAATAAGTTTAGAAACATTATTACGCAGTTGTTCCCCTCGGGCGGTGGGCTTTCGATGAAATTACAACGACATAATTTAGTTTATTGGGACGATCCAAACGAGTTGGTCGATAGACTGAGACTTCTACTGGCCTCTAAAGCAGCGGGGAACACAGGGGTTTCCAACGAGATACTATCGATTTTCGAGGAATTGCTCGAGGCGGGGGTGATAAAAAGAATACCGAATGTCTAAGCGCGAGATAGCGTTTGAGTTGCATCGACCGTCTAGAAAAAATTATAATAAACGCGCGGTCAATGTGTATGGGAAAAATGATCTGTGGCAGGCGGATTTAGTGGAGATGATTCCTTATTCGAGGGAGAATAAAGGTTATAAATACATTTTATGTGTAATCGACTGTTTTACGAAATACGCTTGGGCTCGTCCGTTAAAAACAAAAACCGCCGCCGAAGTCGCTAATGTGATGTCGAAAATATTAATTAACCGATCACCGAAATTATTGCAGCTCGATAACGGTAAAGAGTTTTACAACAGAGTGTTTGACGCGTTAATGACGAAACATCGAATCAAGAAATATTCGACGTACAGTGTCACCAAAGCGTGTATCGTAGAACGATTTAATAGGACATTAAAAGATAAAATGTTTAGAGAATTTACGGCCAGAGGCGATCATAATTGGATTTCTATTTTACCAACGTTAATGAGTAATTATAATGAAATTTACGTTCACCGAACAATAGGAATGACTCCTCTGCAGGCCGACGAAAATCCATCGGCCGTCGTGTTGAAACAACGTGACATTCCCGATAAACGTATTGCTTTTAAAATAGGTGATAAGGTCCGCGTTAGCACGCAGAAAGGGGTTTTCACAAAGGGTTACTTGCCCAACTGGTCTGCAGAGATATTCTCCGTTGTCAAAATAAATAAAACACGACCGCCAACATATAATCTAAATGATTATACGGGTAAACCGATTGCAGGCTGTTTTTATCCCGAAGAAATATCTAAAACACTCTACCCAAACGATTATTTAATCGAGAAAATCATACGGAGAAAAGGTGATCGATTATTTGTCAAGTGGCTCGGTTTCGATCACACTCATAATTCTTGGATAAATAAACCTGATATTAAAGTTTAACGACATTTACGGCTTGAAGATGGACGTGTTCGGTAGCACACCGAGTAGAAAGCTAAACAAACTAATCGAAGATGTCAATCTTAATTTTGAAAACAAATTAAGTATACACAATACGTTGATTGACGACAATTCGGAAAAAATCAATAATATCATCCAAAACATACAAGTCTTGGAGGATAAAATAAGACTGTTGGAGACATCGTGTGTAAGAAAAGAACTGAAATCTGAACAACAAAACACATAAGTCGAATATAAAAGCGGACGCTATCAAAAATATAAGCTCAGTATATTTTTTAACAATGGACTGGGAAGACGCGCCGGCATTTCTTGCGACTCCGCTTCCTGTGAGATTGTATAATTATTATCGAGATATTAAACAGCTTTTTAAGGACGGATCTGAGCGTCAAAAGCTGATTGAAAAAAATACAGGAAGTATCGCAAGACTCGAGATTAATTTAGTTAATTTAAACGAAGCTGTTTCTAAATTATCAGCTCGTGTAGATGACATCAATCATACCAAATAAACAATTATCCATTAAACGCTAATTAAAAATGGATACGTCAGGTATGGTCTTATCATCGGAGGCGGCGATCGTAGACGTAGAGTGCATTCTCGCGATAAACAATAAGTATTTGATTAAAGAGTTGTCTGTCATAGACACTAGCAGTTGGGCCACACAGCATTGGATATTCAAACACTCGTGTAAGACTCAAAACGCCAAGAGTCGTAGTGTGAACAGATGGTTGGAACGCCATTATCACCGTCTCTCTCTCGATTACGGTGATGTCGAGTACGAAGAGATCGGTCGGATTTTAAACTCGTTAAAATTCGAGCGTATATACGTGAAGGGTGAACAAAAGCAAAAACTGATTAGCGATTTCATCCCACACGTTCAAGTGTCGAATCTGGAAGAGTGGGGATGTCCACAGTTGGATCAGCTGTGTTCCGCTGACGGCGCCGCGACATTACCGCTTTGTATATTTCACAGAGACATGAATCCTAAGCACTGCACCTTCCATAAGGTGTTTGCATTACGCAAATGGTTTAATGATTTATTAAGTTCGAACTCTTTTGCGAAAGCGAGAGTGTAAATTAAAATATTATTATTATTGTTATTACTACTAAACACCGTTGTTGACCAGCTAATCGTAATATGTCTTTATTTACCGTCGTTTGTTTAATAGTTTTCTTTTCTATCCCCTGTTAATTGATATTGTATTCGGAAGCAGTTAATTATAACGTTAGCTGTTATTGCCGTTAAAGACTATTAATATAAATTTTATATTATAATTATTGTTAGCCAGCTAATTTTAGTCGCATTGAATAATAAAATATTATTTCATTTCATTTACCAACTGTTTTTTTTTTTTTTTTTTTTAGCCGGATTCGAGAAAACCTTTATTTTCTAAAATTATAGCATAAGCATCGATTAGTGAATCGTTTTAGAAACATTACATAATGACGTTAGTAAAGTGTTATTTAACTTTGTTGTTACGTGGAGGCCCGACGACCTTCCTCAATACTGTGATTTCTAATCGCTATCGTGTAATTATAAACAATGATATTATAACGCTATTAAAGATTGGATATTATGGTTAAAAGATAATTGATGCGTGTTGCCCAGGGCGATATATATTTATTTTTTCAAAATATATTTTAATGTAAACCTTACACAATATATTCACATAAAGATTTTTCTTTGTAAATGGATCTTTTTCCGTAAATAAAGAATATAATAAATAATATAGTATAAATAAAAAAACAACACCTGTTAATCAATTATTGTATTAGCTACTCGTATTGTATAATATAATTAATGTTTTGATAATTTATCACAGCTCGATGCCGGAATAACATTGAGTGAGTGATTTGTAAAGTAGTAATTAACCAAACTCGGGTTAGTACTAGTAGTAGTAATAGTTGCGTTTACTAAATCAAATAAAATTGCTTATGTTTTACAAAAAATAATAATAATAACTAACAGTACAATATTTTCTTAAATTTATTTACATTTTAAAATATAATCAAGTATTATAGTGACCATGTGCACTCGTAAGAATATTATTCTCATGGACAATACGTTTATCGTCAAAACTATCTAGTGTTAATTTATTAGTCCGTATAGTTTTAACATTATGTTTATACGAACGAATGGAAACGTTATCTCTACACATGGTATCCTCCTTAATATGTTGTTTATCTTCTTCATCATCCTCACTGTCGGACTCCATCAAACACCGCTTATGGTCCTCGAAGGAGAGATGATTTTTAACAACGTGACGACGTATTCCTTTAGATTTGATGCTTGTTTTACCCTCTAGTATATACGCGTATGATTTAGCACGGAGTGCTATAAACTCGTACATGGTACCCCCCTTTGTTTCATCAGTAAAGAAACCCGGAATCTTTTTGCGTTCAAGGGTAAAACACGGATGATCTGACGGCAGGTTACTCGTGTCCATCCGATTAAACAGCTCGGGTGATGTGAATAGGTCTTGGTAAAAGTCCTCCGTCTTTACGTGATAGACCAGTGAGTCTTAAATAATATATAACCTTACATACACACACATACATATACATGAGAGACAATAGTTAATTTACGTAAACGATTACCTGTATCGGTATACATCAACTCGATGTCTTGCTTATAGTGTTTCTTCATTACGTTATAATGATAATCGTACATTAAGTGTTTGCTCAAATCGAGGACCGCCTGACCCACGTAAATGGGTTTACAGAACTCGATCGTTTTTTTGTGTAGGGATACTAATGCAAGATTTTCATTATAACTAACACAGTCTTTGAAAGTAGGAAGCTTGATTAGTTTTAGCATGCGCTCGGGGGAACTGACCAACTCCATTTTTTGCCGTTTCCGCATTGACTCCATGGTTTTACCTGAAATAATATCAATTAGCATATATAAGTAAATTGAGATAATGTAAATTATCGTTTACAAGTTAATGAAAAATGTATTATAATACATACCGAACATAGCGTTATTCATGAGTTTGAAAAAGTCTTTCTCAAACTCATTGCGGGCTTTCTGTCGCATCTCGGTATTGAGTTTAATGTACGGAGCCAAAAACGGTCGTTGTCTGAATTCTAAGACACGGTGAACCTAAGGAAATAATAATAATAATAATAATAATAATAATAATAATTAAAGACAATTGAATTACCTTGTTGACTATTAACCCGTTGGCGATGGCTTGCTTAAGATTAACATAATGCACTACATATTTATATTTTGTCTCCAAGGTAGCCATCAGTTTTTTAACGGTAGAGCCACGTGGTACACTGGCGTGAGGTAGAAAAGGTATATCATTGTGTGCATCATGGAGCTCCCTCGGATACGATACGTCGACTTCATACAACCTACCGACGTCATCGGTTTCATGCATGTAATCGAGTTGAGCTAAAGCGACTTCGGGATTTCCCTCGAACCACTTGAATCCACCGCACGGCATGTACTGGCTCATGGCCCAGCCATATAAATTATTACCTGAAATTCAAAAAAATATATATAAAATATCTCGATAGTCTCGAATCAAAATAAATATAATTACAGTCTTGGTAGATGATCCATGTTTTAACTAGATCATTATCGAATCCGGGTGTTTTCGCGTTGTTCGCGCGGGCATAGCGCTTGCACGCCTGCACCAGTCCACCCCGTATACCCGCCTCGATCATCAATAATTGGTCGTAGTCACTGACCAACTCTAACTCCATGCGAGTGTATTTCAGCATACAATCAAATGTGAATTCCGGCGCCGTATAATAATAGGCTGGGTCGAGAGAATATGTCGAAATACAAACGCGTCGGAAATTTTCAAAAACATCAGCCAACAATAACACATCGATCTTTAGATACAAGTCGCTGTAATCGCCCAGTGTGCGACAGCCAAAGTGCTCCCACACACGTTGAGCATGCTCGTAGTTTTTGGGTTTGATGTGTGATTCTTTGAGCGTGCTATAAAAATCCTTACAGGCGGGCAACGCCGTCTCAGATAATTTTGACCAGTCATCGGTATACTCGTATGGGTAAACCCCTTTACGCGTGACTAGAGCCATGTCCTCGGAAGAGAACACTTTACTCGTCTCACCGAACTTTGCGTAGTCCTCGCTAATGAGGTTCTTCGCCAAAGTGGCCAGTTTCGACGCCATGAACCTATACGAATCGACAAACCTAATAGCGAAATGCGTGTCTATATATTTAGAGAACGAAATAAAATTCTCCTCGCTATTAGGGATGACTGAAATACGATGCTCGTCGTAGCCTAGTTCGGTTACTATGAAATGAGCATCGTATCGCGACAGATTGTGTAGGAAACACGGTACAAAGTTCGGTGTCTTCAACTTTAAGTTACAGGTATTACAGAGAGTTTTCAAGAACGCACCTCCGATGTGATCGTGGTGAGCAGTCCGTTGGTTACTATCAGTGAAGGCAGTCTCACACAATTGACAATGGGTAGTTTTCTCGTGGGCGGCCCGCTGTTCCTCACTCATCACAATCGCGACGTTAGTAGTCTTGAGGAGATCATAGATTCTCCCCACCACACCGACCACCGATAAAACAAAGTGTTTGGCCACCTCATCTTCAGCGGCGGATCCCCGGTAAATTACCGGTACACGAGGAATGTTAAACCGTTCGAGTAACTCGATAGGTACGTGGTCGGCCGCTTTGACGAGAAACGCGTAGCTCATCGGGCGATGCTCATGAAAAGCGTTAGTGTACAGTCCGTGTTGTTGATTGATCGGCTTCAGGAGAGCCTCAAAATCGGCGTAAATGACAAAAGGAAGGTTCTGCGTTTTACACCAGCCTTCGAATTTGATGGTCTCTCCCTCCCGCGGCATTATCGGTAATATCGGTTTGTACTCGCCACACAATTTCACGTGCGCCTCGAGGGCCTCCTTACCGCACAATTTATATTTTTTCGGTCGGTCGTCGAAACTGGTGAAGCATCGTTTACATGTGTGTATACGGTGATCACGCAAATTGTTTTGCGTGCCAACGAGCCGGGAAAAATTAGCAATGTACGCGTAATGAGTTTTCCCCGAATCCAACATATCGTCGATGAGTAAAAGATCAAAATGATTGTTCTTCTCCTCATCGGTGACACGTATCGGATACACGGCATCGCGTGTCGTAGACTTTTTATTTTTGCTCACCGCGTACACGTTGACAGACGTGCCGAGGTTACATCGTTCGAATAAAACGATCTCCGACACGGGTGTGGGTACTGACAACGAAGAAAAGTCATAACGGTATTCCTCATTGCGATAATTTTCCCCGACTCGGTTGCTATTATCATGTGCAACGTGTTTCGCCAGGATCGCCCACTTAAAACATTGTTGGTCAATGTTTTGAGGGTTTATAACGGCCCGCCGAGAAATTATATTTTTAGGCAGCTCTATGTACGATGTACCGACCAGCGGTATGTACTCGTACACACCCAACAGCATACCGTCAATGCGCGATAAGGTGAATCCACTCCCTTTACCCGTGTAAACGTCCTCCTCGGCAAGAATAGTAGAAAAGTCCTCGTCCACCATCGCTACGATATCACTATGGGTAAACACATCCCTCGCCGACGTTTTAAACGCCCTGTTCTCGATAGATGTTTCTACACTCGGAATAACGTAGGTGGCTTCCAATTTAAGATTATACTTAATCGGGTGATCGCGCACGCTTTCGCGTAATTTTTCTATCAATTCCGATTTTATAGAGTTAAGAAAAGCGTTGTAACTGATGCTGTTCTCAACGTTTTTCCTATAATACCACACTACCGAACGGCGTAGTGAGGAATCGACCTCTATAAAGCCGGTCGTGTTCACCGATTGCATACGACCCGCTTTTCTCTTTATAATATTCCTGGCCGACAGAGAGCGTTTTCGCGCTGCAGAGACACCTACATTCATTGTAGTGACGTTAACAACAGGGGTGGGGGGTGATCTCGAACTAGTTGACGGTGTGGGATGATTCACAACGGGTGAACTCGTAGTAGCACCTGACCACACTGGAAAACCCATTGTCTTATTATACTCGACTCCATGTTTAATTAAACCTATTAATTGTAATAACTATTAATAATACTCAAACAGTGATAAAAAATTACATACCATGTTTTTTTTGAATTTGAGTAGACAGATTATATCGACGAGTAAACGGTTGCGAGCAAACACCGCAAGTAAATTGAAAACCTTCATGACTCTTTTGATGACGTAGGAGGTTTGACTGTGTTGTAAACAATTTCATACATTTATCGCAATTAAACATTTTTTCAGTTTATGAAAAAAAGTACAGAGAGGGAAAAAATAGTGAAATTAGATAGCAGTGACACGATGTTAAATCCTTATGAAAACTAAAAACACTATGACCCTCTTGAATAAATTAACGCTATTTTATACCATTTGGTTTTCTCAGACAACGTGTTGTTGTTGTTGTTTGAAACGCATTCTCCAAAAACAATACATTAGCTTAATTTACAATGGAGAAAATAGGCTACGATTATTTTTATACCTGTGTTTGTTTTAGTGGCAATATAATATTGGTGTGATCCAATGTCAATTAGTGTGTGATTAACTACTGGTGTTTATATGTATTCCTTCATTACATAAATTTTATTGGTTATTATCCATTTTAATGAAATTTGAAGACTTATATACTCTTCACTCAAAAACCATTATTCGAGGCTCATAATTTAGATAATAGCCTATTGGCATTGAAGCTCCTCGTAAACACTTTCGGTAAAATATCGAGAGTTGCTAAAAATCTGTTTTTAATGCACGATCGAAAACATACTAATTGATTATTGAGTCAAACACTTATATACCCCAGGTGCTAATTACCTTGTTTACATAATTGCACAATAATATGAAATTAGCTCGAGGGCTTATTGCTATATCACTTTCTAATCGTATACGAATTACGTGTTAATTGTTATAATGCCATATAAATCGGACAATAGTATAGCTAAAGATGACACACGGCGGCGGCGGCGCGTGAACGGCCTTACATATAATCAAATATAGTCAAAGTATCGGTCAACCCATTAGACACTCGGGTAGAGGGGAGGGGGTATATGACTCGGAGAGTCCTGAGGATATGAGACCATACGGCACGAGTTCATACCGGAGGGGGTTTAGAAACATTACCATATAGTAACCCGGAAGCTGGAAGGTTCTGAGATGGTGATCTTATACAATTCACAACGTAGACGACAAGGATGACAAAGTCAGGCGGGGGCGGGGGGTTAGATAACGCTGGTCTTATTACACACATTTAGTATATGTTTAGAGGAGAGGAGGGGTAAAAATCATCTCCTCAATGTTCAAGACTTAGAGGAGAGCATCAAAGATTAGAGCAGAGGAGGCTGGGATAAATCACATCGTCAACGTTGACGATAATCGAATACGACGGCGGATTATCAGGAGTGGGAGGGTCAGCATCAATTAACCAATTAGCATCAATTAACCAATTAGTAGTAATTAGCACCAATTAGTAGTAATTAGCACCAATTAGTAGTAATTAGTGACCAATTAGTAACCAATTAGTGATGGGCGGGGTAGCCTGGATTTACCTGGATTTGCGGGGGATACAGAACCGGCCATTTTACCCTACTACTTATATTTACATATTATAAATTTTTAAATCTTGTTATGCTTTTAAAAAATTGTTACTAATTGAGGATAAAAATATTTCTTCAATTCTTATTATATGCTGAAAATTGAATTATGTTGTTATTTTTTCATTTTTTTTTCACCCTTTTTCAGTTATGGTATTAGTGTTCCTATTCAACATAAATTGATAAATCATAGTCAAAATGTGTTGTACGAGTTACCCAAAATACAAATTTAAAGACTAAGTCACTTTATTAATATAACTTTACAAATTAAACAATTAACTAAAAAAAATGATTAGCAATAATTAATATTTTAAGTAATTTACAATAAAATGTATATTCACAGTGAAATATTTAAAAAAAATGGCTTTCAACTATTAAAATATCAATTATACCTATATTCAAAACATATTAGCAAAAAATAAAAATAAATTCTATGAAATAATTAATAAAAAAAATTAATTTAATGTATGGGGTATTATATTACCCCGGGTGACTTAGTGTGTTCTAATTATTAAGGTGACTAACGAAGGGTTAATGTTAAAAGAATCTTGATAAAAATGAACATGATTATGAAATTAATTATGAGAACAGATAACTCATATATTATAATTTTTATTAAATCTATTGGTAATCAGTAATCACTAATCAACATGTAACCTTAAATCTATTCACTTATGACCTTCAATAAAAATAAAATATAAAATATCATACAAATACATAACATTGAAATTTTGTAGGTATTATATGTATATTATCTATTTTATAGTAAGGAATAACATGCCGTTAAAAGCTACACACAAAAAATACGTGCATTTTATGTACGTTAAAAAAGATCCTCTTTAAGTAATTTTATTTTCAGAATTTATTGCAATGGAGTACTTTCCGACCATTTTAGCCTTTGTGTATTTTTTAGAGTCTAAGTGTAATCTTTAATCAACGAGATAAAAATCATGAGTGTTCGTTTCAGATGCTGAATGGAGTGAAGAATCTATTTGTTTTACTATAAAGTTTTTTTTTTGCGGGCACTTTTTCGGGTAATACCTAAAACATGTGAAAAGTGGAGAATTAACTTTTAATTTAATGAGGAGTGGTACAATTGCATTGAGTCATTGTGGTCTGTGGATATTAGACTTCTTGATGAACTAAGGTATATTGACACGATTTTACAGAAATATTTAAATTGAAAAATTTGGGTTTTTCTTGTAGTTAAGAGCATATACAATATTCAGCATGGTACCTACTATATAATTACAAGCAACTGGAAACAGCATTAGCAGCGCATGGTTTGAAAATTTGTTGGGGCTTTATACGTGGATGTCATTGGAAGAAGAAACTTAGAACTATATCGGTCTGATATTTGATAAATAAAATATCATAATATGCCTGTATATTTACGTGTATGTGATGTTTAACGACAAATGGCAGCGGGATATACATTTTTGATAAACTCGCGTTTGTATTTATACCTATTGGTATACGTATACCTATGCATGCAGTATACAAGGCGTCCCACTAAGATTTACCATTTGCGAAATCTCCTCTAAGTATTAAAAACTTTCTCATATGTTAATGAAGGCAGTCAAATATTGTTTTTTTAATGACTCATAAGGTTACAGATTACAGTACAATTTTTTTTTTACCATACACGAATATTTTAGTAAAACATTTGAAAAAAAATTTTTTTCTCACACATTTTTAAGGTAAAAACTTTTAAAAAACTAAAAAGAAGAAAAATTCATTTTTTTATAAATTATGATTTACAATGATTTATGTGCTAGAAAAATTATGAAAATCATTATTAATGAAAATTAATCAAAAATATAAAAATAAAACAACACTTTTCATAAAAATAAACTTTGTAAAATTGTTATTTTTAAATGCTTCCAAAAAATAAAAGTATTTTTTTTTAATTTTTACTAAAATATAAAAATTTAATTAATATAGGAATATTTGTAACTCGTCCCATTGAATCATACGAAATAACAGAATTTGGTTATCGTCGTTTTCTCTGGATATATCGCAATAAATATACTTTACTCCGTGGGACCCTGTATATTCATACCTACACTATACACCAGGGGTCTTCAACCCGCGGCCCGCAAGCTGCATGTGGCCCGTTTTGTCATTACTTGCGGCCCACGATCACATTTGAAATACAGCATTTCTATTTAGATAAAATTAAAATGACCATGAGCCCAATGAAAAAATTGGGAAAAAAGCGATAAAACAAATTAAATTACCAAACTTCTTCGATCTAAAAAACAGTCTTCCACCACATCAAGAAATATATATTGATGCATCCAAAAACACGGAAGGAACTGCAATCGCAATAATCCAGCCAAACTCCCAAACAGCATTTCAAATCCCAGCATACAACTCAATCTATACAGCAGAATATCTAGCTCTTTTAAAAGCCACAGAATTAGCTCCATATCCATTCTTCAACCATATATACACAGACTCTCTCAGCGCCCTCACAAACTTAGCAAATCCACAAAAAAACAACCCAATAGGCAACCTAATATTAAACATTATATTCTTAACCAAAAAAAGACATCAGATTTCTATGGGTACCTGGACACAACAACATACCTGGTAACGAAATTGCAGACGAAATAGCCAAAAGAGCAACGAAAGAACCAACTGATTTCTGGAATATAACAACACATTTAGATACAAAACTCCTTATAAACACTAACCTTGACCAAACCTGCCTTCAAGAATGGAGATCAGTACAAAACAACAAGCTAAGAGAAATAAAATCATCCACCCTCCCTTGGTTGCCTGACACATCACTCCCGCGTAGACATCAAATCGTACTCAACAGATTACGAATTGGCCATACACGTTACACTCATGAACATCTAATGAGCAAAAAGGAACAACCTATATGAACCTCATGCAACTCCGTGATTACTGTCAAACACATTCTAACAGAATGCCTCCTCACAAAAGATGCCAGAAACAAACTCATGCTCCCCAACAACCTTTGTGAAATACTAGCTCCAAACACGGAAAGAACAAAGTCTCAAAGAAACAAACCTTCTGCAAAAAATATAACCTAAATTGTTAACATAACACATACAATTCATATTATTATATATTTATTTGTATCATATTAATTATCTTATATACTTTTTTTTTCTTTTATTTCTTTATGCTCTAGTATCATTAAGTAATATAATTAAACTGTAACATGTATATCTTAAACGCCAATAACCCTGGCAGTTGAGGCGTATTTCTAAATGAAAAAAAAAAAAAAATAAAAAAAAAAATTAAATTACCTAGTACCTACGTCCTATTTACATGTTATAAATGTTGGCTGTTTTAATGATATTAATGATAGTTTGTAATTTAAAATTTTAATTATGAAAATTATAATAGTAAAACTGAATTTTAGAATAAAACAAGTTTTTACTACGGATGCGGCCCGCGAGGTTTGAAGAAAATAATGTGTGGCCCACTACATAAAAAGGTTGAAGACCCCATTTATACACACATAAATATTTTATTTTATATTACTGTGTTTTACAGAAACTCCTTTATCCCACTATAGATACAATTGCTTTAGGCTCGTAAATATATTTATTTGTGTATAAAAAGTTTATAAGTGAATCACTCAGTATATACTAGTATATCTACACAATAAATACTAACTCAATGTGTATCTACATTATACCTATTGGCTATTATGATAAATTGTATAACGTGATACTAAAAATATCATGACTCCGAAAACATAATTTAAACTGTTTCAAAAAGAAATATAGCCAATGTAATATGCGTGAAAAACATTATTACTACCTATTAATTAGGAATCACTGATCTATGATTTACAGTACAAAAATATATCTGTATTATTTTAATGATGACGAATTTAATAAATAATAAAATTATACTAGAATATTACTAAAAATAGCGTACCGAATTCATAATAGGATTTCAGATATAACTAATAATACCTGGTGATTATCATTTAAGGCTTAGTAGTTATAAATACATTGAAAAGCATAACAACATTTGTAAAAGATTCTAATTTGATGCAAAAAAAAAAATAAAAAATTATTGAAAACAGAAAATAATTTTCAATAAACAAATTTTTTTAAATTTTAAGCCAAGAAAAATTTTAAATATTTAATAGTCTTACTGAGTTTTATGAGGTATGTTTAACAGATTGCAGAGTTTTTTTTAATATAGGTAGGTATTTATCTTGCAGTTTAAAAAAAGAATGTAAATTGGTACAATTTTATAGCGTATATGCATTCAAATTGTCTGGTAAAATAAAATAAACATACTGAATAAAACAATGTCAATTCGGCATGTTCGTGAAGTTTGAAATTCAATGTTAACATTTCAGATTTTAAGTGAAGCGAATGATCATTAGTTTTATTAGTCTTAAGGGAAGTCTTAACTTCCCTTAAAAAAATTAATACTACATACTACAATAACAACTGAGTAACAATTTTATGAAAAACTGTAATTTTTAAGTTTTTTAACTTTATTAAGTAACCAGCATTTATAACTGTATATTATGAAAGATATTTATATACATTTTTAATGTTGATATGTAAATTTTTATAATTGGACCAATTGTTTAAGAAATATAGGCATTTATAGTTTAGAGCAACGAAGTAGTGGTAGTACATTTCTTTTGGAATACCACTTAAAAATGAAATTTAAGAACTGTTACATTCAGAGAATAACTACCACATAAATTTGTATTACGGTTATTTGGTAACGATGCAGTATAAAAATGATTACAACAATTTATTTGTGTTTTTTTATAATAGAAGCCTATATAAAATAAATGCGTATAAATATAAATATTTAATAGACGTGAAATATATCACATAAGTATATTTTTTATTTTAGTGTATTGAAGTAGTACACTATGAACTATATGTATTTCAATTTATACTAGTACACGTGATTTTAATAATTTTTTTAATTTTACAGTATATCTGTATCTTTTATACTCTGTATTATTTATTTTAGTGTTAGATAATTTCCTGAAGAGTCAGGCCATTGATATATGCAGTAGTGTTCCCATTGGGTATACTACATATACGCCGTACACTTTCAGGCTTTTAATAAAAATGCTTGGCTATACTACGTATACTCTCTAACAATTTCTTAAAAAAGGAAAAAAATACTTTTTTTGTTTTTTCATTTTGGTTTATTTTTTACCTTATAGTTCTAAATTGTTGTAGTATAATATTATAATATATACTGTTTGACATTATAGGAGTTCTTATGGCAAATACAATTATAGTGGTTATTTACCGATCTGTCGGCGACAATGGCGTCATTTCAGTTTTTGTTAGAATGGAGCAAACTTTTTGATAGGTCTACACGACTAAAAAAAAAAAAAATTGACCACTTCGCCTGCTAATTAAATTGTAGTAGGATTTTTATCATATTCAATGACCATCTAATACTATTAGGCACAAATAGCTTTAATTTTTCGCGAAAAACTCGTAGGAAGCTAAGTAAAAATATTACATATTACCAGGGTTCGGATTTTATAGCACCAAAAAGTACTAAAATATGCGCTATAATATGACCAAAAAATCCTTAAAATATCCGCTATAATATGCCCTAAAAATATCAAAAATAGCAACAAAAAAACAATTTTGTTTGAAATTATCATCTTTTACTGGTGGTTTAAATTTTTTTCTTTTGAATTAATATGTATCACTTAAAGAAAATTGTAAAATATAAACAATAATGAAATACTCGTATATACAAATAAAACGGATTAAATAAAATGTAAAATATTCAATATTTCCAAGCTTCTTAAAAAATAGACTAACATGTTTAATACTGTATACCTACAACTATGAAGTTATTTATAAATTAATTACGAAACAAAAATGTGGTAATTTTTCATATAAATTTAATTCATGTAAATGAATAATAATTTTTTCTCGATTTATACGATATTTATGAAAACTAATAAATAAAGCATTATACAAGAAAAATAGTACCAACACTTAGAAAATAGCACTAATCTACAACAGCATTTTTTTGTGAATATTAGATAATATAACCTAACTTATATCATATACTATCAGATATGATAAATAAATAAATATACCCAACAAATATATACATAGTTATAATAATTATATATTGTCCCCGTTCACTCAAAACACGTTAAGTCCAAAAATATAATTTTGTCCATAAGCGATTGAAAATTGTAAAAACTTTAGACAGGTTCACTGGATGTACCTACTTAGATACCTACTGTAGATAGCATACTACTTTCTACCCAATTTAACTATATACTAGATATTTCACTAATATGGTAAAACGCAGTATACGCAGTTTGGTTTTGATATTCATACTTATAGTTGTATTTAGTGCTTAAAAGGAAGTTAAAAAAATGTGACGTGTAAAAAGAGAATTAATTTTAGTAATGAGTAAATGTGAATTTACGTATCATGAACCTCTACAAAATTTATTAAAATGATTGAAATGTATTTAGTGAGTAGGTACTCAAAAATAGCTTGAAAGTTTGTGACATGAAAATGTATGTGACTGAGAATCGTCCGTTCTTGATCATAACCACGATCAATGCCGCAACAATAGGGGACGCTGGGTAATATGCGTTGCATTACTTGGACAGAGCTTTATTTTTAGATAGGGGCCCCTCGTTAAAAGTAATAATATTATTTATAAATTTTATTCATAAAATAAAAAAAAAACTCGAAATTGTTGTCATACAAATATCCCATAATCTTCTTCTTAGGGTCAACAACCCGAGGGTTAGGGTCTAACCTAGAAGAGTGGTTTCCCGTTGCCTTCTGCACAGGGGAGATGGCGGCCGCTCTCTCTTAGACAGTCGCCTGCCCAGAGAGAGAGAGAGAGAGCCGCCCATGACCGAGGTTTGAACCGGCGACAGTGTGCGTCAGCAGTGATGCCTGGTTCCACTCGGCCACTCCGTATCCCATAATAGTTATGATATATTTTTCTACCATTATCGATTGATGCCATAGACATTAGACATAATATTTTTAATCAAATATCTTCCGATTGAATAGAAAAAACACTTAGAAATATAGAAATAATTGATAAACCTTGTTCGTAACTAATATGTTGCTTTTAAAAAATGTAGAGAATAGGGGGCCCATTTATAACAAGTTGCAACATTGACCACGATCCAAACGAAAAAAACCTGAATGACAAATCATTAGCAATGGTCTTGAGAGGAAATCTGTAAAAGTACGAGTATGTGCGAACGCCCTACGAAATTGTTGCATTCATACTTCATAATTCAAGAAATTCAAATACATCTCAAAATGTGAAACACCTTTTACACAATATTATTTCTACGTATGGTTAAATTATAACTTCAAACAATTTTGATGATTTATAAAATAAATGTTGAGGGAACCAACTTAATAAATATATCTTGGAAGCCAATTCAAAATGTAAAAATTGTATGACCGAAGTTTAGGAGCCAATGCAATCGCTAAAAGACATGAGGCCTTCAGCACCTCAACTATTTCATTGAAATTATACTCCTGAAAATAATATGAATTAGGGTCAGGTGGGGTAACAGCAACGCCGTTTTGCAAAATCTCAGTTTAATGGAACATACATCTTACTGTATTCTTACTAGGAACATTGTCTTTTTTTCATATATTAATGATCATATTAGGAATTCAAATTTGAATTAAAAAAAGTGCTTTGATAATTTTTTTGGTTGAAAAATAATTATTGAATGAAAAAAAAAATGTTGCACTTTCCCTGCTACCGGGGTAAGAGCAAAATCGGTAATTTTTATACAATTGTGTACTAGATATTTCTTAGCCGGGACAAGTGCCATAAACTAATGAAAATCTGTAAACAAATTCCGTTGAAAGAATTTAATTATTTTAATTTATCAAGATTTGACAGACCATTAGTTTTTTTTTTAGTGTTGATTGTTATAATAACACGTATTAAAAGTGTAATTCTTAACTAGCTCCTCTATCACTTTTTCGTACGTAGTTTCGAACCATTTTTTCATTTTAAACCTAAATAATTAAAAAAAACACATAAAATTCAAAATAAATATGAACAGGTCAAGTGCGACAATGTGCGCATGTCGCATGTCGCATTTTCCCCATAAATCATGTCGCACATTCCCCGTGTGAAGTTTTGTACGTGGGAAGTAATCGGCTAATACTCATTTGTATCAAATGATTAGCATAATTTGTGAATGAAATAATGTTACAAACATAAAATAACATTTGCTTACTTAATTTTAAATAATTCAGCGCAGTTTTGGTGGTGTAACTGGTCCGCTGAATTATCGTCGATTAAAAAAAATACGAGTAAATATCTGACTACATCTTCGGATAGTGATAACTGCTGTGTTTTATATCTTACAATGTAGTCAACATAGCACAACATTCGATTATTTCTGAACTCCGTAGTTTTCATGAAATAAACTTTAAAATTGAAATATTATATTTTTTATAACCAAATTAGGCACTAGCCCCTAATATGGCATCTGCACATCATTTGCGCAATGCTATTTTTTAATTTTTAATTTTTGTATGACAGATGCATATTTTTCGATTTTTGGGTTATGTGTCGTTTCCGTATCAGTATATCAAACAATAGAACTTTAAAAGATAAAGATTAATTTAAAAAATGTGTCAAAAACTTCAAAACTAATGATTTCCATTATTTTTGTATACCATTATTTTCTGCGTCAAAAACTTCAAAATACGTCTTGATACGCAAATAATGCACAATATTTTGGATGGGGTAAATAGACGATGCACAAACGATAACCAGCGTCTAATGACCGTAATAAGTATTGTATATAAAATAAATAACACTTTTCTGAATAAAATAAATCATGAATCTAATAAATTACGTAAACCACTAAAAAATAGATTCTTCAGAGTCGAAAATGGCATACTGAATTTTATAAACACTAAAACATACTTCGGTAGATTTAAAAAAGATGTATAAGAAACTCAAACTTATAATATTTTTTGCAAGTTTTAATATTTTTCTTTCCAAATTACTAAAACTTACGTTTTTAAGTTAAATCTAAATAATCTAATTAATGAACATATCCCTATTTTCTTTCGAATTTCATAAAATAATTTTCATATAATATATGCGTGATTATATGTATTGCATTCACATATCATTTTCTCAAAATGGATATCCACTTTATGAATCTTATCCACATTCGAAAAAAAGTATTTATAAGTTTTTTAAACACAGAGTTAGGTATATTTTATGTTTTGTGAAATTAATACTTTTTCAAGAAATAGACGCTTAAAAAGAATTTACGCAACTTGTTTCGCAATTTGGGGGCCCAAATTACGAAATAATACAAAACAAATTACGAATTATTACCAATATTACAACCGCGTTTAAATTTGATATTACAGGCATGAACTACTACTAACCTATATTTGTATCTATAATCACTATCCAGTGAACCTATTAATTCGTTTCACAACATGGATAAGGTTCAGAAACTGGACAATGGACGTGATTTCATTAAAAGATTGATATCACAAAATACTAAATGAATGCAACACATACAATATACAGGGTGTTTCACGAAGATCTGTAGTATTCATTTAAAAAAAAAAAGTTAAAAATATTGAATAGAACAAAAGTTATTCAACATGTCAGATCTTCGTGAAACACCCTGTATATATATATATATATATATATATATATATATGTGTGTGTGTGTGTGTGTGTGTGTGTGTGTGTGTGTGTGTGTGTGTGTGTGTGTGTGTGTGTGTGTGTGTGTGTGTGTGTGTGTGTGCCGTTTAAAATTTCAATTCACTTGATACAAATTACACTAATACTCTTTACAATTCACGCCCCATTTCGTACCATTAAAACATTAAAGTTGAATATAATAAATTATAAATATAAATAAAAAAATGGTGTGTTAATGTATAAGTTAAGTTTATTGGTGTATTGTCTGACAGACGTCTAGCATGGTCATCTCATCTGAAAGATAAACGTAAGAAGCTCAACTTAAGACTACACCTACTTAGGCCACTTCAGCGTTCCAACCTTACAATATCCCTTAAAATCATAATATATAAAACCCTCTTACAACCACTTTGGGCATATGGAGTGGTAATATGGGGATCTGCCAAAAAATCTAATAAGAGAACCATCCAAGCCTTCCAAAACATCTGCTGTAGAATAATTACCGGAGTACCTTGATACGTCTCTAACAACACAATAAACATCAACCTTAAAATCTGCTGTTAATGAAACTGCTACTTTGTTCTTTAAACGTTTTCATGCAAAATTCCAATTTAACTAAAATCAACTCATCAAGGATCTAGCTTTACCAGCATTACCCGATAACCCAACCAGACGACTTAGCGGTATTGGTGCCGTGACTTAAAATTTGTATAAATTGTAAATAATAAATAATAAATGCAATTTTATTGTGAAGTCACTATAGGTGTCTCTAATGTGAGACTTCCTTCCATTTCATATATTATTCATGATCAGTTTTCTAATCCTCTCATAATTATTACGTATTGTACATAATATGTATCGATTGTAATATTTTAAAAGCAAAGTCGTATTTCATAAAAAAAAAAAGTTAAGTTGTTAATAAATTTTTTTACATGCAATATTACTGCATGTTTTATGACAACTAATTTACATTTAATTAATGTAGATCACTTTCAACGTGCCGCAATAACTTCAACTCCACGTAACGGAAATAATGAAACGAATGATCGGTGTTGTAAATTCGTTTCAGTATTTTCACAGAAATCTAATACATAGATCACTCTACGCATGCAATATTGCATGTAGTTGCCTATTAATATATAGTTCTATTATCTATGTGTGTTTAGTCGTATAATTTAACACACATTTAACATTTGATTTCCTTTTTGTTCGCTGTTGCGCCTACATAAGAGCTATTAGTTATAACCTATATTATACGCATACAATTGGTTTATTATTATTTATCCGAGAGAATTCGTGTGTGACAATTTATTATAATTAAATTCACAATAATAAGGCAAAAGGAGCCGAGCAATTTGTTTAAATAACGAATACTTTTCGTTTCACCAAAACAGTGGCGGATCCAGGGGGGGGGGGTAATAGGGTAAATATCCCACCTTAGGTTTATTATATAAAAATTATAAAATTTATTAAATTGCGACTTGTGAGAAATACTAGTTATATTCAGCGTTACGTATCGTTACAACGATAATAACGTACCCATGTCCCATTACCCACTACCCAAAATAATTACGATAAACTGTCAATCGGGGCTTGACATGACGATTTATTTCACGATAACTACACTTGTTAAAACCACAAGTACCTACACTAATTAATAAAAATAAAAACTTTATATCTTATCTTTTGGTAAATAGTAATACTAAACTAGGTATTATATATAGTATTACTATATCAGGGGCATCATTTCAATTTATGATAGGGTAGGGCATAATAATGACCGGCCCAATCAGTGTAAAATAAGTACCTACACAAAAAAAACCGCTCGCTTCGCTCGCAACATTAATCAACTATAATTCAACACCTATTTTTTTATTGACATAAATTATAAACCAAAACTTCATTCACTTTTGTTAATAATTTAACATATATATTATTCATAATTATCTTCCCCCAAACAAACATATAAATATTTTTAAATACATTTTATGCTGAAAAAGACAAATATTTTTTTTTATAACATTAACCTCAGTTTTTAAATAATATATTCATATAATATTATATTAAATATGTCAATGTTCAATTATTGTGTATTATGTGTTCTAATGTCCTATGTGCCGGCCCATATGAAAGAAGCAGCCGGCCCAAAGTTACTTTGAAATCTAGGGTAGGGCAAATGCATACTCCTGCCCCCCCCCAAATGACGCCCCTGTACTATATATTACTATATATAATACGTACTAGTGTGTGTTATAATTTCATTTTGTCACGTAAATACGTAATAATGTCCAAACGAAAGTCTAATCCTATTCTAGAATTGTTCAATAAAAAACAATTATTGATTTATTGACTTATTATATACTATTGTGTACAATGCAAATGTATGAAACATTATATTTTTAAAATTATGTAATTACGTATGAATAGTATCTGTTGGATACATTTTAATTACCCCCCTTCCTTGATACATTTCTGGATCCACCCCTGCACCAAAACCATTATATCAAGGAGAGGATGAGATGGCGATATTACACACATTACACCGAAAGCCAATGTAGTTGTAGTACAAGTAAATTTCAACGTAGTTCATCTCAGAGTTCTTCAGAGAACTTTTGATGTGGATTTCTTTCTACGGACTCTCGTGTTAGTTAAACCATTCATTGTATTTTTGCTACTTTTATTTAGAACACATAGCTGTGTAAAGGAATCTAAATTATACACTGTACCACAAGTCTTGTGCTTATGATACATTTCGTGTTTAATACCTGTGTCTGTATGAATAGTATTAAAAATTTTGATTAATTTTGAGTCAAGTTATGATCAATATTAATTAATTAAAATAAATTCTAATACAAAAATGTATTTTAAATATTTCACTGTTTAAAAAATATTTAATAAGTTCTTGTTGTCGCACTAAACGACACTTCATACTACACCTAAGACACCATCTTTATAATTCCACGGTAAATTCAGATCATGTTTACTTGAGATAAAGGCAGATGATAAAGTAAGTGAGGAAGCATACTTTGATGTACAGTAATCGGACAAGAAAAATAGGAACCAAGCGCAAGGTAATTGGTACATGATTGATGTGTAAAAAATAAATGTGATTATGAAAGAAACAATGTTAATTGAAACATGAACAATATACTAGTTTCTGTACCACTTTTAACCAAAAATTATTTGAAGTCATCAAATTCGAAACTACCATTATAATAGAAAAAACGCTTTTTTTTATCCATGAACAATAAATTAAAAACAGCATTGTTTCAAAAAAAAAAAAAAAATTACACCATGAAAGAGTAAAATAAGGACTGAAAATAATTCAATAGTTCATATTAAAGGTTCATGAGGAAAAAGAACGCTAAAAAAATTGATGATTATATTTTTTTTTTAGATAAATTATTTTCTATATAATTGTTATTTTATATAAATATTTAAATATATTTTAAAACATAACTAATAATTAAGGGAGAGATTTTGTGGTAACAATATGTGTTTAATATATTAAGTGTATGTTGTACATTATATTATAATTTTTCCGTATACATTAATAGGTCAACATGACAACCGTCAACCCTCTTTATTGACCACCAAGAATTTACTCATAATATTAACATTATTAAAATTTGAGAATTAGACTGGTTTATAGAAGATGTTTAAAAGTCAAAGATCAAATTGTATTGTTATTAGTGTACATTATTATACTCGTAAATGCAGTGATTGAAAAGCAACAAAGACATCTCCCTAAAGTGGCAAACTATTGTATAAGTGAGCACTAGGCTATCATAATTTTTTTTTTTGTGAATTTGTTTTCATTCTTTTGTTAAAATTACTCTATATATATGTATATACGAGTACAATGTTATTTGTGTTCTATTATTGCAGTCTTCAGTTGATAATTTTATTGGTATTTTGAACGAGAGTAACTGATACTGTACCTATTTAAACTATTGTTAATTTTACGGTACATTATCTTTCTACTTTGTTGCTTCGCCACCATTTGTTGAAATATTATTTGCTTACTAGGTAATACTATTCGAGTTTATATCATTTTGACTTATTTCGAACAAAATGATTTAAATAAATACTATTTTTAAGAACAAAAATTTACATAAATGCAGTTGGCAAATATTGTTTATCTGCAAAGACGGAAAATCTTTAAATCGGCTACTGCATCTGCATTATTCATGAGTAGGTATATTACGCATTACGTAAAATATGTAAATATAAGTCGTATCTCAACAAATAAAAATATGTATATGCAATATATTATACGTCTTTAATAATATGTACAGCAAATTAATAAAGGATATACGGTATTCTTGTCGTATGCGGTCTACCGCACACTTGTCATCTACCTCACATGTTCCTATGTCATATGCGGTCTACCACACGTCCACACAATTTTTAACTACTAAATAAATATGATCATTTTCAACGATTCGACGGCAATGACAATTAAGTTTTATCTTAACGATGTTATTTCTATATCAATAATAAAATACCTGCTATAATAAAACTTAGGTCCTGCTATTTAGCGGAACAATGGTGGCGTCTAAGAAACAGCAATGATGATATATTTGAATGTTTTTTAAGAGACGTAAAGTTATATTGTAACTAATTTAAATAATAAAAACGTAGATTATTTTGACATAGTATATTATTTTTGGATTTTTATACATATTGACATACAACATACTGTATTATTTTATTTGTTTTTATAATTATTTTTCGATTTAATTGATATGACGTATAAAGACATGTGTGGTAGACGGCAAGTGTGCGGTAGACCGCATATGACATGTAGAACGTGAGGTAGACCGCATACGACAAGAATACCGGATATACTACGACCATGTAGTGAAATATTATTCAAAAATCAAAATATATGTGAAATAAAAGAAAATGACGATTAAATCAACAAAATAATTTTTATACATTTTTATACACCGAGATATTTGCCACAAATTATTTTGTCAACGCATTAAGTACAACGAAGATTAATTTTATGACATTTTTTCACATTCTTTTCATTCGTACTATTAGCGAAAAATTATAACTAACAATTTTATTTAACCTGACTTTCGATGCGTTACGCGAAAATAACCTTTCTGTAATTTAATTAACACACTATAACCGACAAACGCATCATAATCATTCTAAAACGTTGTACAGCGTACGTACGTCAGGCGTCACGAAGAGACGACCAGATTTTTTTTCCTCACACCTCTCCCACGCCTTTCCTGTACGATACGTCTCGTCTACCCCGGCCGTATCCGTTCGCCTGAATTCTGATGAACATTTGCCGTGCAATACACTACACAGACACACGGCCGTGGCTATTGTTTGTTTTTTTTTTTATGTGTATTATCGCCCGACAAACAACAACAGTACCGCTTGTGCTCGGAACGATTTTTTAGAAAGGCGCGTGTAACAGCGCACCGACGTGACGGCGGTGAGAGATCCAAAGGGACACCGCGCCGCGCCGGTGGATCGTACCGTAACAAACTAACAACACTGTGATGATAAAAAATAAAAATAAAAATTGTTATTGCGTTCTCGTTACGAAAAACGCGCCATCTACCGGCAGCAACCGGAACGCTAGCGGTCGCGTTTTGTATCAACTCGTCCGACAGACCAAGATTACCCCGACGACTCGCGCGTACCACCACCACCGCGGTCACCTGCCGTACCGTGCAGACTACGGTGGACGAGGCGGGCGGGGCTGCCTACCCAGCTGCTGCAGCTGGTGCGTGATAACGCGCGGTCTACCATTACTACAGCCGTGGTGCTGCTCTCCGTGGTGGTGCAGGCTGGTGCAGACTGCTCCTCCCCCGCATTCGCGTCTCCCCCGCGCACCACTGCCACCACCACCTGCTGCTTGCGCCGACCACCGCTGCAGCGCGGTATCGTCGACAACCAACGTCCTCTTGCCCCCTCCACGGACTGAAATCACACCGCTCTTCTACCACCGTACCCGAACGTTCACGAGAGCGACGCACACACACACACACACACACGGCCGTAACCCGTCTCCCGTTCGACTTATAGCAATAATTGTACCGTACTAAACTGCTGTAAACGCACACTCACACGCACGCACCAACTCGTAGAATAATAACATGCATCAGTCTGTGGTTTTTTATCATCATCATCGTTGTCATTGTTGGTACTCCAGCGACGGTTCTTCGTCGTCCATAGCGGTGTACCAAATTTAACACGCACACACGCACACGCACTTGTTCTCGGTGCGCGCACACATGCACACACACACACACACACACACACACACACACACACACACACACACACACACACACACATACACAGATCACACTGACAATAACAACAAAAGACGACGACGGGTAATAGCCGTCCCGTGAGTGTCTGGTGAACGGCGACTGGCGAGTTTCGTACCCACTGCCGTTGCTGCCGACGTCGCGTTTGTGCCGCAGCGACGCGATAAACGCCAAAAGGAAATAAAGTAAAAAAAATTAAAAAAAAAAACAGGCTTTTGTCTCCGATTCCGTCGTACTCGGGCCCGGCAGCGTCTCCCGACGAACGCTCATCGTTCAGTGTCCGTCTCCCGGTCCGTTCCGCTCGGGGTCATCATCATCGTCGTGTTGTCGTTGTTGTGCGTTGTGCCCCGGACGACGACGACGACGACGTCGCCGCCGCCGGACGACATAATACGATCTTCGTCATGACAGCCACCGGCCACGACGACGGCCGCAGGTGATGGCTGCGAGTAGTCCGCGTCGCCGTCGTATTCGCGCAGCCACCGCCTGCGGTGATACGGAACGTAGTCGTCGTGCGCCCCGTACCGGTTGTCGTCGCGTCCCCGACACGTTCGTCGGTCTCGAGTCCACCGACGGGCATGGGAATCGATGAGCAACGGCCGCTGACCGTCACCGTCGCATCATCAGCTTACCGCCGCGGCAGTGCCGGAATCTCGGTATAGCCCGCACACGACGGCGGGCCACTAAGCCAGGCCGAATCCAACGACGACGCGCGTAAGTGCAAACTATTTGAGAACCGTCTGTGGAACGTCACCAGTTTTGTAGTTGGCTTTCCGCTTATCGCTAGGCTGTACGGTGAATGGTTCGCTTTCACTCGGAATTTTTGGTTTTCGAAACTGACCCTTTTGTGTCTCAGTCCGATTACCCTCCGTGACACCCGTGTCTGAGTCACATCAATGTGTTTTTTATCTGTACGGTGGTCTTAGTGTTTTTTTTTTTACCCATGTTTTAACCGTTTCAACAACACCTAATTATTTGTCATTTACTGTGGTTTTTAGATTTTAATCACACATTTGAATACTCTTGACAAATATCCTATGTGCAAAGTCAATTTCAGTCAACTAATTTCAATCTGGGTTTAATTGTCAAAATATTATTTTTCGAGGTTGTTGCGCTATCAATCTTTGGGTAGTTTGTGCTTAGGTACTTAGTGTATTAATTTAACATTTTTGAGAACCTGATATGGAGTTGATTTTTTAAACAAGGTTTATGAGCAAGTTGATGTTTATCTTAGTGTAATATTTTAGGCTTGTTTAAAAATAATTTCAGTAAATGTAGTTAGGTACTTATAATAGATTTACCTAATTTATTATACTAATAAAAAATAATATTCATATTTGTAACTTGTGTTAAGATAATTACATCCTACTATAATTAATCCTACTTTTACCAATAAATGGAATTTTATGATCTCAAGTAAAAACAATTGCTGTATTGATAAACTTGAAACATTTTTATAAGGAACACATTTCACACACTGAATTCTTTATAAAATGACTTTATGCAATTACTTCATAATGGTTGTGTAATTAGAAGCATTTAACTGATAAAGATAATTTTTTAAGATGGTTAAGTTACCTAATCACAATAAATACTTACTTGGGTTTTTATGTAGACTTCCTCTGTTTGAAATGAATTCATTAAAAGCAATTGACATGTTTGCTATTTTTAACTTGGTTATTTAATCATTTATTTATATTACCTACCTCCCTATCTATTCTATTATCAATTCATTCTAATAAGTATGAGCTTTTTATAAATGGCCATTTTTAAAAGATTGTTTCTACCTTGTTAAATTAGCAAATACAAACGTTCCTTCAGATATTGAATTTTGAACTACTGTTTATTTACCTAAATGATTTCTATTTACAATGTGAAACATTTTCAATTGGTGAGTTTTTAATAGATTGCTACTTCAATATATTAATTAAAATTCATAAATATCGTTAAATATATTTTTTTTCTTCTTAAATAGTATGAAAATTGATGAGTTTTATTGTTTTGAGAGTCTTGCTGCTAACATTATATTTTAGTTTTAAAATATTTTGTGTCTCACACATATGGTATTCATCTTTCGATTAATCTAATCAAAAAATAATTGAATATTATTCCTACATACATGGACGTTCTTACGGGGGGATATGGGGGATAGATCCCCCCCCATGGCATTAGTTTTAGTCCAAAATATAAGTACTGATGGAGACATTATTAAAGTAAACTGAATATTTAAGTATTTTGTATAAATAATGCATTTTAATCAACAAATAATTGTGTGAATCGTTATCATTTCAATTTGTTTCAATAACAATTGGTGTACAGATATAGACAATACATTTTCATATCCCCCCCCAACAAAATATCCTGAAAATGCCACTGCCTACCTATATACTGTTTTTAGGTTTCAAATGCATACTATCCAAATAATGAATAATATTAATTACATAAACTAGTATTGAATAAAAATATGTTTTTGCATTTTATCTATGAACTAAAGTTCAAAATAAGATAACTTATATAAAAATTTTACAATTTAAAAAAAAAAATTGATTTAATTTTACCAATAATATTTATATGTTTATAAACTTTTCAACCACACTTCTTCATATTAGTCTGTATCTACTCTGTCATACCAAAAAAAAAAGGAGCTGAACCTCACAACGTAATTTTAGTAAAATGATAAGTACCATGAGTCTTAAAAAATGTACTTAGAAAATTTCAATTTTTGGAAAGTCTCAAATAATTAAGTTTAAGGATGAATAATAGTTTTGTGGAGATAGTTTTTTGTTCATATGTGAATCACAATATTACAATCGGTGTAATATATATTTTCTCTCAAATATATATATATTTATATTTTAAATATTCATGCACCTACCTATAGAATGCTAAGATAGCTCATTAGACCCATTTATTTTTGTTTTTCATTTATTAATGAGTATTTAAAAAATATTGTTTGATGTTGTGTTATGTAAACCTTCAAGATACTCTATGGCTTTTTTTATTTTTGATAAGGCTTCATATTATACTATCAATAGTTTATGATCATGCTAATATCGAAAAAAATGCATAATATCAATATTGTAGTAGTTAAAGCATTAAAATGTATAATGTTGTATAGGTAATTATTTTTCTAAGGACTAATTTTGTAGGTATGTGTAAAATCTTGTAATTTTGCATCAAGTGTAATGTTTTTTAATAACAATACTACATACAATTTACAATTTACATCTAGGTAATATCAAATAGGTATATCAAATTGATGTCTATTCACATTTTTGTTTTTTATCAAAAGATGCATTTGTTTCTATTAACATGCTTTTTAACTTTAATTTTACAGGAAAAACATTTCTACTTAATTATACCAAAATGACTTCTCAAGTTGATTACCAATGGTAAGATCTACAATCTATTATTTATTCAAACATGTTAACATAAAATATTTGTATATGTGTATTATATTATGTCATTTAATCGCAAACTAAACTATGATTTTCAGGGCGTATACAATTATGGATTCATCTCGTGTCTCAACGTTTTTGATATCCATCCTCCTAATTGTTTATGGCAGTTTCAGGTTTATTAATTTTTATTTTTTGTTAAACGCCTTTTTTCAATCATTAATGTAATATAATATTAAATTTACAATTATACCTTTTATATTTTAGATCATTAAATATGGAACAAGAAGCCAGAGAAAGGGAAAAAGAAAAATCTAAAAACTCAAACGGAAGCTCTGTATGCTTAACAGATATTAGTAAGCGAAAACAAGGTTAACATGATTTAAAATAATTTCATTGCAGTATTTTACAACCCCAAGTGTTCATAAAATATACTCTAAAGTGACACACATTCTATTAGTTTTACTTCTATTCTATTAATTTATTAATTATTAATGTAAAGTATTTATAATTTATTTGAAATAAATTAATAATAAATGTTGTGATTAACATTATTATAATTTCTTGAACTGATTTTCTGAACACTACATAGAAAGTAGAAACTGATGGTATTGTTTTCTAAATTATTAATTAATTCTAACATCAATATATGTTTTAAGTATCTACTTATAATAAAGTATTTTTTTTAATTTTTTATTGAATAGATGTCCAAACTTTAGATACAATGCAAGCATTGTGTTTACCTCTAGGAGCTTCAATATCACTATTAGTTATGTTTTTCTTCTTTGATTCCATGCAAATGCTATTTGCAATATGCACTGCAAGTAAGTTGATATTTAGTTATGTATACTGAGTAAATATAACCTATGTTAATACTAATACTTCACTATGTTATATTATGTAATAGTGTAATATAATTTAATATTCTCTTAATATAAATTATTTATTCAATTTCACTCTGATCTTAATCTGTGTTATCTTAACCGTGAATCATTATAAAAATAACAAAAAAGAAAGTGAAATATATATTTATATTCAATTATGTCATAAAAAATTACAAGATATTTGTAAATCTATAAATTATAGGTGTATATAAAAAAACTTAAGGATGTAAGTGTGGAATTTCGTATTCATATTTTATTTGTCTGTTATAAACTTAGATATTTTTTTTTATATATTATCAAGTAAAATATAATATTTGTGTAAATCAAATACCCTTCACAAATATTTTAATTTGATAAATACATTTTTGTGTTAACTTAAAAAAAAAATATATATAATAAACTAATTTTTACTATTTTTTCTTTAGTAATTGCAACTGTTGCTTTAGCATTTCTTCTGTTACCCATGTGTCAGTATATTATCAATCCTTGCTCGGATGGAAACAAGTAAATTTACGAATCAGAGTTAAATAACTCTTATGGTTTATAATATTGAATTTCAATTCATTTTGTAGGATCTCATTTGGTATATGTGGTCGTTTTACTACTGCAGAGCTACTATCATTTTCAATGGCGTTGTTTATAGTTTGTATCTGGGTACTTACTGGACATTGGCTGTTAATGGATGGTTAGTACTGAATAATTGCGTAATGCAAATAATTAAATGTTATACAATTATTCTTTCATTTTAAAATCTGAGTTGTTATTAGTGAACAATTTCCTTCACAAATTATTTGTATGCTGTAAAATATGTTATCTTGTAACTTACTTATTGTTTTAAAATAACAGGATGTAAACATTTCTTAATGAAAAAAAAACTCAGTTATATTTATTAATTAATTAATGGTTTACACCTCTAACTAAACAATCAAAAATAATTTTTTTAATTTTAAAACTTTTTATTATTTAACTATATTTTTAAGCAAGCATTTCAGAATATTTTTAAAATTGCTGTTTATTTATATCTTAAGTAAAGTTCATTCTATATTCAGTGATTTGAAATGTATCATTTTTAAATCACTATTATATTTATAGAACAGTTCAGTATTTATTTATTTTTAATAATAGCATACAGTAGGTATACATTTTTAAATTTCAGTTTTATAAAAATTAAATGTTGGGTATTTGAGTTCTTAAAAGTTATTTATAATAAACTCAATAAATTATGATCTTATTTAAAAAGCGATTCTGCTCATAATATACAACTTTCTTCTAGTTCTTAGAATTCCAATTTAGTTATTTGTTGAAATAATGTTATTTCATACCTGTTTATTAATATGCAATAATAATATACTACTCCTAAATTGAATTAATTTATACATTATTTTTGTATTAAATACAGTATTTAGTATATTAATTAAATAATTTACAAGAGCTTTATTGGTCTACCAACAACAATATTATATTTTTTTATATTTTAAATATTTAAAAATTAAACCAGATGTTTATGTAATGGCAAATTAGTAATGAATAAATTAATTATATTATTTATTGTATGATTTTTAGCAATGGGAATGGGACTTTGTGTAGCATTTATTGCCTTTGTCCGACTTCCTAGTTTAAAAGTGTCCACTCTACTACTGACTGGTCTTTTGATCTACGATGTTTTTTGGGTGTTTTTTTCATCATACATATTTAACACCAATGTTATGGTTAAAGTAAGCTTTTATTTTGTTAAAATTGATCACTATAATTTTTTACTAATCATTTTATATTTGTGAATTCTTATTACAATAGGTAGCAACTCGATCAGCGGAAAATCCTGTCGGGGTTGTGGCCAGAAAGTTACATATTGGGGGTGTTGCCAAAGAAGCACCTAGGTTATCACTTCCTGGAAAATTAGTGTTTCCTAGTATTCATAATGGGCGATTTTCAATGCTCGGGCTTGGTGATATTGTAAGTGATTTAATTTATAAACTTTAATTCATTGATTATATTTTTCGGAACATACCATTAATGTTACTAATAAATTTTTTAGATTTATCCTTGTCTTCAAAATATGGATAAATCTGATATAATGAGTTATTAACTCATGAAAGCCTCAACCAATTGATGCCTATAATAATTTTGCATAATTCACTCATACATAATATTTTTGTAGGTAATGCCAGGTCTTTTGCTGTGTTTTGTTATGCGTTATGACGCATACAAGAAATCTCAACTTTTACATTTTGGAGAAACTGGCGTCCCACCTCCAAGACATCTAAGCAAAATAAGGCATGATATAAATCATTCTACAAAATCAAAATATTTGTTAACGATAATAAATAATTTTTTTTTTTTATTTAGTTACTTCCACTGTTCACTTATAGGATATTTCTTGGGCTTAGTTACTGCTACAGTGTCTTCAGAAGTGTTTAAAGCTGCCCAACCAGCATTACTTTATCTTGTTCCATTTACACTGCTGCCTCTTCTTACAATGGCTTATTTAAAGGTTATATTTTTCAATCATCTTTTGGTAAAATCGATTATTATTTTAACATTACATTTATTTTTTAGGGCGATTTAAGAAGAATGTGGAGTGAACCATTTATAATACAACAGCCTTCCAAACATATGGATGTATAGTCTGTTGTAGCATTTACTACTACACTGTAAATCTATTTTTAGAATAATTTTTTGTACAATTTTCTCTTTTAATTATTTTTTTGTTATAGATTTACATATGATAAGCCCTTCTATTTAAAGGGTATTAAAATTATGATTATAGAGATTTTATGTGTTCTGAAAATCAATATTTATACTTTTACAACTATTTCTTTTCCAAACAACTTGTATTTTTATTCCTAACAATAGTGATGTTTATTGAATTCCGCCTCAATGTGTCTCCGTTCTCACACTTGATGACTCATTTGGCAATTAAATGTATTTTAACTTTATTTTCCATGTTATATAAACTTTTAAATACAATGAATTTATTAAGATCGTATGATAAAGAATGATAAAGCAACAGTTTTAAATGAAAAAAAATTATTATTATCTCCTATTTTATTTTGCTTTTCTATGTGATATGAAAATCTAAAATTTGAATTGTCCATAAAATTATGACATTTGTTGGTTATATTTGTGGTCTAAACAGAATTTTACTAGAATAATTCAGTTCAAACATTTTTTTTTTAATATTATTTTTTAAATTGTATTATTTATTTATATCTATTTGATATGAATAAAAATTTTAATATTCTGAACAAATATATTGACCCAATACTATGAATTGTTTGAAAATTATGTAGTACTTTAGATTTATCTTGTAAATTACAGTTAATGTTGTTTTCGGAATCTATAGTGTGTAGATTGCCATTTAAAGTTTTCAATTTGAGATTTACTTGTATTTGACTCGAATAAGAATTATTATTGAACTTAATAAGTGGCGGCATGTTTACCTAAGACTGATTTATTTTGTATTCTTTTCTGTTTTTCCCCCTTAGTCATCAATATTATTATAATTGTGCAAAATACCTAACTTGTATTATCTATAATGTGCTAATTACTAATAAATATAATATATTGAACCTACTCTATTTTAAGCTTTATTATATCTCTTTAAATTTTTTTGAATTTTTTTTTTAAGAAATAAAATTTGTTTACATATTTTATATTTTATTTTAACAGCATATACCAATTATATTATTTGTCACTCCCAATGTTTTCCTCTTTTTACATTTGTATAATATTCATGTATATAAATGTAAAAATAAATAGATAAGTATATCTGGTATAGATAAATTACCTTCTGTTTATGACATAATTATAATTATTTTATACTTTTTTTTTTTTATAATTATTAATTTGTCTCCTTTTTCAAACCCTGAGTTATTAATTAAATTTTTTATCTTTATGTTATTTATATTATTATAATAAGTTAACTCAATACTACACACATGCATCATGTCTTATTATATAAACATAATAACCAATAATGTATGAGAGTTTTCCGTTTTTAAATGTATTTATATATAATAATATCAATGTAAATTATAGCACATTATTTTGTTGTATTAAATTTAACAACCAAATATTTGAGAAGTGAATTTTGTTTTAGTTTATAATTTACAATGTAATCATCTCACTTTTTGTTACTCAAAATATATATTAAGTTATATATGCCACTTTTTTATGTACCCCTTTGTGGCTGTGATGTTTAAAATAATAATTACTTTAAAATTATTTACTTTCGGAACAATAATAGCAGCTTAGATAATTAATTTTTTTTCTACAGTTTATATTATTATTTTTCGTATATGATAAATAATTTATTATTTGTTAATTAAAATGTTAATAAGTGTAATTTTTTGGATGAAAACAAAAGTATTGTCGAGGTGTAGCTGACATGAGTAATAATTAATGCAGAACAATCCCCCCTTTTTTTTTTGTCATAAAAATAATTTAAATTTTTTTATTACATTAGGAAAAAAAATATTATTACCAAATGTACTGTGTTTCCTCATTACTTCGAATTTGTAAATTGATAACAAATCATTTTTTTTAATTATTATTATTATTTTTTTTTTTTTTGTTACACTTATATAATGCATATATTATGCATGGATGAATATTAATAAAATTATGCGATGTTTTTCTGAAAATTGATTTGACTATTTTCCTAATACACCTTTTCCATTTCTTCAATTTATAAATGTTACGCATTTTTACTTTATGCTTTTATTAAAACCGATTGTTCTAGAATTTTTTTTAGATTCATGTAATGGTTTTTAAACAAGATCACTATGTAAGATGATATGCACAGGGAATGTTTCAAGTTCTTATAATATCACTATTGGCACGAGAGAAATATTCATTGCTAATCAGTCACATTCTCAGATAAAAGCTGAATATTTCCTTTGAGAATATACATTTTTGCATATTACTTTATTTAAATTTAATACAATACACAATAATTATATACAACAAATTGAGAAGAAGGTATAGTTACGATGATATACACTCAGTAAACATGCTCGGAAACCAATAAGATTTTGTACCATCATTTTGATCGTCTACCCAGCACAAGCCTTCAGCGACCATTTGATTTATAACATTAGTAGTTCTTGTTGGTTCCCAATTGAGTAGTTCTTTCAGAGATGAAATAGTAACATATGGTTTGCCGGAAGAGGACAATAGTTTGAGCACGGCCGTCTGGTCCATGCTCAGTTCTCCTGGCACAGACTGCACCATGTATTGGCCTTTGCCAACTGGTATCACAGAAAACCCATTACCAAATATCTTTAGCTTTTTGGCAGCACTCAACAAGTCATCAACTGTGATCTCTTGATGTTGAATATTACGACCCCTGGCTTTTATCTAGAAAAACAATCGTTTTAAAAATACAATGTGTTTAAAAAAAGGCATAAATACAATTGGAGCACTTACCAGACGGTCCCTCAGTTCATCTAACCCAATGATGCCTCCGTTCTTATAACTAGTCGCCATGCAAACTTCAACGATTTGAACGGCTAATTCGTAATAAAAATCACCAATACCGAGAACAGACCAAAATCCTTTGCCAGAAGCTAATGGATCAACACCAATAGACGCGCACATCTCTTGAAACTGTCGTCGGAATTGAGAATTTTTCTTGATTTCATTTTTATACTTGGTGGCGAATTCTTCCAGGTTGGCACGGAACACTTCCATCTGTTTGGTCATCTGTTCAAATTGATTTTCTTGTAAAACAGTCCCTTTGTCCTTATATTTTTCCTGTTCCAATTTTTGTTTCTGAACAGCGCCCACGCCAGCTCGCCGTCTCATGTCTAACGCGGTTTATGGCACCTGAACGAAAGAAAAAAAAAATTATGAAAACAGACACTTCAATGGATAACTTCAAAAGAGTAATCGTCACGTACTTTCCCGTCCCGGCATAGAGTGCAGGTACAGAGTTGAAGAAAAATCACTCATCTGCTTTCAGCCGTCAACTAATTTGAGGTTCCGAGCGTAATTTTCAAACGTTTTAGAAACAAATCGAACGAAAACCAAAATATTCAATTTCAAGAACTATAGTATCTACTATGAAAACAGAAAAAGTAAACACTACGGACCTTTATGTACATTCCGATATCATATAATAATTATGAGTGGTCGAACCCTCCTCTCCGCGCTACCATAGAACATTGATAATCAATGTTATCATCACGGACTAAGATAGGTACTATCACAGAATAACATTATAACCTTTTCTATGATTATATCATTGTTATTATCGCTAAATTGTTATCACGGGCGTTGTGTTATCGCCAGAGATTTTTAAAATTAACATGATCGTGATGAAAATATACTCCCAATTTCATAGCGTAAGAACTTATTATGAACAAAATATTGTTTGAAATTTCTGATTGTTGCTTTATTACATAGTAGCAGTCTCAACACTACTTTTTATAGTAGTTCAATAGACCTTATACTACATCGAGTCAATATAATATAAAGTATATAGTCAATGCGAAGTTAGTATGTAATTAAAATGTTATAAAATAAATAACCGTCTACGGTTACTGATTGGTCGTCATTCGTCGTTTGACAGCCCACCAGTTTACACAAAAACAATAATAATTAGATAACGGACGTCTGAATTCGAGCTAGTTTGTTTTCGATATCGAGTTTGTACGACAGTAATCGTTTTCAGAAAAAAATAAATTAAAAACGGGTAAAATGTTTTGTATTACTTGTACTGGCGCCGGTAAGCACGTGAAACCTGCGATCGTCGCTACGATTACGAGACTCTGCAGAAACGATGGCGTCGTTGGCAAGCCAAAATTAGTATACGGCCATCAGTTGTCGTCGAACTGTGCTGTACGGGGTTTGACGACGCGGAGTTTTTTGTCCGCTGTCGCAAATCAGGTGCAGGGTATTAAAAAGCGAGTGCCACGGCGGAAATCTGTAATAACCGAAGACACTGGTCAGCGACATGGCGTGAGTATATTGACTTCAATTTTAATTGACTGGTTTATGTACTGTTAATTTGGTTTATTGTATAATATATGGTGTATATAAATTTGGGAATAACTATTTTTAATTAAATTTTTACATAATTATTACATATGTGAATAATTATTAGTTGCCAATGATTGATTTTCATTATGTTGCAACTATTTAATGCTATTGTATTTTTTGTAGTTTAGGTGTGTGGCAGCATTTGCAACAGCCGAAGAATTTCGCCTTGAAGAGCTAGAGGTAGCCCTATCAAATACAAATGTGTATGAACCAACTTCCCTTTACAAAGGTTGCGATGACAGCGAGGGTGAGTTGACCACCATTATCATTAATTAGTGCGGTCTGGCAAAAGTTATCGAGTCACAATTGTTAATCTACTTTTTGGATCCTCTTTTTTTATATTGCACATTCAGTTTAGTAATTAGTTAATATTCTTAGACACTGTTATGTTTGTAGAATAAATTGTATATGAAGTAGGCTGATAACTATTAAGGAATTTAAATTTAAACTTTGAGGAGTTTATAATGTAATAGAAAAAATCAAAAAACAATGAAGTTAAATATCAAAATAGTTATTTGTCGCACCTACTGTTTCACAAAATATACCAATCATATGCTATGTTCATAACAATCAGGCATTTCTTGTTATGAATATTCCCGTAAACTATTATTTTTCATGATTATGTGACAATAACTAATAATTAAGAAAAAGAGAGCTCATAATTTATTCATATTCACAAGTCCAATGTTACTATGAATATGCTAAAATATTAGCCAGTTACCTAAATAGTTCTTCATTATATTATTATGATTTTACAACTAAGTTTGTAACATATTTAAACAAGTTTCACATATATATTGCATCTTAGTGTCTTTTTATCTCTCAGTAAAGAAATGATTTTGCAACAGTTGGAGCACAATAAATTATAGATACTGTAAAATGTTATTCAACTGCTATTGCCTATTAATTAATTTATTTATTTTAAAATTAGATTGGTAACTATCAATTATTTTTGGGTTATGTATAGAATTTTAAAAATATTGAAAATTTTTATCTAAAATCATATTAAGTAATATTTTTGAAAATTAAACAATATCTTACAATAACCCCACAGTGTCCATAATAATTAATACCTCATCAATAAAAATTATCTTAATTTTTTGTAACAGATGGTTTTTGAATATGATTTAAATTTAATAAATACACTCTCATTTCCTAAAAATCATTATACCTTATTATCAATTACAAATTTAACAATTGAATGTATGTGTAAATTTGCAAAAATATAACAACTCTAAGTTTAGTGGTTAGTCCAACCAATACTGAAACCAGTTCCATTGAAGTGTCTTTAGTTTTTGTATTTAAAACTATTCTTTCTTTTTCAAATTTTTTTTATTTGAGTATCTCTCTTTAGTATTTCATAATGCTTATCTATCCAAAATAATTCTGCATGTTGGGAAGACTTATATTTTCCAACTGTCAGGACATTCCAAGTTATTTTAGCAGCTGCCGGTTACTCAGACTCTCTTACAATAATTTTAGTCTGTTGCCATTAACTATTACTATTGCAGTGTCTTCAGTACGGTTTACTATAAATGCAAACGATTTCAGAATCTATGCCAACTGACGTCATCCACGCTATTTCCAAGTTCCATGTGACAAACGAGCCAAGGCATTTGTATTTCTTTCGTGAAGGCTCTGTAGTTGGGTGGAATGTCACAGACTTAGAGGTGAGCAGTCTGATAAACTTTTTGGTTGATTTTGAGATTGGGCCATATAACGATAACATTGTCATGGATGAAAGAGAAATAATGTATTACACGTATACCAATGACAAGTAATAATTTTTCTGAAACATTCAATTCTCATTTTGTGAATGACTAATATATATATAAAATTCAGGAAAAGTTCAATCCTGAAGGGAAATTTGCACCTGATTAAAGATGACTGCACAGCGTCAGATTTAGATCGGTACACATTTTCCAACGCTATGGCTCACAGTGTCAAGTTAGGCACTTGGGAAGCTTTGCTTGAAGAGTACATAGATTCAGTTGAGTTTGTTACACAAGTAAGTATAATTCATTGTCATACATATTTATTTATTGTCATTTACTTTACTTCTTTGTTGTTTTTTAGGACTTGCAAAATGGATTGCCAATCCGTATAACTAGGAAAGAAGTGATGAAAAAGACTGGTGAATTGTTTGGATTGAGACACAAGATAAACTTAAGTTCTGACCTTCTTGATTTACCAGACTTTTACTGGGAACGAGAACAATTAGAAGCATTTTACCGTTCTACATGCAACTATTTCAGTATTTCTACTCGCCTAAAGGTGAAATCAAAGCGTCCCCAGTTAATGCTGTTATAAATAGTATTTATATTTCTGTTTTTAGACAATGAACCTGAAAATAAACCATTGTTTGGAACTTGTTGAACTTTTGTCCCATCATTTGAGTGATAAACATCACATCAGATTGGAATGGATGATTATCATATTGATTATGGTAGAAGTCGGTTTCGAAATCATTCACTATGCTCAGTTGTTCATTAAATAAATGAGTTCCTTCTTGATTTGGATTTATATTTCAATTTTTTGTTTAGAAATGTAATTTCATATTAAATAATAGTTTTAAAGTTGAGCTCTCTAAAGCATTGTTTAATCTAAAATCAAGTTAACTATTGTTATTTTTTATTTTTAAATGTTAAATAAATGTTGTGGTATAAATTAAAAAATAAAATATATGTATAATATCAGAATTATTTATTCTTTAAAAATTCAAAACAATTAATTTTTAAATATAAAAATGAACCATACAATAAAATTAGTAAAACAAAAAATACGTAAACATTGTTAGAACTAGCAGTATTTATTTTATTATCATTATAAAAAAACATTTTTGAGATCAGTGAAATTTAAAAATGGGTTATTGCAATATCACTAAAAGGAATTCAAAACACATGGACAAACAATACAGCAATGAGAATGCCAATGGCATAATTTATGGGTCAAACAAAGAGACAAAACAATGATTGATTTAAATTCTTTATTAATGTGAATCACTATAGAATGATTTTCGTGGGCATGGCTACCTCACAAACGTGTAAAAAAGTTTATTTGGCACTTGATTCAGCAAAAACAGTTCGAGTTGTACCAAAGTGATGATGTCCATTTTAATATAGTATAATACCATTTAAAACTTCGTAAACATAATTAAAATTACTATCAAGAATAAGATTTATAAATAATGCAAGATCCAAAAGAATCATTTACGAAGAATTCATAAAATGAGAATAAGGTAAGAGAAATTAGATATTCTCTATTTTTTGAAAGTCAAAATTCTTAATTGTGATAAAGTTATGACTGTAAATAATACTAAGTGAAAATTAATAATAGGATATTACCAAAGTCAATAATAGAGTATTTAAATAAACCATCACATCTAATGTATTGACAAGATTTTATATTTTTTGAAAATTATTACTCTGTATCCACTAGGATATCCAAAATATTGAGTTTATAATGACAATAAAATAAACATTACCATTACAACATTTATATCAAACAAATAAAAATATTGCACTGATTTAAAATAATGTTGTTCTGACCTAATCCTTCCCCTACAGATTAGTTATACAGATAGTGGTTAAAGTTAAACCAATCCTTTAAAACTCGGCTTTAAAATATTTATGTTGTCAAGTATTTCAAAACAATAGATAAATAGCATGAAAAATTTACACAATTCCAACACACTTAATAGTAGTTTTCTAAATGAAAACAACGTTTAAGTAATTACCAAAGTGACTTCTTTCTCCTATGGTCCTGAAACAAATTTATCAACAATTAATTATGAAAATAGTAATCACTTAGACAACTGTTTTTAATATTATTAGTACACTTAAAAAATCTTTTTTTATGTTATATTTTTAATCAATAATTAAAATGTGTAAATATCTAAAATTTCAAGAGACAATTTATATTTTAAAATTACTTTTGTGATAAACTGTACAAAAATGTAATTTATAATCATTAATAAATAGGTACTTATTTTTAATGTACTTACAGTCAGTTTAGAATTGTCCAATAAATTTAACCGATCCATTTCAGCCAATAATTTTTGTTCACGGTCTGTGATCATCAAAGCTGTACTTTCAAATTTTCCATAGTCATTAGAGTCCTTAAGAAACAAAAACAAAATGAATTCAAATAATTGATTTTAAGAATTATCTTCCCCCACACAGTGAATAAACAGCAGCATTTTTACCAATGCTTTTTCATCTTCAAAGTTTGGATGCAGCTTGAAGAATTCAATTGACTCAGCTTCCAACTGCTTTAGTTCATCATTGCCTTTTTCAATAACACCAATCAATTCTTCTCGTTCACCAATCAAAACACGCTGTTCATCTAGACACTTTTCAGTTTTCTCTTCCAGCTACAAAACACAAATATTTGATAAAATAATATAGTCAAACTATATTGATATTGTTAATATTTATTTAGAAAAGTAAGTTTGCTCATGATCTCAAGATAGGTAACTGACAGTCGTGAATGAAAATCCGAAGTTAGATAATGTACCTAAAAGGTCAGATAAAAATTCTTAAAAAATTTTATCGGAAGGTATTTTATGTATGCTAAATGAATCTTCTATATCTTTCATAAATGTGTCTTAACTCATTGAGCTGGTGAACTTGACAAGAGGTTTCCCCCATCAACAATAGATTTTGTTTTTGGTCTTTTTGTTTATCTAATAAACATTGTAGAACACAATTGAAACTCACTTGAGATTTTATTGTTGCAAACAAATCGTCCATTTTAGACTTCCGGACAGCATGTTCGCTCTTCCATCGTTCTTCTTGTGACCGCCACATGTTACGGGCTTCCTCTCTACAAAAATATATATATATATATATTGAAGAACAATTAGGAACAAACTTCAATCAAGGAGCAAAATTTCAAAACCTATAGAATATATAAAGTGTTTAATATCACGAAACTTCAGGCTCATATTTAGAATCTCAATTAATGAAGTATAAACCTTAGCAACTTCAAGTAATACCAATCAATGAATAGAAAAATAGGGAACAAAACAAAAAAGAGTCAATAAATTAGTAGGAATTTAATTAGTGTTCAAAAAATTATGGTTAGTTATTTAACTTAAAAGTTTACTTGGAAAAATACAGGCATAATACTAATATTAAAAAGTTAATGACAAGCAATCAGCAATAAATATGTTTGTTTCCATATAATTATTATTGCATAGTTTGTGTTCTTATTTTTTTAGTGTATTAATTGCACACACTACATTTATTGATTTTTAAATGTATACACATCTAAACCTTACTAATAATTGTAAAATTTGAAAATTAAATTTTAAGGTAGTATTTAACAATTGTATATTTTTATAATATACAAACGTACAGTAATAACTAATATCTGAATAAATACAGTTTCCTCTATCACAGAAAACTCCATTATGTCACAACTGTTACCTACCAAGAATATAAGTAACTGTTGCACCGTGGTGCGATTTAAAAAGCGCCTTTTTAAAAACAATAGACATGATGTGTCAGAACTATCAATTCAAAAATATGTAATTATATATTTAGATGTACACGCTACTCGGTATAATAAGGTATGAAGGCATTGAGCAAATAACCCACTCGAACATAAAGTCCATGAGGTACAGTCGCTGGCTCTCGTCATCTTCATACTGGTCAAACAAGTCTCGCAGCTCGTTAATCTTGTTACCCAAGTCGAGAGCTGTTGCCGCTGCATTTGTACTTAGTACTGTCATGTTCAAATCATCCAAGATTTTACGATCTTCACGCAAGAACTCAACCATCTCCTTGGACCTTTGTTTCAACATGGTCAAGAACTGACGAAGCGCCTTAGGCCTGAATAAGAATTAACAAAAAACAATAATGTAAAATAAAAGTCAGGTGCCTGTTATGACATTTTTTTAAGCTAACATTCCTTTTTCTCCCATCATACCTTGACAAACTCTGGACCTTTCGATGTTCCAACTGTTCGTTCTTGAGTTCCACGTATTCTAGCTGATCCCGCAATGCCATGTATGCCAATTCCAACCTCTTGAGCTCGTCACATCGGTCAGAACGCGTCCTAAATAATTGCAATCCAACAATATAAAATAAAATTTCACTAAGCAGACAATGACTGTTACAGTAATACAGTATATCAAATAGTTCATTAACAAAACATGCTCCTTTACACAAACAACACGACTTACTTCAACTCTGCAACTTGGATGATGAGTTTATCCTTCAATTCGATCGTTCGATCTCGTCGTCTCCGGTGTTTCTCTTCCTCCATCAGCTTCTCGGCCACCAACCGTTCTTCAGACATCTGCATTTCATGTTTAGACTGTTCCTGCCGTTTTCGATCTGCCATCTTCTTCCCTTCCATACGGTCGTCCCATGATGATTCTGATGAACGTTCACGCACCCGCATTTCGTTCTAGCCATCATAATATTATTAGATAAATTTTTCAATAGCAAATGATCGTATACACATGTACTGTATGTACGTTTGACCAATCATCAGAGGCGTGGGGCAGTGTTTGTATAATTTGGATTTGAAAATCCAGCATGAATTAAAAATAAATTGTGACACATATAATAATTAAGAGATAACTTTGAAAAATAATTAGCTTGAAATCATAATAGTTTCACTGACTAAATTAACAAAATATGGTCTAAATATGTAGGGAAAAATTGAATTGAGAAATATGTAAAAACATGTATTAATGGCAAAATATGTAAAATCAAATATAGTTAATTTTAATGAAAATCAACACAAACGAGTTTATTTCTTACCTAAATTAATTTATCAACTCACAGTAAAAGTATATATTTACATATAAATCTGAGCCCTACTTATAAGCAGTGCCGTAGTCCTAAAATAGTAGATGGTATACTATGAATTTAAATATTAGACATTTATACCACCATTAGGTAGGAAATTGTATTTTTATATTAAATACAGATATTAGTTATGTTATTTGATTGTCGATCCTTCAATTATATATTCTAATCTACACTAAATTGCAGTCCATCGCCCATAATGTATTAAATTATATGTATATTATATATTTAAATAAATTAATTTTTATAGGAATCGTATATTTTAACAATATACTTATTTCACCGTTTATTTTTAGTTTTTGTATGAGAAATATTGATAATAATATATTAATGACTTTAATCTTCATATTATTTGGTGATTTAAGTATTTCACTACAACAGAGAGTATAATATATAATATAAAACCTTAATCTGAAGGTATACAAAGTTTATTAGAAATGACCAGAAGATATGCAGCATATACTGCCGTATACCCTCCACTACAGCCCTGCTTATAAGCCATTGACAGTAATAACTATAGGCATAACTGATGACTGATTACCAACATTGACGGAGATGTAAACTATAAATTTAAGCTTTATTGACTATTTCTCCCTCTCAAATTATTTAGGTAGTTAAAATGTGTCAAGCATTTAAATGTTGACAAGCCACTCTTCCACATGACCATCCATAATAATTTTAGGTAATCACCTGTTTAGCCAGTTTGGGATCACATGATTTAGATCGCACATGAAGCCTCAACTCAATCTCCCTGTCTGTGATGGCATCTTGCTTGCGTTTCAATTCCATGGCCATTTCTTCACAGGGTGTCTTTTGTCCAGCTGAATTTGGCCTCGACATTGGAACGGGTTTCTTTTTCATTTGTCCTTTCTATGATGTAGTAAGTACATAGGAGAAATACATTTAAATCACATACATTAATGTATTATACCACTTGGTGTTACATTCATTATTATAATCAAACCTTAAATTCCTCATCTTCACGCTGTCTCTCCTGAATTTTTTTACGCCACTTTTCCAACTCTTTTTGTTCTTCTTCTAGTTTTTTCTGTTCTCGCTGTTTCATCGCCAATTGCTGTTCCGAACTGTAAAAACGTATTTAATCACACATAATATTGTAAAATTATTCATCACATAATCTATTGTTTTTATTTAAAATATATTAACATACTTTCAAGGGTTGAAAAATATGAGTGATTTGTAATACATTGATACAAAATACAGATTGCAGAAGTGAGCCGTCTTACTGATACATTTTTATAAAAACACAAGAATACTAACATAATAATAGAGACTTACCATTTTTTGTAATATTGTGGTGAAGTCCACGTGGTGAATTTGTTAGAGTTGTTCTCCCATGTCTTAAAGTACTGTGTGACCCCGGCCCACTGAGCTCGGGCTTCGCATTCAGCAGCGCGCTTCTTATGCAAAGCTTCATACAACATTGCAGGATTTGGACGACGATTGTTGCTTTTGTGGCTCATGATTATTATTCTTATTATCTCTTCTTGTTTTCACAAAAATCTGTTAACTGCAATTTCTTTAGCTTTCCTACAAAAAAATCCAGATTCTTTAATGAGGGCAAAATAAAATAATTTATAGCCAGTTAAACAGTCTTCAAACGTATCAGTAAGTATAACAACATAGTAATAAAAAAAAGTAGGTATGTGACCAGCACGAAATTACTATATATTACATTATACTATCGTTGCTATGGTTTGACACCCCATTAAATAAATAAAGGGAAAAAAGTGATGTTTTGACACTTATTGATTTATTATTTTTTTAACAAATAATACATTTTTATCATTTCACATTCTTCATACAAACTAATTGGTTATTTATAATTGACAATACACATATAATATAATATTTCGTGAATTAATCATTTTTAAATACCTATATTTACCACAAAACATAGTAAATATTTCTTATTCATTAGGTACTTAATTACTTGCAATAATTGTGTAAGGTGTTTATAGGTTTTTGATAGTCAGTTTTTCCCCTCTTTATCCCATGAACTATGTTTGTGTTCAATAATGGGGTGACCCGTTTCCATGGAATTCTAATTATCATTTTTTTTTTTATTGAGGGTTAATATCAAGATAATATGTAACACCGAGTTCAGTTAAATATTTAAATACATCATGTCACTCGGAATCACGATATTAATAAATTTAATATAATTAATAAATGGAATATTAACAACCTAGGTAAAATTAAAAATAAAATTTTAATTTTATCCAGAAAGTTTAACTTACTTAAAAATCAATAGCCATTTTAACAATAGCCGAAAATTTGTCATAATCTGTAAAATTATATAGCGACGTTATTTTAATTGTGTGATGAATAATAACAAAAATGTTGAGTTAAATAGTTCACTAGAGAACTTTAACATATAATCATAAAACATTTTTCGTCAGACAAAATAACTCTTTTAAGTAGCAAGTAAATAATATGAAAGTGAATAAATTGTTTGAGAACTAAAAAGTATTAATAAATTATTTGTGGAAATTAAGAATATTTTTTAATCAATACATAATGACACTATTGACACTACTAAATTGGAAGTCAAATAAAGACGTTATTTTAAAGAATGATATCATTATTTTGAAAATAATAACAAACGTGTTATCTAATGTTAAAATTATGGAAAACAAACCTAACCTCAAACTACGTATTTTAGTGTCACATAGAGTGCATAGTAGTATTTATCGATGTTATAATTTAATCCTGTAAATAAAAATTATTTTTGTTTTACAATAAGTACCCTACGATCTTCCACATTTACACGATCGTTTTTATTTCATCAAGAAGAAATGTAAGTGATTTTAATCATAACATCTTAAATTAAAATATACGATTTTTTCGTAATATTATGATCCACATAATATCACAAAACAACATTGATAATGTTAATAATATAGGTATTCGTCGGTCGTTTATTATTAGGTATTTATTATTGGCGTGCAAATTGTAAAAGGTCGTGGACATATATCACGTAAAACATCCGACGTCTTTTAATATTTATAATTTATAAATATGTACTTTCAAAATGTTTTAACTTCATAACAATTTTTCTACTTTTATACAAACTTATTAATGCAAAATAGGAATCAATCAAAGCCGTTGGAAGTCGGTAGTACCTATCGGTCCGATACATTTTGAGACCCAGGTCCTATTTATAGAAATTCGCGAGGCCAACGAAACATATAATTGTACGCATTTTGAAGTTAGGTTTACTGTAAAATATCGAATCTAATCAAGTAAAAATTACTTTTTCCAATACCTACTCAAAATGAGTAGGTAGGTACTAGATATGTAACTAATCTAACTATAAAAATTATATTTTGAACAATACATGATCGAACTCCGAATTGTAAAATGTGTAGGTATACCATCGTCCATCACATACTCATATGGAGGAGACAGATTTATTGTACAAAGTCTTGGGAGTGATAAGAACTTTCATGAGTATCTTATCGGAAAATTGTTGCTAAAAGCCTAAATGTCAATGCTTAACCACCCAAGATTTAAGGACTGTTAGAGCTTAATAATAATATACTTACAACAAAAATATGGTTTGTAAATTATGAACGGCTACAAGCATACATTGATTACTGGGAATCGTCGACGGAGAAAATACGTCGAAGAAAAAATACCAACACATATAATTTGACGCATAAATGATATAAATGTATCATAATTGTATACATATCTATTGTCTAAAGGTATTTCAAGGTATAAACACTATAAACTATTCAAGACGATAAAAAAATATTATAGTATTAGATAATTAAGATAAAATGTAAACTTTATTACATTATAAACCAGAGAATACTGAACAGTACCATCAAGTATAATAATGTGTCGGGCTACCTATGTTTCTTTCAATCCGTCAATCGTTTTAAATAATATTCGAAGAAAAAAATTATCGATCAATTATAATATTATTAGAGATAAAAGAATGCGCTTACCCGTCTCGTTTTAATTTTGCTCTTTCATTCACACCTGATCACGGTTTGGTTTTGACGACTAACAGACTAACTGGTCCGTCTTGTTCGCGACATGCGACAGCGCGCTGATCGCGACTGCGACATCCGTCGGTCGCCAGTTGGTCAGTGCGCGTAAACTCGGCAATTTGAAAAAAGTTAATATGATTTATGTGTACGCCCGCCGGCCGGTGAAAAGGCCCTGACGCGCAATAGGCAGTGATGATAGAGAAATAGTGGCCGGAGGGGGAACTAGAAAAAAGAAATCACCGACGGAATTTTTTTCCATTTTAGGAAAAGTCGTTCTTTTAACGTCTACTTAACCATGCGTTGCGCGTGTGTCACAATATGCGATAGTTGCGTAGACGTCAAGACGAGAGAGCCGGTCGCGACTTTAACTGCTGGTCCCACTCCCTGGGCGATAGCTGTGTAATTTTTTTCTTATTAAATTTATTTGCTTTTGTACAGGAATTCCAGTAATTCTACAGTCCTCTTGGCGACTAATGATAAATAAACACCCATGCCAGTAAACGTGTACAAACGAACAATGTGCATGTAAAAATTGAATCGAGGTTATCATTAATTGTATAAAGACAAAATTCGACGCTAGTCCACAAACAATTAATGGAATGAGACGTTTAGAGACGGGGCAAGTCTTACGAATTTGGTAATTGAAACGTTACATGAGGATACGTCGGTTCAGTCAACAACTCGAGCCGTCTTATATGCACTGATACATTATGCAACATCTATTTCATATGATTATAGTATTTCTGCAAAAAATAAAACAAATAATAAAAAATAAAAAACAAATATATTTATTAATCAGTAATCACTTTTGTACAACGATTGATATAGATTTCAAATAGGTATTCAAAAAAGCTGGTAAGTGAGATGATGGTGGTACAAGTTCGTCCTTCGTCCCTTCGGTCCTCGGACAAGATATTGGTAATGAATGTATTAAGTTTTAAAGAAATGATGACTCATTTCTTCAGTATAAAACGATTCTGAGCAAAGCTTCAGTGTAATATAATACATTATTATTTAAATACTGTTTACGTATTTTACGGTTATTTGTATAATTTTTGGTGAGTTATAATAATTTATTAAAGTGTGTATAAAAAAAAATCTTGACTCACGATTTTTGAATTTTTGTTAGGATAATTAGGTAGGTATATGAGTAAGGTCATATTAAATTTTCAGAACTTTTTGTCAAATATTTAAAATTATATTACATAAAAACTTTCAAACAATTTGGTAAATTAAAAGTTTTATATTTAAGTCAAAAGTGCTATAATTGTTCTGAAAATGTTGTCCAATATAAAAAAGTATGTATTTGATATTGGATAAAATTTTCAAGTTTCTAGCTTCAATACTTTTCGATTTATGACTAAATACCTAAAATCTGAACAGTGAAAATCTCGTTTACGGCGGATTTTTACCGATTTTACCGTTTTTAGATCGTTATTCTTGATTACTGGCAAAACTATGGAGATTTTGGAAAAATGACCTCTCTAAAGTGCCATCTCAGTTCAATTTCGAATCTAAAGAATTGCTGGACGAAACTTTTGGACAAGGATTTCTATACGAAAAAGTGTTTACAGAAAAAATAAATAAAAATAAATAAACATCATTGTAAAACCATAAGATCCTTCGCTTCACTCAGAATCTAAAAATAAATTGCCTTATGGCGCATGTGACACGACATCACTGATTATCATTATTGGTGGCGAACTGTTGAGCAACTTTAAATAACTTTATAAAACTAATAAGTAAATAAAGTAATTCTCCGAGTTTTCACTATGAAAATACGGGAAAAAAGTCCCGATATATTATTTTGCGTGGGCTGTAAAGTCGTAGTGTAGTGTACAACAATTATTATTGATACATTATGTTATTAATATATTAATACAATACAAAGTAAATCTATGATAAATTATCTATTTGTAATTTGTATTTTGTACTTATAAAAAGGTAATTTTATTTCATTTTGAACTTTGAAGTCTTTCATAACAATCATCAATGTAAGTGGAACTACGGACTGGCTTTTTATTTATTTTTTTTTATTTATTCGCAATTTAAAATAATAATGAAATTATATTTTCATACAATTTTTTACAGTTTTTATTTATTAGTTTTGGTTTTACAATGGTGTTTATTTTTTTGTTGCGAACACATTTTTTTGTATCCTTAACCTAAACTTTGTTCAAAAATTTCGTATAGCAACTCTGTAAATCGGATATTGAAAGTAGATGGTTCTTTGAGAAGAAGAGGAATTCATATTTATCTATTTTCAAAAGTTTTTGAAAAATGTAAGGAAAAACTGTCGAAAAACCGAGCGAGAATGGTAAAATTTGCCATAAACGACACTCACTGAATCGATCTTGTTATCTAATCATACTTCCAAGAATAGATAATGTCGCTAGGAGCTTGAACATTTCATCATATATTAATGACGTATTGTTACATATTTTACAAAAAGGTTTACATCTTTTGGACTTATAATAGAAATATTTCGTTTTTATATAGTTTGTTTCTAATCCAGTATTTAATATTCAATCAAAAGTTCTGGAAATTTAATGACCTTCGAACAAAGTAACTTTAAACAGGTTTGATAAAAAAAAAAAAAAAAAAAAAAACTATTGACAATTAGACTAAAAATGTTAAAATACATATACACTGTATTTTTATACTGAGGTTTTGCTCAGAATCTTTAAATTAAAGAAATGATCTATCATGTTTTTTAAATTCAATACACCCATCTCCATTATTTTGCCCGAAAATCAGAGAATACTCATGGTGCGAAATGTGTTCGACTTTTTAGATTTATTTTTATAGTGTTCTTAAATTGAAAACTTTTTGTTTTGTTTTCGATTTTTTAATTTATACAATCTGCTACATAAATGGAATAATTAGAATAATTGATGACAATTTAAAAGTGACAGAATTTACAGATAACGGGGATTTCCCAGCTTCCATTGGAGAAACTATGACATGAATAGGATTACAAATTATTATACTTTAAACATATATTATAACATATTTATTTGGAAAATGTTGATTATTAATTATTTTTTTTGATCATTAATTTAATTTTTACAAATAGTAAGTTACAAGTACCTACTAGTTGACATTTAAGATGGTTTAAAAAAAGGAGTTTACTTTTAAAAACTAAAAAAAAAAAATTTAGGTAAAAAATAGTAAAAATATTTTTTTCTAAAAATGTAGTCTATAGACCATAATTGTTTTGAACTGTTCATGAAAAAATTTTAATTCATAAATTTCATACAGGATATCTAATCAAATCAAATTTGTAATATTATTTGATATCGAATATTTTTATACATATATGGACTGTGGAGTGTAGATATAGACGACATAGTATACCCCGCGAGTTTTAATTTCGCAAAAAGCCCGGTTCGTAAAAATAAACGTACCGTGAACACGCTCCCCACAGTCCACTAAGACTTTAAATCGAATTAACAGCCTCCACATGACGTTGGCCAGATACACCGATTCCGTCGCGGCCGTCGTTGCGTTACAAGTTATATATCATTATCATTCGTATACCGCAGCGTACGCCCGCACAATCAAGCGCATATTCTGACTGTCACGTCGTCGCGCGCCCATTAAATAATAAATAATATTAATAACAATATTATAATTATACATGATGAAGCGAACGCGATTTCAGAGACTATTCGTGTCTTTATACGTATTTACAATAAGTCGCCGTGTGACAACAACGTTCGTCGCACCCGCTCGGCTTGCAACCGTGCTGGAGCCATTTATTTACCATTTATTTTTATATTGTATAATAATATACGCTCTCCGCGTTTGGTCGATTTGCAGATTACCGCGAGCGCGCACGCGTGCATACGATAAGCGCACGGGTCCGGGTAATACGAAAGAAACGTGTGGATCCACAAATAATTGCGGAAGCATTGTCTTTCGTTTTCGGCGACCACTGTGCGATTCACGAATTCAAAACGGCCGCCGTCGGCTAAACTCACCGCAAGAGCTTGTCCGAAAAACGATTTATCATATTAATAATTATACAGGCGATGTATTTTATTGACTGTTATTATACTATTGTTCACAATCACAGTCCACACTGTGCGTATAAGATGATCCAGAGATGAGTTTAGGTATGTGGGGCTATATTTAGTGAGGGCCCCTAATAAATAAACAGAAAATTTGTTTTCTCGCTAATCAAATGACATTTAGGGTCATACTTAGTAGTAGTACCAATTACTATTTATTTAATAACATATTACATTCTAAACATTTGTTGTTAAACAGATCTTGAATCGACCAACTTTAAAGGCGGTAACATTTTAAATTCCGGACAGTCATTATTTAAATACGACGCCAAGCGGTTGTATCTTTCGACACGCCTTTTTCTGTGTATTTGCATCTTCAACTCTAAGAACTCCATATCGTCCTTCAAAGTAGAACACAACATGATTGTTTGTTGTTTGACCTCGAGATCTTTAAAATCATTTTCTTCTAACGCTTTTGTGGCCGATTTTAACTCGGATTGTTTCTACGAGAAACAAAAATGAGATTTTTAGTAAGAATGAGAAAAAATCAAATAGTGTTTCTTTTGTTGTCTGTTTATCTCTGAATAAATACCTTCGTGAACAAATTATGAGCCCGTGTAAAATCATATTTGGTACTCTGTCTGAAATCATTGATCACTTGTTCACGTAATTTCAAAGCAGTTTTGTGTGTCAATGGCTTCTTGGTAACTTGGAAAAACGGTAAAGCGTAGTCAATTTGTTTTTCCGTGTCATGTTCAGCGAGTTTTGTGTCTTTCTGAAAACAATCGTTTTGCACACTAATTAGATGAAAAACAAAAACACCCATTACAATATTTACTTTGATTCCAAGTAATTTTCTGATCTCGTGACTCCAATCCCGGTCCCGTGAGTTGATTTCTAACTTGAATTCAGATAACTCTTGACCACGAGTTTCCAAAATTTGATGAACAACGTCTTCTAGTTTTGAAACTTCACGGTACGCTTCGTCTTCGGCTTTCATCATATCTTTTGACAAAAGGTACGCCTCGTGGGATTTCAAATGTCCCACATACGGATAAACGATGTTTTCGGTAACCGACTCGGGATAGAATTTGCCTTTATGTGATATCATAGGTTTTCTAAATAATCTACTAGACTGAGTGATTTGTCCTTCGCCATACTGATACTGAACGAAAATAGTATGCGAAAAAAAATCAAAAGTTCTGGTAGCAATATCTCGATCTTTGTGTTTCGTTTCGTCCCTTAAATATTTTTCGATTATTTTCTGCAAAATAAAATATATACAACAATGTATCGAACAATGTCAGTCATTTACTGAAGACTATAATAATTAAAGATTATTCAAAATATAATAAAGAGAGTGAAAAAAAAAAGATAACTGATTTTAAATTTAATAGAGTAATACTAATGCGCAATAAATGACACATCATTAAGCGATATTTCATTTCATCAGTAGGATAATTAACTCCCGTATCGAATTAAAAACTCGAACACAGCCTGAAAACAAGTCACCCCAACGTATTTTCTAATTAGTATAAATAAGAATAAAACTTTTATGTTAAAATCTAAAAATTATCATTTAGTCTGTTTAGAATGTATTGTTTTTTATTAAAATTGTTTCCACGCGTAATGATAAATCGAAAAAATGTACGAAAACTCGTAGCATAGGATCTAAACTATAATTAATTATTGTTGAATAAGTTTGTATTTATTAATTTATCAAATATTGTTTTTCGTGTCAAATACACAAAACAAAAAAAAACCTGAATTTACCAATGGTTTCCTTTTAGCGTACTCTCCTTTTATTTGTACGTAGTATTTATTGATATTGTTTTCCATTGTTTTTGGTTGAAATATACACGAGCGCCAAAATAAGAAATCCGATCTAATATTTAAAAAAAAAACATGTTTAAATAGATTCAATACTAACGATATCAATTATGTGTACAATATTTCATACTGAAAAAATTAATTTTTATTATGTGACAATATTACTAAAAGTTGCTAATTGTATAATTCACTTATTACAACATATATTATCACACTAAATGACAATATTATTTAAAATTTTATATTTATGGATCATCTAAAATATTCCCTCTAATACAAATATGACGCAACATTTTTTACTCTTATTATTTTAAAGTTCAAGTGTCAAATCTAAAATTCATATTAGTATATTCGATTCCCCTATTATTTATATAAAGTAAACATAATGATACAATTTTTATAATCTTTTTTCCATTAGCAACCGTTATTATAAATTTTATTTGTCTTAACTCGATAAATAACCTATGAACTAATGAAAATATCTCATTCGATTCGGTTTTCTGTGATTAAAATTACAATTACTATATGCATTATTCAGGCTTACAGCGTGGCAGGTCGAACAAATATAATAGAGGATAAAAAATGTGCCATCGCACTTACACAAAGACTATAAACTACTGCATTAGTGCATATTTTATACTATTATTCTTATGTAAAAAATATCGAAACATATTTTTAATCACTATAGAATAGATATGATTATAGTATTTAGATGGAATCATTACACTTTCCCGACATCATTAGCCCGACAGTACGTTTGCACGACAGGACATTTGACATTACATTTTCTTAACACTACGTTTACCCGATTAGATATTTACCGAGTTTTAAAATAATACATTTATAATGTTTTATATTTGTCATAAAATTGTATTTAAATTGCTTCTAAACGCATGCATGGTTGGATATACGCATATGTATATTATTATCATAATTAGAAAACATGATGTATAAGTATATATATATGTGTGTGTGTGTGTGTGTGTGTGTGTGTGTGTGTGTGTGTGTGTGTGTGTGTGTGTGTGTGTGTGTGTGTGTGTGTGTGTATAGTATAGTATAAATAGTCCGTATCTGAAAACCCCACATAATGTAGATTGCTGGACAGTACATTTTACCCTCAATATCAAGTTATTTTATAAAATATAAATGTATGTCAACAATTATTTAAAAAAATATGAAGTTATATTATTTACAAACTAAAATTATATTTAAATTTTATTTGCAATTCGTATAGAATAGGTTGCCATCAAATATTTAAGTACATTATAAATAAACGTGAGTCAAAAAAAATTTAATAAAATTAAAATATTACACTTTTTACAATTTAATATCATGATCAATTCCTCTCCGTAATGATAAGTTTGGACGATTTGAATTTAAATAACATTTTATAACAAATATAAAAATATAAATTTATAATCGTATGGGGATTATTGTGTCAGGAAAACGTACCTAAATAGATTGTATAGACTCTGTATAGATTGTATACGGTGTACAAGGTACCCTTGCATCAGTCATCACATTACGCACCTGTCGTTAAACAAAGCTGAAAAACTGTTTTCATCGATTTCTATTTCGACCATTGAATCAAATCTTAAATCGTAAAACGTGATCAAACGTTTGGTCCGTATACTCTTTCCGTCGCCGTAAAACACGTGAGCTATATAAAACACGGAATTACCAAAATGTACATTTTAAGCAACGGTTCTCACAAAACTTGTAGATTACTTTTTAAACAATCGTTCCGGCCGCTATGGAAACATTCTGTGGTTTCAGTCTCGTCGTCGGATATACTTATCTCAACGCCAATTAATTTATCAATCCTATGTTTGTAGACTTTCTTAACGAACATTTTATACACGTAATCGGGCTCCTTGTAAAACGTGGTTTTCGCGATCAGTCCGTCGGGCATTATATAGTCGCCGTACGACTCTTTCAGGGCGTTCACGTACGACACGATTTTTTTACCAGCCGGGTAGAGCATAATATATTCTAGAAAAAAAAAACATAATTTAATAACTAAGAAAATCTTAAAAATATATAAATCGCATGTTTACTGTTTCTGGGAACTTCTAAAACGTTAACCCACGAGTCGGGCATTACGACAACATGTCTGGGCGAATCGTTTTCATCGTGGCTCGAATCCGTCGGTGGTAAAAAACATTCCCAACATGTTGCGTCCATTAAATTGAAATTATACTTCTATAAAACAAGTATATTTATAACAAGTAACAAGAAACAAGTTACTAAGTAACTAAGTAACTAAGTAACTAAGTTACTAAGTTACTAAGGAACAAGTGTGTAACAAGTTTTTTTAACAAGTATATTTATGTTCTATCAGTGGTAATAACGACTGGTCCATCGAATTAAACAGCCGAATCATCAAAGCAGAAAAGGCATCATTTTCGCTAACCAAATACTTAAAATCTAAACTGTTTTCTAGAAAAACCAAAGTACACCTTTACACGGCGATAATTAGACCAACACTAACATATGGATGTGAGGTATGGCCTTTAACAAACAAAATGGAACAAAAACTTATGTCGTTCGAAAACAAAATACTTAGAATCATCTGCGGCCCTGTATACGACAACGACCTGGGGGGCTGGCGCAGAAGAACAAACAAAGAGATCCGAGACTTGACAGGAGTACCAAAGATAGTCAACTTTGTAAAAGCACAAAGAATAAAATGGTTTGGGCACGTGATGAGAAGGTCAAACTCTGATTACCTTAAAGCGGCGGCCGAATGGAAACCCACGGGGAAGAGACCAAGAGGACGTCCAAAGAAGCGATGGATAGATGGTATAAAGCAGGATTTAGAGAAATTAGGGATATCAAATTGGGAAGAAAAGGTACAAAATCGGGAAGAGTGGAGGGAGTTGTCGGTGGCGGCAAAAACTCTTGAAGAGTTGTGATGCCAATGAAGAAGAAGATATTTATGTTCACCAAATTATTAAGCGACGTGTATTATAGCTCATAACTCATAACTCAAGTATAACGCAAATGTGTACAATATCATAACGATTGGTCAATACGCACCGCACAACCAGCGTCCAACGGCTGTATGTTAACCCAATAGTTTTTATGGTTCCAGATTGCTTCTATTCCGATGTAGTTTTCGTCGGAGATTTCTTTTCGCTCGCCCGTGCTGGGCTCGATGAAATACGGATTCCTGTCCGGGTGCTCGTCTTCGGGTTTCATCGGGATAATAGCGACCCACGAATGTACTCGTTGCCCGTACAGTGGATCGGAAGTGTTCATCGAATTGTTCTAAAACACACGATTTTAATCGAAATAAATATTGTCCGAAATTATAATCTTTCGAACAATGCATTCGTGTGCGTAATACCTCTTTCGCGTCATTTTGGACCACGTTTTTCTTTTTTTCTTCTTCGATCAGAAACTGAACGAACTCACTATACATATTATTTAACGGTTGTATGGCATACTCATCGTCCAGAACTTCTGAGTCCTCGGTTCTAAATTTTCTTTCGTTTTTGAACTAATAAAATCAACGGGATTTCGGTTTAAAACAATATGATTTTTTTATTTCAAATGAAAACCTTTAAATACGAACTTTCGGTGGAACATCTATTTTGACTTTTCTCAAATCGTTGTTGCATACGTCTTCAGTAGCGTAACCTTGCACGACAAAAGCATTGTACCCGCAGCCAATCAAAAACGAGGCTAATAGTGTCGCCAATTCAAAACAATTAGCCGATTGCGTTTCTAATGTCATTGCAGGAGATACGATTTTCGGGGGCTAAACATTTTCAATATTAATTATTTTCAAGTTGATACGTAATATCCTTTACTCTCAATCAAAAGTTTGGATCTAAAATCGTTTAAACCACTAGATCCACTTTAAACCTCTGTTTTCGATTTTCGAGTCGATTTTATTTTTATTTAAGACTTCATCTCAAGTAGTGAAATTGCATAAACATTAGAATAGTCTAAAACTAACTCACTAGATTCAATATACAGAAAATATAAAGAGCCTGAATCTAACCTGTATATTTTTAATTTTGTCTTTATGTGGATCATGTGGGACACATTAAGCACATTATCAAGTAAAAATAATAATAATAATAATAATAGTATATACTATACCACAATTTTAGGATCATTTAACTTGGTATATGTTATATGGTTGGCAACAAACTCGCTGTAGCTGAGGACATTGTTTATATCATTATAGACCAAACGTGATGGTTTAATAAAAGTACAAATGCATTTCTAAAAAAAAAAAAGCATACCCTTACAATCAATAGACTTAATACATACATGAATCTATTATTAATTAGTACAAATTATCTTAAATCAAAAGATTAAAACCAACTTATAAAAGTATAAAATCCATTCATGAATAATTTTTTCAATATTATCTTAATAATTTTAGAAATTTCGCAGTTACAAATCATTAACAATGGAAAATATGGATGTACTTTCCTTAATTTCCATAATATTATACACATACACAAAACAAAACATAGAGTTGAGAATTTTTTTTTAAAGGGATATTCATACCTAACAGAGATATCTAAATCAAGTTATGCATATAGTCAAAATAACACTTTCATTAGTCATCATTCATCAATATGGAACTTCAGATGTATATGTGTACGAGTATTATATACATACATACATACACAATTCATAAGTATTATTATTCTCGTGGCTTTACAATAAAATAATTTTTTATTTATGAATTTTCTCTTCTACCCTAATTATGAAATTTAAATTTTTATATATTTTTTACTCCAGTACTTACCTACATTCCACTGTAAGTAACCTAAGACATTATTTAAAACGATTTCGAATTTTGAAACAATAATGGAATGACTCGGCGTGTAGGTTTAAGTTTACACGCAATATTCAAATTGTTCATACTTCACAGCGAATAATCTAAATCAACTTTTATAATGAAACATATAAATTAATTTTAATTGCATTACCTGAATAGCACATTCATTTTTGAGTACTAATGCCAACTGTCTTCTGTTCGGATATTTCACTTCGAATTGTTCCTTAAAATTCTTCGCGTGAAACATAATCAACTTTTCCATATTCGTCGTTTTCACATACGAATCCGGTACGTTTTTCCTGTAAATTTAATATCGTTCGCATTTATACGCGAGCCGAGAGGTGGCATATGATTGGGGATCCATTTCGGCACCAGTACCTATTCGATTAAGCTCTCCTATTAGTCGGTTTTAAATAAACGCCAAGTTTAGTATCACATTGTTCTGATTACATTGATAATAATTATTATGACGTTTAAGGTACGATTACGAATAGTATGAATTATGATATCATTACCTCCAGAGAAATAGATAAATATTACATGATCACCGATAATCGTTGTTTAAGAAAAAAACACATTTTCCGAAAAAAAGCGGACCATGTGTTTTCTTAACCTTTACTTAACGCGATTTCTAACCTCGACGTTATAAGAAAAACCCGTCTTGAGTATGACGTACCAGTTGATATTGCACGTAAAAATCATTCGGTCCATATTGCACGACCGTCGGACTACAAACGATCGCACCGTATAAAACGATAAAACGCGTGTGAAGTCAACGATTCCGATGTGATATTTCGGTCGGATACGCTGCGGGAGCCGAAACAGATCGCAGAACGAGGCCGGGGCGACACTTAAAACGTAATCACTCACTCGTTGACGGTACATTTGTGCAACGTGTCCGCCCACACGAGTTGCACTTCCGACAGTTGGGTCGCGGCCGCTTTCTGGGCGTCGACGTAAGACATGTCGCGCGTGGACTCTTCTCCGTCGTCGTCGCCTTTGCCTTCGTCGTCGCTTTCATCTTCGTCGTCGTCTTCGCTTTCATCGTCGCCTCCGCCTTCATCGTCGTCTTCGCTTTCATCGTCTCCGGGTCGCCGGTCGTCCGCCGTAGTCATCTTTGGATACGGTCCGTCGGCTCGGCCGTACCGTCTCTTGATGTCGTCGATGATCGCGTACGCCTGTTGCGCCGCCTTTCGGTCTCTGACCAACAGCGAGCAGTTGACGTCCGAATCGGAACTGCCGTCCGTCTCGTATCCGTCCAACCCGACGCGCAGACAGTTTTCGTCGGCGTCGTCGTCGTCGTCAACCCCGTCGAAAAACGCCTGGACTTCGGCCGGGTCGCTGGACGGGTTGTCAAAGTCCTCCCATATCCAGTCCAACGAATCGGGATCCATTCCGCCGGCTCGCCGCGAACAGCACACCGTTTGTACACGACTGCCGCTCCGCACTGACCGACGTATATAGGTATATAGGAAATCTCCCGTGTCCCGTCGTAACCACGCAACACTCGTCGCCGCGTCTGAAAAAATTGATCGATTGCACGTGCAGTAGTACACCTGTTTCGGTCACGATGACGAAAATATGCGGCCGCGTGTTGCCGTCATCTGTTCCAAGACGATATATGACTAAAGTGACCATATATTTTTTTAATGAAAACGGGACAAAAAAAAAAAATCATAATTATTTGTTACAAACAAATATTTTTAATTAAATAATATTAAAAGCAAATTTCTGTGATACTTATAATGGAAATATATAAATAAAGGACAAAAAAACTAAATTAACTTATTACAATTACTAGGTAATTAACTTATTATAAACAAAATGTTTTTGAGTAATAATTACAAAATTAAATACTTGTATATTTTTCTAAAAACAATATTTCGTCAAAGAACATTTATTTTCATTATTATTTTTTGTCTACTTTTTGAAAACGGAACATTTTAGCGTCCCGAAGATTTCCCAGGGGACAACGGGACAGAGATTCAAAAAAACGGGACATATGGTCACCTTATATATGACGTATATACATAAATAGGGTGCGGATTTCGAGGCAATTCAAATGATAAAAAGGCACTAAACACTTGAAAAAAGGCGAAAAAAATATATTTCAATAAAAACGGTCGAAATACTTCGTACGTATATCACCGATAATAAAGTATACTCTTGATATGGGCATTTTCTAGCGATTACCAGTTATTTTTAACATAACATCAACAACTTATTACGTGCCATAATTTGTTCTTTTTACCATATCTTAGCACGTTTATCCTAAAAATTTTCAAAATTAATAAGTATAATATAAATAGATAATTGTACATAAAATATCAAAAAAGAAAAAAAGGCAAAAACGATGATTATCCAATAGCATAGATATTGTATGAAACATATTCGTAAATTGTCTAACTCAAAAAAAAAAAAAAAATGCAATCACCTCAAAATCCGAACCTTGTATATAAACAATATAATTGACTGTCGGCTTCAGAGATGCGCGTCGACCGTCCGGGCAAAGTCGAGCAACTTTTGTTGTTGAAATATTATTTTAATTAATAATGATGATACAAAAATTCAACTCATTATCTACAATTTTTTATGAAAATATCACGGGCGAACAAGATTGTAAGCGAATTTCAGTTCTTTAAAAAAATTCCAATATTACACATTTCATGAAACTACCGTACTATATATATATATAGTGAGAGAGAGAGAAATCAATCTTTAAATTTTACCACCAATAGTTTTCTAAAAATATAATTTACAATAAGACTATTTTGATTTTTATTTGAAAATTTCATAATGCAATTTTAAATGTTTAAATTTGAGTTCCGAAATTTAAAAAAAAAACTTATAATACGTTTTCATTGATGTTTGTTATCAGTTCAAATCCAATAGATTTATTATATAATATCGCGATATAAAATACCTGTAATATGTATTTATTTAAAATTTATTATAATTTTTGGTAAACATTTTTTTTTCATTAAAATTATTAAAACTTAAATACTAAATATTATTTTGTTTGTCCAGCTTCAATACCATTACAATCATTTTCATAAATTTCAGGAGGTATATATGTTGGTCTCAGTTTATCATTCACTAAAGGGTGGTCATCACCAAAATCATGACCACCACCACCATTGTCTTCATCATTCTTATCAGATAATCTACCCCCTCTTCCTTCCTTTACCACCACGAGCACGTGATGATCTACCTTCATTTTCACCCTCATCACCCAAACCACCGCCATTGTCATCTTCAAAATCATTGTTTCTATTAAAACCTCTTCTACCTTTGCCAGGCCTCTGCCCCTACCACGACCTCTTTGATTTGAGCTTGAAGAGTCATCACCCCATTCATTATCTGCCATTTTTATTTGTAATTCTAAATAAATACAAAATTTGAGGATTATTTTAAGTACCTACTGGTAACATTATTTTAAACAATTTATTACATTAAAAAAAGTTTGCCGGTAATAAAAGATAAAAATATTCCTATAAGATATGCTCAATTTAAATAGCAAGCAATTTGTAGATATTATGTTATCGGCACAATGAATAAAATGAAGAATGTGATTATGATGTATTGGTCAATATAACAGCAACTTCATATTAAATTGTTCAATTTTATTTATTTTTGAAAATAACTATTTAAATCAGCGGTTCCCAACCTGTGCACCGCTGTGCCTTTAGGGCACCGCGAGCTCATTAAAGGGGTACCACGGTTCATCCAAGAATGAAAAGAATTATTATTTATAAATCATATACTAAAAATTTACAATTTATTGTAGTTAAGAAGATAAAAAATTGTTGTAGAACCTGACCTCCGTATCCAGTTGTTTCAAATTGAACCAGATATTGCCAAACTTTTCAAAAATAAGCAGCCTCAAATATCTCATTAGTCATTAGTTTATCAAATTTTTTTTTTCACTCTTAAAGCAGTATTTTTTCTTTTTACTTTTAGCCATACAATTATAATTTGTTAATAATATTATGTTCAATAAAATTATTTATATCAGTTATGAATGAAAACTAGTGTTCATTTTTATCACTTTCTCGTGATATTCACAGAAGGGCACCTGACAAAATTTGTACAAACAAAAGGGCACCGCCGGCTAAAAAGGTTGGGAACCACTGATTTAAATGAATATCTTCAAATATGTAGGTACCTAATAAAGTCCATCAAGTTATAGAAAAAAAAAATCTAATACATTTTAAATACTAAGTTTCATAAGTAAATTCTGTATTAAAAATATTAATAGAGAATGATTATTGTTTGTTTTGGTCAAATTTGACTAAAGACAGATTAAAAATATTAGTAAAACTTTTAAAAATAAAAAATTTAAGAGGATCTCAGAACTATAGGGTAACAATCAAATGGAATATAGATTACTGTCCATTTCGATATAATTTATTTATTATTATAATGTATTTTTTCTTAAAGAAATTGTAAACATAATCAATAAAAATCAGCTTAGATAAACATATCAACCAACCTACAGTGTTTTAAATGAATTTCTAGATATTTATTAGAATATTGATTATAGGTAGGTACCATATTAGTTACATTTGACAGGTTGATTATTTTCATAAGTACCTAATAAATCACATGCATTTTCTTACTAGGTGCTACCAAATAGAAATTTAAGTCTTTAAATATAAGTTGGAACTAATTAAACAAAGACAATTAATTAAAACAAAGATTAATTCAAGAAATTTTCAAGTTTTTTTCAAATTATATATTGGACAATATTTAATGTTCACACCTTAAAATTATAAAAAAAAACCAAGGATCTAATTATTAGTAATTTTATTTGACTAAAGACATTTTCATATACATTTCTAGAATTCAACTGTCAAACAACCAGTCACGTCTTAAATTAAAAATAATATGAATTAAAACCACCCAACTTTTGCACTTTTATTATATTTTGGTTGCAACAAACATTCAGAATTTTTCATAATAAAAAAGATACTGAATAAAAAATATATTAAACAATAAAAATGTAGGTGAAGTGGATGCATAAGTGTTAGTGTTAAAATCAAATCTGTAGAGAAGTTCAATTATCAATTGAGTGAAATATATGTAGATAATTATACGCCGAATGACAAAATAAATATACTTTACAAATAATAGAGGTAAAAAGTAAAAATATAACTAGGTAGACTTATATAAAAGAAGAAATTTGCTTCAGACTGTTAATAATATCATACTTATTAAACAAATAGTTGTTTAATAACAACCTAGTTAGTATTAATTTCAGTACACAATAATTACAAAGTAATTCTCATTTCTACTTAATTTTAACAATATTAAAAGGCATTCATTTATTACTGCACTAGATATCCAGAAAAAAATTTCAGAATGTACCAATATTAAATATTTACACTAAAAACCATTAACTAGGCATCTTATTTTAAGATATTGTTGATTCGCTTAAAATTAGTGCTCCATTACATTTGAGAATAATTAAGTGTATGAATTTAACACATAATATAAATCCACAACTACTTCTACAAGTTCTACAATTTCTACAAAAATAGATGTTGATCAAAATATATCGGTTTCTATCACTACTGCTACCAACACTAATATTGTCACCAGCGATGATGAATATATTACCAATAATACCACAAGTAGATATTTAGATCTTCGAGATTTAAATTCCGGACCTATGAGGCCAATTTTAAAAGTAAGTACAGTTTTCAAATTCCCTTTTCTTATTGTAGGTATTGGTCATAATTTATAATATTTATGCAATCTTTAATTTTAAGTTGTAATTAATAATTGTGTAAGTAGTTAATTCCTTCAATGTTTCTAGGTATTTCCAAAAACTAAATTTGGACAACAAAATAGATCATTTTCGAGTACCTACTATAAAAAATTTCCATGGATTGAGTATAGCATTAAAAATGATGCCATTTTTTGTTACGCTTGTCGCTTATTTTCAATTGACTCTGGCCATGTTGAACAAACATTTATTAGTATTAGATTTAATAATTGGAAAAAAGTAAGTTTTTAATAATAAGTTTTAAATTTTAGAATTCTATAAGTATTGAATTACCTAATGAGGTACATAGGCACCTATATACTATGTACATATTATATTTTAATGCAATCTGGGTATACAATGAGTTTTTATTTTATTGTTTTAGTTAAGTGGTTATAGAGATTCAAAATTGAATCGTACAAAACTTGAATTGCATAATAGTTGTATACATCATTTAACTGCAATGTCTAAATGGTCAGCTCATAGCTCAATGCAAAAAAATTGATCTGTTCATAACCAAATTGTTTCTGCAAGTATGCAACAAATTTTTTTTTTTTTTTTTCTTTATTTGAGATAAACAATCTATACCCTATGGGCACAATAAGTTTATATGGTTAGAGTAATTTATAACATGATACGCTTGACGAGAGAAGTCATCCACTAATGACACTCAATATTGATTTTTTTTTTTTTTTTTTTTTTTTTTTTTTTTAAATAAAATATAAACAACTGATGCTCTGACTTTGGATTAGTTGTTGGGAGGGGGGTGAGCAAGTAGGTCACGACACCATTTTCGTTTTAAACGTCTGGGTGGGTTTCCAGGATTAGAAAGGACTGCTAGATTTCGTATTAGTGGGTTGCTATTAGAGGAAAGACGGTTGTGGAAGCGTTGGTAATGAGCTATAGCTTCTTCGCGTACCAATTTCATTTTTAAATCAGTGTGAATAGTGTGGTTTGAAACGTAAGGAGGAGCATTTAAAAGTTTCCTAAGTGCTATGTTTTGAAAAGTTTGTATGCAACAAATAAAAGAAAAAAGAACCTACATGATGCAGTTAATTGAAATAACATTATTTTTAAGTAAACAAGGAATTGCTTTTAGAGGCCATAGAGAAAATGAGCTTTCTATAAACAGAGGTTTGTACTTCTAAATATGTTTAAATATTCTTATTTTAAAATTATAAAACACGTTTTAGGAAATTTTAAAGAAACTTGCAATATGGTTGCTAAGTTTAATGAAATATTTGCAAATCATTTTTATTCCAAAACCAATTATACAAGTTGGTCTGTGCAGAACACTATTATTGATATATGTGCTAAGAATGATTTTGTTTGCAATGAAATTAAAGAATGTGGTGTATTTAATGTTATCATCGATGAAGCAAGGTAAACATTTAACTTATTACTTAGTCATAGTTTATATACCTGATAAAAAAAATATGTTTATAATTATATACTTTCTAGATCTTTCAATGAAGAGCAGCTTTCTTTTTGCATAAGATATACTAAACATTTATATTTTGTTGAACGTTTTTTAACTTTCCTAAATGTATCAGAGAAACAAGATGCTGATTCTTTGAGTACTATTATATTTAATTATTTGGATGCAAGTAGCATCGCTCAAATACCAATAGTCGCACAATCATACGATGGAGCTAGCGTGCTGTCAGGCCGATTTAATGGTGTGCAACAAAAAGTAAAGTTAAGACACCCATGTGCCATCTATACTCACTGTATGGCACATAGAGTCAATTTAATTGTAATTGACATGTGCAAGTTAGTTAAGGTAAAGAAAAATATTTTTCATTATTTTAAACGTATCATAACTTTTATATTATATACATTTTTAGGAAAACCTGTATGTGTTTAATTATCTTGAATCCATATATATTCATTTTTCTATGCCAACAAACAACTTCAAATTTAAAGAAATTTAAAAAAAACTAGGTTTGAAAAAAATATCTATCACAGCAATTAGTGATTCACGTTGGAATTAGCAGAGTCAAAAATTGTACTTCGGTTAAACATAATTTTAAAGCAATAATTGAAGCATTAAAAGAAAAAATTGAGAATTCTAATGATCGAGATGTTTCCCAGGCCTTAGGTAAATTTTAAAATATAAGTCAAATCTGTTTTTATTTACTCATGCTCATATCTATTACCTATACATATTTTATCTATAATGAATACAGTTTCATTTATTTTTCACCTCATTGTCTTGGAAGATAATATATTACAAGTTATCAATATTCTTAGTACCCAGTTACAACAAAAAACAGCTACACTGGAAAAAGCTGGCCTAGTTATTGAAGGTGTAATAAAAACGTTTGAAGAGAAACGTTCAGATAAGTGTTTTTCTGAAGTATGGTCTACTGTTAAAATGTTTGCTGAAACTCATGGTGTTGAAACACCTATAGAAGGTTAGTATAAAAATATTTTTATTATTGATATGAAGTATATTATTTAAAATTGCTGTTGATTTCAGATTGTACTGCTAAGAGATTAAAAAGAGAACCAAATCATTTGAAGGATTTCCGTTTATCATCAAACACAAGCACTGAACAAACTAATGAAAACGAAAAACACTGGCGAATAATTTATTTCAAATTAATAGACACTATTGTTACAAACATAAAAAAAAGATTTTCCACTGAAAGCCTGAAAATGGCCACAGCAGTTGATAATTTTATGAAATTAAATTATGACGACAGCACTTTTTTCATTGAAAATTATAAAGTAAGGATAAATTATTAACATGAGATGTATTCAATTTAATATGAAAATAATTTCTTTTCTTATAGGAGTTGTTCAATATTGATTTAAATGCTCTGAAAAGTGAAATGATGGTGGTAAAAAATTGTGTACTTAGATCAAGCATAGAATTACAGATTGATTTTGATAAAATAAAAGAAGTGGTACAATCTGAAATTTATCCAAATTTATACACTTTGTTGAAAGTGGCTCTTTCAATTCCCGTTAGTTCAGCCACGTGTGAGCGTTCTTTCTCCACTATGAGAAGAATTAAAAATTGGCTACGCACATCGATGGACCAGGAGCGATTTTCTAGTTTGGCAATAATAAACGTTGAAAGAGAAATATCAAATCAGCTTAAAGCTGAGGATATACAAATTGAGTATTCTAAAACCAATAAAAGGTTACAATTATAATTTGTTGTTTGTTTATTTTTATTGATATACAGGGATATTAAAATAAATTAATAAAAGTATTACTATGTTGTTTGTAATTATGTTATAAGTCACACCTCTATTTGAAATTTGAAGTAGGTCGAGAGTAATAATGAAGAAAAAAAAATGTAGTTGGATTATGAAGTAATATTATAATGTAAGATAATATCAATGGTGATTGGTGGAGGGTGTGGGGGGCAAAGCCCCCACGGGTCTGCTTGCCTTTAATATATTCAGCCCCCCAAGTTAAAAGTTGAAATTGCGCCTATGAGAGTATGGTAACTATATAACATTGTGACACGAGAATTTTGTATGTAAGAATATATACATATATTTTTTTTTATCCCTAAGCGTTAAATTAGAATACATACTGTTTGCCGTTAAACAGATATTCATTTATCAATAAATTAAATCGATTTTCGTTTTTAGTCATTACTCTAAAAATAATGTAAAAAACTTGTAATTGTATTATACATATTAACAACATGGTTGTACAAACGCGACAAAATTTATGAAACAAGTTGTTAAATTTGAGTTGAAAACAGAACCCTGAGAATAACAGTTGATATTACATTGAAACTTTTCTCCGAATCATCTAATTAAAAAAAAAAAAATTCACCATTTCTTTAAAATTAAATACAGTATCACCATTATCTTGTCCGTAGACTGAAAGGACAAAAGGCAAATTTCCACCATCATTAACTCACTGGATTTTTTGTACTTCAATATTTTTTTTTTTTAAATAATGAACAAACTGAATTTTTGAATATTAGGTATTTAGGATACATTACTACCTACAATTTTTAGGGTAGGGATATAGCATTAACTGGTTTCTGTATTAACGAGAAAAAGACGATATTCAGTATAAAATCGTCGTAGTCAGCACTTTTTAGAATCTCCCCCCCCCCCATATGAGTTTCATCTTTAGGACGGCCCTGAATATACGCGTCTATATAATGTACGCGTGGTACCTACTAGGGATGTAATGTATATTCGAATATTCGAATGTCAGTAATCAATGCTACAATACCTGATTTGTTATATCTATTTTTCCACGATTAGCCTTTTATACTATTTATTTAATTCTAACATTAATTAAGCCCGTAAATTATTTCAAACCAAAAATAATAATTATTAATTCAAAAATAAAAAATAATTTAATTATGATATAGGTACGAATATTTTCCAAAATTTTTATTTTTTGTATTTTAATTGCCCTGACAATATACAATAGTCAATATACTCGAGTTGTCAATATCGCTGGCAATGAAGCCACTTCTTATAGGCCTTTACGCACCACAAGCCATATTATATTATTATTAAACGTTTTATATATAAAACGCGAAAACGTAAAAGAATAATTTTCGTTGCGTATTGTATTGTAGTATCGAATACTGATATTCGAATTACTTACGATAGAACTATTCGAATTCGAATAGATATTCGAATAATTCCCATCACTTGTATCTACATAATGTGTTTTCAATTTTTAGAGCTGTTAATTATAAAATAGATGAATTATAGAACCTTGAGAGTAAAATTCCTTTGAACGATTCAATAAATATTGAAAGTTTACATTTATTTATATCTCACACACGGATCATACGTCAAAAATTAGATGATGTGTAGCTAACCTAACCTAAGCAATGGTTATAAGGAACTAGAGTTATCAGAGTTGCAATTTTTTAAGGGTTGGATTTTTTAAATAGTAAGATGTGACAGTGAATAATTTCAAGACAAAATTATATTACTATGCTATGATAAACTTTTTGTCCGTTTTTTCAATTTTCAACTTTATCGTTGCAAATTTGCAATGTGAAAAAAACGTTGTATCTTGAAAGTTGTTATTTAGGGATGTGACAGAGGGGGAGAATTAAATAGAATCCTTCATCTCTAGCAGTATGTAGAAATATTAGTATATGGCATTACGGCTGGAACATCAAGCGGCAAAAATATCACTGTCAAAATATAATCGCTGCCACTCTGGTGAAAGAAAAAAAAGTTTTGCAGTATGCACATACTATTTCCTCATTTTCCACATCATCAAGTGTAATCATATTGTGGATCTTTAATAGATACACTAATATTCAATTAGTACAATAATTAGTTAATATACTAATAATTAATACCTGATAACGTACCTACTGATTATATTAACATGTTTACGTATGCGCATGACATAATGACGTTTATTATACATAATAATAAATGTTTACATTATATATGTATAACATATATGTATTTAACAATACATATATGTTATACATATATACAGGTAAGTATATTTAATATGTATACATCATGTCATCGCAAGATAATATTTCATGATTTAAAATATGGCCCGATTAGGTAAACAAATTTTTTTTTTTTTTAACTCGAATACGGAGGTTGAAAAATAAATAAATAACGGAAAAAGTAAAGCTAAATATATGTGTATAATATTATCATTATAACCTATTAATTTTTTTTTAACGTCATCGACGATAGACATGGCAGTGGGCAACTGGTTTCTATCGTTTCGTACTCGACAAAAAATAACGAAATCGTACCCGTTTCTATCGAATTGTATAGTTTATGGAATGGTGTGTGTGTCCGAGTGTGTGTGTGTGTGTGTGTGTGTGTGTGTGTGTGTGTATGAGAGTGGGAGACTCCTAAACGGACTTTTAATATAATAATTATTAATCGGTACGCGCGCATGTGTATTAAAATCGAACGAATTATTACGTGTGTATACAAGTACGATATGTATGTTTGTTTATGCGGTCACCGGTGTTGTATAGGTCTTGCACAGAATAGAAAAAAAAAAATATATATATATATATATATATATATATATATATATATATATATATATATATATATATATGTATGTATGTATGTATGTATGTATGTATGTATGTATGTATGTATATATAAAAAAACGCTCACCGTCATCGTCCGACCCGCAAACGGACATAGGCCAGATACGCTACGTTGCCGCGGCCAACACAATTTTACTGAGGTTTTCAATATTTTATTTAAAGACACAGTGGTTTACGACCGCACGCACAATATACGAGTCGTCTTTAATGTTTATAGGCATATAACGTATATATCTCGACATCTCGTAAGAGGTGATGAAAATGTGTACATAAATATGTTTTGCCAACCGGTAAATTCTAAACATGCAATTTTATAGCATACGATCATTTTAAATCAATCGAACCTCATGTATAGATTGAAAAGCTTAAACCATTATTCTTTATAATTTTCGATTTTGTTGGCCTCTGTATCGTATTGAATACGACGACTGAATCTTTTTTATGTGGCTATTTAAAACTGAAGTTCCTGTTTACGTCACAGCTCGTCCGTACAATTTTTTTATTGTTTTAAATAGTAACACACACGAATAGCCACGTGCGGCACTGTATCATAATTATTATATTTTGTATTCATATATTAAGCGCACAGTACATATACTATAACGTTGTATATTATAGTTCATCTGGTGTATACATAATATACACTGTCGGTCCTTTTGAACAGTTGCGCTGCCGTCACGAGCATGCGGGTATCAAAGGAAAAATATTATTATGGCCTATAGCCTATAGGTATACGTATACCTACCAACCTAATACAAAATATATATTTTCGCACATAGTAGTACGCGCTTTTTGCTACCGGACGAATACAACATAAAGTGTGTATAAGTTTTTTTCTTTTTTATTATAATCCTTATTCGGTCTTAACGTTCAGATAATATATTACAACATAACATTTAACTAGATTGATCTGGGACAGAATTCTTGTTTCGGGCGATTCGTTATACGTAAGTTGCGTTTATCACAATTTCTATAGCGTACATATATACGGTGTACAATTACGTCCTATGGTAATATCAAATATGGGATTCACAAATTGGTAGCTAGTAAATAAAATACGATCATGGGCATGAGCGAGATATCGTAAAAAAACAATATGAATTTTACAATCCAACGTATTAAAAAACACTAAAAACAATAACAAAAATCACACTTACCGACGGATTCAATACAGTGAATGTCCAAATGTTTTCACTGTTCTGCAATGAGCCGTATTACAATTTTCACTTTTTGTCATTAAAAAAAACAAATTTTCATAAATTTTATTTAACTATAACGAAAGAAAAAAGTAAATTTTACATGTACGTAATTTTACGTAAAACGTAACTTTTAATGACATAGATGCGCGTGCCATGGAAACAAATAATAAAAAAATAACCATATAGAGTGTATAGTGTATTTAATGATATGTTGTTTTAACTGTACCATGTTAGTAGGTGGTACAATAAATTTAGTAAAATTAACTACATATTTTTTAACTAAATTAAAATAGTAATTTTTTTTCCGTGTAAAGTTTTACATACGTTACGTAAGTTTTAAAAAATTTAAAACTTTCGAGCTTTTTTTTTTTTAAATTTGGCTTTATTAGAAGAATTAGGTACAATAAGTAAAAGTAATAACAATTTACAGACAAATAACAAGAATAATTACATGAGGAGGGAGTCACACATTTGTGACACCTCTAATATATATAAGATTTAAACTTAAGTTATCATATCACGGCACCATTTCCTTTTCAGACGTCTGGTCGGATTACCTGGAAGTGTTAGTGAAGCTAATTCATTGATTAGTTGATTAGGAATAGCTTGGAGTTTGGCGTGGAAGCGTTTGTAGTAGACAACAGCTGTATGGTCGATGGATGGTAATTTGAGGTCGGAGTTTATGGTCTCGTTCGAGACGAACCAGGGTGCACCAGTGATTAAGCGAAGAGTGATGTTTTGGAACGCTTGTATGGTTCTCTTGTTTGAGTTCTTAGCGGAACCCCAAATTACAATACCGTATGTCCATATTGGTTGAAGAAGAGCTTTATAAAGAATGATTTTGATGGGTAAGGTAAGGTTCGAACGAAGTAGTGGCCTTAGCAGGTGAAGTCTAGAGTTAAGTCTCTTACGCTTATCTTTAAGATGGAGAGACCAGGTAAGGCGTCTGTCAAATGTAAGACCCAGATATTTAACTTCTGTTGAATGAGGAATGACGATGTTGTTGATTGTTACTGCAGGGCAGTTTAGAGGTCTGAGTGAGAAAGTCACAAAAGAGGACTTGGATTCATTAATTTTTATTTTCCAATTGGTGAACCACTGTGAAAGAGTATTTAGGTGAGTTTGAAGTTGATGAGATGCGGTGGTATGGTCAGAAGAAACTGATAATAGGGCAGTATCATCAGCATATGTTCCAACTAAGATATTTTCAGTTGTGGGCAGGTCCGATGTACCTATATATGGTGTATAAGAAAAGAGCAATATCGCTGCCTTGAGGGACACCAGCATATATAGGATATTGTTTTGAGTGTTGTAAATTATGTCGGACATTAAAAGAGCGGTTGGCAAGATAGGATTTAAGTATTAGGTATAAAGGGGCTGGAAAAATATTTTTTAATTTGAAAAGGAGACCGGCATGCCAGACGGTATCAAATGCTTTCGCGACGTCCAGAAAAACACCGGCGCAGTATTTTTTGGTTTCGAGTGCTGCGGAGATAGTGTCCGCAACCCTGTGGAGTTGATGAGTTGTGGCATGGTGAGCACGAAAGCCGAACTGGAAGTTTGGAATGCTGTTTTTTGATTGTGCTATGGTGGTGATTCGCTTGAGAATGATTTTTTCATGGATTTTACCCAGAACTGGTAGTAAGCTGATGGGCCTATACGAGGAGGGGTTTTCTGGAGGCTTACCAGGTTTGAGTACTGTGACAATAACAGATGCTTTCCAGGTAGTTGGGAAATAAGATAACCGAAGGGCTGCATTATAGATATGAGCAAGATGAACGATCGATTTCATAGGTAGATTTTTGACTACTTTGTTAGAGATGAGGTCATGGGGGATTTGTTGTTTGCCAGTTTTTTAATAATACCCACTATTTCCGCTAGGGAAGTAGGTTTTGTAGGTAGGGCCATAGGTAAAGTAGACTGAAGAGACTCCATGACAGACGACATGTGTGGTGCTGGCGTAGGAATGAGATGTGGTTTAAAAACGCCCGATAATTCTTCAGCGAGAATATCTGCTTTTTCCTTGTCTGTAGAAGCAAGTGAGTTGTCTGCACGGCGAAGAGGCGGAGGAGAGTCCTTAATTCGTAGTATTGACTTAGTTTTGCGCCAGAGAGATCCATTTGTAAGAGAGAGGTTTTGTAAGTGATTTTTGTAAAAATTGGCTTTGAGAGTTTTAAGTAGGGACTTAAGTTTATTGGAAAGATAATTGTACTTTGTCTTATCTGCAGAGTAGTGAGTTTATTGCCATTTAGATCTGGCTCTGCGTTTTTCAACAATAAGTTGTTTTAGTTCCGGTGATAGGTTGGGTGTTTGAGAATAGGGTGCGCGAAGGGTAGATGAGTCCTTGGCTGCTGTTTGAATGAGATCCGAAAGTTGGGTGATTGCTTGGTCGACATCGGAAGATGATTTTAATTTGGTATTAAGAGTTATTTTGTTTGAGATGAAAACTCTGAATTTGTTCCAATTTGTAGTACCTGGAGTAATGGTTGGTCTGTTTTGCTTCAAAGTGGGTTGAGCACCAATGAGGAGTAATACAGGTGTATGGTCAGAAGCTGGATCGTTTAGGTTTACAAGTTAAGTGGAAAAGCGGTTTGGTAGATTGGTGATAAAAATGTCAAGGGTGTCGGGGTGTCGGTTGCCATGCGATGGCCAATAGGTTGGAGAGTGCGGCGCTATTACCTTGAGGTGGTTGAGCGAGATGAAGTTGTTTAGAGCACGACCTCTAGTGTTGGTGGTGCGGCTCCATGTATGGTATTTAGCGTTGAAGTCAGCACCAATAACATGAGTGAAGCTTAGAGTTTGAGAAAGGTTACTCAGTTCGGCCAAAGGGAAGGGTCTTCCTGGCGGGAAATAGCAAGAAGAAATGGAGATAGTTATAGAGTTAATTTTTATTGATGTGCTAGCTGCTTGAATGTTTGGAGACAAGTATGGAGGAAGAGGGAGATGGTCGATTTTGTTTGAGATTAGGAGAGCAGCGCCTCCGTGTGCAGTACCATCTGGGTGGTCAGCTCTGATAATATCGTATCCAAATAGCTTGAGTGATGAAGTTTTAGTTAAGTGAGTTTCCGTTATAAGTGCAATTTCGACTTTTTTTTCACCGAGGACCAATTGTAGTTCATTTAAATGTTGCGAGATGCCGTTTGCATTTCATGACAATATGGAGAGTGTTTGCAAATTATTTGTTGGCATTTTTAATAAGTTTATCAATGACTGTGGTGAGGAGTGATATTAGAGGGTTTATTAATGCTTTAAATTCATTAATAAATGATGATAGTTGTGCAGAGATATTTTAATTTTGATTGTCCTTTGAGTTGTTATCATGACTGTGAGAAGAAGAATCTTGATTTAATGGAGGGAAATTTTGTGAAAAACTTTCGAGCTATAAATAGAAGTTTGAAAATACCTAAATTTCTAAAGTTTATCTATTATAACTTTTTAATATTTGACAAAAAATTTTGGATACTTAATATGATTATATTTATAAACACAAGTAATCATACTGAAAATGTTTTAAAAATTGTGACACAGGATTTTTTACAATCGTTTAGGTAAGTAAATTATTACAAGACAAAATTGACTGTTTTTATGTCAATTTTCAACTTTCAATGTTTATTTAAAAAATTGGTCTATCCAGTCATTATGAACCAGATTTGGATACATATGGAGCAATATATTTTCAATTTTTTGATAAAGAATTTCTCATTTGTCAAACAAAAGAACTTTTAACTCATTTGATAAAAAAACATAATGACAATTAAACTAAAAATGGTGAAATAAATAAATGGCATATTTTTTGTATACTGGAGCTTTGCTCGAGATTTTTTAACAATAATTCAATTCTCCCAACCCCATTATCTTATCCGAGGAGTAAAGAATACCCCAGCGTGCGAAGTACGTATTTTTGTTACTTTGTTTCTTGGACATGATTATGGTGATGAGTGTTTTTAACACTTTGGATAATGTTTATGGGTTTTGGTAAGTTCCCACACGAAATATAGCAGGTAAGTGGTAACGCGTATGGAAGTTCCAACACAAATTCAAATACACTCATATGTAATTTCCTAAACGGAAAAAATATTTGAATACATACTTTTTTACTCGGCTACAAGATAAAATACATTACTTTCTGATTAGCACAAGTAAATAGTGTAGGTTGAGTATCTTTTGACTATGAGGCACCCTAATATTTAGAATATTTAGATTTATCTTTATTGCCTATGATACGAAATAGTATGGACAGTCCATTTTGTTGAATAGTACTCACTGATTATTAACAGAGTGAATTTTTAAACAAATATTAAATTTAGAAAAACGGATGTTATTTCTTTCTTGTTTAGGTGAAAGGGAAAACTTATTTGAGTCCATATTAACTGTATAAATGTACAAATATGTAGTTACATAAGATACAGAAATCCTTAACAAAGTCGCAATTCGGATTAAAATTTCAACATAATTGTAAATTAAAAATAACTTTTGCTCACCCTCATACCATTACACATATTTTAATACTAATAACTGAAACGTATATTTTTTTTTTACTTGCAGCACGAAAAAAACCAATAGATACTTAGACTATAGGTAAATGATTGAATGATTCTGTTTATTAGCGATTCGATAATTTTTTAGGGCACGATCACTTTCTCGATGTGCAAGCATTGCAAATGCAGTTACTCGTTATTTCTGCTATGCGCTTCTGTTACGCAAATCGTGAAATAATATAATATTTACTCTCTATAGTAAAAAATAAAAATACCATGAATAACAACAGTCAACATGTCCTAGTGGAAAGTCGTTTTGATACCAACACACCAAACGTACACTTGTTTAATTTAATATTACTATTTATTTCACTGCTCAGATTCTAGTCGTAAACTACTGTTTAGTCGATAGGTTAGTTTATTAATAGTGCTTTTTTAATCGTATGTAGTTATATAAGGTTTTAATACTTTCGTGTGAAACCAATTTGATTTTGAAATAAAAATACATATTGTAGAAAATAATATATCGTGAACATTGAACAAACACTGTATGGATTCTGTGATAAAATCAATTTAATGAACCCACCAATAAAATTCACTTTATAATTTAGTACCGAATACATAGTAATTTTTTAATTTTATATTAATCTGATAAAATTGTACACTAATCAAATATTAGTAGTAAATAATAATTAAAATACTTTAGTTTTGCGAAGAGAAATGTTGTTTGTTGTAAGTGTTAATTATAATATTATAATTTTACAACTTACAAGTATCTAGTATATGTATAATAAATAGTCAATGAGAATTCAATTTTTATTTATTTCTTTATTAATTTTATTAAATTAAAGACCAAATATTTTCATAAATATTTAATATATCATTATATTAGTATTATAAAAAAATAATTAAAAACGTAAGGAAATTTCTTTGGATAGTTATATCTGACCGATGTATGTGATTTTTCTGACGTGAATGCTCGGTTTGCAGATGAGTCATCTAATAAGAAAAGTCCCAATGATTAATTAATTAAGTAGTCATTTATTGAATTATTTGTTACTTGAATAGTTAATTTTAAGTTGACAGCGATTTGATTTCACGACGGCTGGTTTCTATGGTTTTATAATTTTTGTTATCCCTTATTATTCCGATTTCTTCAAATGCTATCTGTCAAAGATGATGAAAATTGGTTCGATAGAACTTCAAATATAACCATGCAATATATAATATATTGTTTTGTAATTAAATTCTTAAGTATAAAGTATACATTAATGCAAGGCCGTAGCAAGGGTGAGGCGACTGAGGCGTTTGCCTCGGGCGCCAGTGAAATGGGGGCGCTAAACTTTGATAAATTGTTTCAATTAAAATATTGTTCTATCAATATAGTACTTGGGGATGGATTTAGCAATGAAATACGAAAAAGACATCAATGGTGCAGAATTTATTGATGAGATTTCCGATTTTCAGCACGTAGTGAAGTCAATTATTCCTGACCATATTAAATCTGCAACAGTTATTGAATTACTTCAGCTGATTCAAGACTACAATTTAAAAGAATTATAACCAAACATTGAAATAGTATTTAGAATCTTTTTGGCGATGCCTGTAACTGCAGCTACATGTGAACGTAGCTTTAGAAAAATTCAAACTTATAAAAAATTATTTGAGATCAACTATGGGCCAGGAGATACTTTCGAATTTATCCATTTTGTCGATAGAAAATGAAGTGGCTGGAGAAATTAATTTTGAAGATGTTTTGATTAATTCATCGATGAATTTGCGGCAATCAAATCAAAAAAAAGTCAAATTATGAGATTTATTTTTTTTGTGTGTCAATAAAAATGAATTTTAAAATAAATACTTAAGGCTTATTATATGCTTTTCTAATAAACAAATATATACATAATAGTTTAACATTTTAAAAATGACGATTTTTTTTTTTTTTTTTGATGGAACCTCAGGCGTCAAATGAGCTTGTTACGGCTCTGCATTAATGTGGAAAAGGAAAACCCATGCTAATTACGATTAATCGATGATATGAAAAAAAGATTAAAAAAAAGATGAGGATAAAAATAAGCACAATTTGTCTCTTCGCCATTTCGTATGCCTATCTATATCAGTGTTTATTTGTGTTTATTAATTTAGTTTAGTTTTATGTTTATTATTAATTGATTTAAAACTGATTATCAATTAATTCCCATAGATGATGGAAATTGTATATTTCGTTCTATGGAATAGATACGCATTACTTGGCATACAAGAAAAACATCGAGATTTATAACTCAAATAAAAGTAGTCAAATCAGTGATTAGTAATTGGGGAACGTGTAAATAATTAGTCATTGGTGATGCTTATTATACATTAATTATTCATATTTATAATTTTTACGACTAAATAATTAATGAACACAGCTGAGTATGCTGATCACGCCAAACTCGGGTGCATTATGATATATTCTGATACTACATTTCGTGTATAAACGCCTCGCTGGCCACGGCAACCCCTTATATACAGGGTAAATCAGACCTATTTGACAAATGTAGCAATTTTTATATTCATTATTTTTAACCTTTTTTTTAATAAATACTTAAGTCATGCGCTACAACGAAATTCACATATTATTACTGTATACCACAATTAATAAAAAGGACTGATCGACATTTAATTTATTCCAAGATAATTATTATTACACGTAGCATCAAATTCTTAGACATTAAATGATAAAATGTATCACATTGATATCTTAATATGCACAGAATAATATTTTTAAATCACGTACATGGTTTTATGCAAAGATTAATTGAAATCACTGACTAATCTTGATAGAACGTACAGTAATTGTAATTATTAAATTCGCATTTTCAAAAAGTTTAATGAACAAACTTTAATTGAATATTTCAATATCACAATTTTTCTAAAAATCCGATTGATTTTTTTTTTTTTTTAATGGTAAAATAAAAATTTTAATTTTATTTTAATACGATTTTGTTGGAACGCAGTACTAAACTATTTATTAAAAAAAAAAAAAAAAATGTTAAAAATAATGAAGACCTATGTCTATATTGGTCGCGTGTTATCCAATAATGAAAATTGAGTTTCAAATTTTACAACCGTATAGCGAATTGTGCGTTCGATAGGCCGATTATGAGGACCATAAGTTTCTCTAAGCTTACGAAAAACAGTCCTCGTTAAACGCTGATTTTCGTAATACAGTTGAATAATTTGTAGACGCTGTGCCGGGATAAGTATTTCCATGATGAAATTTCAATAAACACTAAACTAAAATATCGTGACAGTTAAGTACATTAAGTCATAAGTACATTAAGTCATACATTAAGTCGTAGTAAGTATTCCTTAATATGATTATATAGGCTATAGCGGAGCTCTTTTTTAATTTTTTGCCAGAGAAGAGAAAACACACATCATGTTCGACACACATGGATTATTATTATTATTATTATATTTTAATGTTTTATGTTTTTAAAATATTTTTATAAGAGTTTTATGTTTTTTCTAAAAATATTAGTATTGCATTATTATAACTCTTAAATTTAAGTTTATCCCTAATAAAGATTTAAATATTGGACAAATACTTTTGAAAATTTAATATGGTCATACTCATATACTTCACTAACGATACTGAAAGAATTTCAAAAATCGTAATACAGGATTTTTTTTATAAGGGTTTAATTAAATTAGCATGTGATTTTTACGTAATAAATTGTTTTTACGTCAATTTGCAGTTCGGAGAATTTATTTGAAGAAATTGGTCTATCCGATCTAAATGAAATTTTGTATACAGATAGAACAAGAAGTTTTGACCAACTGTAAGACGTATTATTGAAGACTTCTCCATAACACTCTTTGAAAAACGATTAGGGAAATTAAATGCCGCAGGATCGGACAGTATCAACTGGTTAAAATAATTAGAAATATGATTGTGAATTACTTATAGTTAACGGGTTGTATAACTGTTATTATTTTGTCTATACATTTATTATTATTTATCAATTGATTATATAAATTTTCTATAGTTTATTTTAATGTTCATTCTTTGACTTATATATTGTATTGAACTTAACTATTAACTTAACTACTCTACTTAACTTAAAATATTGTACTCTGTTTTGGTTGATTAAATAAAGCCATAATCTCAGCAGTGGTAGTGTGCATATCAGTATTCAGTTTATCATATTAACAAGTAGGTATTAACTTGTGTCTGGTCTCCGGTGCGTCGACATTGACCATGTGCGGCTATCAATAACGCGGTGGCGACCGCGAAATAATTTCGGTCGCGACCTGGTGTACTACTTAACTGTACCGACCTTGTGCCGTTTTTTATTCAGCTAAGTGTTGTTTTCGCGAACTGACCCCGAAAACTGCGCTGACCGTTTTACTGCAGTTAGAACGTACCCACACGGCCTCACGTTGGTATACTACTCTATTATTTAGTCTCGTTCTTTTTATCTGTCTTAAAGAGTGATTTTTTGCAAAATGGAGCAACGTAAAAGTGTAATTTTAAATTTTACTTTACATCCGTCAACTGTGAATACATAAAAAGAAGAAGAAAAACAACGGTCATATAGTGTTCGACAGTGGCATAAGAATGATGACGCTTGGTGTTCTGGTTATAATACACTCCCTCAGAGTACTAGGAAAGTTTTTGTTTTACATTAAAAACTGTTTAGATATAAATTAGTATTAAAAAAAGTTAAGTATTTCAAATTTTTATTTTTTCAAAAATCTGTTTTGTTTTTATTATAATAAATGTTACAGAAATTACTTTTAATTAAAGTTGTTTTTTCAAATGTGTCAATGGTGGTTTATTATTGATTTCAAAATGTATGTATTAGTATAATTTCATTCTCTGTAACTTGATCGAATACGAATACAAAGTAAATAGTGATAAGTGAATACATGAAATAGATAAACCTGTCCTGTCAACGTAACTTGTCTAAAAAATGCTTTACTTTCCAAACACCCACTAGTATCTAGTCCGAGAAATGAAGCCGTTAATTTGGAACTTCCGTAACTGAATTTTGATCGGTTTTACTATTAATAAACACTTTTTGATTTATACGGATCGCTTGAAAAACTAATTTTTGTTTTGAATACATGTACGTTATTAATATTTACCAACAGTACTACAGAATACGAGTTTGTTTATTATTGAAGGCAGAATACAAATAAAACTCTTGATACTATTGCGTAAGATTTTGAATCATACATATAGATACATTGTAACTATATAGCGTTGCTGAATAAGATTGAAATATAGTCAAGATTTTTCGAAAAAAATTATTTTTATAATTTGTTCCGATCCGTGCGTAATAGATATCTTTATATGTAATATCGTACACAAGTAACCCAATAAATCGAATACATCGTTATCGTGAAATGTACTTAAAGGCAGGTGCGTATCCTTTGGCCATATTATATGATATTATAATATATATGTTAAAAGTTCCAAATATTTAATACATAATATATATATATATATATCTATATAATATATACAAACTAAAATTTAATTTTTTATCTTTCTTCAAATATAACCAAGTCCCCCTATTTCAAATTTCTAGATCTATGCCTGTTTAAAGGGCGGGCAATATATATTTATATAGGTATCGTGCAACATATATTTATGTCATCTACATGCAACATTCATAGGTGTATGTGATCACAACGATTACTTATAACTATAAATATATTATATTATATTTATAATATGCATATAGTATAGTCGACGATTTTCACACGGACTCGAGCACTCGAAATTCCCACGTCCAGCTCACTAGTTCAACCACTTGAAAATGATTTTTTAAATAATAGCAATCAATTGTGCGTTTAATGTGTTACAATATTAAACGTAACTTATCACGTGTATAATGTAATACTGCCGTCACCGCCTAACTTACTTTGGTTACTTGGGTATACATTATACGTAGAATAATGCAATCGTCTATAAAAGTCAATCGTCGTTATTAGCTGCCACGAAAACATATTGTACACAGATTATTATTTTAAATCCATAAAATAACATTGTAAAAATCTTTTATCCTCCCCCTTCCACTCTCAATTTTTATATACGCATAAACACTATATTTTAATAGATAATTAAATGTTTTTAATACAACTTACAGAAACCATTCATGAAAAAATTAACGACTACATATTATGTCATGTACTTAACACAATGTTATCTTAAAATCGTATGAATTAATCGATTAATTATTTGTAATTTATGAATTGTATATATTATACCTATATCTATTGTTAAACTACTAGGTATGTCAAAATCTTGAATAATAATTATTAATATCAATAAATTTATTCATATTCCAGTTATAATATTTTTCTAATAAAACTTTGTGATGGCCATAGCTCTAATCAGAATGTCCAAATTCAATAACTTATGTCAAATCAAGTTAATGATGATGGGTGTATTTAATTTTAAAGAAGTGATAGATCATTTCTTTAGTTAAACGATTCTGAGCAAAGCTTCAGAATTAAAATATCCCAATTGGATTGATCAATTTATTCAAATAAATTGTTAAAGTTGAAAATTGACGTAAAAACAGTTTATCACGTAATAATCGTATAACAATTTACTTAAACGTTTAAAAAAAAATCCTTTGTCACGTTTTTTTAAAATATTTTCAGTGTCGTCAGAGAAGTGTATGAGTTGAGTCATATTGAATTTTCACAGGTTATTGTCAAATATTTAAAACTTTATTAGAGATAAACTTTTAAAAAAACAAAGTGTTTTCAAAGTTCAATTTCTAGCTCAAAAGCAGTCAAATTTTTTTGAAAATTTTTTATGCATGTAGGTTATAGGGATAAGTCAACAATATATGATGAAAATTTCAAGTTTGTTGCAACATTATTTTTGGAACAATAATGAAATTACTAAATTCGATTTAATCGTTTATGGCCAATTTCACCGTTTTTGGTACATTTTAGGTGGTTTTTCCGCTCGCCTGAAAAAATTATTGAGATGAAAGCTGAATAAACCCTCAAAATACCATTTTCATTGAATTCCTGATCTATAGAGTTGCTGGATGAAACTATTAGACCATGCTAGATTGAGCAAAATGTTACTCAATAAAAAAAATATATATACAAAATAAATAAACATCATTGTGAAACCATAAGATCCTTCATTTCACTCAGAATCTAAAATTTGAGAAGAGGTTCAAAAACCCTCGAGGATTAAAAAAATATCAATGCTACTAAAACACATTTTACAAATTGAAAATTTGAGCAGAGAATCCCCAGCAGCTAAATGCTAAGTGATTTTAATTATTATGCAATACATATAACAAATTCAAAATTTGAGCAAGGGTTCCCCGGTGCCTGAGGGCTGTAGATTTTAATTAATATAAAAAAAAAAAATTGAAATTTGAAATTCCAGCAGATGATTCCCAGCACCCGGCTAAGTGAATTTAATTATAAATAAATACATTTAACAATTTCAAATTTAGGGCAGGGGTTCCCTGGTGCCTAGGCTTAGTGATTTTAACTGTTATAACTAGGGTGCGGATTCGTATGTATTAAAAATTCAAAAATATGTATATATATATGTATTTAATTTTATCCAAATAGTAATTAAAAATACAAGATATGTATTATAACTTATAACAATAAATTAGAAATTAAAAATTTGAGCTTTTGATTCCCGGCGATCGAAGGCTGTGATTTCAATTATGATGAAATTAATTTTGAAAATTCAAAAATTGAGCACTTACTCTCGGATGAACGAAGGTTAGCATCTTTTCATTATAATGAAATACATTCAACAAATTCAAGATTTGAGCAGAGGTTCCCCGGCGCCCGAGGGCTAAATGATTTTCATTATGATTAAATACTAGGGTGTTCCTTAGCTATAGATGATGAAAAAAAAATAGCAACATTTTTTTGGGCTCACCCCCTAAAAACGTGTGCATACATATTATAATGAATTAAGAAAAATTTTGAGGCAATCAAACAAGGTTAACCCGTGCCGAATTGTACCTAAAGTTTGAATTAATTCAGTTTTTGAATATTTATGAGAATTTTTTATATTTTTTTAAATATTTCGCAAACCGTTGAGTAAATCGAAATCATTTATACATTATGTTTTAAAAAGAACAAAATTGTCTATAAATTATGTCTTAACAAATTTTTAATAACGTCTACTGGTCATGAGGTATATTGACTCAAATGTATAAAAATACCGTATTCTCAAAATATTTACTATTATAACTATATAAACATTAAATATATTATTATTAATGGTAAATATTCATCAGAGTTAATGTATTATGAAATATTTTTATTTATTGAAGTATATAATTAATGATTTAAATTAATATAATTTTTTTAATGTTTCCTTTTTACAATTGGGACACATTTGTCTGTGTTCTTAAACACATTTTAGTAAATATTGTTTTTGCTCTTCGTTGACTGTTAACGCTTCAATAAAGTCTGTCATTAATTTCATGCCCCTCTCAGCTGTATCATTGACTATTTTTAGAGATTGTGTTAATTATTTGCCATTAACAAAACTGATATGGTTATCACACGATTTAGGATCGTATTGTAAAAAACTTGTAACGATACCAAATCTCGTGAATAGTTTTAAGCTATTTTCTGAAATAAATTTATCAATATTCATTTCTGTAAAATATAAAAATAATTTCAAAAATAAATTGTATTAGTTTGTATTATTATTTACTTTCTATTAATGTCATTATTTTAAATAATGTATTCACCATTAAATTTTTCATCTATCTGATATGGTTGAAGTGTAAGTCGTTTAGTCGAATTAATGGATGATTTTTTCTTAAGAGCTTCTACCATTAAATGTTTTGTTTCAAAAGGTGTCGATTCGTCGAAAAACGATAGGGCAGCAGCTTCTTCAGATAAATACCACAAGTGATTACATATATTTTGATAGCGGTTGTAGAGATTTGACTATCAACTATTTCGTAGGATTTTATGATTTTAAAGATTTAATAAATTGTAAATCTAGGTTTGGAGCTTTTATTGGCAATGTACAAGTAAACTACGCTATGACATAAAATGTAACGATGAAAATACAAACTTCCCCAATTGCTTTTTTCTCAGTGTCAGAAATATGATGCTGATGCCTAAATATAAATATTTTCAAGCAATAGATTGCTCGAACCATCCATCGAGCTTGATGCATTGCACCAGGTGGATGAATTTTAATTTTTTTTTTCAAAATTTCCACCAATAAATATTAGTCCCAATTCTAAAAACTCATTGTAATCATCGCGAGAATATTTTATTTCTATTTGACTTCGTACAAAATTAAGAATATCTTCTATTATATTTTCTATGGCACTACTACAATATTGATCTTCTAATACACTTATAAAATTACTAGAATCAATGTCAATCCATTTTTTTTTGAAAATTTTTGAATAATGAAATAGATGGGCTCGTAGCTACTTGCGGTATTTTAGTTTCAAAAACACTTCTTAACACCAACTCGTATATGTAGTGTCTGCATGGGTGGTAGAGTAAATCTTTGTCCAAATTTTGTTCAATACGAATACATGCTCCATTCAAATGGCCTGTATTATGAAGTAGTATCACAACATAAACATTCCAAAACATCTAATAAACCCCATTCATCTAAAGCATTATATACAGCGGTTGCTTGTTCTTCACCGGTTGACCTCTGAAGTATTGGACTATTCGATTCGTACTAAATAAGTCACTAGACTTTTTTTGGTGATTAAGATTAAGCTTGATCTATTAAACGATAAACATACGATAGAATAAGTTATTTATAAAATTGTCAGCCACTATAATATTTAAACTCTTAGATATCTAATGAATAATAATCATTATTTATAATATTTTTAATTTGAACATTAAAAATTTTGAGAATACGGTATTTTTATACATTTAAGTCGATATATCTCATGAACAGTAGACGGTATTAAAAACTTGTTAAGAGATAATTTATAGACAATTTTGTTCTATTTAAAACATATTATATAAATAATTTCGATTCACTCAACGGTTTGCGAAATATTTAAAAAAATATAAAAAATTCTCATAAATATTCAAATACTGAATTAATTCAAACTTTAGGTACAATTCGGCACGGGTTAATCTTGTTTGATTGCCCCAAAATTTTTCGTAATTCATTTTTATATGCATACACACGTTTTTAGGGGGTGAGCCGACAAAATATTTAAATTTGAAAATTAAGGAACACCCTATTAAATACATTAAACAAATTCAAAACTTGAGTAAAGGTTCCCCGACACTCAAGAGCTGTATGATTTTAATTGATATAAAAAAAAAATTAAAAATTAAAAATTTGATCTTTTGATTCCCGGCGACCGCGGGCTGTGATTTTAATTAAGAGTAAACAAACAACACAAATTAAAATTTCAGCAGTGATTTACTTATGCTTGATGGCTATACGATTTTAATTTATATATAAATAAAAAATTTTATAAAAATTCAAATAGTGAGCAAATGTTCCCCGGCAGCCGAAGATTAAAAGGTTTTAATTATTATCAAAAGCGTTTAGAAGTTTAAAACTTGGGCAGAGGTTCCCCGGCGTCCTAGGGTCAAACCATTTTAATGAAGACAAAAAAAAGTAAAATCGAAAATTTCAGCAATGGCGAAATTATTTTTGAGAATTCAATAGGTGAGTGCCGATTTCTCGGCAACCGAAGATTAAAATGTTTTAATTATTATTAAAAACGTATTTGAATTTGAAATTTGAGCGGATGTTCCTCGGTGCCCGAGGGCCAAATGATTTTAATGAATACATAATAAATAATAAAAATTTAAAATTTCAGCAGTGGTTTCCCTATGATTGATGGTTAATGATTATAATTTTAATACAAAATGTTTGAAAAAATTCAAAAGATGAGCACAGATTTCTCGGCGTCCGAAGATTAACAGATTTTAATTATCAAAAATGTATTAGAAATTTAAAATTTGAAGACAGGTTCCTTGTCGCCCGAATGCTGACTAATTTGAATTACAACTAAATAAATATTAAAAATTCTAATTTTAACAATTACTAAATATTATATTTTATGACCAATATCTTAATTCGACAATATACATACCCACATACCCGCACGCGCGCGCACACACACACACACACACACACACACACACACACACACACACACACACACACACACACACACACACACACACACACACACACACACACACACACACACAAACTATGATTTACAATAATTGGATAGAGAGAAATACAATAGAGAACAACAATTAACAGCTGTGTTGTCTTAGTCCATTGTGATGGAGTATTGTGTTATCATTTCTCGTGAACGTGTACCTACCTACTGGTTATCAAATTACATATACTCGTTATTTTCAATATTTTCGACTTTCGTGTTCAGAATTCAATTTAATTCCAAATAAAAATAATTAGTTGAAACACATATAATCTTTGTTGTGTTTTAAAAATGACAAAACTTGAAGACTATGATATTGCTGAGATTCTTAATTGTTATGATTCTGAAATGGACGGATTAGAAAGTGATGATGAAAATGAAAATGAACTCGATGTCCAAACTAAAAATGGTAATATTATTGAAATACATAAAATATAAAAAAAACCTTTATAAATTAATTTTTCCTTTTAGATATTTTTCCAATTGAAGAACTTCAACATTTGATGATTGAATTTGATGTAGAAGATATGTTAGAAACCGAAATGGATCAGTATGAAACAAATCTCACCGAATTGAACCAGTAAATCAATATTTCATATCAACAAATATGCAACAAAATACAACTAATGGTATACATTTTACTGAGGAAAAAAATATAAAATGGCAAAGAAAACCTTTTCCTACTATTAATTTGAATTTACTCCCAATAACTGAACCTGATATTAGTGGTTCTGATAAAATAGATTCTCCAATTACATATTTTTCAAGGTATTTTAGTGATGTAGATTTTGAATCAATGGCTCATTTTACCAACATGTATGCATTACAAAAAGGAAAACCTTAGAAAAATACTGATGTAAGAGAAATTAGAATATTTATAGGTCTTCATATAATAATGGGCTGTATAAAATTTCCAAGAATTAGGATGTATTGGAATTTGGTATTGAAAATGAATGTATTTGTTGAAAATATGAACAGAAACAGATTTTTTTCTTTGAGAACGAATTTTCATGAAATTGATAATTTAAAAATCGATAAGAATAATAATGATAAGTTTGTAAAAGTTAGACCTATGTATGATTGTATAAAAAAACGTTGTGAACAATTAAATGTTGAAAGAAATGTTAGCATAGATGAACAGATGATACCTTTCAAAGGGCATTTAAACATAAAACAATATATGAAAGGAAACCCAGCCCGTGGAGAATTAAAAATTATGTTATGTGTGGTGCTAGTGGACTTATGTATAATTTTGTTTTATACCAAGGTAAAGGCACAGAATTTGATGGAAAATTATTTAAATTTTATGTCTATTATTTATTTTGACTTTTATATTTAATTATATTTGATTTTAATTATTAATTTGTTATAAAATAATGATATTGTTATTTGTTTCATCATTATAAAGAATTCCTATGATTTTGTTATATAATATATGATTTGTATTGTTTAATTACACTTTATAATATTATTTATTTTGATCTAACATTTTATTTTCATATTATTTATTATTTTACACTCGAGTCATATTGCCCATTACAGTAGACAACCCCCCCATTTAGGGAAAAATGGAAAAATTAACCCCAAATTTCTTTTAATGGATTTACAATGTGCTACTTGAGAAATATTTTCATTTAAATATTTTTTTTTAAGTATTTTATAATTTGGGACTGAAAGGGTTAAAACCAATAATATTTTATGATATTAATACTATTTTGCGCAAACTCTCCTACATACCTAGCTCTTAATTTTTTAAATCGGGAATTTTACATTCAAACTAATAGTACTTTCGCTTCACTCAGAATCACCGATTTGGTCCATTTTAGGCTGTATTACCGCTCGCCTGGAAAAACTATTGAGATGAGAGCTTAAAAAACCCTCAAAGTACCGTCTACACTGAATTTTCGATCTACAGATATTCTGGTTGAAACTTTTGAAGAAAGTTAAGTAGAGCAAAAAGTGTCTCTAGATTAAAAAAAAGTAAAAAAAAAATTAAACATTATTGTAAAACCATGAGATCCTTCGTTTTACTCAGAATCTAAAATTTTTAATTTTATTATACTGTTTGGTAAATTAGTCAATTATACCTGACTCTTGATTTTTATATAAATAACTATACACTTATATACCAATAGTCATGTATACAGGATAGAGGGATTAGCCGTTCAAATCACTTAAAAATTTTCCGAAAGTTGGGTTATTAATAGTATTACATACATTTTGTTTAGTGTTGGCCAAAGAAGCAAAAAATAAATATACAGTTTTCTAGAAATGTAGTATTCTGCAATTGATAAAGTCATTGAGAACTAAAAACGAGTTAACAACAGCGACTGTTAACTTAAATGTATACATATACCTATAGATCAGAAATCACATATAGATGGAACTTTGAGGGTTCAATTACTCTCTTCCCAATAATTTTTCCGAGTTTGCATGTTACTATTTTCTTATGAACCTCCTTTGAGGTTACCATATATATACTAAAAAATAATAATTGATGTTTTATTTAACATAACATATTTATTATTTTAGAATTTAAATCAATTATACTTTATTTGAAATGTAGGTACGTTGTTTCTAAAACAGTAACTATTTTTTGTCAGTAATTTATAGTACTAAAATATTTTACAATAATTCGAATGTCTTTGCAGAATTTGTATTTTGTTTTTTTTTATGTACCTATGTATTTGAGCTACACATGGACTTATTGTTTCATATAGCATTATAACAATATTATTATTATTTATTACCAGGGGCGGATCCAAGGAGGGGGCGAAGGGGGCGTGCGCCCACTCCAAATATCAAAATAAAACTTTTTTCCAATGTTAAGCCATTATTGGCAATGAGAATGGGAGAGAAAAGATTAACTGGGTTAGCTCTAATGTATATTCATAAAGATATTAATATTGACAATGAAAATAACATAAAAAATGTAATTGAAACATTTTCTAAAGAAAAACAAAGAAAACTTGATTTTGTATTGTAAAAGTAAAGTATTTTTCATTTGTATTAATACCAGTTTATTATGTTATTTTATGTTTCAATGCATTAATTATTTACTATTATGATATTTAACTTTTTATATTTGTTAATTTTTTAAGTTGTTAATCTATATTGGTTCAAGTAATTAAAATAAAAGTTTTTTTGTACCTTATTTGGATTTTCATTTTTCTACGGCAGGTAAAAGGTTCTGGGTTACAATTTACACAGCTTAATCATATATATGACTGCCCCCCCCCCCCAAAGAACATTTCTGTATCCGCCCCTGTTTATTACCTACATCATTTTTAATTCTAGTACATTCTTTTCCTTTATTTTTATTATTATTTTATCATTAAAATACGTTGTAATACTAATTCGATTTCTTAAAATTAAATAAGTGTAATTTATTTTATAAATGTATTTTAATGTAGAAAAAAGTTTTAGTATATTATTCGAAACCGGTATAATATTTAAAAATAATACGTAAATTTGACGTTATTAAACAATGAACTTATCAAACTTCTGTATAAAATAATCGGTATCACTATACCTATACGGAATATATTATTATTGGGTATAAAACTATGATGTTTTAATAAGTGTAACACAGTGAATTGTGTCTTAATACGCATTATATATATATATATATATATTTATTATATAGTGGCACTTTGCGCCGTTCGGAACACATGTTTTGTGGTAATGGGTAAAAATTATGCCGGGCAGATAGAATGAAAAAAAAACATCAACATAATAAATCAGGGTGATTGGAATGATTCGATAGTTCCACCGCCTCGTCTATAACATATTATATATATTATCATAAGTACAGACACGGATTCGTGTTTTCTTGTCTCGACGTTACATAAATAAAAATTATAACTATACGCGGGTGCGCCGACAAAGTACGACGGGTGGCGGTCGGTCCAAAGGGATCGTGTCGCATGCGTACGTACCTATATATACGTACATGAATGTATATAATGGGCATGATGTAAAAAAAATATTAAAAGAAGTTAGAAAAAACAAGAGCCAAGAGCTGCTCCTCTTTCTCATGTCTCGAGCACGGTGGCCCCACTTTAATTATTATGAATGATTTCGCGTTACATGATTTTGTCATTTCTAGTTTTAAAAATTGTCATTAATATACAGTCAACTCGCGATATAACGAATTTCAAGGGACCGAGAAAAAAATCCGTTATATCGAAAGTTCGTTACATCGAAATTCGTTATATCAAGAGAATATACCAATTGAATTCGTTATAACGAGAATAAAAATAAAAATTCAAAATTTTATTATTCGTATACATATGTATAAAATATATGAGTCATATAAGTATATACATATTTATTGTTTAATTTCAATATAAATGTATGTAATAATATTTATAATAAAAATATGCTATAATAATAATATGTACATATAATAAATCGCTATACATGTGTGCATTTATTTTTTTTTTTAAATCAGATATTTTTGATTGTTTGCAACTGCTTGAGTTTACCTTATCAATAGTATTGTCCAGATTTAAAATGCTAGAAAACACATTGTCGTCAATATCATGTCTCTGTAAGTAACTTAAGACGGCGCGAAGACCTAATTTGGCTTCCTTCGAGTTTACAATGGGGTCTTCAGGAGATTCTTCTTCGTCATTTTCTTCGTCATAACTTTCTTTGTTATTAAAACTGGCAAAAATCTCATCATCTGTAAGAGACCCACAGACAGCCAAATCATCGTCGATACCAACATAATCTTCAAACGCCAATTGATCGTTTAGAACAGTCGATAATGTGTTATGTTGAGTGTCAACTTCTAAAGTGATAGGGAATTCTTCTTCTTCATTATCAATAGTTTTCACAAATCCACATTTTCTAAAGCAGTTTTGAATTGTTTGTGTAGTCACATTGTTCCAAGCTTTGTGGCTGATTATTATAGCAGTCAAAACGGTTACTTTCGGAGAATCATTATTATCCAAGCAAGCCAAAAATTCAGATACAATTTCCTTTCGATATAGAAGTTTGAAGTTTTTAATAATGCCTTGGTCCAGAGGTTGGAGTTTCGAGGTTGTGTTTGCTGGAAGAAACTCAATTCGTACATTAGAGAGAGTTGGGGGGCTGTTATGTGCAGTGCAATGATCAACAAAAATTATAATTTTTCTATGTCGTTTTCGCATGTCATTATTGAGAGTTTCAAGCCATTCGTTCCACAGTTTGGTTGTCATCTACGATTTTTTGTTGTCTTTATACGTCACCGGCAAAGATTTGACATTTTTAAAGCACCTAGGTTTAGCGGACTTGCCTATAAATAAAGGCCTTAACTTCTCCGATCCATCCATATTTACCGCAAAAAGTAAAGTGACTCGCTCTTTACTAAGTTTCCCTCCATGGCACTTTTCATTTTTAAACGTTAGTGTTCGGTCAGGTAAACATTTAAAAAACAGTCCTGTCTCGTCAGCATTAAACACATTTTTCGGATCGTACTCACATAATAAGTCTTGAAGTTTCATCTGCCAGTCGTTACAGATATCTTCATCGACACTTGCACTTTCTCCACAAATTTTTTTGAACACCAAGTTATGTCGCTTTTTAAAATTAGATAACCAACCGTCACTAGCATTAAAATCAGAGATTCCAAACATTTCAGCATAACTTTTAGCTTTTTCTTTGATTAAAATACCACTCACGGGAATATTTTGCTGCCTAACTTGATTGAACCAAGTGAATAAACATGAGCCACTCAGTTTTTTAAAAACAATGCCCGGTGCTTTTACTGCTTTTCCTAACATAGTAATTTCACTCAGAATTTTGTTAACTATACCAATAACCTCAGCGGCAGCAGAAAGGAGTTTCTCAAAGCTCAAAATAATCAAAAATTACCTCAGAAACACAATATCTCAGAAACGATTGACTGAATTGGCTACGATTGCAGTAGAAAACGAAACAGCAGATACATTGGATTTTAAAAAGTAATATAATTGTTTGCGTCCAAAAGTCAAGGAAAAAATTTTAAATATTCAATATTAATTTTTTTTTTAAATTTATAATGTTTAAAATTGTATTATTATTATATTAAAATATATAATAGATAATATCTAAAGAATAATTACCACATTTCTAAATTTATAGTAATTCAATAACTTTTGATAAAATTATAGAAACTATGTGTAGGTACCTTAATATATATTTTGTAAGTTGTTTGTAAGTTGGCAAGTGTAATACGTTTAAAATTAATTATTAAACAGTTGAAAATTGATATTGACTATTTCGCTAATGTATTTTTTATTTCCAATGAACATCATAGGGGTAACTAGGATTAACATTTTGGAAGAGCTTGACTCTTTAATATATTAAATTTAATTTAAAAAATTGTTTTATTTGGGACATACATTTTTAATAATTTGTACCTTTAGTTACGCATAGGCGTAAGTCTATATGGATATAAACCTTAGATAAGTTTATAGTTACTGCATTATTGGTTAAATAAGTGAAATATGTTTTGCCCAGGGCCTCGCAAAAGGTAGCGCCGGTCCTGCTACCGTATTTATTACTTACGTATTTGTACTGTATATTCGTAAAATTATACATGTATATGATTTACTAGTGGAATCTCAGGTTGAATATGTCTCCAACCACTTGTTAGTTTGGAAAAAATAAGTAAGGGATTTATTATTCTTGTATAATGTGCGCGTGTGCCATACTCACAATGTATCGTGTATACCAATATTATTTATACATTGTAAAATATCTCCGACAGCGTGTGGCCAAGGTAGTGAACTACAATATACCTATATTTAGGGATGGGTGCAGAATTCTCCAAGTGGGCGCATTTCTTCCGGACGTAAAAACTATGAACTATAACCTCAACATTTTTTCACGAATTAACCATTTAAGACTAAACATTTTATATCTCATATCAAATTGAAAAATAACTTACAAAAATATGTGTTGCACGATTAAATATTTATATTTTTTAATGTAATAAAGATTCAAGTATGAATAATGTATCAAGATTATAATGTTTGTTAAAATAAATATTTTTCTTGGCCAGAACTCGTTAGATTGGAGATAAAGTTAAAGGTTTGAAGGTTCGAAGATAAATGTTAAAAAAAAAATTGAATTATTTACCAATTTATTATATTTTATACGTCGTTATTATATTTTCATATTTTAATAAGCCATAAATGTTGTTAGATAATAATTTTTATAAAACAAAGAAATATTTGTTAATTTAGTGACTAGGATTTAGATTTATAATAATTAAAGAATAAGTAGCTACTTACTTACCATTAAATTGATTTAATTATAGTTGAATGTATAAATTTACTAAAAACGATTTAATAAATAAAACGAAATAGTACCTAAGTAAATGAACGCCAAATGGTTATAACTGTACTCTATAAGTAAATCAAAATAAAAATAAAAATAATGATACTCAGAATATACGAGATATTGTAGGTAGGTATTGATAGGTAGGTAGGTGGGTGCTAGAAATTGATGGTGTTGGAAGTTTATTCTTCATCGCTTTACTATTAAAACAAGATATTTTGTTTGTTAGATTACCTACCTGATTACTATAAGTGATCAACTAGCATTCTTGACTCGTGAAATCCACAAAGCCACCCCTTTTAATATATTATAGTTATTTTAATACTCATGGTGACTTATTAAATATCGCACGATTTTTAAGTTTGCGAATAAGTTACCGTATTATATTTATTCAGATTTTTATATACTTGAGTTTACTGTGATTGTATTAAAGACCAGAAGGTGTTGTGTGACGTATTTATTGAAACAAAAACAAACAGAACGTTTTATTATAGTAATAACTAAATCGTAAAAACGACTTGAATGTATACAAAATATAATATATACGCACATGTGTATGTATAGCATACAAACTGATTTCCGGCAAAAAAATATCCGTACGGTCTGGGTTTTATGCATACATAAATATCACCTACATTAATACTATGAGCAGTATTCTATCGATACGGTACGCGACATTTATCAACGTGTTGAGAAATAAAGATTTTTATAATCTGATGACTGACGACTACGGTAATAAAAATATCAAATACATAGTACACATACATTTATGACATCTCACTAGTCCCTACTGTGTTCGTCTCCGAAATTTTTTTTCTTAAATTAAAAAAAATTATTATTACTTAAAATAGCAACAACTATTTGATTTTTCAATAGTTTTTATTTATTTCAAAGTGAAATATTATTTTTTGTTTTAAATCTAAGGTAGCCAATTTTCAGATCTTACTTACTTAAAATATTTAAAAAAAAGTTAAATTATACATTCTTATTAAGTATTCTCAATTTATATACTAATGGAAATTTCAATATTATTAAAATAATAACAAGTGATAAGCAGAACGTAGATAACTAGTAATAGTTTAAGTATTAGTCTCTTGCCATAACATCTAAACTTCTATAATTTATATGAATACTAAATGTGAATTATAGTTATTTAACTTTGAAAGTATTAATATTATTTAGATAAAATCAAAATAAGTATTATAGTGATACAGTACAAATTCTGATATTAAATTTGCTTTAAATAGAAGAACTTCAAAATTTAAAAACATATAAATTATACGCATGAGAATTTTTCATTTAATAAGTGTATGTATATGGTCCTCTATCGTATTCGAAGTTCTTTCTCAACTCCCAAGTAAATCGCACCTCAATTGATTTTGTTACCATGAATATTGAAATTAATTTTAAATTCAACACTGATTTTGATTTAATTAACATTATGGTTACATAATTTACATTATGACGAGCAAGTTATAACGTATTCTTTTATGCTTTGAAATTTGAATAACGAATAGTTTTGTTTTTCTTACCGACTTTTCAGTTACAAATGCCTCTATACCATTTCATCTGTAGAGTCGAACGTTTGAACACGCCAATGTGCATATAATACGTATGTCTGATTGTGTGTTACTTAATAATTACCATGACATGAGAACTTGAGTAGTAAAAATTAGTTAGGTTTCATCGAGTTTTCTTGGAAAACAAAAAATAGTGAACATTATGCGCACATATGCACGTTTATGCATACAATATGTATATACGATATATGTGGAAATGATATATATATATATATATATATAAGACGCCAGTTATACACGTAGTATCTTGCGATAGTCAGATAGACGTGGGTTTACGTGTATGTGTGTGTGTGTGTGTGTGTGTGTGTGTGTGTGTGTGTGTGTGTGTGTGTGTGTGTGTGTGTGTGTGTGTGTGTGTGTGTGTGTGTGTGTGTGTACAAGCTGACATTTCGGTTGGCGCCCACAGATGGAAAATATTAAAATCCGAAATTAATCAACACTGCAAAGAGGTTTTTCGACACACGCGTTTATGTGCGCTACACGACGGCCATGTATATATTATAGTGGCGCCTGACATTTAGGGTCCGGACCCAATTTTTATAATATTTATTCGTCGTCCTTTTTCTTCTTATATATGTATAATGAATAGTATACGCACGCGTATTTACTTATGTTATAGTTTAGACGCCAAAAGATTTCTGTGGGTCATCTAGACGACTACGACTTTCATTGGTCTCGTGTAAAGATTCACACATGTATGTACATATTACATATACTTTGTATACAAGTCACAGTTCACGTGTACCTATTTACACACACATATATATATACATATATACTATTTTGGTGAAACTCGCAAGCACGTACATCTATATATATTTTACCATGTAACGTGTGTAATACGAAACGGTCATTGATCCAAACATCCCTATTCCGAAAACCTTCTGAAAAGTGGTAATATTTATTATAGCTATAAATCTTGATTTATCGCGACGAAACCGATTTGTGTGTATACGCTAAATGACGATCAAACCGTTTTCGCAAACATTTCAACACCCCGCGAACAACGTCTATAACATTTTATTACTGGCATATGTAGGTATACGTCCAAGCAAAATATATTTTTCGCGTCTATAATGATAAAGCCTTGTCCTGTTGTATGTACAATATGCCGTCTTTCCCTCCCCAGGATGCCTATATACGTATTATGACTTATGTGTACACTACAGGTTAGATACGACTACAAAATACATAATACAATCCTATTAGTCTGCCTGACAGCTATGTCTATCTTACACACGACAGTGGCGCCAAAATCTTTAAGTTACCAGCATAATGAGACAAAATAAAAGTTGCATCTATCGGCTACCCATGAAAAATATGTATTGTACTGTATAATTTTTAATTTACAGTACCTACATTAATTATTCGTTATTTTGAGCAATTAACTGGTAAACGTGTTTAATATGTTTGGTTCGATTGATTACTCATTTTATAATCAATCAAGTTCAGGAAAATTCAAAAATTTGAGTCTATATATTGGTCATATTCAACACGATTTATCAAAGCTATAAAAATACCCATGGCTTATCCGGTTAGCAGCATTTTTTCGTTCATTCATGTCGTTTATGCATTTATGGTTCAAAATACGTCAAATTTTTAGAATATTCTTACATTGATCACTGCAGTCACTCGATGGCTAGAATGGTAATATTATGTAACTAACGAAGTTCGCATCGTCGCGGAGACATGGGTGAACAACGTGCGTTAAAACGGCGTTTGAAATACGCTATACACATATAATTACATACACATATGGCCAAATCACATGGCTTAGATAAAGTATATATTATGAGAACGAACGTGATGGTAAAAAAACTCAAAACTATATGGTCGGAGGATAATAAATTAATGGATGCTACGAGAGGATCGAACACCGCAGCTAAAGTGATACAAAAAATATTTGGAGTGACTGTATTATTTAAAATGCGTACACAGGCGCTGCTGAAGTTCTTATCATTTATATTAACAATATGACATTGTGCACGAACAGCTTAATATATATATATATATGGGCATAACGAGTACCAAAAGTGACAAGTGTAGATTACGTAACTGTTGCAGGTTTCTAAAAGGGGTTAAACAACTATATCATTAATACGGGGAGGTTTTTGAAAAATAAGAGTGAGATCATTTTTACGAAAATGTTTAAGAGGTTTTTGACGTAAATTATGAAGGCATCTAAATTGAGCACAGCAAAAATCATTATACCATTTACGTTTAAAATATATATTATATGTTCTAGACTTCTCGGCACACGACTTTGTATACTTCACCATTATATTTTTCTGGCTAACCTTACAGTAATAACTAGTAAAAAGAGAAACATTTAGTAATATGTTTCTCTACATATTGAGATTTTTAATTCGAATACATTTTTCAAATTTAATTTATGACCTGAAATTGAACATACTACGTAAAATTCCACATACTTTATCCTCAGTAATCATTCATGTCACTTTAAGTAAAATCAAAATTAGTCATTAATGGCTGTACCTTCATTACTATGAATACCTGAAATTGTACATATGTATATGAACGCCTCATATATACATTATATCGATCGGTTCGTCATCGAATCATCAATATTGACTGATATTATCGCAGGTAGATGTGTCAGTATCACACATATTGTTTACATTTAAAATGTTATTGCAGTTAATGTTATCGAGTTAGTTAACAAAAAAAATACACTTGCTGTGCTTTCTACACAGTATATTGTCATTTTAATTTATTTACAATCGTCTTTTATTCATATTTTTACGATAGAATCAAACGTAGAATATCGTAAAATTGTATCGTGTATTTACCACTACATACTCAGAGAAACACGATTACCCTGTTCTTTTTTTTATCAGAAAAAACACAACATGATCGCGCTACAAAATTTTGATCTTGTACACTATTGATTTTTATACTAATCGATTAGGTATACAAGCCGTGGTAACATTTATAGTCATTGACACCTGGCGTACAATGTCAATAGGTATAGTTAATTCTAGATTTTGTCAAACGTCACTACGCCGAATTTTTCGTTGTCTCAAACTATACCTTGAAGTCCCAGTGGAACTATCATTTAATTCAATGGCGATTTATCGTCTACAACGTTACATAAAATCGTTCGTTTTTCATTATCTTGATTATACATAATAATAAAAAATTATGGCAAAAATCCATTTTTTTCTAACTTTTAATGAAACACGATATCTTGGATTTCTTCCTGATGCTCGTGGATTAGACATAAAAAGAGTTTATATGTATGTATTATTATTATTATATTATGTTGGTCATAATAGAACAGATATGAGTATTATTAGGTAGTAATATAGTAGGAATTTCAATTTCCCAAACCAACTTCTATTATTATTATATCAATAAGAAAAAAATTATTCATTGATCACAAATGGGTAATATGCAAAATCAAAACGCGTAATCGTATTGTGAATTTTTCAAGTATAAAAGGAAAAGGATGTAACCGCGTTCAAATTTTGAGGCACAGTCATACTTCATTTTTCTAAGGTTAATACGATAATACGTGTTTTTACTCATTTTGAGTGTTTCCGCGCCTTAGTGCTACACTCACTACATCATAATATAGGTAGATTAAACTATACAAGTATATATACGAGTAGCCGCTATAAAGCACGCCTACAGTTAAAACGACTGATCTATTTTTTGGCATCAAACCTATTGTATTCGACGCATTTTTAATACTTATTATAAAACATAAATAAACCTTCTTCTTTATTTATATTGTAATATCCGGTTACAGGCTGCAGTAAAAGTCAGAATAATTTTTTTTAGAATGCTCTTTATATATTCCTCTGACTTAATACCCTGTACATTTTACATACATCTCCCGACTATGATTTTGCCAATTCTTGCACGGCTTGTGTATAAATAAATATCTCGTGCGACGCATATACATTCTATACACTACGTAGTATTTAGTCTAACTTTATTACGTCATATAATTCCGAATGATGATAGTAATATAATAATAATAATAACAATAATAATAATGGTAGTTGCAACTACGACGGCATTACAATAATAATAATAATCAAATTACATTATAGGGACGAGCGCATCGCGTTAAACGTCGTCGTTAATCTAATATTATAAACAATATATAAACGTAGGTATATACACATATAAAAAAGTGTGTATAAGCGAAGAAGAGTGTGTGTGTGTGTGTGTATTGCTCACTCGCGTAACTTTCGTGTAGGCGGAACCCCGTGCAGTGCGTGGCACGGAAGCCCGAGGGGAAATGTGTGAACCGACCAATAGATTTGATCGGAGCGAGATGCGGCGATCCTGCGCAGTGAGTCGGCGCGGCGAAGCGTCCGATCTTGCACCGGAAACGATGGTGTTTTTTACCACTGTCGTGATACAATGTGATGGTAAGCAATGTGCATAGAGGTACGTCATACGCGTATCGTACGTGCATGTGGAGACATACAAAGAGATCACTGCTGCAAATGCCAAATTTTTACTGTAGATCGATTAAACGATGTGTATACAAATAGACAGTATAAAATTATTGACTTTGGTCCCTGGATTTACGAAATCTATGAGCGATAATGCGTAATGCAATCAATCCACCGTCACTCCGGCCGAGTATATATTTGTTTGGCGAAAAGATTTTTTTTTTACTATTCAAGTCAATTTTTCGATTTGCCTTTTGCTAAAAAGTATCTATGAACTTTGACGTGATTGTCTGCAGTCTCGTAATCTAAAAATAAATAATCATTTCAAATTGTATGATTATCATTCATAGAATTTATGAGTAGTCGGTATATTCTGAGTAAACTGCAGAGCTCAGTTGATGAGTAGGTAGATTATTTCTATATTTTATATCGAATACAACTTATAGATTATACCATCGTAAAACTCAACAGACAGAACCGATAGAAGATGATCTTTTTTTTTCTTATTTAGTTGATGATCGGTAAACATTTAAATCAGGAAAAAATGCCATCTCGCCTTGGACTTTATTATTAATCCTGTCGACGAACCGATGATCATGTTGTACATATATGTAAGTGAATTTATACATAATCCATGAATCATAGATTATAAAACATTGGTGAACTATTGAAAACTATTGGCGTGCGAAAGAAAAACGATTACCAAAATCTCATTATTTAACTTATATTTAGGTAATATCGACATTTCTTTAAATAGAGTAAGAACGCTCTAAAAGTTATAAACATATAGTATTTCAAGCCGAACTTAAACAATTTATAGGTACAGGATGTCTATATAACAAAGATGTGATTCTTGTACATTATAAACACTATTAATTGCATAATCACGAACAAAGTATGTAATTGGTTTTTCTCCAGTTTTTATAATATAAAAAAATCTATAACATATTTGATAATGCATAATATTAAAATAATACTAAAATCTTTCAGATAAACATATATCAGTACACAATTTTAAAACATAATTAATTTTCCAAAAATAATAAAAATATGCTTTCACCTGACGTGTGTAATACCTATACTTTATTGAATCATTTTCTATAATGTTTTTCTAAAAATTAAATACTTAGGCTAGGTATATGCGGTGTAGATATTATGTACTTCAACATTTAAATATCATTCTGTTCTACCTTTTTAGTTTATCTTTCATAACATTTTTTAAATATGACAAAAAGTTCCGACAATTTAATATGATCACACTCATATGCTTCACAAACGATAATATGAACAAATTCAAAAATCGTCCCATGAAATTTTTCTTATAAGTGTTTCAATAATTGTTGTACGATTTTTACGGAATCGATTGTTTTTATATACAATTTAAAACTTTCAATTTGTTTTGAAATTTATTGGACCATTCAATCATTATGAACTTTTGAATGCAGATATAACAATATATGTTTTGAATCTTTTAATAAAAAAAATGTCTCCTTTCTTCCGAAAATTTTTTACAGATAATTAGACTAAAAATGGTTGAATATTATATTTATATGGTTAGTAAATAAATTTTTCACTCAAACTTGCTTAGAATTTTTTCACTGAAGAAATTATTTATCGTTTTTTTAAAATGCAATACAACCATCACTATTATATCTTGTCCGAAGAACGAAGAATAAGTGCGAAGTATGTCCGGGTTTTTCCTATTTATATCCTGTGTAGGTATGTCATTTTTTATACACATTTAAAGTAGGAATTTGATGTGAAATCAGTCGATTCATATGTAATGTTTTTATTAATGATTTTTTTCAACGTCACTAGTAAAGTACACGAGTACAAGTTGGTAATGTTACATTTCATAAAATTTCGTTTATAATTAGTACCACGAGGCATGTACAATATATAAGATCTGGTAACGGATAATTTATGTAGAAAGAATTCGGATATAATATAAAACTATATTAAAATTTATATTGTATACTACAATAGTATGAGTATAATTCATCTACCTCAATTTTTTAAATAAAATATTTTTTTTGTAGTAAATGTATCGTTGCATTGAAATCGAAATTATACGACTGAAAGACTTTATATACTTACAAATAAATGTATATATATATATATATATATACATATATATTGCTTATGCATCACCATTAACTATAGAATTGACTTATAGATCTATTTTACTATCAATATTTCACTGTATCAGTAAATAACTTTTGTATTTTTTAATTTTATTAACATTTTTCTTCTTTTGTCATGTATAAATAATTTATAATATATTTAATATTATAATAATAATATTAATAATAATAATAATATATTTAATAATTAATATATATATATTAATAGATTGTAGCCTGTAGGTTTACACTATACAATATACACATCCAACATTATTATTTTGACTTCATGGATGATTTTTAGAGCAGCCAAAACAAAAAAACGTTTGCGCTGCCTAGTCTAATTACTCAAATTTTCTCCATATAACGTTACTATCCCTAACATACGCCATATACTCGTATAACGTTAATACGTTATATGAGTAATAATATAGTAATATAATATAAGTATAATATAAGTAACTATAAATATAACATAAGTAACTAATATAAGTATGTAAACTACAATATATTATCTAGGTGATTAATTATTAACAGAGGCTCCCGTTCATGTAATATACAATTTTATGAATAATGTATTAAGGCGCATAAATTTTATCGAGTATTTTAAGACGATAGACGTCAATCAAGTGGTTTCCGGTCGATCAGTTAAAATATAATATGTAACGGGGGAGCTTGTGCCTAGTGGCACCTATATTTTATATATATATGATAAAAGTATATTGCCTATTATTTACTTGCATATATACATATACTACATGTATATAAGTATTATAAGTGCGCGTATAGCGCCACAAATCGAATCTTAAGGAGGAAAAAATACTCAACAAATGAATATCATACATATAGGTACACCTATATAAGTATATAACAGTAACTACACTTTTATATATATATACGTCGTTCTACACATCACACAGTGCATTAGGCGATCATAAAATTAGTCATTCTACAAGTATATAATATTTTTCGTTGTTTTTTGACGCGACCGAATCGACATGTATATACACATATAGTATGTATATTGTATATATATATAAGTGTATGTGTGTGCGTTATATGTGTATAAATATAATATACTGAGATATTGAAGAACGCCCCCTGGAAACGGATGGGCGGGACTTGAACGAACTAAAACAAGTGGCCCACATTTGGCCAGGGACCGAGAAGGCTTCGTCGCAGAAAGATTCGGGTCGGACTGCGATACTCGTACATACCGATATTTTACGTTTAAATAATTTCGAATACGTTTTATTTTTATTTTTTTAATGCTCAACGATTATTGTTATTAATATCGGTGCTTATTGCATTTAATGTTCGAGCTGCGATGTAATCATAACAAATAAAAATTATAAATGTAAATTTTGAATCGGTTCCCTATGGTTACACATTTACAACACGGTATGGCTATTTGAAGCTTTCATAGTGCGTATATATAGTAAATTTTATTGTTTTTATTGCCTACGACTTAAGTGTTTATCACGACCAACGATGACCAGCGACATTATCAACTATTCGTCTAGAATTCATCAACCGAATTACTCAGGTAAAACGATTTCATATTTAATAAATGAATCTTGAAAATAAGTCAGTAAATATACTTTAATTATTATTCATTTGAATATCAGTAGTTACCATTCTTTAAATTTCTTTGCTCTTGAATGTTGAAAAACCATCGTAATATAGACTGTGGTCAATAACTCAATAAATCAAAGATAATACTATATTCCTCTTATTCAGAGGCCAAAGGAAAAATTTATAGATAAAACAAACTTTTTTTAAAAGCTCCCTTACGCATTAAATTAAAAAAATATAGAAATTTTTAAACACAAATATATAATTTTACTTTTGTGATTCCGTTTTTAAATTATATTGTTATTGGAACACAACAATCTTAATTAAAGTAAAACCATAATAAAATTTCGTTTACCGTATGAATTTTTAACTTGTCGAGGTTATCACATTCCACTGTTTATTGTACGATACGTTCTTAGATACGTATACAGTTTTTATATGAGTAAAAGTAATGCGTATACAGTGTATTATAGCAGTAAAATACTTTTATCTAATACAGCAGAAGCTTTAGAGAAGACCAATATGTCATGTAACTAACAAAAATATTGCTCAGATACTATTACAAATGTTGTTAGAAATGAAGTATATTATGATTTATGACTAATGAGTATTGTTTAATCAAATGATTAAATTGAACAACATTGTTCAAAAATTTTCTCGACTAATACAAATTTATAATAAAATCGAAATAAAATACATGTTAGTAATGTTTTACAATTATTTAAAAGCATTTGATAAAAACATAATTTACGAATTTACAGTAAAACATTTTTTCAACTTACAAATACTTAAGGAAATGAGACGATTTTGAATTAATAACTACCTCAAATAGTTAAAAACTCCTTATAGTCCTCATCTGCAGTTCAATATGTATCGGAAATTTCCGTTGTTAAATTAATAACTTACTTAAATGGTTTAAATAAAAATACTGTTATTATCATCAACGATATATTTTCTTTTTATCAAATGGTTTCTAAATGTTTACACTGTATACATTATGCATTAAATATAATATATTTATGTATAATGTTATATATTATTTCGGTATTTATCGATCAAATAACTTTATTCATTGCTGGCGTGCCTATTGAATTTTAATCGATTTCAAAAATGCTTAAATTAAATTTTACTAAATTATATAAAGCACATTATAACTAATTACCGGTTACTTCAAAATACTCTGTAGAAAAAATAATTGTGTGCATGTAACTACTATAGTTAGTTATAAATGTGTGACTATGTGAGCTAATTCATTGATATTTATCGTTATTAGGTATTCATAAAGATATACAATATGTTAGATATATAATTAATTGTAAAATGAATATTCACAGAAATTAAACTATACATATTTCTCTATATTGGAATCATTTTGAACACTTCGGACCTATAGAGACGACTAACGATATACACATATTATTGGCACAGATAATGTAAACATATAGACACACAATGTAACCAAGAATTGAAAATTTGTCTGTACAAATTCTTGATTGGAATACAATTGTGAGCGTACTCGTTTTGTTATGATCAACTTGAACAAATTAAAATATTTAATTTATAATTAAATGAATTGTAAAAAATAAAAATTAAATATTTTCCACAGTAAAAATTAAAAAAAATTAAATACATGCTATTGTATAATACATAGTAAGAATTAATTTTGACTTAAAACAGATAAAAAATAAAACAATTTTAAACGTGGAATTCATTGTCATCCCGTTTTTCTTAATATATAATTACTGAATATAATGTGCATTAAAAAAATACTACCTACTGTTTTAGATTTGTAAGAAACGTTCGTCATACATTCTATTGACTCTGTTACCTATATAAACCTACATGCATTGTATATAATTCAAAACTAGATAAACGTATAATCTATAGAGAGTTAGACGAAACTAAATCAAAACTAATTTTTCTTATTCAAAGTTTGATTAGAATTTTCATGACTTGCTTTAGTACACTATAGTGTCGTGCTATAACACAAATGAGAATTTTTATCTCATCATAAGATAAAAAAAAGGCAATGACGTCATTATAAGTAGTAGATGACATTACTACTTTAAAAAAAAAATGCAACATGAACAGTGAAACGAATTAGTTTCTTATTACTTCTAGGAGCAGATCTCACTCACTAGGCTTCTGTAAGTAAGACATTTAAACATATTACACATCCCTTATACTCGTCATTTTGTCTCTTTAAAATTATAACTTAAGAAAACTGTCAATCCGGTTCATTGGATAATATCCACCTAATTGTAATATATCGATCAACTCTTCATCATAAATCTATAACACTCGTAAATACTGCCCTCTAAGTACAGACAGCATTCCCACAGTTTTTTAGTTTTACGGTAGACAAGGATAAACGGCAAGCATGTGTTGGTCAACGGTGTCACCCCTTATATATTGTAAAATCATAGACGTAAACAATTTCTACATTTCCAAGTCTTACACTCGGCTGAAAATTTTAAAATCTAGTTAAATGCTCTAAAATACAGAGTCCGTGTAAATATTAATGATAATAATATTAAACAATAATCTCCGAACATAATATGATGTTCTACGTATCTGAATATCGTAAATAACATAACGAATATTATAAACTGATTAGTACTTGGGTCTTAATTGTCCATATAAGTATCTACTCAACATTATAGTATCACAACCATGAGCCATGTTGCCTTGAATCGCGCAGAGCAACGTCACATTATTTTTCACATGCGCTAAAAAATAATCATTCTAACCCAAACATAATAACTTACCCCTTTATTGGAGACCGTCTTAAAAACTCGTGACAATATGACTGAATCATAGTACACACACTCGGTGCCAGATTAACCATTAGACACCATAGACACGTGCCTACAGGCGCTCAGTTTGAAGGGCACCAAAAAATAAAATATACTATTTATTTAATGCATTTTTTATCGATATTAAAGGTGGAACCATAATTTTTTTTTTTTTTATTTATTTATATTTTTAACACCCCAAAAGGGGTAAATGAGTACATGAAATGTCGTACAAGCTTAAATCTAGTAATAATAACAGTAATAATATATATACCGTGTGTCCCAAAAAACAGGGGCCACTTTACCACTCATTACCATGTAAATATTTTTCAATTCTGTTTGCGGGACCTTAAACTAGACTAATGGATCGTACATTTCTATGACTTACAATGTTTTTAACACGTGTATCTTGCGCATGCGCAATAAAACTTACATTTTTTTAAATGGCAACCTGTAATTTGAATATCATATTCGGGTTCACCGATTTTTTTCAAGCCATTTTGATGTATCAACTTATGTCCTAAACCCAAAATTGACTAAACTAGAGCTAGGTAGAATTTAAAAATTTAAAAATTCAATTTAATTTTTTTTTTTTTTCTAATTGTACGTACTTATTTTTTTTCTAAACACCATGAAACAAACAATCAAAATTATTATTATCAAACTAATTAACTATTTAACTAATTAACTCCTCCAATCAACATCCAAGATTTAAAGAATAAAATTACACACGCATGTAACCTTCTAAACGAAAACCAAATACTGGCAGCAACTACTCGTGAATGTTTACGTCGATTTGAGGCATGCACTTTACACGGCGGAGGGACTTTCGAACAGTTTATTGAATAGTTTATGTTTGTAATTTTTGTAAATTAAATTGTAAATAAAAATGTATAATAATGTTAAAAAAATAAAATAGAAATTTTGTTTCTTGAAAATTCATGTTTCAACTATGTTATTTCATAATGTGTAATAATAAAATAAGATAATAATTCATAAATAATAAATAGTTAATTAGTTTAGTAATAATAATTTTGATTGTTTGTTTCATGGTGTTTAGAAAAAAAAATAAGTACGTACAATTAGAAAAAAAAAATAAATTAAATTGAATTTTTAAATTTTTAAATTCTACTTAGCTCTAGTTTAGTCAATTTTGGGTTTAGGACATAAGTTGATACATCAAAATGGCTTGAAAAAAATCGGTGAACCCGAATATGATATTCAAATTACAGGTTGCCATTTAAAAAAATGTAAGTTTTATTGCGCATGCGCAAGATACACGAGTTAAAAACATTGTAAGTCATAGAAATGTACGATCCATTAGTCTAGTTTAAGGTCCCGCAAACAGAATTGAAAAATATTTACATGGTAATGAGTGGTAAAGTGGCCCCTGTTTTTTGGGACACACGGTATATATATATATATATATATATATATATATATATATATATATATATAAGTAAATTAATTTTACATAGTTAAAGAACATTAAGTAAATTAAGAACTATTCATAACAATATTTTTTAACTTCGCTTGAGAGTCAAAAAAATACAGTCATTTCAATGTGTATACTAGCTGATGGTACATTTCAAAAAAAGGAGGACTAATTTTCCAAACAAAATTACCTTCAATCTGAAATTTATAATTTTTCGAATTTTTTCATCAATTATAAAATTGTTCTAATGAATGCTTTTTCTTAGTTTTGAAGTATATAAAAAATCATCTTAGATAAACTGTTAGTTCTTCTAGTTTAAATGCTTTTACCTTACTCAATATTGAGATAAATCGTTAAATATTTAATATTTCATATAACTTATATGAATTATATAAATATAAATATTCAATTTACCGATGTAGTTAAATAATTTTAGATTTGTAACTTGTAAGGCTTAAAAAAGTTGAAATCACAATATTTTTTTTTCGTCAGTTACATTTTGTATAAGTATATAATATTTATTTTTAGTATCTATCTAGAGTTTAAAATATTTTTGAATGCTAATAAAAATAATGATAATAAATAAATACAACGAATCTAATGTTTACTCGTAATATTATGGATAAGGATATTGCATTAATGTTATGTAAATAATACAAACGTAATTATGAATATTCAGTATCATGACAACAATCATTGATACGTTGTTTTTTATTATTTAAATAGTCTTAGGGGGGGAGAGGGCTGGAAAAAATGTTTCCCTGCAGGCGCGAGATATCTTGATCCGACCCTGCGTATGCGACGAGGACGTTTCGTTATGCAGTACGGGACTGGAACTCGAAGCGATCGTGTAGACGTCAAAAAATACAATATTGAAACAGACGATAATACACCCGATGTGTTTCCAGTGAAACAAGAATGCGTGACGTTCGGCGCGGCGACCGCTTCCACAGCCGCCACGGTGGCCGCCGACGAGCAGCGTTTCGTCGTCCAGGACCTGTCGCCGTCCGCGCCGCCATACTGGACGCCCGGCGTCTCCGAACAGCACCTGGTGACGTGCGTGGTCGGTAGCACCGCGTCGTCCTCGTCGTCGTTCGTGGACGACGAGTCCACGTCGTACGAGGACATCACGTACAACGGCTACGGCCCGTCGTCGTCGTCGTCGCTGTCGGCCACCGCCGCGGGCTGCGACTACGGCGGCCTTTATCACCACCATCACCACTCGCTGCACCAGCCGTACGGCGACGGTTACTTCGACGGCGGCGGCGGCGGCGGTGGCGATTATCACCACTTGCATCACCAGGGCTACGACGACAAACCGTCGCCGTACGACAACAACAACGCGGCCGACGCGTGTGACATGAACTCCACCGCGGCCGCGGTCACTGCGGCCGCCGTCCCTTACGACGACCCTTACGCCGCAGTCGCTCAACTCGACCGACCACAACCCACCGCACAACAGGTACGTTAACACACAGCGCGTATCCGTTGGATCGATGTTTTTTGTTTAGTAGTTATTTAGATTACGAGTAATACGAAGAATGTATTGGTTTTGCACGCGCGGTCATTGCAATGATGATGTTATTCGTTTTTATTTGTTTTTATTTTTACGTATCTTACCGCGTTTTAGTGTTGAAATAGAGGTCCGAAAGTTACGTCCAGTCGCTCTATAGATCAGAAATTACATTTAATTGGTACTCTGAAAAAGTAATTTTTTCCTATTCTCAATAGTGTTTCCAAGTGTGGTATGAAAAAAATACCTAAAAACTATGTAAAAACAGTGAAATGTATACGGAATTTTCATAAAATCCATTTTCTATACTTAGATATATGCCTAAAAATAATGTTGCAAGACATTCGAAATTTTCAACAACACTACTTTCATACACACTTGAAAAATGTTTTTAAAAAAATTGACCACTTTTAGGCCGAATATAGACATTTTAATTTATTAGAAATATCTCATTTTAATCAAATAAAATTTTAAATCCTTGATGTAATTGATATAATTGCATATCATTTTACTCATATGCTTAATTAACAGTATTGATAAAAATTTCAAAAATCGTTAACCAGAAACTCAATAAATTATTTTTACATGCTTTTAAAGATGGAATTACGACTAAAATAACTTTGTTTTTACGTAAAACGTCAGATTTATTTTAATTTTCATCCTATAAAATTTTAATCTTTGGTATTTTTAAAATTTTATCATTCTGCTGAAGATCTGTAAGAAATTTAGAGAAGTCTGCAACGGTTCTGAATACGATTTTGTCAAACAATCCTGTAAAAATATGCGACCGGAACTGAGCGGCGAGCAAATTCGCATTTTCCCCACAATTATACGTACGCGTTTCAACTTACCCATGGGGGTTTCTTTTTTACTTTCCGGCTAGAGTACTTTATTTTTTTTAAATAGTTTCGGATTTATGACTACAGTATAGATGGCACACAACACGTGACTGAATCCCTCGCCGCAGTGTGTTACCATATTCAATGTAACCGATCTCGAAAGGTACAAATGACTAAAAAAAATGTGCCAGATTTTTGTTATAATATTACTATCCACATATCATTTATGTGGACCATAGCTGAGTAAGTAGTATACACATGACGCACGTGGTGTAATTATCACGTGTACAGCAGATCATTTTGTAATACAATTTATTTTCATATGATCCTGCAAAAATTTAAGTTTAGTTTTGGTGTAGTAAAAATTCTCAAATGTTTTTCATTGTTCTATAGCTATATACGGAACAGATAAATATGTACATACTACTGATATTTATGATAGCTTCATGGATATGCTTCCTACACGCCCCACACAACATTTGGAACAATAGTTTTATTCTTTCAATCATTCTTTAACCAAAGGGATTGAAAAAAAAATAGTTTTTATTTAGCTTAGTAGTTAGTATGCTCATTAAATAATTTCTTAAAAATATATAATTTATGCCCACTGTTGAAATCAAATTTTCGAGTAGTAAAAAAAAAAATGTTTTATTTTTAGTCATATACAAGAAGAAAAGTTAAAGAATAAAATTTATTTTGAAAACTAGAGCTTTTTCAGCCTCCGCCTGGTTAAGTTTATTGAAACATATTGATAATCATGTTAAATTTTAATTTAAATGCATTTCTTAATAAAACATGACAGTGTCAATTTCCGAGGGTAATTCAACGCTGTACCATTAAATGTAATCGAAAAAAAACAACAGATAGGATATTTTACAATCTAATTAATCAGTTTTCTTGACTTAACAAAAAAAAAAAAATGTGCTGCAGTTGCTACCCCTCTGTCTCAGCTTGACTACGCTCATGATATTGTATGTATTCAATATGTAGTACTTAATCATGTAAAATTATAAATAATTAATAGGACATTAGCTTCATTATAGTTTTGTGACAGTTGAGAAATTAAACTTAAACATTTAAACTAAAATTGTCGTTTCTTTAAAATGTAATCCATTAATATACTTTATTTCGTCCGAAAGGAAGAAGGGACAAACTTCCATCGTCACAATCTAATCAGTTTTTTTTCTATTATTTTGAAGAAAATTTAAAACACAAAACTCGTCTTGTATCAAATGATATGAAAAATCGTACCAAATAAAGTACTAGTAAAAAATGAACATCTACAGCCATTATGTCTATAGACGTAAAATAAAATATAACCTATTAAAAATAAAATGCTATATATATATATAATGTCTATCCCTACAGGACACAGGCTCGTGACTTAAACGTTTTCGGTGTTTTGAATAACATGTTTTTTAACCACAACATTACATCTGATTAATTATCATGATACCGTAATGACTATAGTGTTGACATTTTGGTGGAATAAAATCCTTAGAAATATTACCTTAAAATGATCTAAAGATTCCTTGGAATTACAAAAATAAAATTTACAATTTCGGAATCATTTTTATTCGAGTTCAGATTTTGACTTGAAATGTCCTCCTGGAGAAAAACAATTCAAGGACCTACGACAATCATAACATTTTTGAACCGACGGTAACGATAATCATTAATGTCTACGTCGTTACGGGTTACAGGAGCGGTATTTACACCAACGCCGTGGCGACAACAACTGTAACGACCCGAACGGCAGCGGCGGCGACAGCAAACGGCTGCAGCTGCATCAGCTGCGGTTGGGTTCTTCCGACTCGGCGGCGGCGACGGCGACGGCGCTCCATCCCGCGGGGCCCGTGGTGCGCGTGGTCAAGCGCCGCAACACGGCCAACAAAAAGGAACGGCGGCGCACGCAGAGCATCAACAACGCGTTCTCCGACCTCCGGGACTGCATACCGAACGTGCCGTCCGACACCAAACTGTCCAAAATCAAAACGCTCCGGCTGGCCACGTCCTACATCAGCTACCTAATGACCGTGCTGGACAGTGACGACCCGGACACGGCCGGCTTCAGAGCCGACTTGTCCGCGCACACGTCCAGGCGGTCGTCCGCGGCACAAGCGGCCGCCATAGTGGCCGCGGCCACAGCTCCGCACAACAAACCACCCCAACACCAGGTGGGTCGAGCCGTTTATTATTAATATCGTCAATATTAAATACTCGAATCACTTGACCACAAGCACTAACTACAGGCACGTGCCGCGTAAGTGCGTAACTGACTTTCTTGGCGGGCTAAAAACAAATAAAAATCATTTTTTCGGAAATTATCGATACCTATGGGATATCGATGAAAAAATTAGACTCTTTTCCAATGCGAGTATAGGCTTCTTTCCAATGTCACATGTTCATTTATCTTCTAATGGTTTACAGGACATACGTACATTCGTACAGGACATTTTCGACAAAAATCGAAGGTCTACGCGTATATATGCGTACAGATAGATTAATAAAACAAAGCAGTTGCGGATAAATTTACATTTTTCTCTAATAAACCGCTTCTGAAGACATTTTTCTTTATACGTAACATATGTTTATAAATTTTTGTATAGTATATAAGTACAAGAAATGTCCATTAGATTTGAAACATGACGCTTTGGAAGCATGCTGTACAACCATAATATTATATTTCATTTCAAGTTTTCAATTTTGTCCTCTTGAACGTATCGTAATTTACACATGCCGATTCATATTCGGCAATGTCGGTACGTCATGATCATTTTGGATTATAATTTAACGATGATCGTTCAGAGGCATTTGAAATTTAGAAGAATGCGGCGAGGAAACGCCAGAAAAAATATCGTCTGGCCGACAGTCGAATTATCGTTCGCGTTCAACGTAATTTTTATGATATACATAAACCACGTTTCGGTTCACGTAGTACTCGCACTGCTGCGGCCGTTAAAATATTATCATTATCATTATTTTATAGTCTTCGGGGACTCGTATATTACGCCACTTGTGCGATATTATATCGTTCACGTCACAACATCATCATGGCGAAATGCGACGGCGATTTTTAATGTATACATCTGCACTCTCACCCCGGTAATCGAATGATGCAGTGAGAGCCTACGTATATTCACTTGCGTATACCACGACTCCGAGTCTGCCCACGCCCCAGTTCATCCGTGATAATTACCATCACTAGCAATATATATCGGCCGTAGACGTGGGATCGCGTTAAAACGATTTAACTATAATAATAATCATATCATCGTCGTGATCAACCTAACCGTGACGGCCGAGAGGGTGTCGATCGTGAAGTAACGTTTATCATCACACACACACACACACACACACACACACACACACACACACACACACACACACACACACACACACACACACACATTTATATGTGTTATATGTATACATAATGCGTTTACGTCGCGGGACACGTGACACTTTGAAGTCGAGTGGGAACCGGACGACCGCGCAAGTGTTGTTATACAAACACGTCAGTTAAATTGTGTGGCATACTGCACCACCGCGTGTAAATTATTATAATAGTTTTGAGTATACGCGCCACGGGGGTAACAGGACGGCGAGGGTAGGTATATATATGATGTGTACGATCACTGCTGTACGTACCCGGATAGGGGCGCACGGAATGGATATTTTTACCGGCGCTTACCTAACCCCACTGATTTCCGCTTTCGCGTTGCTACTGGTTAATTAGTCATCCGATATAGGTAGTAATTGCTTTTTATTTTTAATTGACTAGAAAGTCTTAATATTTATAAAACAATGTTGTTCTCGTGATGTATAAATAATCGTAATGTCATAATATTACCGTTACTACAATCTACAATTAATTACAACAGTTTCGCATTGCGTCAAAACCAAGTAGATAATAACCACTTTGTTACATTTATTTATTTCAATGTATATTTTTTTTAGAAGGTAAATTATCTTACGATGTATAAACGTGTAGCGCAGAATTATTTCCCTCTAAAAAAGTAACTTTAATATTTTCAATAAGAAGTACTTTGATATTTTCTCCACACGTTTTTCTGGACTAAATTCGTGTTTATTTTTCTCCGAAACTAATGTAACCGAAAAATGACCAATATATTGTCCACAAAGTAGCCGTTTCTAAAAGCCAACAACGCTTCTAATAATAATTATTTAATATACATATATATATATATATATATATACATTTAATTTTTTTTTAAATTAATTAAATTAATACATCAAAATATACACACATTTGTGTACTGTCACAATATACCTAATATTACGTTTATATTGCATAGATGCCGGGTGCCCGAAACCTTATGGATCCTACCGGCAGCGATCAGCAACTCCACCAGCAATTGCAGGACGAGCACCAACACCGCAAACGGAGCAAGGGAAGGACCGGATGGCCGCAAGATGTTTGGGCTCTGGAACTGAAACCGGAACAAGTGTAAAGTCACGTGGTGGCCGTCCGTGCCGGCAGAAAAATCTTCGGCGCCCCGAAGAATCGCCGGTCAAATACCATGATCACCCGCTCTCCGTTATCGTTATACATTAAAATATCTAAAGTATGAAATCATTTTTCGAAAAATTCACTAAATATCTGTGACCCAATAACGAAAAAATCAAACTCGAAAAAATATCGTAATTATATTGTGTATGAACCGAGAAGATAAATTAATGTAATCTAATAACGGGTCGGCCGTATACTCGTATTTACTAATAGTACACAAGCACACTACGGAATATCACGAAAACGAAAGAAATAAAAGTTCACCTGTTATCAATGAAAATTATTACAAACTTCGGTGTTGGGTGACTGTAACATGCACTCGGCACCTACACTTTTAATTGTATTTTAAATGCAAAATCATCTCGCTATAACGTGGTCACTGGTCACGACGGCTGTTCGCAAACATTGTGACGCAATCCTTTGTGATTTGAGTACATACTCGGTTGGGAGTGCAATGAAGGAGATAATTCTCTGTTTTAGGTATGCTGTAAAAAACCCATTAAGTTTTACGCCTTATAGAAAAATTCTCTACCGTTTTCTAATATTTTTATAACATGGCAATACGTTGAGTAGAGAGAAAAAATGGATTTTTAATTAATTTATTTGTTTTTTAAATTATAATTTAAATAATTATCATTCGAGTTTCACGATAAACGAAATTATTTGGGTGTGATGTATATCATATCATGTGTACCTACGGTCACGAAACACAAAGATTTATCTTTGAAAAGGTTTATCTACTTAAAAATGTATGATGTAGGTACCTAAATGTAAATATGTTATATGTAAATGATTTTTATAGTATATATCATAATAATTATTATTTTTTAATTATAATTATTTATACTTTTATTTGATAAGCTTGAAGAGTAAAATTATTATTCTTCTGTTTAATTATTATTATAATTATTTTCTCACATTTAATGTTATTGATGTTCGTGTAATTTGTTTTAAACGAGTACAATGATTTATTTTATACACATTATTAAGTGTAAAATACGAGTACAATGAACATAGCATATAAAATCATATATAAATAAACTATTTATCATAAGTATTTTCAAAGTATAATGTGCAATTTGATATTTTGATGTGATACAGTAGTTGGTAGTCATTATAACATGGCCAATGTAAAATTTAACCGCTGAACTACGCGGATATGTTAGAATTTATTCATATTATATTGAAACTAGTATACAAATTTCAGTTATTACAATTTTTAATTCTTTATTCAAATACATCAATTTAAAAAAAGTTGTATCTACTTTACTATTTTAGTTGCATATCTTATTGCATACCTTCTTAATTATTATATTAAATAGTGAATCATGTTTTAAAGAAAATAAATGAATATTATAACAATTTTATAGTTTATTTCTATGATACTAGTTAGTTTCGATTTTTATTTTGTTATAAAAATTATGTATAAAAATTTAAGTCATAATTCATATTTTAATACAGACTAAAAACATGCTTTTTTCATGTTTGAACCGACGTCGCTGAGTGAACTATTTTGCCGTTAATTGCTTTTTCGATGCTATTATAGTTAATTTAAATATATATATATATATATATATATATATATATATATATATATATATATATATATATATACGTGAGTGTGTGTGTGTGTGTGTGTGTGTGTGTGTGTGTGTGTGTGTGTGTGTGTGTGTGTATTTTTCATGTCATAGATTAGATATCTCTCCAGATGACAGTGACCTCCTAGATGTCATAAAAATGTCACAAGGAGATATACAGCGACTTTTTGCTACATTTGCTTTATATTTGTACTCGCTGTGTCCTGGATCCCAGTATGGTTCGCGGTATCCAAGTCCACCCTGGTGCCAGTGTGATGCGAGGGCGTGGTCGACAACACCTCAAACCGCGTCACCCACCAAGGCTTTAATATACCTATACACGTATATAATGCGGTTAATATTGTAATACACACACATAGCTCGGATTTCATAACTTGTGTAGAACTAGAAGTTAAAACATATTGGTGATATTAGGTTCAGTGAAAATTAGTGGAAGAAGAAAACGGTGCTGCGACTTCCAAAAACATAAAGCCAATACACTATTTGTTATATATTTGTTACTTTACGTATAGAAAACCTTAAGAGGTATACAAAATTAATGCTTGAAATCATAACTAATATCGTCAACACTGTTTTAATTACTTGAGCCATAGACCATAAACAAATGTACGTTCTAAATTTATCAGAGTGGATGTATAATAAATCAACTGGTAATTGAATGCGTAAGTTGCAATTACACATGATTTATTACGTTTGAATGTCCAGACTCCAGACATACAAGAATTTACAAGTATAAGTACATCGATATAACTTATGTACGTGATATAAAATAACGACAGTTTTAACAAGTTATTTCGATTGCGAATTAAAACGATTATAGAAATTTATCATTGGCACATATTATATATGTAATAGTATTTATTTACTTAAAAAGTTTTTTATTTACTAAATCCGTTTAGTTGGAAACAGATTCGAATATTGAATAGATTTAACATTAGTCGGTAAGAAGTAAACACACCGCGTAAAACTTAATGAATTGCAGACATTTATTTCACATTAACTACAGCAGATACAAACTTATCAAATATACACTTCATTGAAATGTATTATCATTCACATAAAAGTGTATAATATTTGAAGAGAAAAAATATTCAAAACATTTTTTCTTAAAACATTTCTGAATATTACATGACTATAGTTTGCAGTGTCAGCCCGTGCACATTAATCATCGTCGTGTCGTCATTACATATTAGGGTTAAAAAAAAAATCCTGAGAACCGGAGCTTGTGCCACAGCGTCGTCACGGGCGTGGGGTCAGCCCGCGCGTTGTTCCCGGCGCGAATGAACCGGAGAACAACGGCGAGACGACCACCACGACCGCGACGGCAACCGGTCGTCCCGTCGACGGGCCCGTTCTACAGTACCCGTGGCTATCAGGGCCGTCCTGAAGGGGGTTCATAGCGGGGTGAGTCACCCCTGAACAAAAACACCAGTCGGCAATAATTGGCAGTCAGCATTGTTTCACAATATAAAGTTTTATTAGATACCAAATTTACTTAATAATTTTATCACTATTCTGAGTATTATGTTTATGTACAACAATCATTATTTATTCTAGGATGGGTATGTTAAGTACCTAATTTATTTTTCTTGGTAGAAGCATTTGATATTAACAACATGGTAATTTTAAATTTTGAGTCAAGTGAAGGATTTAGTGGTTTTGTAATGTTTATTTTTTATTTATTTTTTGTCTGAAGACACTGAGGCAGTAAAACTAGTCCAAAAGTTAAGTCCCCAACTCTATTAATTGATCAGAAGTTCAAAAATTACATGTAGATGATACACTGAAGGGTCTCAAATCTCTCTCTTCCATAGTGTTTCCAACAAAAATTGTTAGTTTTTTTTTATTACAATTTTTACATTTGGTAGAGATTCTTGAAAATGTAAAATGGCTACTCAATCCCTTGATAATGCTACTGAAAAAAATTGTATATATATATTTTTTTTTTTTTTTCATCCCTAAGCGTTTAATGGGAGTACACACTATTTGCCGTAAAACAGATATTCATTTATCAATAAATTTAACCAATTTTCGTTTTTAGTCATAACCCTAAAAATAATGTAAGAAACTTAGAATTTTGTTATACATATTAACAACATGATTGTACAAACGTAACAAGATTTATGAAACAAGTTGTCAAATTTGAGTTGAAAACATAAACCTGAGAATAACAGTTGATATTACATTGAAACTTTTCTCTGAATCATCTAATTAAAAAAAAAAAATCACCATTTCTTTAAAATTAAATACACTATCACCATTATCTTGTCCGAGAACTAAAAGAACAAAAGACAAATTTCCACCATCATTATCTTGTCGGCTTTTTTGTACTTCAATATTTTCGTTTTTAAAATAATGAACAAACTGAATTTTTTAACACTATTTAGAATCTATAAATACCTACAACATTTAGGGTAAGGATATAGCATTAACTGGTTTCAGTATTAACGAGAAAAAGAGAACGTTCAGTACGAAGATTATGAAATCGTCGTAGTCAGCACTTTTTAGATTCTCAACCATCAAGAAATTAAATTGTTTAAAAAAATAATAACCTAGTGTTTTCAAAAACATTGTATAAATGTAATCAAGTTATGTTTACAAATGGCTAATTTTAAATACATTAACAACTATATTATTATGGCAACCGTAGTTACAAAAACACAGTCTATATGACGTGTATTATACAATTATTAATTTTAGCTGTTAAAAATTTATTTGGCCGATTGTAAAAAAATGAGCCGCTATTTATTCTCTATGCTGCATCTGTGATTTAGGTCTACGCACGCCCGCGGACTGCATGTCTATATCATGAATTTATATCACAAAAGTATACTTATGTATAATATTATTCATTATTTGATGATTATTTTTGTTATTCAATTGCGTATATAGTTTGTGCACGAGTACCTGCTATCCACGGTACCACGGTGTCAAACATATGAATTAAACATATTTCATCTTTTCATTCGATCATATCAAGCAGTGATGATATTTTATTTTTAAGTCGTTTCGTAAAATTTTAAACATTATATCATTCAAAATTATGTTCTGGAATCATAATACTTTTTAAATTACCCTTGAGAAAATTTAAAAATCATAGAGTTAAAAATTAACTTTTCATTAATTTGTAGTTCTATAACCTGCTTTTAATCATGTACCGATAAAAAATTAATTCAAATTTATACATAATCTAGGACCAAATCACATAGTTTTCTATCATAAAGCACTCTGTATATTATACCACACACACACACACACACACTCAAGAGTGCATAATATAAATCATATACGTAGAAGGGTAATTAATTCGGGTGGTGTTTATTCTAAGAATATAAAAAAACAAAAATGAATCGCCTTTTAATTGCCGGCAATGACATCATAAATCGTCAAGAAATTTGACTAGTCGGTTGTCGTACGATTTCATTTACATTTAAGAATAAAACGATCGAACCGGGAAAACCTAGTTGCCGGATTCAATAATGGCATGTGAAGCTGAGAATCTGAGATACGATATGGATACACCCGATACAGAGTTTAGTTAACAAGACCTCATTAGAAGTAATACGCATACTACGAGTATATAAGTACACTTTGTGGAGATTTATAGTAACAATTATTTTGTCATTTCCGACGAGTGCTCTACGCGACAATAAAGTATATTTATAACCAGTTCCACCTTCACTCTTGAACTATAATTCTAAAAATTCTACCCGACCATTGTTAAATGTTACCCTTGTTCTTGAATCCACCAAACACAGTGACACCAAACAAATTACACATTTTTTGAATAAGAGTACCTAACAAAAAAATCTTATTTTCGAAATATAAATTGACAGTAATAAAATATATATAGGTAGGTAGTTAAGGTTTCAAAAACTAGAAGAAAAAAGATTAAGTGAACCAACTATTATAAAATTTAAAATACGGTCGGAATAATATATTGTTAAAGTTATTTAATAACATGTTAACTATGAAGTACTAAACAGATGCAAATGGTGAGCCTTTAAGACATATCTCGAGAAAATGTCCAACCGCTCTTGTTTCGGAAATTTTTGATCACAGATCCCTACATACGTTTAAAGAAACTCCATTATTGTAAAACTAGTAGATTTTTAATGTTCTCAGTCCAATTTATTGAAAAATAGTCTATAGACATGAAATCGAATAGTAAATGGTATGAATAAGTAAACAATAACAGTTTTTTTTTAACCAATTTATTTGATATAAGCTTATAAAATATACATAATAAGTTTAATACATATAATTATAATAAATATATTAATATTGTTTACATTCTGTCACTATAGGCGATAGCGTCTAATACATAACGGCCGGTAGTAATTAAGATCTAAAAGAAATGTGTATTACACGTGATATACCAAAGTGTACGTCAACAGTGCTTTTTGCAAGTGCCTCGTCCGATCCGAACGGATCCGAGTGTCGGAGAAAGAGACAGAGTCGAACACGCCTGATAACACGACTGTAATATATTGTGTATCGTGTGTGTGTGTGTGTGTGTGTGTGTGTGTGTGTGTGTGTGTGTGTGTGTGTGTGTGTGTATATGTCGGTATTATAGTATAAAGTAATTATTTCGACCTACGGATTTACTGACTACGCTAAATAACGGGAGATTTTCTTCTTCGCGGCCCGCCGCCGCAGTCCTTTACACGCCGGCGTGACGTCGCGCCTCCGCGGTGGCCTGTGCCGACTGGGTGACGGCCGACGACGACGACGACGACGAGGGCTGCTGCTGCTGCTGCAGAACGTGCTGTTGTTCCGACAAATGGTACGGCGAGCCGAACGGACGGTTCTGCTGGTACAGCGCGCTCCGCGCGTCCCGCCGGTACAACGACGCCTCGCGGCCCAGTCTGGGCACCTGTGGCCGGCCGTGCGCGGTCGCCTGCCGGCCCAGACGCGGCGAGAACGGTGGTGAGTACGGCGGTGATCTGGCGGCGTGCCGCGACGCCGAGGCCGCGTCGTCGCCGTCCTCCGACGACGATCTTCCGCTCCTCACGTTCTGCTTCATCTGGTTGTATACTGAAAAATTGCCCGTTGATTATCACATTATAGTCACATCGCGTAGAACATGTCCTATATGGTTTTATCGAACGTACACATAGGTAGTGTTATTTGACGTGACCGGTTTTTTTTTTCTTATACTCGTCGATCGTAAAAGAAAAAAAACGGTTACGGCTATTTCAATACTCTTCTTCGCGATTCAGCCGCGAATCGTTTGAAATCCCACGAATACTAGTGATACCACACACCGTGGCCACGAGGATTTTTAGACGGTAAAACACCTACGTAATCCCTCGGACTTATTTAAGCCGAAAATACGATATTTAATACGTACAGATTGAAAACACATCCGAGCAATAGGTACAACCTGAGAGGAAATCGGCGTAACGACTAACGAGTTAACATAACTGAAAACTCACCGAAACCTAGAAGTATCTGTTGGGTAAGTTACGGAAAACATGGCTATAAGAAAGAGTCGCCGTGTTTCGGTTTGCACGGAACCACATTCTCTCAATAAACGAAGGATCTATATCTCTGCCATAGTCGAGTATATACTATTCTACCGTATTTTTTTCTCGTGAACTTTGATACATCCGCGGTCCGGGAAGTACGACACTAATGTTTAATGTTAAAATGCATAAACCTATTTATGTCAAAATAATCTCTAAAAATGGTTTGTCTTGAGCTACAACACGACGTCCGTCGAAAATTCTTGATACAAAGAGTTTTTATATGCGTTATCACATGAAAAAACACTAATTACTTTTTGAAACTCGATAATTGTAATTTATCATCGTTTCAAATCTCTATACATGTCGCGTTGTATACCAGTATGGCAGTATAAGATCGCCGTAATCAGCTGTACACTAAACAAATGCCCGTAACCGCCCCTTCGCACAGATATCCGAGAAACAAATCATGCCAGTGTTCATAATTACCGCGCTGCGATTGTGTAAAATGTAGTGCTACAGCTGCTGGCGATCATGTACATTTGACGATTTGTTATTCTCATACCAATATTATATATTATTATGGGTCGACGTTGTGTGGTCGAGTATTTGGGTTTCGGGCGCGCGCGCGATTTTCACGTCTTTTGCAACATCCCTGATCCCTCCTACTATGGTGATTAATCATCGTTAACCTATTAGTCTGTTTGGAGAAAAAAAAACAAAAACACAACCGATACCATACGGACGACTTGTATGTGTAACTGTTTTGCGATCGAATTGAATCTATACTTATTGGTGAGAAAAACACTGCGTGTTCAAACAACAGCTAGTGTTTTTTACTTATGCGCAATTTTGATCACGTCAGTTTTCTAAAGTGATATAGCCAATAATAGGAAATAGTAGTTTAAGTCAAAAATCGTAATGTAGCAAAATATTACATATAGCATGCCTCATGTAAATGAAAAATATTGTACGCGTGAGACATCTGAATTATGTACTAACTGTTAAGTGTTTTATCTGGGATCTGTATAGCTGCGCCGCAACGGCTTTTAACCTTTGTAATAGCCAATAGGTATTGTGTATATTTACAATAAGTAAAGTCCAATTTTCATTTGACCAAAGTAAAAAACAAAAGTCCAATTTACATATCTCTTAAATGTTGCAATTAGATATCCTAACCCTAAAGTCATAATAAAAAGCAATTATATTGTTATTACTGTTAATTCATTTTAATGAAATATACTCGTTAACAAAACAATTCTTTTTACCATAATAATAAATAATAGGTACTTGCGAATAATTAAAGTTCTAAAATATTAACTAATTTCACACAATTTTCAAATGTATTTTAAAAAAAATCAATATATTATGTATATATTTAGATGATTTTTAGAGGGAAATATTATTAAAATTTTTTATTTGTTGGCGGACCAGTCAAAAATACCCACGGCATACATAGGTCGAGAAACGCTGATCTATAAGATGGACGACTGCGCGTGCTGTTTTTCTCTCGGTCGTCTCGGGTGGAGATAATATTGTTATTAGGCGCTGTTTAGTGTTGACGGTATTAAGCTGCTGTTGCATGCTATTTAACATGTGATGCATGCGTGATACATGGCGAATGACGCGGTAGCGACGAGGTGTGAGAGAAGGACAACTGGTACGCCGCGCGGTCATTAGGGTGCGGTTATACATGTATAATAACAACAACGAGACTGTGTATATGAGATCAATCACTTCGGGGATGTAAAAATAAAAAAGGGGCGTAAGCATGTCATGCCGTCACGGGTCCTATGTAATGTCGCCACACGTCTATAACAAAGATATTATAACATTTATATATATATACGGTGATATATTATCCGTAGTTATTATGCCACTTTTCTTCCTCTTTTTTTAGTTTTTGACGCTAATCGCCACTGCCACCCACTAATTATCTGAACTAAGACGATAAAATTATAATATAATATATGACGTATAATATGATACTACCATAAGTTCACTTTGAAGCCAAAATTTGAGCTCAGCAAAAATGTTTGAACCGGGCAAATTATGATGGGAGTATTGTGATAATATCATCTGTGGATGTACTGTGAATGTGTAGAATTTGGATAATTGTACACACACACATGTTTTCGATAATTAAAGCAGTTAAATGATTTGAAACCACGAAGGTGGTACTACAGATAATCGATGCTGTGTGAGTGTATGGGGGGGGCTTGTTCGAGAAGATTTACTGCTGATGAAATTAGAAATAATTGCGACGACATGCCGCCGACTTGTTGCGGTTTTTTCGTTTAAAACTGGAGTGGATCCTTTGAAATGTACCGAACATTCGATACATTTGAATGGATTGCAGGTGATGGTGTACATGGTGCTCTTGTCAGTTGAAAAATTTACACGAAAAATATGCTTAGTATTATGTCCTAGGTTTAAACTGATTTTTAAATAATTAGGTTTATTTGATATTCGCCTATTGATTACCAGACAGAAATCAACTAACGATTTTATTATTGTAAGGTATTTAGGTATATAATTATGGTCTATCACATTTATAATGGTGAGTGATTGAAATATAGATATTCATTTTCATTTCTTAATTTAAAATGTTCGTAATGAAAAAGAGAGCAAACCCCCTATAAATATTTTTGTATAGTTATTTTTGTTTTGTACTTTTTTCAAAGTATATATTTCATATCTATTAAAGTAATTACGTGCTACCTTATTACGTATTTTAATTACTAACATACGTGCAATTACTCATTTATCGACTAAGCAACAACGACTTTGAATCAAAACTCGAAAGCATCGTATAGCATAAATGGTATAAAAAAATTAAATATCATACGGAAAAAAAATGGTGTAATCAATATTATTTTTGCTTCAATTTGTATAATATAATCAATTTATAACATACATATATAAATTATATATACCTAAATATACCTATAATATTATATATAAAAATAAATATACTGCAATATTATCGTATAGTAAATTAATCTGTTGTACATAGTTTCTGTCATTAAATTTGCATTTTGATTAAAAAATAATAACATTATAAACAATGTCAATTATACATCTATAAAATAATTATTGATCAAATTTATTTACAACCTTATCATACCATTTCGAATTGACAACAGTAAATTCGAATTGACCGATAATTCGTCATCTGTGTTTAAATTTAAAACACGATCGATTTCAAACTGAAATTGAAAAAAAAGAAAAGCAGATCACCGATATTATTCTCGTATAGGGTGAAATGATTATAAAAATAATTTTCAAAAAATACGATTTGTATTAATTACTTTTCCGAATAATCGTGTAAACTAACATACAATATTATTTTCACCGTTCTGATACGACCGCGCCGTGGTGCTTTTTGACACTCAAATTGTGAAAAATAGCGTGACACATATTTCAGGATAAAATGTTGTGAAAAATATAATGAGAGATTGAGATATCATATTATAGTCATAAAATCTATCCTCAAATTACGTGTCACACTTATTTATGGCAGTTATATTGAACACTAACAAGTAGATACCAAAGTACCCCAGTGATGCCAAAATGTTGGGGATGACGTTTAACAGCGAATTGTATGAGAACTTTTTGTAAAATTGTGTAGCGATGAGTAATATATTTTGAATAGTTTTATAGAAATCTTACGACCTTAACTGCAGTAGTTAAAAAAAAACCAGTAGTTTTATTCGGCGATGCAGTGCCGGATTAAAAACTTGTGGGCCCCTAGGCAATTAAAATTTTGGGCCCTACAAAATTATTTTTTACATGCATCTTTAACTTTCTTCTTCTTCTTCTTCCAATAATTAAAAACAGTTTTAATAATAACCAACTAGTATTAATAAATAAAATCATGTTTATTAATTTTTTTTCATTTGCAAGAAAAATAATTAATTATTATTTTATTTCTATTATTTTTTACTAATGATTCATAATGAACTATATTATAAAAAAACTTAAAATAAATTGTAATTCTTAGTTGAAAAAATATTTGCTTTTCAAATATTAACTCTTCTTAATTTTTTCGCAGTAAACTCTTCGAGAATATCTTTGAATTCTGTTTTATGTACGTAAAATGTAATTTTCTGTACTCATAACGGCAAGTGAATTTAAACGTTTTTGGTCATTGAAGATCGATGACAATTATTTAACAACTTCAACTTCGAAAAAGTTCGTTCACCAGTAGCATTGGTGACCATTAGTCATCCATATATTTTTAATGCTGTCATAACATTTGGAAAGATTGATTCCACATTATTTTCATAAATTCATTTATACGATCGTAATGCTGACACTGTTTTGTACAGGTATTATTAAATTTAAAAAAAAAAATTGAGATTTCCGTTTTCACGGGGCCCCTTAAATTAGTGAGGCCCTAAGGCGAACGCCTACTCCGCCTAATGGGTAATCCGGCACTGCGGCGATGTTTCGAACATATCCAGCATTTTCGTGCTTTTATTCCACCCTGCAGAATATACGCTCGGCACAATCCGGTCGACGAACTGCCCAACGTAGGGGATCTGTTGTTTTGCGGTTCGAGTCCGGCCCGCAGCCACCCCCCTCCCCCTCCCCACTGACATTAAAATACTTTTGTACCAATTATACATATGATATTATAATATAATTATTATCGTAATATAATTATCGTTTTACTCACTAGTGTTGTCGATGACCGGTACGAATACCCAGGCGCCCGCGACTAAGGACTGTCCGGCTGCCGTGGCCGCGGCGGCCGTCGGTTCCTGCGGTCCGTCCGGTCCGACCGCGTTCCCGTCCACGGGCTGCACGAGGCCACCGATGCCGCCACGACGTTTCCTGCGGCCCAGCCGCGGCCCGAACCATATGCCGCCGCTCGACTGGGTCGCGCCGCCTCGCTTGTCCGCGCCCATCAGTTGCGCCGCCGTCGTCCTGGGGACCGTCGACCCGCCGACGCCGTAATAACCGCCGCCGCCGCTGATGCTGCCGCCGCCGCCGCCGCCGCCGCCGTAGTCGTACCACAACAGATCGGCGGCGGCGGCGGGCCTCTGTTGCGCCGCGGCGTTGGCCGCCACCGCCGAATAATCGTAGTCCAACTGTTCCACGAACTTTTGCGCCTCTTGCAAATCTGTCGCCGGCCGAACCGGCAGAACAAATATTTCGACGTTAGTAACGCGTAAAGTCATGACCCGAGCGCGGGGATTCGTATTATGCAACGGCGCATGTTTTATTCCGTTTGATCTTATGACACACACGGTGACACGAGTATGCGCGACGTTCGTTTCGTGGCGTAGCGTTTGAAAATACGAGACATTCAAAATGCATGTTTAGAAAATGTTCACAACTATTGTTGCTCACTTTAAAAAAAAATTAACTTTCGATTAATGATGAAAAAATTGATATTGCACCAACAGGTGTTAAAGAAATTCCTTGATATGATCTAACTTACATTCTATGTAACTATAATTAGTAGGTTATAGAGTAAACTCCATTTTAGATTTAGTACCAAAACAAACTTGAAAACTTAAACCATTGATCATCACAAAAATTTGAAAAAATGTTCAACATGACCCTACATTATAGCTATATTTTAAATTGCATGACGAACGCATTTTCACTTTTTCGGAAAAATTTTGTGATAAATTGCATATTGATCAATGTATATATAAATGTTTAGATTTGTAAAAATCCATATTAAATGTTCAGAAATTATAAATTACTAAAATTTTTACGTTCTTCATTTGTTAACTAAGCCTTGTTAAATGTTTCATTTAACAATACGAAAAACTAATAATTATAACATCAGTAAATATAACCATGATCAATGAGATTAGCTAATGATACACAGAACATCTTGATTAACTTAATTTTCACATTATTGAGTTATTTTATTTATTCACTGTAACATTTTATTATATTGATTGTTCATATATTAAAATATTGTTATACAATTTTATTGTAGCCATTACAATGTCAGTTTACTTTTATAAAATATATATTATCTGTTATTGAGCAGTGATTCATTTAAATGTACATCAATATATAAATATACAATGTATAAATGAATAAATACAACACTGAACCCTTAATTTAAAAATTTAAACGTTTTACCACCAATATTTTTATGTTACGGTTGGTAGTCTTGGAATAATATTCCTCACCACACTATGATCACAGAACAAAATGATAAAGGCCGGCTTCTTATCAATTCTTCTTTAATCTCCTTCAAGTTTCTTCTCACTATTTCGCACGTGAATGTTTAATTTTCCTCTTCATTTTTCAACATATACATTATTTATTAACAATGGCAGATTTATTTGGTAATACTAACGATAGTTTCGACCTAGGGTCTGGTGGTTCTGACAAACTAAAGGCTGAAGAAATACAAAAAGTTATCATGATGGAACAACAGAAAGCCCAATTAAACGCTCAAGTAAAATATATTTCATTCCTACATCTATTTAAGTTTTGTTTTTAATAGTTAAGTTATGTTTTAAGATACAAGAAATCAGTGAAATATGTTGGGAAAAATGTGTTGATAAACCATCAGCTAAACTTGGAGGAAAAACCGAGGTGTGCCTTACAAATTGTGTCAAACGATTTTTTGACACGTCTGTCGTCATTGCGCATAGATTCAATCAGTTGCTTCAACGGTCCAACACTGGTTAACTGAAATCCGACTTTTTTTTGTAAATTTAATTTCTATAATAACTTTGTAGTGTTATGGTTATATACTATATGAAATATTAAAAATTACTTAGGGGATAATCAATATATAATATGTAAATGTACATATGTTTTCTTAGTAAAATTTAAACACTATTTTATTCATGTTCAATGCCTACCATTCTTATCAAAATATACATTGTAAGTCTATTACAATAATATAGAAATATTATTGTTTTTCTTACAGACTGTTATACCTAAGATTTGTTATTATTTTTTTTTTTAATTTATCGTTTTTATCAACAATTGCAGTCGTTGAATGTTCACTATTTTCACATGTTATTAATTTTTAATTTGGTAATAATAATTTAAATATTTTTATAAAACTACAATATCAAATTATTAACAATATCAATTTTATATTGATAGTATTATAGTAATACTACAATTTTATTAAATTCATTTGAAATTCAATTTATATTACATTCAGTAGCTACAATTACTACTGTTTTGAGTGAAAGCCTAAACTCTAAATTTGGTGATTTTGAAACAATGAACGTATTATGTGGTTTATCCAGAGATTTATTACACAACTTTTTTATATTAACTCTAAAAAAGTATTGAATTTCTACTAGGTACTAAATGTGTTAAAATAAAATATTTAAATTAAAATAATTAAGTTTCCCTGTTATTTGTTGTATAACATGATTTGTGGAGTTGTAATGCTTTTACTTAGAATAGCAAAGTACAATTTCATATTATTACATTTTATGATTTATAGAATTTATTTTAATTAATTTGATTTTAATTAAAATTAAAACTTAAGGCAGAGTTAAATCATCAATATGTACTTATGAAACTTGAAATAAAATTTATGTAACTAAGAAGTTTCACATTAATCAGGGTATTATCCCTGGGTGGATAGGTGAAAGGTTCAACTTACATTTTGACTTTTAACTCAGTTATTAAGTATTCTAATCTAAAATCTCATAACTTTTTAGGTACATTGTTATAGTTTTTTTTTTTTTTTATTTAAAGAAAATATATATACAATCTATTGTTAAAGAATAATATGTAAGTATGATGACAATAGGTTAAAATAAAATTTAAAATATTTGAATATGAAGACAATCAGCAGTGACATCTGACAAGAAAAATGTTGATAGTTAAGATATAAAACCTAGAAATCAATTCAAGATCATCAAAAAGTTATTATAAAATCCAATTATTTTATATATTGATTTGAAATTACGTTTGCTAAACTATTATGGTTTTTTTTTTTTTTTTATTATTTAGAACTTTCAGCTGATAACTACTATTATGGTTAATAAACTATTTTATTTTCAATTTTTCAAATACTATTTTAATAAAATTATGGTCATGAAATGTTTCATCTTAATCATCACTAGGGCTAAGATTTTAATGACCCAAAACACCTAAAAAAATGATGTTAAAATAACCTAAAAATGACCTTAAAAAATGCCCATAAGATAAAAAATGTTATAAAAATGCATTATAATTATTAATTATTATTTATTAATTACTATTTCGGTACAAAATTATTAAAAATAATAATATTATAATATATATAAATATATATATATATATATATATATATACATACATACTATATTACTATCTCTTTAATTGAAATATTGAATATGATATTATTTCTGTTAAAAATTCAAAACTTTTATCGAGAACATCTAGTCTAAATGAAAATGTATAAAAATATTAACTAGATTTCAAAAAAGTTTTAAAAAATGCCCGTAAAATTGAAAAAATGACCTAAAAATGCTGCAAAATGACCCTAAATCCATAAAAGTACAAAAAAAGCAAAATAAAAACTATATATTTGGAATTGTATATGACCAAATCACATTTTGTGCTTGAAAATCTATGTCCTGTAAATCCTAAAAAAAAATGCAAAATCCTATACTATCCTAGCCCTAATCATCACATTACTCTTGTTTATTAGTACCTAAATAAAACTGTCTAATAGCTTAATGATTTAAAAACACTAGATTATAGTTGTATGTTTCTTAATATAATTTTAGACATAATTTATTTATGTTGTGTCCATTTGTCTATCCATAAGTATGTGTACATAAAGTTATGAAGAACATTGTTCATTTTGGATACCTACTTGGGAAGTAGATACTATTAATTTTATTGAATTATGTTTTTATTATAACTTTAAACTTGTGAAGAAAATAGAAAATTAATTTAGGTTTCTATTAATAGTATTCAATAGGTTAAACAGAATGTTTTGGAATCGTATACTTGAGTACCTATGAAATGAAAATGTATTCATTAAAATACATTAAGAATTCAGCAATTTAGTAAACTTGCAAAAGGTGTTTCCTAACTTGAAAACTGTATGTTTTATTAAAATAACTTAAACACATTTTAAAATAACTGTATATTTTATTTGGAAAGGATTTGTTCTATGGCAAGATGGTCTCAAAGGCCTTGAAAAAAAAAAAAAAAAAAAAAAAAAAAGTATATTTTATTTATAGTTTCTGTACTTTCATCATATTAATCAAATAATCAAAAAAGTCTCCTGAATATTAGTTTAGATTTAGAAAGTGTTTTTCTAGATAAAGTAAGTTATTGAAATCGCCAAAAAAAATAAAATCTAATAAATTTAAGAAATATTGAAATGATCAAAAGTTTTAATTCAACCACAATCGGTCTTAAAAGAAACTGTATAGTTAATATAACTTGATAGTTAATATTTAATTCCACTTAAGTATAGGTATTTAATTATAAGAGTTAGTAATTTTAAAACAGTGGCACTGCATGTTCTTTCTCTAAAACCTATAATTCTATGCTATAAGTAAGTTTAATTTTATATTTCACTGTTTCCTTATTGTATTTATATGCAGGTATTGTACCCTATTGTACTCTGTTTCTCTTTAAAAAAAAAAATACTCATATATATATATAATTTGTACAAATAATACTTTGAAAAAAAGAGAGTAATAATTACATACATAAAATATTAATCATTACGATTTACATGACATTCATATGAATGTCATGTAAATCGTAATGATTAATATTTTATGTATGTAATTATTACTCTCTTTTTTATTATTCAATAATATTATTGTTTACTTGGAAATCTCTTAGTAACAAATTACCAAACCCACAAATTTGTCTGTTATTGAGAAATAAAAAAAGGAATGCATATGATTTATCTAAAAATATATGTTTATAGAGATTTAATTGTATAGTTTTTCAAGCAAATGTACGAAAATAAATTTCTATCAAGTTATTGATAAAAATTAATTAAAAAAAGTCCTTTTTTGCAAAAAAAAAATTTTAGTTAGAGAAACATATGGTATAAAAAATGGAAGTAACATTTGATACGCTACTGGTAAATGTTTATATTTTAGTGGTATCAAAACGTTTGATAAAAAATGTTACATAACATAATCATCACACTGGAAAAAATAGATGAAAATCGTTTTTATTTAATGATTGAAATATTGAAAATTATGATATTGTAAAATTATGTTAATTGTCAACACTCACCATTTAAAATACTGGCATTTGTCATTATAAGTGAACACGCAATAAACAATAAATAGCACATGGTGCACATTTTATAATATTTTGTGTGCGTCTTGAAAAATAAATTGCAGCGAGCAACGAGTCAGGCTTTTATAGTAGGTCGTGGATGAATTAAACTGAAATGTGTTTTGGATTCTCAAATCCTTTTATATACGCAAAGGTACAAAACAAAACAATCAATTCCAATTTATTCTCGAAAAAAACATGGCAGCAGAAATACTAGAACGAATACGATAAATTTTTATTTGTTCGGGGTATTACTCTTCTGAGATCTTAATTTTATCATTTATTTGACCTTTTCTCCAAGTTTATTTGAAAAATGTCTTTTTTATTTATTTGTCACACATTATTATGGAATTTGAAACACAATTCTGGTGCACGATATTGAATGTAAATATTAATTAAATAATTGGAAAATATGACATTATAATTTTTTCACGTGAAATATAATTGATTTGATTCCACTTTCAAAATAATATTAACAGTAATTAGACATAAGTTTACTCATACAAAAAATCAAATTCATATGTCTCTAAAATATATTGGTAATAATTGGATTATAATTTAGATAAATCGAATACCTACTATTGAGGCCAAAAACAGGGAAGTATTATTACTAAATAACTAATTTTAAAATATTTTTGTTTAAAATTAAGATTAAGTAATTAATATTCTAAGTATTCATTGTTTTTAAAATATTACCTATATATTATATTAGGTTTTTAATTTTTAATGTTGATAATAAATATGGAAATTTAATTTTGTAGTACCTACCTAATGCAATACGTGCAGTGTTAAATATAAAAAAAACGGGTCACGTTTCTCAGACATGAAATACGTTTCTGCTCGGAATCTAAATAACTAGTTATGAATCTCTCAATCAATATCTTGTCTTATTATTATAAAATTGAAATATCGAGAAACCCTTAAGACGAATACCTTCTCATAATGTGTATCAATATCAAGTATTTCAGGTCAAGTTCTCCTTTTTCATCGTAGGATATTGCACCCTGTAAAGTAAACCTGAGCCTTTTAACAAAATAAAAACTTAACGTTATTATTTGTTATTTATTTTCATTATTTATAGAATGGAAATATTTTATAACGTATGAAGTAAACATAAATAATATTATAAAACAACTTCATTTTCCAAAACATAGACTTCGTTTCACTTATATTTATCTTTTATTTACTATTAAATTTATTTTATAGTTAAATATCTACAGTAGGTATTATCGTTTTATGAATAGGTACCTACCTATTGTATTCAATAATTCTAATCATATTTATGGATATTTCATTAATTGTAAAAGTTGTTGATTATTTTTTTTTATTCAAACAATTTATCCTTTGAGCTAAACTATTTGAACTGAGTAAATAATTTAAAAAAAATTAATAATAACTTCTCAATAGAAGTTAATAATACATATATTAAAATTAATACAAATTGGTAGTATATCAAACAATTTAGAACGTATGATCGCATGTAGGTACCTATATAAATATTAAATATAAAAGCGTATATAGTGAATATTATATCATATTGGAAATCAAAAGACAATTTTTTAGGTAGACTACTATAGAAAATTCAAGTAATAAGAACAATTTAAAAAAGAAAACATTTAAGTCTTGAACCGTATTTATAAACTTGTAAACTGTAAATATGATACAAATTATACGTATAAATGAGTGCCTCGCAGAAATGTACACGCTGGATCGCGTGTAATAAAAATAGGGATACCTACATGTCGCTTTTCACAAAAACTAATTCTTTTCAATAAAAATTTATTTTAAGCAAAAAAAAAAAAAAATAAGTACAATTATTAACTGAGCTGTGATTGAGACCATTTAATTATTATTAATAGATAAGTTTTAAGTAAAAAAAAAAAATGTTCGCCAGTACATATTACACATACTGACATACCTACCCTAAACTATTCTATACATAACATACATTTAGTGATTTACTCGCAAATACCTGTTAAAACGATAATAAAATACAATTTGCGAATTTAGTGTCGTCTGGTCCAAAAACCGTGGCGCTACGCACGTGATTAGTCATGGTTAACTCTAAAGCGTGACACTTTATTCGAATCAATGTACATGTATAGAACAGTTGTAGCAGTAAAATCAACAACATTGGTATATGTACCTATATATTTGGTACACCTACGATGTACAACCTATCCCCAAAATGGACATAATGACGGAACATTGAGCACATTATATTGAATTCTGTGTGTCATCGTGGAATCGCAGTGACAGATAAATCGCTTTAAAACTAAATAGAGATTAACTATCTAATTCATGGATGGGTATTGTAGAATATGCTGGTAGTATGTACGAAACATGGAGGTAAGGACAGTGTTTGATTTTTCGCCTCATTTACTATTAATCTATAATAGTTTATTAATACTATTTATAATCAATGGTATAATATGATAAAATGTATTACGTATGTAGTAAGCCTTAGAAACCTAATAGGTATCTGCGAAGTAAAAGAGTTATAATTAAGATTTAATTACAATACATTTATTTATTTTTATGGACATTTTTGAGGATCTATCAGATTTTGACGCAAAGCAAAATTTGTTAAGTTCTTCAAATTAATTCGTGCTAAATATTATGCATAACATTAGTTATGTAGAAATAAAATATATTTAGTACAGTCGTTTTAAAAATAAATGTCAAAGTGAATCAATGTAATTAAGTATAGACCAAGAGTTTGGTATTATATTCAAGGTTTTTAGGAATTTAAATAAGATGATGCGTTTTGTGTGCAGGGAAGGACAGTCGAAAATAATGTGGGATAAGTCACAAGGATTTTCTGATAGGTGTAAGGTACATAGTGGTGAGTCATTTAAGTCTATAGGGTATAAACTATAGTTTGTATGCGTGTGCGGGTAAGAGTGTGTGGCCTGAGCGCAGGCGATTGCATTGTACGATGGTTGATTAAGGTAATTGGAGATTGTTTAACCATGTTTCGAAAGGGATGTTAAGTACAATATGTTTGTAAATTCTGTAGGAAGATTTGACCACTGTGAGGACCAGAGGTGTTTAATATGATGACGTACAATTGGAACAAAATCAGTATGAGGAATTTGTGTAAGAGAAGAACAGATTCGTTTGGACGTTGATTTGGCTAGGGTCTAGAGCAGTGGTTTTCAACCTTTTTGACAATTCGGCACACTTTATCTCATAAAAAAATTTTCGCGGCACACCAATCCATATAATAGCATATTATATACACTATGTCAGATAATTAAACGTTCTGCGACGAGACGTAAAACGATAGAGACGGCTGCGACGGGCATACTAATATTAAACACTATCATATGTATCTATTATTAATGATTCAGCCTTTATGTTTGGTATTCATCAGTTTTTCTAAGGCTTTGAACCCGAATTAATCCGAAACCTGAAAAAAACCAGAATTTTTCTTCAATGTTGGAAAAACTATTGAGAAATTAGAAAAATTACCTCTCTTAATTACCATCTTAAGGTGATTTCTAATCTATAGAGATACTGGATAAATATTTTGGACCAAATCTACTACCGGGAAAAGTGTGTTCAAAAACAAATTAACATTGTAAAACCAAAAAATTATTCCCTCCACTTTAAATCTAAAAATGGGTCAATAACGTGAATTTATTTGTGGGGACTCAAAACCCGAATTATCCTACAATGTAGGACCTACATCTTTATACACCCGTTTGAAAACCCAATTTAAAATTCAAAAACTCGAAACCCAAAACTCGAAAAAACCATTCGGGTGCAATGCCTTGGCTTTTACCGAATATCGATAATAATGTAGGAAAATACAAAATTGTAAAACTATTAAGAGATTTATCGCGGCACACTTAAAGGGCGCTCACGGCACACCAGTTGCCGCGGCCGGCACACCGGTTGAAAATCACTGGTCTAGAGTCTAGACCGTCGGCTACCTCGTTTCCATGTACACCTATATGACTAGGCTCTTTTCTTAACTCATTGGGCTCTCTTTCAAAAAGATAAAAATATTTAGAAAATTATAATGTGCCAATAAACAACACTTTAATTTTTTATTTAATATTCAAATACGTAAATGACAAATTTATAATAACATGCGGCTTAAAGTTACTTAAATTTTTAAATTTATTAATAACTAAATCTCCAACAACATTTGAAGCCATTTTTGGTTCTGTGAAAAGTAAAATTCTAAACGGTTTCGGTCTTAGCATCTACCTCTTAATTTACTTTTAACATTATTTAATTTTGAAAACTAACTTGAGTATTGTACACAAAACCACGAGAATGTTTTACGTTTTACGTTTTACGTTTCATTTTTTCATCACGAAACATGATTTGTTTTTTTCAAAAATTTTTCATATTTTAGAAAATATCACATTTTATTTTAGTAACATCAGTTAAAATATGAGCCCGTTGCTCTAGAACTTATATTTTAGGGCTCTAATAACAAAATGTCGGGAGGTATTCCCTGCGCGCACGCCTATGTCTATATTATAAGGTACACAATTGATATAATTAAATCAATATTTAAGTGACATACCTAGTATTTAACCAGATTCATAAACCTTTACGAATAAATATTAAATAAGTTCTAGGACCTACACCTACTATAAATGAGTAAAAAATAATAATAGTTTAAGTTGGTTATTTCCTCTTTATTAATATTAATTACATAATATAGTAATCTGCATTACAATTCCAAATACTCGAAATGAATTTAATAATGTTTCACTTTGTGTGTATAAATTGAATTACATTATGATAGATTGGTCTTATTGAAACTTGTGGAGTATAAATCTATTATAATTTCAACCTAAGATTGACAACCTGAAAACAGATTGTTTTTTTTTTTTTTTGATTGAAGAAAAAACTGGTAAAAAATCTGTGACATTTACACATAAGTAAATATGGTTTGTGTTAAGTTAAAAAAAAAAAAATTAAAAACCTACAACCTATTTATCATATTTTACGTATATTGGTCTATAGACTATATAATTTACGAGTATACTACATCCCTTTTTTTTTCATTATCTAAAATGTAAGCTTTATACTATTACGTCATTATGTATGTACTACAGTCTACTAACTCTATAATTATTTATGACACGAAGTAAAAAGTTTAACCAGATAATTTAGAATGAAAAAAAAAACCAAAATTAATAAATAAACGTAATGACCACGAGAGAACTAAATGGATAATTATCATTATTGCTCGTTAGTCAACCGACTCGACTACCAACGGGCCCAGCCTCGTTTATTAACATTATTCGACAATCTTTAAATGTTCACAGCACTACGTATTAAAATGTCTTTTCTGCTCGTCAACTGTGCATAATCTCTTGCGTACTTCGACATGCGTTGAATCCGTTCGTCGACCTTACTCGCGCGTGTTTGTTTCGAATAAACGACGTCCATTTCCGATTTCCGGTGTGCAATACTGTATAATATGATCCACAGATAATACCACCCACTACATAATGTTCAGTACACTGTAGTGTGGACGTATTTATAACACTGCGGGCCACGTTTATCGCACTACATACTTCCTTTTATTATTATTATTATTATTATTATTATTATTATATAATGTATGCTAATCGCATAGAAAGAAGTCTTACAAGAAAATTAGAGACCCCCGAAGAATTATAAAACCCTTTGGTTGTTTTGAAAGACCCTTAGTAGATAAATCTTTTTCTAACTAAATTGTTCGTGTTTCTTTTTGCGAAAGAACTGTGAAATAAGTCATAACTTATCACTTATCTGACCATTTATATCAAACACCAATTATTATTTACACCGTATGGCCACATCAAAAGATTGATCAGTTTTCGAGTGGTTTCCAGGTTTCCTGTATTTAGATTTAGATCGAGTACCTAAATCCGCACTGGATGTTTTTCATAATTTCATTTTTCGTTTCTAAAAATGAATTGATTAAATCATCGAATCCCACAGCAAAATATTAGGTACATCAGTAGGAAGCATTGTTTGTAGTTGAATGACTGCATTAGTCGGAATGTTCTCAGGCATTGGTAGTATTTAAATTATGATCCGTGGACAAGTACCTATATTTGCTAAAACTTAATTTTTTCTTTGACTCATAAAATATTTTTACTCCTCTCATTACCAGTTCTTATAACGGTATTAATAATTGGCAATTAGTAGTAACTACGAGATATTCACCCCATTCATTTTTCGGGGATCTTTTGACTTAAATTCCTTAATTTCTGTCGAGCTGCTTCTGATTTCCAGTGTCCAATAATGGACATTAATTTTTTAATTTAAATTCTAAAAAAACTTGGTACCTATTAGCGAATTAATACTATTATTTTTGAACATTATCTATCCAAGTATTTTGATAACTTTATTCTTGGTGAAAATAATATTTGAATATTGTTATTTGTTTAGGTATAAAGTACCTATCTATACTGTGTTATATAGAAGCAATATGCGTTTGATCTCGCGACCCGGATCGGCCACGTACCTAATCGTCTTATCTCCCCCTTCTTGGTAATCATTATCGTACGGTTATCAGTTTCTGCGTCCTGCTGCTTCAGAGTTCCATATAAATTATAAACTTAATGCTCGCTCCCGGGCACCGGACGGGTAAACGGGTTTCAGTCAGAGTATTGAAAACAAAATAAAACAACGCTAATAGTTCTACAGACATTTAGTCGTCACCTGAATAATGTTTTAAATATTTTACTTGCATTTTTCATTTTGTTAATTTTATTTGTACTGCGAGAATCATGGTAAGTCATTGTGTTTGGAATTATTGTTTATGTTTAAACGAAATAGCTAATGTGTATGTCAAATTTAATTTCCCTTCATTTTTTTTTTTTTTTTTTTTTTTTTAGACGGCAGCATTTGGATTTGTGACATTAATCTTTGTATTTTCCGCCTGTTTAACATTTGTACGTGCAGTTCCAAAAGATCCAGTTCTTGAAAAAGTAAGATTTATTTAAAATTTTTAGATTTTTAATTTTATTATGTTAAAAATACTTATTTCATACTAAAAAAATGTAAAGTTATTCGAACATTTATGTATTTTTCTAAATGCAAATCGGGGAGAATTTCACTATTAACATATCTCAAACCCTAATTAATTAGTAAAAATCTTTGTCTAAACTTTGTTTAAAAATATCCTAGGGTATTGCATCATCGTAAAATCTTAATTGTTTATATTCATTCAACAATCAATAGGTATGTTTTATTTACAGTTTTGTGATTCTCATGACTGATATTTTTCACTAACCTATCTGTAGATACCTAAACATTGATTAAAAAGCCATGACAGTTTAGGCATATGACTATTTTATTTATTTTGATATTAAAATACTTTATTAAATGTTTGTGTACTTGATTGTAATTCTTTTCCTGTAGGCATGTTTTTAAATATTATATACTTTTCATTTTATCTTAAAAAACTTTTGTACTTATATTTTATAGTTGCAAGCACAACAGCAACATTTCAGAGGGGAAGAACATAATCCTGATTATGATCATGAAGCTTTTCTTGGTCAAGAAGCAGAAGAATTTGATAATTTGACTCAAGAAGAAAGTCGTAGAAGACTTGGGTAATACTTAGATATAATACTTAGGCGTTAAGAAGTTGATTTTGTTCAATATGTATGTGTTTTAGTTTGATAGTTGATCAAATAGATAAAAATAATGATGGATTCGTGACACAAGAAGAACTAAAAGACTGGATTAAATTTACACAGAGGCGTTACATAATGAATGATGTACACAGTCAATGGGATAGGCATAAACTACAAGAAAATGGAAAATTATCATGGGCACAGTACAGAACAGATACGTATGGATTTATGACTGGTAAGTTAGTTACTAAAGACGTTACGTCTTGACCAGCGGTTCCCAACATGGGGGCAATTACCCCTCAAGGGATAAAATACGATTTTTCGAGGGGCAAAAACTAGAATTTGCATCAATCACATGTAAAACTATTGCAATGATATTATCATTGTGATTAATATTATTATAATAATGAAATTGTTGATTATAGTTTTGAAAATTACCTTATTACCTTATCCAAATGAATATGATAATTTTCTTACCATTTTACTAAAAACATTGTGGGGAGGGGGGCAATCGTAAATATTTAACCTGATTTAGGAGTAATAGTATCTAAAAAGTTGGGAACCGCTGGTCGTCTAGACCTATTTATGAATGGTTCATAAGATTTATTTTTTATATTTTCTTCTGAGAAATACTCAATGCTTTTGTGTAAAATTTTGTTTTCTTAGATGAAGAAGCAAATGAAGCACAGAAATCTGACGATTCTTATACGTATGCAAAAATGATTTTAAGAGACAAGAGAAGATGGGCAGCAGCTGATGTGGACCAAGATGAACTGTTGTCTAAAGAAGAATTTGTTGCATTTTTACATCCTGAAGAAAGTACTCACATGAAAGATATTGTTGTTTATGAAACAATGGATGATATGGATACAGATAAAGACAATAAAATATCAATGGATGAATATATTGGTAATTTATGTTTATACATGTTTTGATTTTTCAATTAAAATTCATAATTTATCATTATTAGGTGATTTATTTCCTGGTGTGGAGCCCAATGAAGAACCAAATTTCATTATAAGTGAAAAAGAACAATTTAAAACATACAGAGATAAGGATGGAGATGGATACTTGGACATAGGAGAGGTTAGTTGAAATATTTTTTTTTAACGAATCAGTTTTATAACTATTCATTTGAATTGTAGGTTAAAGACTGGATTTTACCTGATAGTTTTGACCATGCTGAAGCAGAAAGCAAACACCTCATTTATGAATCTGATTCAGATGCTGATGGAAAACTAACAAAAGAAGAAATACTAGCAAAATATGATCTATTTGTTGGGTCTCAAGCCACAGATTTCGGAGAGGCTATAATTAAACATGATGAATTATAAACAACAATAAAATAAAAACATAATATTTTTAAGATTTTAATATTATAACTAACACTATAATATTTATGTGAAATAACTAAATGAGTATTGTATATTTTTTTATATATTTTTATTCTTTTATAATAACTGCCATAAATTATTATGGACTTACGTAAATAGCATTTATGTTATTTAAATGGCTAAAAATTAAGATCTGACTGAATAATTATACCAAAATTGTTTTTCATTTATGTTTACTATATTTTAACACTATGTCTATTTATTTAGTGTAGTCAGTATGTATTATTTTTACTTTTGAAATACATATTATGACAATAATTGTTATAACTGTTTCTCTGTTTATTTTTCTATAGTAGTTTATCATTTTTATAATTTATATTTTATGTAAAACAAATATACATGTACTTATTTGAATATACCAAATTTCAAAAAAATATATTTTTTCCATATGAATATCATATTCTTTAAATGTATTTACTTAATAGTTAATATAATATGTGAAAATATTGAAAACCTAAAATTGTTCGTTATAAATAAAGAGCGAATCTTTAGGTTTTTACATATTTTTATTAATTTTATGTAACTTTACGAGGGAGAAAAATGTGGCCGATTTATCTACCACAGAGTTCATAGAAAAAAATTAATTTTGCATATTAAAGCATATTTTGGACATTAGAGAATATTTTGCCTATTTTTCATATTTTAGAATATATTCTATTTTCTTCATAAAAATTTGTATATTTTGTTAATTTCTTGAAATGTGATTTTGTCAGGAATAATTTTTTCTAGGAAAAAAAATAATTTGATTAAAGAGTGATAAAAATTCAAAATCATTCAATTATCTACTTGTCTGTAATCAAATTGGTTATGATCCAAAGGAATGATGCAAAGTTATCTATTATTTTTTACTAAACTATTATGTTTTTTTTTATTAATTATTATATTTTATTATATTTATATAGCTCTGTATCAACTGATTTACATTTGTTATTGATCAATAATTTCCTATTACCAAAGGAATGGTGCAAAGTTATTTATTATTTTTACTAAACTATTATGTATTTTCAAATATATTTTATCACATTTACGTAGCTATGTATCATCTGATTAACATATTTTGTAATTCAATAATTTACCTGTTACCAAAGGAATGGTGCAAATTATCTATTATTTATTATTAAACTCTTATGTTTTTTTAATTGTATTTTATTTGATTTATATAGCTATGTATCAACTGATTTACATTTTTAATTATTCAATAATTTACCTGTTACCAAGAGAATGGCGTTTAACAGTTATTTATTGTTTTTATTGAACTATTTTAGAAAAAAAATCATATTTGCATATTTACAAATTTAAAGAATGTTTAGAGAATATTTTAAGGTTTTAAGAACCGAAAAATTCGCTCTTTAGTTATAAATAATACTATAACTATTATATGCTATTTAAATTCCAAATAATTATGATTACTACTTTGGAAAGATGGTAATATTTTTATGAAAATCAAATAGGTCACTCAGACTTAGGATATAGATAATTGTATATTTATAAGTATTTATGTACAAAGAGAACATTTACCACCTAAAATTACTCACTATAAGTATTTTAAAATGTTATTATTAGTATTGTTTGGTGTGTTGTAATTTAATTTTAAGGTTCAATTACTAACTGTCAATTAGGATCAATATGACTTGCCAATCTTCAAATATTTTCAATTCACAACTTTTTTTCTGATTCTTTTTCGTCTACCAACCTTATTGAACAAAAAATGTATTTTGTTTAATCACAGAGAAGTTGTACAACTTATAAATAGGTCTAGGTACATTATATGACATATATATATATATATATATATATATATATATTTTTTTTTTTATCATACAAAATTAAAATATAAATAACAACAATTAGTTTATTCTCCATTTTTTATTCTGGATCCTGAAAATTATCATTTCTAATTGATGCTACAAAATCACTTTTATTACATCAAAATCATCAAATAATATCTACATTAATTTTATTATTTTTCACCACATAATACAGTAGGTATCAACCTAAAAATAAATGAGAAGAAAGCATGTTGACAACCACGATGTAGAGAAGATCTCTACATCGTGTTGACAATTTATGACATTATCTACAATGTATTATAGTTTGGGATATCCAAATATCTGAAATCTGATACATATATATATATATATAATATATTATATATTATGATATAGGTACAACCATGTATAAACGGACATTTCTTCTTCAAATATTTTTATAGTAGGAAAATTAAATGTATTTTTTTTTTTCTATAAAATGGAAGGAACTAAAAAAGTTATAGTATGAAAAGATTTGTTCAAAAAACAAATGAAAATCATCAGTTTTATTTTTTATAGCTTTTACCGGTATTTGCATGTTATCAACGTGCACGTTAATTGATGTTAATAAATGTTATCATTTGTGATTTCACAAGTCAATTTCACTGGTGAATGGTCAGTTACGATTAAAAACTCGAGAGCTGAAAATCATTAAAATGTGAAATTTTCGACATTTTTACCATCTAATTTCACCGAAACAAAATGTCAAATTGTCAAACGTGAAACCCGTTGAAGAAAACCGTCATGTCTGCGTTTAACTATAGCGGTCCTGCGGAGATATTGAGAGCTGAACAAAAAGATGAAGAATTATGTGAACGAATTAATCAACAATTGACAGAGTTACTTCTCAAGTTTAAAGGTAGTATCATCCGTTGTAATTAAAGTGAGTATTTATTGTTACTGATGTTTTCAGGACACATATTTATTAACAAAAACAAAGAGTTCATCTTTTGTGCATCACAAATACTGTACTATGCTCTCACAACATTGTCCAAACTCCAGACCTTGGGTGAAGAGTATACAAAAATTGTTCAAGTTGGGAAGACTGGAAGACATGTTCCAGGATTTTTGGTAATTACTCATGCACAGTCAGATAAAATAAAATAACTCTTTCATGAGTCATGACTTATTATTATTATTTGCAGCAAAGCGTTGGTATGGTATCTGCTCATGTGTTTGGAGACCGGATAATTACCTTAGCTTTAGATGGTTTCATTGAATATATTCAAAATAATAAATCAATCACTCTTCATGCCAAAGATCAAATTGTTCACTGCACAACCATTATTAAATCTTTAGTTCCATTGTTTCAAAGTTTCAACAGAGTATTATTCTATTGGAATGGTTCTTTTTACACGTGGGCCAAACAGTTTTTCAACATAAGATATGTAAGTAGTGTTATTTAGTATTTAACTTATCATAACAACTGATAATGTATTTTGTGTTGTATATTTTAGATTTATGCAATCCCATGGTATTATCCTAAGCGGCCATTGCACGTGTTCAAAATTCTAAGTGTGTTGAGTGCCATCAATTTATCTATTCTCATGGTTATGGCTCTGTTTAAAAACCAAAAAATACAAAATAATGTACAAGAACATTCCGATAAGCCAATATCATCAAACAACAGTAAATGTTCACTTTGTCTGGAACCAAGACAAAACACCTCTCTTTCATTTTGTGGACATTTGTTTTGTTGGCAATGCATACATGAATGGTTACAGACTAATGACTTTTGTCCAATATGCCGCAAAACATTGAATCCCAGAAAGATCATCCCTCTTCAAAATTTTGCTTAAAAGAGTGAACAAGGTGCATTTTATATCTCTATGTTAGAAGTATATATAAGATTAATTATTTTAAACAGTAGCACAACTAAAAAGTATTTTTGGAAAAGGGTTCATTAAATAATAATGCATGGACTTGTGTCATTATTGTATTACAATCAATTAAACTAAAATGTATTTTACTGTGCTAACAAAATTTGAGGGGCATAATTACCCTTGAGTAAGCAGATATGCTACTGTTTTTAAAAATTGTGATAAACTTTACCAGTAAATATTAATTAATGTTTATTTTTATATTTTGATGTAATAATTTATTTTTAAAAGAAAACATGACCTGTGAAAGAAGGATTTGAATAATTTAAAAAGGGAATTGAATTATTTTTGTTAATGGTATCTGTTGTTATCTAGTTTAATTTGGCTGTAATAAATTAAAAAGATTATGCAGTCATATATTCATTTATTTTTATCGTACCTATTAATTTATATTTTTACTTTCTATGAAAGTACTTTAAAAGTGTATGAAAGTTCTATGAAAGTTACTTTCTTACTATGAACTATATCTTTTTATTGACATTGATGATTGAGTTTTATAAAAAAATACACATTATTGCTGTCTTTTCTTTGAATGTTACTATAAGAATGATGTTGGATACACAAAGAGTTAAGTTCTTATCAGTGGTAAAATTAAGACTAAAAACGGGCAATACTTGAAGTTAAATAAAAAAAGTTATATTTATATGTAATAAGAACTTTATGATCATTACATGTTTTAAGAAGATTTAATAGAGGTAATTTTAGGAAGGTACATAAAAAATATATTTCTTATTATATTTATTATAAGCTATAATAAATAAATTGAATACATAAAATGATAGTTCATTTCTAGCTATTGTATACTATTTAAAACTAATAAAAATAAAAAATATTTTTTTTTTACTACAAAATAGTATATTCATTTAAAAAAGCGTTAAATCACTCTTTATTTCTCCAAAATGTCTTTCTATTTTTTAAAACAATACATTCTTAACAAATTGTCAAAAAAATAACATTTAAAACCTACATTTCTAATTAAAAATAATAAATATAACAGTATTACAACATGTATAACCTTTCTAATAACTAATAAAATAAAATTAGAGCGAGTGTATTTAACAGATAAAACTTTTAAAATTTATAATTGTATAATGCTTGTACTGTATATATCACACAATATTTGTGAATATAGATTACCCACATATAATATAGATGTAAATGAATGTCTTCAAAAATTGCTCAACTTATGATTTATTATACATAAATAATCGTCTTTATATAATTTAAAATTAAAATACGACATACAATTATAAACGAAACATACATTTTTGTAGTTTTGTTTATTCGTAAAATACACTAGTCAATTGTAAATTGCAATTGAATATTGAGTATATTTAATTCACAATAACATTTTCATAGGTTGTTTTTGACTCTAAATTATTAATTTTTTCATTCCAATTTTGCACCCATACGTCGTAAAGCTAAAATTGTATTAGTTGCCCGGATCCATTGTTTTTTTATCACGTAACGTTTCAATTTGGTTTTGCTTAATGCTATCTGTTGCTTGGCTGTTTTTAACCATTTATGTTTGAGCGCTTCGGTTGCATTTAACCGGCTTCTAGAGATAAACACAAAACACGTTAATGATATATTATGATTAGTGTATTATAAAAACCTGTATTTGTTATTTGACTTAAATATTCTATTTACTCAACTGTGAATAAGTTTGAAATCTTCTCTCCAATCAAGCAAAAACAAATACAAAAAAAGAAAAAGCCATACCTACATTAGTAAAATGACGACAAATAGTTAAATTAAGTTTGTATTATGTTATGTCACTTGCTAAGCTATTCTCGTTACCAAATTTATTTAGTTTTTGTTTATATATTAGAAGATGGGTTCCCATTAAATATATTGTAGCAAAATATAATTACAAGTGAGAAAAATAACTAACAAAAATACATCTTATTACACTAAAATAAGAAAACATATATTTAAATTTCTGTAAGAACGCTTTTCAACAAATATTTAAGAGAATAAATGTTTTTGTTAATCATTTTTTAAAACTTAAATCTAAAAACATAAAAATTGTATATATCAAAGGAATTAAACATATAAATAATTAAATTAATCCTACATTGAGCCAATAATTTATTTTCATAATATTGATAAAATATAATACAACAATTAGTAATAAACACATTTTGTTCAATTAACATATATTTTTATAGTCATTCACAAATAAAACCTAAAACATTAATAATTTACTAAAACTAAAATGTGTGAGCATGACTTTGGTATATTTATAAAATTATAACGCAACTAGTAAAAATAAAGAACAAATTTTTAGTACAAAGTTTAAAGATTTAATATAAAAACAGTTTTTTTTTTTTTTTAATTGGGAAAATTAAAAAAAAAAGAATACAAAGATATCTGATTCGCATAAAACATATTATACAAGTAGGAAAGAAAATTAATACGATCATTCAGTACATACCTAACACAACAGTGAAAAGGAATAATGGTAACTATAAAATTTGTGTTGTTGTTAGTGTGTATGTATGTGAGTGTGTGTGTGTGTGTGTGTGTGTGTGTGTGTGTGTGTGTGTGTGTGTGTGTGTGTGTGTGTGTGTGTGTGTGTGTGTGTGTGTGTGTGTGTGTGTGTGTGTGTGTGTGTGTGTGTGTGTGTGTGTGTGTGTGTGTGTGTGTGTGTGTGTGTGTGTGTGTGTGTCTAATATAATATGAACCCTCCTCCAAAACATGTTGCTATACAATAAATGTTAAAAACTAGATGTACATAAAAAAAAACCTAGATAATTTGAATATAAAACATTATCAATATTTCGTTCATAAATCCAAGTGCTCCGACGGTTAGGTACACGTCACTTAGGGAGACGATGAGAATACGAGGTTCATATCTCGTGGATCGCACAAATATAGTATAGTCATAGTCCATGGATAAATTTACAAAATATGCTCTGTGGTATAGATGTGTACGCAGGCGCGTGATGAACTATACAAATATTTGGGCGTGTACATCAAGTAGACAATTTGGTTTCGGTGGTTTGGTCGCTACTGTGATAGAACAACTTGAGCAACATTTCTTTGGCGGACGTCGCAGTGTCGTGTTCGGGCGAGGCGCGTTTACTGTGCGGCGCGGACCGGCACGACGACGTGGTCATATAGTACAACAGGTTGCTGGCGGGCGGCGGGGACCCGAACGGAACGTCGCGGTTCATGGGGGACATCCGGAACTTGGGCTTCCGGTCCGCGTGCATCGCCGCGGCGTTCAGTTGCTGCCTGTTGAGCAGCAACTTATGCAGACTTTCCGTGTCCGTCGGACGGTCCGCGGCTTTGTGATCGAACATGGCCTGCAAGCCTTGCAGCCGTTCCGAGAGGCCTTGCAGTTCTGCGCCCAAGAAGTCGGACGACACGGTCGAGGAGGACCGAAAGCTGGAGAACAAGTAAGAAACGTCCGAAGCGCGCCGGTAGCTGTTACTCGTCATGTTGGTCATCGTCAGATGCGTTGTGGTGGTGGTCTGCTGCGACGGCGTGCTTACTACGGGCGTTGCGGCGGTTGCGGAGTCAGCAACCTCAGGTTTCTGACTGGCCGATTCGCTAACAGTCACTTGTGGCCCGGAAGTTGTCTGCGACGATCGGGAAGTCGTTTGCTGCGGCCCGCTGTCTGCGCCGGAGGAGACCTTCCCACAAGCCTTGTCTCCGGCAGATTCGACGTTTATACGAGCACTTCTATACGCTGACCCACCATCATTTCCGGGCACGGGACATTTTCCACCATCTTTTTTTAACCTCAATTGCGCCACAGCCGCGATCTCCACTGGTGATTGGCTGCGAGACTTGCTGCAAAACTCTATTAGATTTTCTTTGGTTGTATCCAATGGCAGCAACAATTGCGGGGCGTCTACAGCACAAGGCGCAGGTGCCGGTTTCGTTTTATCTTCCGTCTGCTTCATCAATTTTTTGCTAGAATTTTTACGCACCATTTTCTTTGGTTTTTTCTTTTGTAACCACCGGTGCGACAAACACTCTGTTGCAGACGGACGGCTCCTACAACCAACCAACACACACACAATAAAAATTCATAGCGAAAATCAAACATGTAGCTATCGGAAGCACATAAGTTTAGGATATACATATATATATATATATATATATATATATAAATATATATATATATATATATATATATATATATATATATATATATATATATATATATATATATATATATATACCAATACAAAAACTTATTAAAAATTACTGGTATTTTTTAAGATATGTATTTATGTATAATCATTAAAATGTGTGTCTGTACAATTTACTACATATACATTTTACAGTTAAAATTATAACACTCTTATATATTATTTTTAATTTCACAATTTATGATAGTGATTTAATGCAAAAATGTATGATCTAATAAAGGCACATAAATAAAACAGAAATCACCATATACGTTTTTCAAATTACCACTACTTTGTAGTATGATTCTACAACTGTCAAATAGAGTAATACAGTTGTTTTATAATACAATACATTTTTATTATTAGAGTTAAAAAAATAAATACTTATTTTCAAATAAGTTTAAAGTCAAGTAATTTCATAGTATCATCTTGTAAATCTACATAAATCAAAACAGCTTTAAAATAAATTTCTTATGAACTTTAAGTACTTAATTGTTAATTGAATATCAATTGTAAAATATTAAAATAATACAAAAAACAAAATGTCAGTATCAACCTAAATACCTATTAAAAGTATATTTGTCATTTTTAATAAAAATATCAAGTCTTAAAATTATTCAACAAATTCCTATTGTTTTAATTACAAATACAAAATAAAATCAATTATTATTACATTTCAATATATAGTAAAATTTTGAATTATAGTGTAAAAAGATTTTTTTGTAATAAAGATACGTACATGAAAAAAGACAAAAGAATATATATGTAACAACTTTAATTTAATACTTTCATTCCCATTAAATTTAAATCATATTTACCGCACGAGAATTGTTTTTATTAGTTGAAGTTTTAATGTTAATTCAATGAGCACAAACACATTTGTTTAAAAATAACAATATTCTATTTCAAAAAGTTTATGACTCATGACGTGTCCTTGTTAAACTCAATATGTATTTAAAATAAAATTAAATATAATATGTTTACAATGTTTCATGAAGCTCTGTTGTTATTGCAAGAAACGAGTAAACACATGCAATTTATAGTTGAATGTTCATCAAATTACTTTCACGTATGAGCTTTTAAATATTTTTTCACTCAATGACCAATATCATATAAAATGATATGATTAGAGTTTAATCAAAACACTAATTTACATAATTTACTAAGTTAACTGTCATTGGTTATTTTGTTTTTAATAATCAAAGACAATTAAAATAAAAAATCATCAGTAAATTTTAATTAGTTTTTAGCACTGAACATAATCTACAACTCAGATTGAACCAATTGTCATACTTGTGATCTTTAACAAGAAGTTTTTTGATGAAATCCTTTGCATCATTAGATATTGAATCAAATGCTTCATCATCGAAATCATATTGAGCAATTGTTACATTGGCCATAGTTTCTACATCAGTTTCTCCCATAAACGGTGACAGACCTGATAATCTACATAAAATATAATATAACTTCAAATCGTGTCTTCAAAGAAATTATTAGAAAAGATTACTTACAAAACATAACATATCACCCCAATAGACCACATATCTGTACCAAATCCAATAGCATCAAAGTTTACTACCTCAGGTGCTACAAATTCCGGTGTGCCAAACAATACTTGCAGTTTGTTTTCTGGGTTGAACTTTCTGGCCAAACCAAAATCAATTATTTTTATACGGTTTCCAGTTTTAGTCAGACATAGAATGTTTTCTGGCTGAAATGAAAGTGACAAAACATACAAGTAGCTAATCAATCCAATGTTTTTATTAATAAATAAGAATGTATTGTATATAAATATAAACAACAATACAAAATTATAGATTACAGTACTTTGAGGTCAAGGTGAAGTATATTTTTGGAGTGAATAAACTGTACTCCTTCACATATCTGTCGCATAAATATTGTCACAGCTTTTTCGGTCAATACAAAATCATCTCCAATAACTCGATCAAATAATTCACCTCCTTCAACTCTAAAATAACACGTGAATAATTTCAAAATTCTTAATTTCATAAAATCTGCTAATTTAAAATCAAAGAGAGTACATAAATAAGTCAAAGAGACAAAGATCTAGATCTTTACAACACATAATAGATAATAGATGAAAATGTTATAATTTATAATTAATTCTTACACCCTTAAATATTATATAATCAATGTTTCTATAATTGGGATGGTGAAAATATACACAAGGCTTGTTCTTTTTACTTTTTATTATAAAAAAAAGTTCTAGTTGATATATTTTATAACTATTAAATTTGTTCAGAAAGGTTTGGAATTGCTTTACAAATTGTACTTATTGGAAATGAATCAATCTCAATGGCTTATGAATAATAATTGTTCAATGATCAGCTACAAAACCTAGAACAGGTCTTAAGATATCTTTTTTAATAATTTAAAAATTACTCTCTTTTTGCAAATCAACATAGAGTATAATAAACCTAAAGTATTTTAAACTCAATATTATAAATGAGTAGTATGAAAACAAAAATAGCAGATAATCAAACTTCAATTACAGTTCTAATATGAAGCACATTGCATTATTAGCTTCAAATGCATCGTAAAGTTGTATTAATCTTGGATGCTGTAGTTCACTCATTATTTCTACTTCTCTTTCTGCATTTCGACGATCTTGCTTTTGTACAATACCAACAAATTTGGCAGCCAACATGAGACCGGTAGCCTTTTCACGGCATTTAAACACAGTACCAAATTTACCCCTATTTAAAAGAAAAAATTATGTTTACTTTAAGTTCAATAAATAACCATTTTGCAAGTCTGTACAATAAATATGTATTATTAGGTTCCATGAGTATTTAACCTAATCAGCTAATTATAACAGTTCAATGATATTTTTTCTTAGTGATCATTTTAAAAGAAATAAATCAAAAATACCATAATTAATCTTAATTTTACCTCATTTTAGAGATTTTATTTAAATAGTTCATATTTGACTTAGTCATGTAATACAAGTAGGTAATATAACATGCAATTTTAATATATTTTCTGTATAACAATTGCAAAGGTAATGTAGTAAGATTATGTCCCTAGATATTTTATTTTAAATAAGTATTTTTATTATTAATACACAGATTGTGTATTTATTAACTATCTACTCACAGAAAAATATTTTCAAAGTACCGATATCAAATCATACTTATTTTATTTAGGCCATTCAAGGGTCTTCGTTGCAAAATTTATCATTGTCATCACAAACCATATTATTTTGTCCATTTTTAAAATCGTGATTTCATATGATTGGCAGTATAAACGAAACACTAATTAATTATAAAAATATCAATTTTCAAATCCAAATAAGTGATTTTAGTAATTTTATCGTGTCACGCGACTGTCGCGACTATGCGAGTGAAAGACATGGAGTGAGTAAAACATTTTAACACGCTAACATTACACACAGACACACAGTCACTTAAATAAGGTATACAACGTAGGTAAAAAAAAAATATATATATTATAACTTTTTATAGGTACCAACACTTAAACTATATGTCTATACGAACCATATAAATATTTTACATATTATTAATTACCTATGTCAATAGATTCTATTATTCACTATTATTAATTAATTTAGATGACTAAACATTATTTACAAAATATTACAGAAACAATTTTATGTATATTTGAGCTTGAATCAGGATTTTTTTAACTTTTTATTAAGGCGGGTCACTTACTAAAGTTCAAAAAATTCGCTGGTGCCGTAAACAATTATAATATTGATAATGGATCCATAAAAAAAAAGTTATCATTTTCTATTATTCATACTATCATTAATACAACACTGTTATTATAAAATGTACAATATAGGTACAATTTACAATTTGAAAATGCGATGCTTAAAAATGTTCTGGAGTCACGGGTTGAAGACCCTTGATATAAATCACATATCGAACTATTCAACAAATTGTTAGCTTATGTCTGTATATGTATCAAACATTTAAACCTACAGAATTATCTAATAGTCATGGTAGTAAGTTGTGTAAGTTAAGCGTGACTAAAACAGAAAGAGTTGATAGAATACCAAATTTACTAACTATATAATCAAACAATATGCATAAAAACCAAGGCGAATTCAATTTTTTCATCTGACTACAAACTATTTATAATTAATTCAAATAAGGTTTAAAATAAAATAATTTTTTTCATTATTCATGTTTTTTTTAAATCTAGGGGATTCAAATTTATCCCTTTAACGGCACTAATGTACGTGAGTACTTACTGTAGATAGGTACCTACGTCTGTACTCCACAAAGTTATGACAAAAAGTTAATACAGCATTTTAGTTTTTAAGCTTAGAATTTACTCGAGAAACTAGATAGAATCATTTTAGCTATAATTTAATGAAAAATTCATTTTTTTTAAATTTAATTTTGTATTGGATCCAAATCCAATATGGAGTTTTATAATTTGACATGTGCCCCTAGGGATTAATAATACTTTTCCAAAGAGATCATTTGGTATGGCTATCTCTGGTTAATAAAATAATTTAATATAGATTGTATTCAAACTAATGGCACTAAGTATAACATGTGTTACGTGTATAAAAAAAAAAAAAATAATTTGTAATAATAAATTAATATTAATGTAAACTATTAATATTGTATTAAATCAGTTGTCATGCATACGTTTTAAATGTTTTTGAATTTTTTTAATACATAATATTTTTTTTAAATCTCCATTGGTGAATCGTAATAAAAATTAGTGTTTACATATCGCAGTCACCAAAAAGATGCATTTCTCGGAATTTGTATAGAAAATTTGAATTATTTTGTTTTGTGGTGTGATATTTGCGGGAGAGTACTAGGAAGTCAACAAATTCAGGTATACCATGACTCATAAGTCAGCGCACGCCTATGATTACAATAATATTGATGATATTGAACGATGTGGTATACTAGATTTGTTCCGTTGATATTGTTTTAATATTATTGATATTATTGTATTTAGTACTCTAAACGTATTTTAAATCATAATTAATAATTTAAGTGAAAAAAATGGAACGTAGGTTATTCATTACAAAAATCAAAGGCACATGTTCCCCAGCCACTTGCTCCGACTAACTTCACAATGCAGTATGCACTTTATGTATTTGGCTGTTAAAGTCAACTAACTAGAATTAAGAATAGAGATTTGAGATTAGAAATTAAAATAATAATTACTAGCTGCCCGGTGGGATACAGGTGAATCGTAGAGTATTTTAATTATGAAGTATTTAAATGCAAGATTCGTTCTATAAAAACCCAAGTGACTATGGAGAGACTTTAAAAAAAAATTGTATACAAAAATTTAAGAAAATCAATTGGTTTATGGGATACTTTTGGTGGCAGACTGAGATTGTAATCAATTTTATATTGATAATACCGTATCGGATTCGTAGGAGATGCCGCCTATGGCGGCAAATGGCGTTCACTTTCTAGCAGACTCTTCACTCTATGAATATATCTGTTTGAAATTTGTGTTTGTTAGAAAATGTAATATTTTATGTAGATGGTAATAATAAGTTCTTTTAAATATGACTCATCACCTAGGCTAAGATTCATATGCGATAAAAAATGTATTTACAAAAAATGTATTTATTGAAATCAGTGATTGGCTGATTGTCTTAATACGATACAGTAAAAATCAATAAATTATTTATTTATTTATTTATTAAAGCTTTGGGCTAAGATTTGTATGCAATAAAAAATTGTAATATATGCATTTTATTTACCAAAATATGCGAAAACGTGCATTATAATTTTTATAAGATACACACAAAAATATAATTACAAAATAAATATTTATTTATTGAAATCTTAATATAATATAATTGAGGTTGAAAATTAGAAACTATTTATTTTTCTCATGCATATTTATCAATAATTATTATTTTAGTGATACGATTTGTATGAACAAAAACGTATATTACGGATCATTAGAAATGGAATCGTAATTCGTACTTCTTCCGGAGATTCAAAAGCAGTTGGCTTCACTGTTTAGTCTCCTCCCACAGAGTTCTAAAATAATGCCGGATCATGAATTGTATATTTTGTTATCAATGTTTTGTTTTGTGAAACGTGATATTACAATTTCGTACATTGTACAATTTGGAGTTTAACAAACGGTGTACCGATTTCAAATTGAAGTTTCAAACTTAAAACGGAAGCATTATTTTTGAAAATATAATGTAAGTTATATTTATTATTATTTCTTCATCACTCGCTATTCACTGTATTCAAAAAAATACTTTTTTAGAGTCTAATTAACACTAAAATAGATCTGTCATTATTTGGTCACAATGACTCGTCAGAAATTTGTTTAAGATAACTAAATATTAAGTGTGATATAAAATAATAATGATGGATTTCTATAACTAGATCGATAATAATTGAGAGTTTGGTATGTACAGAAATAATTTTTGTTCATTCTTCTAGTTTGTTCTTCTGGCTTGGCAATTATTATACACATACCTATATATGTATACCATACATAATATTATTTACCTCTACGTATACTTTGTATATGGTCTGTAATTTATAATTTTATACTTATAAAACTTAACTTTTTAATATTTACATCTATGTCTGTTATTTAAATGAGAAAATTTTCTCATTACAAAAGTTATGGTAATACTATGTAAAGCATAGTCTATGAATTTTGATATTAGGTAAAAATGTCATCAATAATGGGAAATGAAGATATTTTGATGAATATTAAAGATTCATCACATTTTACCTATCAAATAACTTTTCATGTTTAAACATCGAAACTATTAGTTACACTTATATAACTAGTAAATTTCAAATTAATCCTTGACATTAATGACAATAATTTATATTGTTGTAACATTTATTAATTTTATTTTGATGAAAATATTTTAAATAATATATATTTGATAGACACTGTAAGTGATTTTTTTCATATATATACTATATAGGTACTTAAAATTAGTTATAATTTTTAGTTGTTATTATCGATAATGGTATATTTTTTACATTCTGATTTCTCAGTGTAATGTTGAAGCTCATGATTTTTTACCATGATGGTTACCTAGTTATTATTTTTCTTGTAAATTTCATTTGTATACTTGATCCAAAATTCACATTCAACCCCAATATGGGTAAAAAGTTGCTTCCATTGTGTACTTTTGAAATGGTATTTCCCCTCAAATCTCATAATATTCTCCGGTACCCTACAATAGGGTTACGATGGGATAACTTTGGACAAAATGGGTTTTGATTTATATTGTTTTATTTTGATGAGGGAATTTTTTTTAATGTGAAATGTCGTCTGGAGTTAACCAATGAAATGATACAATTGTTTTTTTATGAATGTCTGTAGTTACCTCATTTTTAGATAATATCATATAAAAGTTAAAATGTGAAAAAAATTTTTTCAGAAGTTTACCATTAGTTTCTTAAATATTATATTGGGTGTTTTAAATTATTTTTACAGAATTTAGAATCATTATTTTCAGAAATGTTTGTAAAAACTAGTAAATTTTGTTCAGAGCTACCCCATTTTACGTTCCTTAACTCATTATGGTAATTTCTAACTAAAAAATTACTTGACTAATGTTTTAAACAGTTGTTATTAATGTACTGTTTTTATTAACTTATATTAATTTCTGAAAATCATCAATTGATATTACTGTTATAATTTATTTACTATTAATTATTTAAACTATTTGATAACTATTTAATTATTTGATATAAAATCAAGAAAATTATTTTTTCTGCAATCAAAAATTGGTTTATTTAAGTAATGTTTTATTTCCTTTTAACCAACTTTTCATAATTTACCATTATATATTTAAATTATAAGATAAAACAGATTATTAAATTATTCATCGGTAAGTAGTACTTAATTTACAAATGACTAATGCCAAATTATTTGTGCATGCAATATTTGATAATTTGTAGTATATACATAAGATGTATAAATAAATAAACAAATAATATAACTATTTTAAATAAAAAAGTAACTATTATTTTATTTAAAATAATAAAGTATGTAATCTGAAGTAATTATCTTTTGAAAGGATTTTCACAACAGCATTACCATAGAATTTAAGTTGTTTTTAGACAGTTGGCATTAAAAGCTTTATATATTTTATAAATAGCTTAAAGCCAGCTAACATGGTCGTGATGGTCATTATCACATAGTTCAAATATTTTAACTCCACTAGTGCCAGTAAATAATAATTTACTTTGTGCACAACCTACGGTTTTTTAATTCATTTTACCAATGCTATTCATATTTACAATAAAATGTATTACTAATACTAACAGGTATTTACTTAAAACACTAATTATAGTGTTTGTTTTTATTAAAATAAAGATATTTGGCAGAACTACTATGTATGAATTGAGTGTCTATTATTTATTGTACAAGATATGCGTGTGTCAAGAGATCTAATGGGTTATTTTTGATAGTGTCAAAATTAAAATTAGTATTATTAAATAGTCTGGCTGTGCATAAGTATGTTTAAGTTAATAATAAAATCTTATTGTGCAAAATTAGCAGTAATGCTTACCGTCCAATTTCAGATTGTAGTTCATAGTGTTCTTTCATATCTACTCCTCTACGAATTGTAATATCTCTGTATGGAAAACTTGGTTCAAGTTCTAAAAATATAATTAATATTTTAATTAGTTGTATTATTAAATTGAAAATCAGGATTATATTATACATAATTTTAAATTTGTACTGTTAATTTAATGTGAAAATGTATGTTTTTTTTTTTTTTTTTTTAGTACAAACATGGCTCAACAAGAAGTGGAGTTGTCAGAATTGGAAGAATTACAAACCAAAAAATTATGGCATCAGTTGACTTTGAAACTTCTAGTCTATGTAAAAGATACAAAAGTTCAAGCAAATGTGAACTTGTTGAATTTCTACAGTAGCTTTATACAGCCAATTGAAAGCAAAATGAATTCTTTTGCTTTGGTTGAAATAATTTCATACGTCATACCATTTTTTAGTGAACCAAAAGAGGCAGTTGCATTTTTAGAATCTTTGGAACCCAAAGTTAAAGACCAAGTTGAAGCCTTAATTTTTGCCAAAGTTTTGAAAGGTGAAATACTGTTGGATAAAATAAAAAATCAGCAAGATTGTTTGGTAGTTATAACTGATGTTGATAAACTGCTGAGTGATTTGGATGAAATATCACCTGTGCACAGCCGATATTATTTATTGGCTAGTAATTTGTATCGTATCCAAGGAAAGCATACTGAATACTACCGTACGTGTTTGAAGTATTTGGGTTCGATTGACTTGTCTACCATAAGCACTCCAGATAAAGTGAGAAACGCATTTTTATTGGGATTAGCTGCATTGCTTAGCGATGATATCTATAATTTGGGTGAACTTCTCATGCATCCTATTTTAGATTCATTAACAAACACACCAAATTATTGGCTAGTAGAGTTATTAAATGCGTTTAACAATGGAGATATTACAAAATTTGCCAAAATGAAGCCTCAGTGGGCTTCCATACCTGATATAGCTGTCCAAGAACATAAACTTAGACAGAAAATATCTCTTTTATGTTTGATGGAAATGACATTTAAGCGGCAAGCTAAAAACCGATGCTTATCATTTCAAGAGATTGCAAATGAAACTCAATTGTCACTAGATCAGATCGAGATGTTGGTAATGAAAGCATTATCATTAGGTTTAGTTAAGGGTAAAATTGATCAAGTCAGTGAAGGAGTATACTTGGAGTGGGTTCAACCAAGAGTAATGAACAAAACACCAATTAGTGGTATGATCAATAGATTAGACACTTGGTGTACAGAAGTGAAAAACATGCAGTACAGAATGCAAGACGAAGCCCAAGAATTTTTGAAAGTTTAAATTTTGTAGTGTATTATTGAGATTTGTTTATAAATTTGTCTTACTAATTGTAACGTACCTAACAAAAAAATGTATTCAAGCATTTGTATCTACTTTTTAAGTGATGTAAAATTTACAATAAACGTGTTTGTAACATATTAACATTGATGTTTGTACATTTTGTTTACTCACAAGTCATGAATAATGGGGTGTTTCAATGAATGAAATTGTTTTTTATTTCATTTAAAACAGTAGAAAACACTTTCACTGTAGTAACAAAATGTTGGCGGACACTCAAAAAATCACCTATATAAGTTCATAATACGTCACAGAAGGGCCAATTATTTGACTCCAATCTGGTCTATTAAGTTTGTGAAATATGTTTATCAAAGATTTCTCGGTTGTTTCCTCAACAAGATGGTCAAAAGCATGCCAGAACAGTCGGAAATTCGGCTGGCAGCCATTCAAGCGATATACATATGACACGCGCACGCGGTACATGTAACTATTATAGGTGCACAACACTTGTTATCGGCGTTATTCATTTACACCGTTAAAGGGCATTGCTATCGTGTGGGTGGGCAAGTGAGTAAGAGTATGGTGTCCGTGACTGTAGTAGGATGGCGGTGTGGACGGTGCCCGGCTGACTTTTATAAATAGGCGAATTTTTCGGCGCAACCCGTGAGGAAAACAAAAAGAAATGCAGTAATTGTTGCCAAAAAAAAAAAATACATAATAAAAATTTTAGTGTATATACGTATACGCGTATGTGTGGTGGTGGTGATGATAATGATAATAATAATACGTCCGATAAAATTACGCAAACAGAAAGACTGCAGGGCCCAGGAAGACGGGACGAAGCACCGCCGCCGCCCCGTCCGGTCGGTCTAATTTTAGCGTGGCCACCGCATTATCAGTATATTATACTGCCGCTGTCGGTCGCGCAAATACTTTACGCGCATCGGACCGGAGCTCGGACAAACGGTTTAGACGTATATTATGTATGTATACATTGTATTTGTATGTATGTATATATATAATATATACATACACACGTTAGCGTTGTTTTTCACACCAGACCTGTCGCACGCGCCCTCGCAAAATCCGCGTCGCTGTTTTCTGCACAGCCACTTCGCGTGATATTTTAATACGCTCTGTCGTTTTTAACATTAATATTACTATTACTATTACTATTTTTTTTTAGACATACCAAAATTATCATGACACGCTCCGGGTCACAAACGATCAATTTTTCATATTATGCGTAGTATTTTTGTGTTTTTGATCAGTTTACTGATAGAAATTAACTGTAACGGGTAATTGTCGGTATAAAAAATGAGAACTTCTCAATGAATATCATGTGATTGAGTATATTTTACTAATAAAACAATTTAAAGCTGATTTTTCAGCCGCATCAGTAATTTTTAGTTAATATTTTAACGTACATTGAACCACACACGGGATTAGGAACATACGAGTACTTTGCAAGACTCGGTGACTAAGTAATAATGATGTCTTACAGAAAAAAAACTAAACATTTTTACCTCCGACTGGATCTGACTCGTCCACTTTAATCATGGCTGCTAAGCTCTCTTGTTCGGCAGCACCGGGCGGAATTTATTATTTATTCAGGTTTTCTGAAATGACAAAACATTAACTGACGTACAAGTATAATTATAGGCGACAAACACGCGCAATCGGCTGATTTGAAATTTATCGTTTTGGCGCCATTCACCGCAAAGGCAGCGAGCCATCATCTCGGAGTACAATATAAATTTTACGTAATAATTATAATATCATACTAACATATGATATAAATACAACCGTCTTATCATATCTTAACAGACAGAAAAAAAATCCTCAATTTGTTCTTCCGTTGTAAAATTCATATGCAAGTCACGGTCTTATGGAATCCTAGCTTAACCAAATTAATGTGGCCAAATATCGTACCTGGTACCTACACATTTTAACTGTGAATCGTAATTAAATACACATCTGTTAAACCAATAATTTAGGTAGATACCGATTCAATGGTTACCATTTTTATTTTTATAAATTTAGATAATATGAATATAATGATTATTGATTAGATAGATGGGCACAAAAAATCAGTGAGTAGTTGAAATGAATATAGTCGACCGTATTTAAAGAAATTTCAACTCTACTAATTGTAATTGTTGACCCCAATAAATTTTAGGCAAAAAAATCGACGAAATATTTCAATATCGGCTGTTAGACAATTTCTGTAGTAAAAGTCGACGTTCCCTTTTACTATTCATACATTATAAGATAAAATTGTCTGAATAGAATATTGATACATATAATAAGATACAGTCGATGGTTTTCAGAATTAGTTCTTGAGTTCAAAAATTTAGCAAGACCTATTAAAAAAAGTGTAATCCCTAAATAGTGAATATATTAAGGGCTCTTTCCCACTATGCGTGGTGCGTCTTATGCTGAAAAGATTGCCATTTATAATAATAATTAGGGCTCGGATTTTAAAGCAAATGCTACTTTATATATATATATATATATAAGATATAAATCTAATTTTTATATATAAATTCATTTCACAGCATTCTGATCCCAAATAAACGAATTTATTTTTGCTTTTTTTTTGTGTAAATGCTTTTTTTGCTTTTTTATGGCTTTTTTTAATTTTTCTAGCTGTGGAATTTTTATATTATGTTTTTAATGCTATAATAATAAAAAAAAATGTTTATTTAATTAATAAGAAATGTGAAAATTTCGAGTAAACTAAATCGTGTTCTTTTGAAAAACAAAGGCTGGAAACAATTACTGGACATTAATGCTATACTGTGTGGCGTTTTAACAAACAAAATTAAATGTCATGGGTTTGATTTAAACGAAACCTCTTGTATGAAGTATGCACCGATCATTTCGGTGGATGTAGAGTATTCGTTTTCTATTTACAAAAACATCCTATCAGACAATAGAGTCAGTTTCAGTAATGAAAACCTTACTAAATGCATGGTAGTAAATTGTTTTTTCAACTTAAATTAATTTAAAATTTTTTTTTATTCAGTTTTATAAAATTATTAATAATGAATAAAAGAGAAAAGCTGCAGGTACAACACGCCGAGCTTTGACGATGATACCGAGCGCCAATTGAGACACGTGTCGTGGTAATCCGTCTTAATTCGCATGAGCGAAGGATTAAAGTTAAAGTAACGAACTAATTGAGAATCTAACAATTTTCGAAGTCATATTTTCAAGAACGTATGGTTAAACTCAAAATACTATGAAAAAGTTTTCAAATAGTTTTTCCAATTTATAATAGTTACTAGAAATTTCTGATTTTAAATTGAGTCCCGAGTAAATGTTTCTAAATTTTTAAGGTTAAAAAACAAAATTGTATTTTAGTGAGAAATAATCGTCAATGATGTTTATAGAGATTAATTTTTGATACAATATGAGTACTCATATTTTTAGTTACTCTTAATACCAATCTAAATAACTTAAATGGTTTTTATTATCTCGTCAGAATGATGATAGTTAGAAAACTCATAAATTTAATAGACAAGTTATAAATCATTTTCCTTAATTTTGAAATACCTACTTAGAATTAGTAAAGACTTCACGATTTATACCAAATATATATAAATAGTTTTATACTAATTTAATAAAATAAGAAAATCATTCAACATTCAACATGTACCGGTTTGGTGATTTAAAAATGTAACAACTCTTGAAATAATTTTGAGGAAATTGGTCCTGTATCAATACTTTAGTGAACCGTTTTGGCGATTTCACTGTTTATATATTATAATAATAATTGGTCGATTGATCTCAGAAACCCTCGATCAAAACTGTCCCTGCAGCTTCGTCTAGACCCGTAAAACTCGCCTATGAGTCTACGTAGCGTAATAACAATCGAATTAATTTGCGAATGAGCTGGGTTCTTGTTTGACACAGCGGTGATCGCGAATATAATCGATATTTGATAACATGTACGTTGCACAAACCGACGATAACGGGAATCGCAAAAAGTGTGTTTGAAAAATCTCCTTCCACCCGGCATCAACTGCGGCCGTGCGACTAGGCGATGCGAATGGCAATAAATACACCAGTGCGGTCTATAAATAGGAGGACGACCGTGGCAGCCATAACGCCGCACCGCAGATACCCCGGTGGCACAGACACACAAGGCGGACGCGTGCACTAAGCCGCGGCGCGAGAGATAATAGGCGTTTCAATAAACAAAAATACGAGTTATACGACTTTATCATCGCGCGACGTCGGCGATTGTTGCTAATTTGCTATTATTACGGTCAATTAAGTAGTTATATAGAATGAATGATTACGATTGTAATTGTGTTGTTTGAAATACCGCGTATGATATTGTATTATAATGTGTACTGCGTTCGACCCGAATACTAACCCCCTCGCGATGGTTATCGTGACTACTGACGCTCTGGACAAAACACGAACGCGTTTTCAGAATCGGATTTTATGCGGTAGAAAAAGTGTGGAATCTATTCAATTCGGGTTTTCACAAGTCAGACGCGGCACGACAAGACGGTCCATACAAATAATAGTATTTTCCATATTTGTAATGTAAAATAAACCGCAGCAAATATCAATACACGAGTACCCGCTGAACGAATATCAACGAGATGACGACCGAGGTGTAGAATTCTATAAAGATACTCACTGCTGCACGTGCGATAACCGGCGTTAAGTAATTATACTTGAATTTGTCGTCGTGAGCGGCGGAGTCCGGTAGCGTTACGCGCGTGCGTGGATAAGACTCGACGGCGGAACGTGCCCTTAAAGTAGTAAATACCGTTGCGATCGTGTCGCGCGTTTCTCGAGATCCGCAATATTATCGCGGTTGATTTGTTCACTTTAAAAAAAAAAATGTATAGTCAATTCCCCGTTCGTTTTTGAAACGTACGGGCGACGACGGCCGAAATTGTACGAACGATCGGCGGTCGCGCGCTGGTTATTTCAAGCGCCAGGCGTGGACGCGAACGACGCGCAGATAAAAATTTATCAAAATTTTTACAATAATAGCGGTGTCACTAAACCGATGTCGGGGTTACGACGACGGGCCGGGCGGCTGTCGACCACCGCGTGCACGTGCGACGACGACCAACGAGGACCGACTGTAATAACGTCGTCGCGCGGACACCGCTACTGTCGCGCGCGCGATTTTCCCGTCGCGCTCTCACACGCGTCGAGTACAACGACCACTCACCGGCGTACGACGCGACTGTCGAATGACGACGGACCGACGTGAGACGTCCGCTGGGTGCGATGCCGACGCGTTGCGCCCGGCGTGCGGTTCGGTATGGCCGCCGCCACCGCGTGTTGACGACGGTCCGAGCGGTGGACGTGACGCGCCGCGTCGTGACAGCGCGCGCGCGCTCGCTCGAACGCGCCCCGCGTATTTTTAATATCACGAAATCGAACAATCGTCTCTTCGGACGAGTCCGCCGGCTGTTTTCGCGCAGTCCAACGGTTCGCAGAAACGGTTCACGGAAAGGTGGTGTAGTATGTTATTATGATATCTATGTGTAATAGCTTAATAGCCAATAGGTACATCATACCTGTGTTCTATGAGTTCTATAATAGAAAAAAAAACGCGCGCCAATGACGTATATATAGACGCGTTACCGTCAGCCGTGAATTCGTCCGCGCCAACTACATATTTAACATAGACACGTATACTGTTTATTATATTTATAACGGTACAACCGTTTTCTATTTCATATTTTGTATAATTATTAATATTGAACTTGTATCTTGTAAACTGTACCAAAGGACCTCGCCCGTATGATATAAATAAATAAATAAATAAATAACGGCCGCATACGGTGTTAAAAATCCGACTGTGCCCACTCACGGTCAAGTTTCTGATTGCAGCTAGGTAACGCGCAATGGTTCATTAAACATTACATCACACACTATACGGTCATCATTTGTATTATATTTTTTTTACTGAACAATGACGATTAAATGTATAAATAATTTATACGCAGGTTGATAAAATCTATGTTTATAACACAGCGAAATTGTCAACAAATACTAATGAGTATAAAATATGTAAGTATTTATAATTGGGTGGTAAATAACGTATATTTATCGTGTCCGCCTGTCTGTCCTTTAAAATGTTGCCACATGCTCAGCGGTGCACGTGCCATTGTTTCTTTTATTTTTTAATTAATGACAATGTATCATTTATCAATTGTTTGGAAATATCAGAGAATTCAAAAAAATATGATTTTCAAATTGTATAAATCTGTGATGACCGTAAAAAAGGCCTAAGTTATCAAATAGTATTTCATAGAAGAAAAATATTTGATTAACAACGAAATAAATATATTAGTAGGTACCTAGTACCTATAAGTTAGGTATAAGAAATATAATGAACAGCGGGTCTAATCGTTTATATAATTATTTTTGATTGGCACCAATACAATTATGCGGAACCAATTTCAAACAAATTTGATTCTTTTTGATTAAAGTGTAAAATTTGAAAGTACCTCATTATTTTTATTTATTTACTTATTTTTTTTAATAGCTGACAAAGTGTCTTCACTGGAAGGCTTCTTAAATCCGTCCTTTCCTCAAGCCATTTAATATCCTATCATCTTTTTTACTTATTGTTCATTTAATTGTAACAGATTGTAAATAAAAATTATAAAAATAAAAAAAAAAAAAAAAAATTTACTTATTTTTAAATGCAATTTAGAAATTGAATGAGTGATATTGGAAAATCTTAAATGGGGATCTGGCCAACCCTACAACATTACTTAATATTTGTTATTTACATTTTTTTTTTCAATAACACTGGATTGAGTAGGTCACGGAGCCAGTCCCTGTTAAGGCGGTGGGTGATATTTTTTGGAATTGTGGTGGACATTTGATGAAATGAGGATTAGGGTGATCTTTTAGTTTGTTGTGAAATTTTTTGTAATGGTTAGTTGCTAGTTCTTTGACCATTGGTAGTTGAAGGTCTTTATGAAGATTTTGATTTGTTAAGTACCAGTGAGCATTTCTGATGATTCTTAGAGCTATTGATTGGAAGGATTGTAAGGGCCTAATTTTATATGTTTTAACAGGTCCCCATATTTGTGTCCCGTACGACCAAACTGGTCTGATTAAGCTTTTTTATATGAGCTATATTTATATTATAGTTATATAGCATATATTTTATTTGCTAGGCTTGTTTTTATATTTGAGGATGGGACGTAGTAAATGTAACCGAATGTTTGCTTGTTTACGTTTAGATTTTGTGTGGTGTGACCATGTCAATCTTTTGTCTAAAGTTATACCCAGCCTGGGCAGCCCAGGTACTTTTTTGAAGGTCAGATAGGGATAAATGTGCCATTTAGAGTAAGAGGAGGAATTTCGTTACGTCTTAGTGTGAAATTAACCGATTTAGTCTCATTGATTTTTATTCTCCAATTGTTGGCCCTGGTATTTATGAGATTTAAGTGTGATTTTATATAATCAGAAGCTACATTTACATCAGAGCTCGCACCTAGGATTGCCGTACATCGGCGTAAGTTGCTAGAATAGTATTGCTAGTTGATGGAATGTCCGAGGTGTAGACGTTATAGAGTAGGGGCGATAAATCACTTCCTTGAGGGACACCAGCTTTAATTGAGTGTAAGATGGAGATGCAGTTATTAATACGTACAGATAATGGTCTATTTTTTAGGTAGGATTTTAGGATAAGATAAGAAAGTGAAGGTAGAAAGTGTTTGAGCTTAAAGAGTAGGCCATCATGCCACACGCTCGGTCGAACGCTTGAGAGATATCAAGGAAGACTTCTGGGCAGAATTGTTTTTTATCAAAAGAGGTAGATATGTGATTCATATAATCTGTGGCATTAAATTAGAGCCTTATTTTAATGTTCTGGTCATTAATTAATGATTGCATCAAGTGAATCACTTTGTGGTTCATGTAATGACTAAAATTGATACTTTCATAAAAATTATCCGCGTTGTCGCGTTGTCTAGTAATATTGGTCATGACAACCGTTACTGAAGACAGTAACATATACGTATGTCGTATTTGTTCTATATAATAAACACTTCATACTCAAAGTTAGTGATCTACAAAAGTCGGGGATGCGAATCATTATGGAATGTTTGGGGCAGAACCCTTTCGGGTTGATATCTTATAAGTAATTTTAAAATTCTCTGAAATTAAGATCTACCTAGTTGCGCTTATGACCATTATGTCAATGACGACCTTATTCTTGATTTGAAACCTTATTTATGTGAAAACATCTTATACGGCGTTCAGTCCTTTCCGTTTGGGCAGTGACATTTTCGAGCGTTACCTTTTTCGTGTAACGCTTGTTTGACATGTTTCTACATGTTCATTGCTTCTTTAAATATATTTTTTTTTTCTAATAAATGTTATTTGATACATTTCTATTTTTGCTTTAACTGAGAACATACATTTCCATTCCTATTTATGATTTCAGTCAACTATTACTTTCATATTATTCAAAATGTATAATTGAATTGAATATCGCTTTGTGTCCGGAAAATAAAATTAAAAAAAATTTAATTCTTAAAACAATTTAAACCTAACCTACAGGCTACAAATATTATGAAAGCATGTCTTTTAAATTAAGAATATTTACTTCAAATTCTACGTATTAAATCTATATTCCTAAGCTCACATATACCTTTTCACATCTTCCGAGGGTCGCCCATGACACTCAGTTTTTATTTTTGTTTATTTCAAAAATGTTTTGGATTTGAAATATTTAAGCGGGGCACTATATGTTTTTATAGGTATTATATACAGTCATTTACGATATTTTCTTATAATGAGTACCTAAAACCTACCGATTTTGTATGCCTGGCCATTCATATATTTTTCAGATAATCATATCTTTTATTTCTTTTATTTAATTATAGTTTTATTTCGGTAATAATGTTTTTAAATTATGGATATGAAATAATAGGTTAATACCTAATTAACTTGTAGATCTTGTTGTTTTTAAAAAATTCCTTAATTCTGTAATTCAAAAGTTAACAGAAATCAATCCTTCAAGAATTATTGCCAATTATACTTAATATTATGTTTGATCGCCATTTCGGTATTTTAATTCAAATGAATTATTGCTAAAAAAAACAGTGTCAAAATGGAGAGTTTTGTTCTCTTATCTTCCAAACACGCTACTGTAATAACGAAGCTAATATTTCTAACGGAGAAAATTTATTATGTATCTATAGGTACAATTTACGAAATAATAGGTTTTATTTTGACATAATCATAAGAATTATAGTTAAGGTATTAAAAATATTAATCCATTTTAGTATTTTTAGAATAAATTGCCATTATATACAACAAAAGTACTAATAAAACAACATGCTGCATGTTATACTGTAAGTAGGTACATATACGACTTTACCCGCAGTATACCTATGTATTATGTATATATATCATTATTATTATTGAGCACCTAATATTGTAACAGTTCGTTCGTACAGAATGTGTTCTCGCGTGAATAGCGCATATTACGAAAAGTTAACAGACACATTATTATAACAAAATTATATTCGTCACGTGCACAACAGTTGGATTTACCGATAGCAATTCAAATTTCATAATGTACCTTGTCAAAAATTGCATTTTATAGTACTCTGTTATGTAGAACGCACAGTCGTAATCGTCGTGTTTTTTTACGATGTGATGAAAATTCAAAGATTTATTTTATGATACAATTAATTAGAATCCGATTAGTAGTAAACCAATTATTTTTGTGACGCTGCATTCGGTATGTACTACGTATACGCATACGCTTTTTAATTTTTTATTAACTCTATATCCTTGGCGAACACAGGCGCTGTGAGGGGATTGCAACTAAGAAGGTGGGATTGCACCCCCTGAAAGAACACTATTTTAAATCCGAGTAATACAAGGAAAATATTTTATTTTATTATTAATTACGTAATTACATACATTTCTCGCATTAAAACTCACTTTTTAAACAATAATAATTGTAGTCGCCTAAATTATGTTCAAATTTCGAACAAAAATTATTCATTATTTGCGTCGTCATAATTAATATAATTAAAAAAAAATATTTTCATCAACTTATATTGTAATATTATTTTTTTCGATTAAAGAATTTAGTTCGCACCTATATTCTCCTTTTTGTCAAATATCCTTGATGCGCCTAAGTATGTTAACGAATAATTCACTTTTTTCATTTTAATATAGGTATTACCATTAATTATAGACTATTGTCTATTCTGTAATTAATGGTATTACTCAGTACCTCTTATGAATAATATTAAACAGCATGACCCAGTCAATATTTTTTAAGAATTTAATTTTTTTAAACGCTCTTTAACATTTATTCACAATTTAAAATTATGAGAGAATTATCTTGTTGAAAATTTCGATTTTAATTTATTTCGACCTTTATTTTTAAAGGTATAAATATCTGAATAACAGAGTAGCGGAAAAGTGGTAGAATTATTTTTTGGGGTATCACCCTTGTTTTTTATTATATTTATATCTCTTCAAATATTGGTCGAAAAAGAAAAATGTCCATTGAAATTTTTGAGAAAAAAATATTCTCTCACAAAAATGAAGTTATAATTAGTAGTTGCCATCAAAGAATTTAAAAAAATCGTCCAGACAAAAAACATTAAAACGATATTTTTCATAAAAATGTAATTTTAAATTGTTAACTACTGCAAAATAAAAAAAAATAAAGTGAAAACATGATTGATCAAGGCCAGCGCCGGCGGAAGATTTAGCGGGGCCCGGGGCAGATGTTTTCACTGGGCCCTAGGAATAAACCTTGGGTCGGTTAGAGCAGTAGCTACTTGTGATTTCGAGTTTATTCACATTTTCTGTTTTTTATTATGTGAATAGAATAGCACCCAATAATATTTTTTGTAGATTTTTTACGTAATATTGTTTACTAGTTGGGCAAAGAAGCGAATAATTTCGACGATTTTATTAGAAGTACCTACACATGAAACACAGTATTAAAGTTAAATATTAAAATACCACATACATTTTTACAAAATAGACGGAACTTGTTAATAAGTTTGAAAAACAAAATTTTAGGCCGACAAATCATCGAATTCCGTGAAAGGCGCGGGGCCCCTAAAATGTCGGGGCCCGGGGCAGCTGCCCCGTCTAACCTGCCCTTCCACCGGCGCTGATCAGGGCATAAGCGCGATGCACAAAGCACAATACAAATTTAGAATGTTTAAAACAATATTTTTCTAAGGTAGTTTAATAGACATTAGGATTTCGTAGTGATATGGACTCAAGACACTCATGCGGCATTGTCTAAACATAGACTGGAGAGAGTAATAAGGCGATCGCGTGTGGTAAAACGTGAATCAGGCACAGGTGTTAGTACACACCATCCCTGTGGCATAGTTATTTAGCATAACAAAAGAAACAGTCGATAAGACAAATTGTGATTATAAAAAGAAAAGAAAAAGAAAACACGATGTCAGGGATTGATTAATGTTTTGTAGCAAACGCAACAATGAAAGCAAAAAAACACTATACTTACTGTTACCTACTGTTACTGTAGTCATACTGTTTGAGAACATCACATTACACCAGAAATAAAAATTAACTGCAACTGCGTACGAGAAACAGTAAAATTTGATTTTATTTCACACGAAATACACAATAATGTACAATTATCATCTCATGGTGGAGTTGTTCAAAAAAGAAAAAAAATTTCAAAAAGTTTATACTCATTTTCGCCCTAATCTTAATGGTTAGTGGAGATAGTTTTTTTTTTAGGTAAAACTTTATTACTCAAATGTGATGTACTGTTATGGCGTTTTTCAGTATCACCAGTAACTGGCAAATTTTATTCTCGTCATGAAAAAGATATTGATAAAGGCAATCCCAATGATTATTATATTGAACTTTTAACTAAAGCCGAATCCTTAGGACCAAAAAATAAATTTTCTTCTCCACAGACAGAAAGTCAAAGGTAATTATGTTGTCAAAGGTAAGATATGTTGCATGAAAATGTAAAGTAGGTTTTTAATTTTTAAACTGTAAAAGAAGAAAAAAAATCAAGTAATAAAAATATTCTTAGGTATGGTTGGTACGACGAAACATTCATTCCGCGAAAAGAAAATATACTACTTTTTCCACTTGCAGCAACGCCAGATATAAAATTAGACATGGTATTAAAGCAAAACTACAAAAATGATGTGCATTTTAGCGGAACACCTTTTAAATTTTGATAAAATCATAGTACACAAATTGTATTTTATACATATAAATTTATTATAGATAAAAGTAAATATACAAAGAAATTATTTATTGAAATTATTTATAGTATTATAACAATACAATTTTTTTTTTTTAAATAAAAATATTATACTTTCAGTAACACTTAACAACCCACTGTTACATATCATGAAATATATTAAGAATATAGTTAATTTGTAATTATTTTCCAATAATTAACATAATATATTTACAACAAGATAACACTTTTGATGGTTCAGAATTAGATGCCATCAGTTCAATGTAAACTCTTATTTCTTTTGACAAGGTTGGAGGATTTTTGAAACTTAACAATGTTCCAATTGCAACAAAAGAACGAAACATTGCCTCGGGTTCAGTCAGTCTTGGGCATATCATGCTAATAGTATCATTTACAGCTTGTATAGCTAGGGCATCTTCTGATTGTTTAATCATCACACTCAAGTTTAGCAACAATGTTGCTATAGCAACCTGTTAAAAGTCAAATAAATTAATAATCAAATATGTCTAACCTAAATTAAGAACATAAAAACAAACTTACTTGAAGATGTTTTTGAGAAATATTTTCATTAGATAGCTTTTGGATAAATTGCAAGAATTCTTCATAGTATTTCACTACAAGTAGTTCTCCTTTTTCATGGTGCATAAGATTACAAACACATCTAAAGGCTAACATCTGATTTGTTGGCTTTTCAATGTCATAAATATGTGGTAATAATTTATTCATAATCAAGTTATCTGAACACAACAAGTCATTAATATGTTTATTACGCACTGCTAGTCTTGTAATATCCAACACAGGAAATAAAATATCTATAAATACAAATGTCAAGTTTTAAATAAAAATAAATCATTAGTGCACAAAATCAAACCTTTGGGCCAATTAAGCAAGGTTATAAGAGTTTTTACTGACTCCTCATCAGGACTAGTAGTCACATCACAAAGTTTTAAGAGAGATTTAAGTTGATTTTCATTTAGTTGTAATGAGTTTTCTGTTTTTTTATTAAATTCTTCAATTTTACCTAAAATAAATCAATTGTATTATTCATAGTGAAAATAGAAAGCTATTTATTTGGGATTAAGACACTCAAAATATATTTTTAATATTAAGTATATTAAATAATATTTGATATTCAATTTTGAAATTTAATAATAAATGAAAGACTTATTATTAAAGTGGTTATTATGTTTTCATTTCTCTACATATCTGATGCCGAAAAATAAAAAAACATATTGAATATTTATAGGATAAAATATTGCACTCACTTAAAATATTTGTTGTATTGGCTTGATCGAATTTTAAATAATTGGTAAGAGGGAAAAATTTGTTGGAGTCTGAAGTTGCTTGGCCTAAATGGTTTGAAGAACTACTGTTACTGGATGGAACATATCTAGCTGCTCCTGTATAAGGATCTACATGACCTTGATTAGCAGGTAATGGGGGCTGGGTAACTTTTGAGTTTGAAATTATAAAATTGGCAACAGTTTCTAAATACCCTTGAGGTAAATCGTTTTTATGTATAAACGCTTGAGCTACTACCCAAGGGTCTTCATCTCTATTGAAAGGTAATTTGAGAGGTGGAGCACCATCTTCTATATCGACGTTCCATACAAAATCATATTCCTTCAATAATAATATAATCAGAAATTGAGTTTAAAAAAAGACATTTTAATTATAATTAATTTAAATACCTTTCCTTCATGCATGTTTTTGTTTGGATCTGCTGCGCTCAAGACATCTCCGATTTTATCCCATTTACTTTCATTTGATACCCATTTATAACAAATAGGTTTGCCATTTTCATTTACCATTATTATTTGTCCATCACTTTTACCAGGTTTATCCAGTACTTCTAGTCCAGGTAAACTATAGTATAAAAAGCGGCATTTCTTAATTTTTTCTGAGGAGAGGGGGAACAAAAAATACTTTTTATATTCTGTTTGATACAAAGAATCTATTTAAAATAAAGTATACATAATAATTTATATCCTTAAAATTAGTAAGTGTTTAATAATATTATAAATATCTATAAGTTATTAATAATTATTGTATAATACAAATTCAAAAAATATTTAATAATATATATTTTGCATTTGAGCCTAGAATCTTGTAAGTAAATACAACTATTATAATATATTTTAATTCAGACATAAGTTTTAATTTTTTTTCTTTGGGAGGGGGAGGGGTCGAGACCCCCAGAAATACACCACTGAGTATAAACATAAATCAATGTTGTTTAATAATCAGTATACATGTATCTATAATTCATATATGTCTACATGGCGTCAATAAGCTATGTTGAGCAATTAAAATATTTGAATTGTGAGTAGTTTTTTAATAGTTTTTTTTTTTATTTTAATAATTTTAAGTTAAAAATAAAAATAACATTTATTTAAAAATGTTACCTGTCGACTTTAATACCACCAACTTCTTTTTGTGCTAATTGATTGACATTGTCAACTTGTTCTTGAAATGCAGCTTGGGCTTCATTTGTAGCTTGACGATTTGAATCTGTACTGAATATTCTTATAATACCATCACTATCAAACAATAAATACAGTTAAATAAAATATATTTTTATGATTATAAATAAATAAATAAGTAATTTTTTAAAAATGAGCTCAAAAAGCTAGATAATTTTTAAACTTTTTTATTTTAAATTATTAACATTTTTAGAAAAATAATAAAAAATGAAAAATTATTTGTAATTTTGGTTTATGCGTAAATAAATAAGTTTATAATATTATAATATTAAACAGTTAATTAAGTATAATAAATTAATTTAAAACATTATCCATATTCTTACTATTACTCCATGCAAACTAAAGTAGTATAGAACAATGAAATATTTCATCAAGCAATAAACATTACAAAAAATGCATTAAAAAACTTGCCTAGAACCAACAACAATGTCTGTATTTGGAAGAATAGCAACAGACCATATACTCTGAGCTGGTTGTAATATGATTTGTTGTTCTGAACATTGCCAAACATTTAGGTATCTATCTTCTCCACCAGTTACTACTAATGAATTTGTCATATCGGTACCACAAAATACACTTAAACTATATAAAAATAAAAATATAACATTTTAAATCTGTCTTAAGGTAATATAATATGCAAAGCTATACATTATCTTTAAATTTATCATATACTTTTTTCTTTTTAATCAATTTTATTTCTGAGTTAAAAAATTACTCTCTAGAGAATCCAAACTTTTTAATACTTCTATTTACTCAAGTATTATCTTTTGAACATTTACACTCAACATTTAATTATTATTTATAATGATATTTAAACACTATTTTTTTGAGCTTTCCTTTTTCTTTTCACATTTATTTTCATTACTTTTGTAACACCTTGAAATTTTTATACCTTCATAATAAGTACATAATATAACCTTAATATATTTTCTGTCATTAAGACAATGCCTTTTTTTTTTTTAAATCCATTCTCATCTTGTTTTTTTTTATCACACTATACATTTACCTTAACATCTTTATTTTAACTACAATCTATCCTCATGTCTTTATCAATTGCCCTACACTCTGAACTATAGTACTGTTTAATATTTACATCCAATACATTTAATAATTAAAAGTTAATTGCAGAGCTGATCAGATAAATAGATGTTGAGAAGTTATCATACCTGGAAAATATATTAATGACAAAATAAAAATTATTATTTTGAAATATTTATACCTATAAATATAGCTAGGATGACCATAAAATGTTTCTAAACATTCACCAGTTTCTGCATTCCATCGTTTTACTGTAGCATCGTTTGAACATGATAGAAATTCATTACTAAATAATGCTGCTAAATCTCTCACACAATCAGTATGACCTAAAATAAAGTACTATATTTATATTTATACTTCAGTTACATCAAAACAAAAATTTACCAGTCAATTTTTTTAAAACAAAAGATGAATTATCAGGATCTCCAGGTATAATATTATGTACAAGTATAGTTTTATCTGCCGAACAAGTTACAACTTGATTTGAAGGTAACTGTATTGCAGACCAAACAGCAGCTGAATGTCCTTTAAAAACTGTTAATAACACGGGCTGATACGTACGATCGGGATTCACTGTTATTTTCCATAGCCGAGCTATTGAATCCCACGAAGAACTTAAAAATGTATTTGATATTACACCAGGATTGAGTTTACACACTGAAAGTAGAAAATGAATAATTTTATTATAATATGATTTGTATAAAATATAAATTTTGTTTATTAAAGCATTTCTAATCGATAATTAAAAAAAAAAAACAAATTTCAATGAGACTATGAAAATATATATGAATGAATTATACAGGGATTACATGATAAATGCTTGACAAAATAACTTGTAATTTTAACTTAATTTTCAATAAATATTGTCTTTTATCCTTTTCATGTATCTTAATTAACATACATAACGAAAATTAAACTTGATATAAATGTATGATTACATTATTCTTCAAGATGATAATTCAGCTAATAACATTAGTAGATAATCATTTTTAGTTTTTTCAAAATTATGCCAAAAATAATATAAAAAAAGTAAACTGTAGACCACTCTCACTTCTGATAATAATTTTATTCAAAAGGTTAACTGAGAGTTTTCTACTCAACATTATACAGTATCCTGTAGAGAAAAGGTTAATAACATAAAATCTTTTCACCAATTCTAATAGCTGTAACACTGAGAGTGAAACAAAAAATTTATGACATAAAAAAGGATTAAAGTTGAAAATTAAGAAATAATATAATTTACCAGGTAGATAGATATTTCTTTGAAACTAATAAATTAGATCAACAAATGTTTATATAGGCATATAATTGGTAATTAACTAGATGAATACTGTATTTTAAATAGTTGATTTATCCTTCTATTTTTTCAGTTCATCACTTCAACTTATTAATAGTTGGTCAAACTTATTCAACATTTGAAATTTTTTTTATAGTTATGAATACATTTGTATGAAATATAGAAATCATAAAATTCTAAATGAATATGTAAAAAAACGTGCTTTCTAAACATAATTATTGCTATTTATAACAAGGTATACATTTGATAGGTATTATTTAAAATTAAAATATTACCAACAGAGAAAAAAATCATAAAATGTATAACATTGTATCAATTTGTAATATGAATGACATTGTAAAAGTTAAACTTTTCTTACCAGTGTTTGTGTGCCTTGTTTCAACAAAAACAGGTTCTGGTGATTCAGGAACAAATCCACACAATAATTTGTCATTACCGCCCGTTAAAATGAGACCATTTGGTAAAATATCAGATTTATTTAATGTTCCAACGGAGACAACATAGTTAGAATGACCAACAAAAGTTTGAGCTTCTGTATAACCAGCATTTTCACTGAAATTACATAATAAAGAGTAAATAAAATATATTAACCACATTGATTTATAAGCTATTAATTAATTCATTATTGTAAAATATATTCCATTAATCATGGATTATTTTAAATGTATAGGCGATTGAGTTAGTAACGATTTAAATGTTGATTGACTCATTGCTACTTACAATATTATTTTTGAATTTTATAGATTTGAATACGCAATACAGCTAATCAAAGTATCCTATCAGTGTTTTTTTTGGGGTTTGTTTTATCAACAACGTTAAACTTGATAAGTTGCTATGTGAGTCGTATGCTCATCAAAGTTTAATTAGAATCTAGGTCTCATTAAGACATTTATATTTCTAGAATAATTTTCAAAATTATGATAAATGTCAAACAATTGAAGGCAGTGCTTTTGCAATCTACCATAAGCACCAGGCATTGGTGGATGATGATTAAAACATTTTGCAGACATATGAGCGATTTGAGATTAATATGCATAGTTGCCTATCTAATAAGAGAGATTCATTTACAAATAGATCACAATGAACACTACTTTGAAAGGCTTTGAAAGGTAAGAGCTGTGATAGCTCTAACAAATTATGGATGCCTTTGACGAGAGCCGACTAAAAACACAAAATTGATTTCATAGAATTACATAATCAACCAAGTATACATAATAACGTGCGCGTTAGCATTTTGTGTATACCTGTTTGGTCTCCAGAGTTTGGCCGTTTTGTCCCTGGACGCAGACACAATGTAACCGTCGCCGGTGGTGGCCAGGCCACGGACGTCCAAAACATGTCCGTATAGAACGGTGCTCAGTTTATAAGCCATGTATTTAGTGTGTTTAATGGATTACTGTCAAAGTATACGAATGTGTGGATTCGACGTACACGATTGATGGGTTTACAACAATAGATGTGTGCGTGTGTAGGTGAATTTCTCCGGCCGGCTCAGAGCGGTGTAAGCGAAATTTAAAATGATACGTCCGTAACCGTTTGACGGCCGGGCCGGACACTGCAATAGTTCGAAGGAAAAACCGACAGCGTTCGCGGATCGACGTGAGATTACAGAGATTTCCACGTACCGTACTTATACCATCAAGTCGAAACTCGAACGGTATAAATGTGATATAAAGTTACTGCCTTACTGGTATGATAAAAAAAAACTGTAAATTCATCTACCGATTACAAAGCGAACGTTTGTTATCATCCGCACACGTCCAGGAGTTCTCAAACACTGTGCGCCGTCGCCATCTTTATGCGGTATGGTTGGTCCAATGACGTCCCAGTGTCACACGATCTCGCCGTCTCGCCGGGACTTCGAGAACAGTGACTCGGTCGCGATTCGGATATCGGATGATTTTCTCCGGAGTCTGGTTCTGGTACACCTTACACGGCTTTTTACGTGGACAAAATCGATTATTTGGTCGTGGTAAACTTTTGTATTTTAATAAAATAATGATTACAAGACCGCCCAAGTTGAAATATTTTGATGTTTAATTTATGATATTTGATCAAAAACTTGGTAACTATGCAAAAATGCAGGGTATAATAATTGGGAGTGGAGATAGTTGCGACTCGAGATCCTTTAAGCAGTATTTCTTCACATGCCCACTATGTTGTTATTACATTATGTATTATTTGGGTCGTGTTTAATATTTCTTACTTAAGTCTAATATTTGATAGGCCCTTAAAGATAATCTTGAGACACTTGAATACTCGACTGGTCAATTGAGGCATGAATCAAATGTCAAAATAGCAATAATTGATCCTGTTTTTTTTTTTTTAATTTAAAAGCTAAAATATTTTGTTAATTTTTGATGAATTATGGAATTTATCTTTTTGGGATCGAAAAGAATCAAATAAACCTCACTTTAACAGATAAATAATTTTATGGGAAGTTATTGTTAAAAAATTCCGATTGTTTTTTGGTACTGTTCTATTACCTAGACCTCCTGTGATTTGTCTTTTTTTTTCATTGTGTATTCCACCCGTTGGGTTTGTAGGTTTTCGTAATAAATTGAGACAACATTGTTTTTTAATGGTTTTTAAAATCTTCACTCTCGACTACCAATCTATAAAAGTTAATTTTTTGTATTTTTTTCTTTTTGTTTTCGAGGATATTTTTTGAAGTTTCTTCAAGTTGATCGTAAAAAGTAGTCAGTCGCGTATTGTGCATTTGTGTCGCCGGGAATATTTACACTTAAATATACATATCGTTATATTTATTATGAATTACGATTTACGAATAGTGTTAATAAACTTTTAAGTACAAAATATTAAATATGACATATTTTTGTTAAAAATTAGAATGATTTTATACATTTGAATACGCTCACTATTTATATAGGCAGGTACATAAAGATAATTAGATTAGTCATGTTTAGGACAATCAGATACAACTACAAGCGACCTATGATAATTATTTAGGTACCTATTTCAAGATAAATTTATTTAAAATCCTACAGATAAGGTTATTAAAAACTAAAATAAACTTATTGAAATGAAGTTAAATGTTAAATTATATTTAATTAACATTTAACACTTTAAACAAGGTTTTATTATTTTCAATCACAAAATAATGATTTGAATCTTCAAAACTATAATTAAAATTATAATTACAGTGCCATAGCAAACAAATATTGCGCCCGAGGCAAAATTTTAAAATGCACCCATATGAACCGTAAATTATATAAACTCAAAATTGAAAAACTTGTACAAATTGCTTTATTATAAGTATTTGAAATGGTGAAAAGCTGTAAGTGTTATTCACTTCTTCAGCAACTGTTACTTCTACCACTTGTCATTAATAACTTACTGAAGGCCTCGGCAAAGCCGACGGGTGACAAGTTGACACGAAACACAAATGAAATTTAATAAACAATTTTCATTTTTTAGTAGATAACGATCAACTACTGTAATACGCGTTATCTTTAGTTTAATCACAGAACAATGGTCGTACATATCTACATAAAATATATTTACATTTAAATTTAAATTTAGATGGATATATTCAGATATTAAATTATATACTTATTAATTAACATTATGTGTGTGTTAATATTTATTCATATAATGTATCCAACAGAATCACACTTTTATGCCGGGTTTACACTAGACCGACAAAACAAAAAACCAAGACACAACAGCAACTTCATTATTTTTCTCATTTGGCGACAAATATGAAACAGCAACAAATTGTAAACTTTCCGTTTACATACAAAAAAAAACAAATTGGAGACATATATGAGACAAAATGTTTGTTGTTTTTTTATTTGGGATGTTTACTGTTTACAGTGCATAGACAAAACAAAAACATTGTAATTATGGTCATCAGCTGTTATCACTTAATTTCCCTCGCAAATTGATAAAAGTGTTATTTCATATAATTTATTTCATAAGTAATTATTGATTAATTCTTAATTAAATCTTTTATCCAAGTACCTATTAATATGTCTGAATATGATTCAAGTGAAGAAGAAATAATGATGGTTGTTGCTGCGTCCGTACTCATGGATATGAATAGACCAAAAAAAAAAAGACGATACTGAGTGAAAAGAACACTATTACAACGAAATGCTATGGGTGGATCTCACTATCAATAATTATGTATATTTTAAAATACCAACACTGTCGCAGTGTCGTACCAACACTTGTTTACACCAAATAGAAAAAAGTTGCCGAAAACAAGAACAAAATAGAAACCTTTTGATGTTTACCGCTTTTGAGCGGACACAAAAATGTCTCCAGAAACACGAACATTTTGTCGCCAGTCTAGATAATGTCGAGGAATTGTTTCCGTTTTGTCTCCTTTAAGTCGCAGATTTGTCGGAAAACAGAATGTTGCTGTTTTGTCGGTCTAGTGTAAACCCGGCATTAGACTGCGAAACCGTATGACATATTAAATTAATATATTATAATAAATATTATCATTGATTATAAATAAAATGTCAAGATGCGTTTACACTTCAGTTAAATTGCGCAAACTAATTTGAGGTACCTATTATGTTTTCTGTATTTTTATCTAATACGCATAAAAATTGTATATCCCTGATATTAAAACCTGAAGACTGAAACTTGAATGGAAATTGCTATACTTAACCCATAGGTTAAGCATAATTAACTGTATTGAAAAATAAAAAAATCTTATCTTCATTTTTGGGATTTTGTGCACTTGGTTTGGACTTGCTTTGGGGAAAACAGCCCCGGGCGGACAATTTTTGGGGGCGGCTAATTTATTTGAGAGTCAAAAGTTAATTCATTTAATTATTATTGTATTTATTGTGAATTAATTCACTAAATTATTTTAATAATTTTTACAAGAAAAGTATTATAATCATAAATCATTATTAGTTTCCCTATGTACGTATTTATATCTTTAATAAACATTTTATAAATACTATAAGAACTATCAGCATTAAAAATTATTGATCATAATTATTTACATTACATTTTGGTGCTGTCCGTTGTCTGGTATTATCGACATAATATTTATTGCGATTCTATAGATCAGCGGTTCCCAAACTTTTTCAGCCTCGGAGCCTTTTTTAAGAAGTTTCTCGTGGAGCCCCAAGAAATATTAAACGTTCATTTGCATATGCCTGTGTTCTATGAAGCATAATTAACACGAACCGTATACATACATACAATAAAGGAAACAATAGTTTTAAAAGAACGGGAGATTTAAATAATTAAAAAAATTTCAAATATTAATTTTTTGTGTACTTATGAACGAAGCCCTTGGAAAACCATTGCGGAGCCCCAAGGGCTCCGCGGAGCACAGTTTGGGAACCGCTGCTATAGATGAAAGTTCTTCATATAATATTATGTTGTATTTTGTTATCGTTTTATATCAGTCGGCACACGTGAGTTATCGACTCGTCTTACATTTATATTTCCATTTTTTTTTTTTGGTTTTTTGAGATCTCTCGTATAATATTATTATATTATACTTTCTTACGATTTTCACATCTACAATATTTACACTAGAATAGTGAAAACTGAAAATTATGTATGTAATGGAAAAAAATGTGTATTATGTATGTAAAAATAATCTATTAAAGTTGGGGCGGCAAAAAATTGTTGCCCCGGGCGCCGAATTTCTAAATGAGACTCTGTTTGTGGTATTTAGTACGGCGTGGTGCATGCACGGGCCGTCTGGTTTCTGGACCATAACCAACTATTCACACACTCGAACAGCCAGGGCCGGATTAAGATATTTTGCGTTCTGGACAAACCTACCTAAAATTACGAACTATTTTTTTTTTAAACATAAAATTGTTTTTCTATAATTTGGTATTTATTAAATGTTAATTACGTATAAATAGGGTTGTAAATTTATTATTGAAAATTGCCCACTTTATGAAATATTTCAATGAAATATTGAAAAATATTTTTTTTTTTACGTCTGAAATAGTGACTGTTAAATGTCATTTAATCAGTTGATATTGTATGATATCGTTTTGGTACAATGTTTGGAGTCTCTTATTTAACGTGGTATAGTTAAGGTGACCATACGTCCCGTTTTGAACGGGACAGTCCTATTTTTTGTATTGTTGTCCCGTTGTCCTCTGAGGAATCTTCGGGATACTAAAATGTCCCGTTATCAAAAGATAGACAAAAAAAAATAACGAAAATCAATTTTCTATCGTTTCATTCTATCATACATGTATATCTAAACGTGCATATGTATTTGGTCGATAAGCGGTAATGACTGTAAACGGTATCGGGATTGTTTAGTGTTTCGGGAATCGGGCTATAAATTGTCTGTGCCATTTATTTCAGTATTCTCATCAAATTTTTCTTTTTTTGTAGCATTTATCAAACATAATTTCAGTGCAAACCGTTTTTTTACCGTCGAGGTTAAATATTTTGGAAGACCTGGAAATATTGTTGGGACTGTCTCAGTTTTTAAAATTGGATTAGTTCTTTCTAGCTTTTATACTACTTCATCTATTTTGAACTCGTCATATTTAATTATACATAGATACTGTTAGCTTTAGCCTCAATGTGTAATGCACAAACATAATCATTTTTACGCACTAATTTATCACCACGGGGAATATGTTTGTTCCAAACCTCCAGATTGATTATCCGAAATTATAATTAAAATATTTTTATCTCAATTGTGATTTTTTAACATTGTTAGAATAATCACATTTATATTTTCTACATATTTGTATTATTATCTATGATGAATTTTTTTGTCCTCTAAAAATAAAATAAAAACATAATTTTGCTAATTATTAAATAAAAAAAAAAATTATTTATAATAAAAATTATGATTTGTTTTTTTTGTCCCGTTCTGACTAAAAAAAATATATGGTCACTTTAGACATACCAAACATATACACACTCGACACTTTTGCTGTTATAATAGTTTTACAATAAAATTGAAGTCTAAAATACACAAAATAATGTCAAACTATTAACAATACATTACTTTGATTTTGATTTTTAACTTTTTATATAAAACAGTTTCATAAATTAACTTTAATCATATTAATTATTAATTTAAAATTTCTAAACCAAAAATTTTAATTGATTTATTATTTTATTCCAATTTAATTTATAGTAACTCCCACTGTGCAAGGTAATATTTTGTCAATGTTTTTACAATATTATATTGAAACTTGTAATGTTACATTTTATGTTACATTCGTGTAATTGTAATTTGTATGGAACTGCTTATGTTCCGAGAAAGTAACTTCAATAGTAATATGAATACCATGTGTTATTATAATATTTCTTGAATATTACTTAATAACAATCAATCAACATTACCAAGTAACATTTTTAAAACATTACATATAGCATTAAATATATATTACCAAATAATATTCCATAAATGTTTCAGAATTATGTAAATAAAATGTTATTACAACTGGACCTAGCGGATAGGGCAGGCACACAAAACATCTTTTGGATTTATTAATTTATGGATTTTCGTAATAAAATAGTAGTATAAAAATGAATTTAATTATCTACACATAAAAATTTTGGGTGGAGGGGTATGAACCTCTAACCCTCCTGTATATGTACCTAGGAGAAGGAATCATGTGCCTCACCACAGTCATTCATAAAGAGGCACACATTTTAATTCTCATCATACGTCTATGGGCACATCTGATCCTGGCTAAAATAAAAACAAAATAAATATTCAATTAGGTATTTTATTAGATTAATTACCTATTAGACAGGAAGATCAGAAATGTCATAATTTTCCATAGGTAGGAACCATTTGAGCTACTATACAGCATGAATATAAAAAGTACTCTCTAATATTGTACTTTTTACAATTCATATATTGTTTATACTACTAAGAAGTGTGAAAAGGAATACCGATTTTATTAAAAGGAAATAACAAAAGTTGAAAATAAGCCAATTTTTTTAAAATTTATTTGAAAACAACAATTTTTCACAGGTACAATTAAACTGGTATACATAAAAACAACAATCACTAACATTAGTATAGAACACAATTTTTTTTATGATTGAATAATAACTGGTTAGTGTTAGTATTAATAATAATAATTGAATAATAGCGTCACAAACAATATGTCCTATTTTAAAACTGATTGATCGATCATTTAACTGAATTCCTAGTTCTATAATACTTAAAATATCATCAATAAAATATTTTAAAAAATCAGCAGAAGAATCAGGTTTTTTAAAGCCATGATAAATGTCTACTGATAAAACATAGCTTGATAATACTGGTATATTACACATACTAATTAAAATTGGCCAAAACTGGCTTTTGGAACTCTTTGATATTGGTAAACCATCCACATTTACACCTAATTTTATACAATCAATACCAAATAAATCAAATTCATGCTTATATAATAAAGAAGTAATTATTTGTTTTATATCAACGTGTATATATAAGTCAGGTTCCATGGGCAATATATTATGGGTTTTTGGTGTATTCATTAAGGTTCTGCCATCTTTAGGGACAAGCAGACCCTCACTTTTTAGTATACTTAATAATCTGTTTACGCAATTATGAGATGCATTGAACTCTGAATTCCAAGTCCTTAATTTACTACAGATATCTATTTTATCGTTTAAAATTGTATTATTAATATTTTAAACAGTCTCAGTTGTTATGTTATCAGTAAAACATAAATGTTCTTCAAAATTATTTATATTATTATTAGTTGTAATTAAATTTGGGACATCACAAATCATTAAGGTTTTACTTGGCATTTCTTTAGAATATGGGGAGGAAGTAATAATTTCTGATACATTGTTTACCATTGTTGAAGTTGAAGGTTGTTGCAAAGAAGTTTTCAACAGGCCATCAAAACATCTGACTTGCTCAGCTTGTATTAGTCTCCTCAAATGACGATCAGTTATTTGACAAAGCTCTTTTCTTTTTTTTTTTTCTATAAATAAATAATACTTAACTACTTAACAAAATAAAATTTTAAATACTCTTAATAATTGTTTGCATTGGTTTAATAAATATAAAAGACATTAACATAAAATCTGTATACTTCAGGTCATTAATAACATAAGTTATTGTAAATTATTATAAGGTCTTAATAATGTAATAAAATTATTTTATTTTAAAAATAAATCTTCCGATATTTTATTTAAATAAACATTTTCTACTTTATGTAAACTCTTATGACACTGTGTACCTATGTAGTAATATAAATATAAATAAATAAAAAACTTATTATTAAATTGTGTAAGAATGACAGAATTATTGCGATTCTAATGATCTTTTGTATCTTGTTGTTGCATAGCGGAACCAATCAGCTAAACAAGATTCGAATAAAGCATCACTGTATTCTTTTTGACTACATTGTATACATCCTAAGTGGAATAAATTATATCTTAGTAAAATTATTGTTGAATAAATAAAAATACTATTTAAAATTACTTTTTAATACTAATACAATTTTAGAATCACATAATTTAGTAGAAATATCTTTTCCTCTTCCTGTCCATGAGCAACGTATGGCAAATTCATTTTTTAAATTTTAGTAAGAACTCTTTTTAAATGATCTTTGACAGAATTTCCACCAATGGAAATAAAAAACTTTTCCTATAAATTTTACAAAAATGGCATCATTACTTAAAGTATGAAACAAATTGAATAGTTTTATAATATTATAAATTTATTAATATCTACATTCTACTAATAAAACAAAGGAATTTTCCAATAAACATTTCGAAACATTTGCTCATCTTTCATAGGCCACTTTTCCATAAAATCTCTATCAAAATCAGGTACTGCAGTTGAAATATTATTAACCATTCCTATTTTGTTAACTGCTCTTTCTATTTGTTCTACTTAAGATAGTAAACGATTATGCATTATGCGATTTTGTATCTGCTCTTTGTAAATTAAATTTAATAATGCCATAACATTATTTGATTCCGCTATTTCAATGAAATTTAAAAACATAAATATAAGTACAATTTTGTAAATTTCAAAAAACATATTTTAGGAGTGAGTATAGTAATGTGCAAATTTAATTTAGACCTGTTTGAATCTTTCCCAAGTTATCAACTGAATTTAAATTGGAACTTTCTTTAATTTGAGTTTGATCATTTTTTAATTGTTGAGACAATGTATTGTTGTCCTAAATATTTACAATAAATAAAACTAAGTAGGTTTAATTACTCTTATGTTCTACGTAGGTATTTATGTTCTTTAGTTATTATTTAATGCTATTTTTCCTACTTTAATTTATTAATTATTTACATTATATATTTTGTATTCATTAATTTTTGTTTTCAGTTATAACTTATAAGTATGTAACCTGATGATGACCAACAGTCGAAACTAGTTGTTACCTTTATATAACAGTGTAGCACTTTAAATAATCTCAGCATTATTGTTATACATTTTATACTATTGTTTTTTCTAACACACATAATTTATATAATTGAATATAGATAAAAGAATAAAATAATTTAATTGTTTTAATTCTTAATAAATAATTCATTAAATGGATAGGTAAGTAGTTAAAGAGACTCATCATAGAAATAAAATGAAACTAATATTAGATAAAATATTATTGTTATTTTTTTTCTTATGCAAAATTTGTTAACCTTTACTTCTTAACACATTTTTTTAAGTTGCTTAGAATTCAATTCAATATATTTACCTCATATCTAGTTAAACTAGGAGATATTGACATGCTTTGAGTAATTGAGGATGGAACTCCTATGGAATGCAATTCGGTATACGTAGGCTCGTTATCTTCAACGACAGTATTTATGGCTGGTTCAACCATTCTAGTTTGTTGTTGTTAAATTTTTTTCTGTGGAAAAATATTTATACCTGTAATAAAAAATAATATAAGTACTTAAAATATTTTTTTGTAAAATAGAAATTAATTGATTAGGTACCTTCATCACTTGAAGAATCAACATTTTCAGGAATAAATGACCGTTTATTTAATTTTTTACCTAAAAGTTGTTAGTCGATTTCAGAAGTTGACTCTTCAGACGATTCAACTTGTCTATGCCAAGCACTTCTAACAGAACCTTCAAAAATGAATATATGTAATGTAAAACAAGTAAAATTGAGTAAATATCATAACAAGGTTTTTTTTAAAATTATTCTGTACAACAAGTAGATACATACTATACTCTTTACCATTTTCGTAAAGTTTTATACGATATGTATTCCAGTCTTCAGATGGTTCCATACTGTAGCTTCTATTAAATATTCACTATTTACATGTATTGTCAAGGGTGGCCACATACATTTAACTACTGTATTGCCTGCACTACCATCAACAGTTTTAAGTACCCAATTCGTTAGTATCACACTATACTCAAAGAGTCTGGAAACATAGCTATTACCCAACGTTTTTTGGTACGTCTCTATGAGAATAAATACAAAATGAATAGGTAGTACTTAATTAATTTTGAAAGTTAAAGTAGGTATACTAATATTAATACCTAAAATTACCTAAGATAAAATCTACAAATTATCAAAAGTTAACATAGGTAGGATTTAAATTTTAACTTTACAAAATAAAATAATCATAGATCTGTAACTAGACATTATTTACTTAATACAATAATATATGACCATAACATGAAACACATTATAGGTAGTTAAATTAGTTTTGTATAACATTAGTTACCTATAATTTTAATTATGCTAAAAGGAATAGTACCTAGTGGTAGACTTTAAATCCTTTATCAAAAATAAAATGTTACTGCAGATGATTAAAACAAAGGTTGATGCTCAGACAAAATTCAATACAACCGTATAATCGACAACTTCTTTAAAAATTTCTGTTTACATGAATAATCAGCATCTGCTCTCAAATACAAACAAAATAATTATACCATAGTTATCTTCTGGTTAACTTTAGTTTAGGTACCTACTTATTTATAAGTAAATTATTTATTATAAAAGAGTAATATTATTACAGATTTATTTAAATCTATGTAATAATTCGGTAAAAAATCAATGCAAACATAGAACAAATTGTACTTAGGTAATTGATTCTATGTTTGGACTACGTAGACAAACCAATAGAATAATAATACAGGTATAAAATAAAGTATTATAATATAATTAATTTGATTAAAATATAATTACCTGTATAGGAGCTGCAGGATGTGGGAAATTAACACCACGGTATTCCATAATTTTTATAATAATTAATAATTTTTAACAATATGACGGAGTGGCCGAGTAGACTCAGGTGGTGGTTACGACGCGTACCGTCGCCGGTTCGAACCCGGCCTTGGGCAGTCTCTCTGACTTGGACAGGAAACAACTGTCTTCGGAGAGAGACTGCCATCCCCCCCCCACTCCGGGGCATGACAGAAACCTACGGGTGCCCTAATAGAAATTCTTTGGTTTTATATTAAGTAAAATTTAGCTAGTTACTCGATATAAGTCAAAATGAAAAAAAAGAATTCATTTGTTGTTATATTAAATAATATTAGAGCTTAAAAAAATTATATTTTGTTGTTGCATACATAGATTTAGTAATTTATATTGCATCAAGACAGGTTATTTTTTATTTTTTCCTTGTTTATCAGATTCTTTGGGTGGTGTAACTGGTCTTCCAGATGACAATCCTCCATACATGTACTTTTGTTTGTCGGCCGGCTTTAAAATCTGAAATGAGCACATCAGCGTTTCGTCAACGGACGTGATTGCTGCGGCATTGTCAAATTCTCCACAATAATTTGGTGCTGAAAATATTGTGACCAACTGCCGGTTGGCGAAAAACTCATAGCCATCTTGAACGACCTGGTGAGCTCTGCATATAAGATCAAAATCATGTTCATGTAAAAATTTAGTTACAACTTCAGCACCAAATGTAAAAGATACACCTCTATCTATATTTTCTCCCCATTCCATTGTATCTTTATCAGGATCAGACCATAGCAAATCACATAATAGACCTTGATCTGGTACATCTGTAGGCCTCATAATTCGTCTAATTTGCTCCATTGATTTCAAGTCAGGACTAAGACCACCATGGCAACAGAAAATCTTTTCTTCGACTATTGCTGCCACAGGCATACAATTAAAGCAACCCGTAAATATTTTCCAAAGTTTTGTATTATACCGCCGTTTGCATTCATCATAAAATCCATATACTCTGTTTATACTAGCACATTCATGATTACCACGCAAGAGGAAGAAATTTTCAGGATATTTAATTTTATATGCCAATAACAAACAAATCGTTTCCAGGGATTGTTGGCCACGATCTACATAATCACCCAAAAACAAGTAGTTGGACTCAGGTGGAAAACCGCCTACCTGAAATAAACGTAGTAAATCATAGTATTGACCATGAATATCCCCACATATTTTGAACGGGGCTTCGAGTTCCAGAAGCATGGGTTGTGACAAAAATATCTCTCTGGATTTGAGACACAATCCTCTGATTTCATCTTCGGACAGCTGTACATTTGTGCCCGGTCTAGCACCTCGCACTTCCAACAGCCTCGATATGATGTTGTCGATGTTCAAACTCATTATTTCTCAGTGTGTCGGTGTGCGTGTCGCAAAATTGTATCAGGTACCTACGTCGTTGTATGCCGTTGCCGCCAATCCACTGGTTGCGCGTACGGTATAGTCTGTTGTGGGGAGCCGACAAGTCGGGAGAAGCAAAATATTTGTTTACGTTATCGCGGCGACGAAAAGGGAACGCCGCGCCGTCGGCCTGGTGAATAAAGTGAAATTAGTGGTGAACAGGGGCGGAGTGGCCCACCGGGATACCGGGAAAAATCCCGGTGGCCTGGAAGCTAAATGGCCCGTTTACCTAAAGTATAGATAATAATAATGTAGAGTAATGAAAAAGATTATTTATCTATACTTTTTAATTCTTCGTTTATACTCTATATACGAAGACGAAATCGAATTTAATTATAAATATACGCACGTATATACCCACTTCAGTTCAGTTCACACTACCTATCTATTTTAGATTCTGAGTGAAGCGAAGGATCTTATGGTTTTACAATGATGTTTATTTTTTAGATTCTGAGTGAAGCGTAGGATCTTATGGTTTTACAATGATGTTTATTTTTTTTTTTTTTTTTTTTTCTGTAAACACTTTTTCGTATAGAAATCCTTGTCCAAAAAATTCAGCAACTTTTTAGATTCGAAATTGAACTGAGATGGTACTTTAAAGAGGTCATTTTTCCAAAATCTCCATAGTTTTTCCAGTAATCAAGAATAACGATCGAAAAACTGAGTAAAAACGGTAAAATCGGTAAAAATCCGCCGTAAACGAGATTTTCACTGTTCAGATTTTAGGTATTTAGTCATAAATCGAAAAGTATTGAAGCTAGAAACTTGGAAATTTTATCCAATATCAAATACATACTTTTTTATATTGGACAACATTTTCAGAACAATTATAGCACTTTTGACTTAAATATAAAACTTTTAATTTACCAAATTGTTTGAAAGTTTTTATGTAATATAATTTTAAATATTTGACAAAAAGTTCTGAAAAATTAATATGACCTTACTCATATACCTACCTAATTATCCTAACAAAAATTCAAAAATCGTGACTCAGGATTTTTTTTTATACATTTTAATAAATTATTATAACTCACCAAAAATTATACAAATAACCGTAAAATACGTAAACAGTATTTAAATAATAATATATTATATTACACTGAAGTTTTGCTCAGAATCGTTTTATACTAAAGAAATGAGTCATCATTTCTTTAAAACTAAATACATTCATCACCAATATCTTGTCCGAGGACCGAAGGGAACTTGTACCACCATCATCTCACTTACCAGCTTTTTATAACTTTCACTGTAGCCTTCTATGTCTTCGACACGGAGTATTATGTCTATATTATATTATTATGTATAATATGGACATCTGTGGTCTACAACAATATCTTATCGGTTTATCGCCTCGCTACTATCGAATCAAATGTATATTACTATATTTTTTCGTTATTTTGTCATTAGATAAAATACGTTGCGAGTGGTACCTACCTACATTTATATTTCATACGTACCTATTAAAAAGTTTTGTTTTTAAGTATTAATTCATTTCAACCTAAAACATTTCTCATCAAAATGAGCGATAATAAGAAAAGAAAAGGTGGCGCTGAAAGAGAGAGGGAAAAAAGTAAAAAATTAGTTAAAAGTTAAAAAGGAATTGAAAATTTTGAGTGGCCTGGAGTAAATTAATTTTCCTGGCCTGAATTTTTTTCCCACTCCGCCCCTGGTGGTGAAGTACCAAATAAGTCGTTTGTTTCGTTAGTTGTTTGAGAAATGTAGTTTGTTGATATCATGAAGTATTAAATAATAATTTCATAATTTTTTTTTTTTTTAACATATGATTTACATAGATTTTAGATATATTAGGCCAGCCTTACAATTATTATTATATTCTACAATGAATGTTTTTATAATAATTGGAAAGAAAACATTTAACATAATTTATTATTTTTTTTTTTACGATATTTAGTATCGTGATATTTTATTTTATATGGGTGAGTAATTATTTAAAATTAAAATTTGTTTATTAAAATATAAAAGGTACTTAGTGTTGTTACTTATAAAATATCACTCGCATTTAAATTATTACATTTTTATTTTATTTTCAATAAATAATATTGTGAATTTTTTTTGTTTGAATGTCTAATATAAATTTTTTTCTTTATGTAGTTGTGCTTTTTTCGTTTATGAATTTTCCTCTATTTTTTTTTTTTTATTTTAAAAGGAAATTTCTTAACTCTAACTTAACTTTAATAATTTCTTAGTAGATTTTGAAAATCAATATCAAAAATGCTTTTTTAAAATAAATTATGTGGCTTGAAGATAAGAAAACAACTTCGTTAAATTACTTGGACTATAAATAAAATTATAAATACGTTATTATAATTAATATAACAAAAAAATTACAAATTATGCATTTAACAACCATTTATATGCTATGAAAATCGTAAAATACAAAAATATGCAATACATGGAAAAATATGCAAAGTAAAACTTCCTAATTTGGATCTATAGATTATAATTTTTTCCTTGCTACTGTTTGGACTGTTTTGGAAAAACACGAAAATGCATATAAATCCGGGTCCCACAGATAAACATCGATTTTTTATTTTCTGTGACGTGTTTGGTAGCACGTCGATTGAGAATTAAATTCAATATTGATAATGTATAATACATTTTATGTAAATAGGCAATGTTCTTAACCCGTGTTAGGCATAAATAAAAAATAAATATTACTAGCACAACTATAATTTTTAAGTCATTTTTTTAATAATGTTTGAGTATTTTATTACTATCATTTATTTTCGTTTATCGCATTAATTTTCGTAAAAGCCGCCACTGGCTTATTTTTTTTCTCGGCTCCGCCGAATCATAAAAAGAAAGCACAACTAGAGGAACAAAACGTTTATTTACCTGCGAAAAAAATCGAACGGTCGCTGTCGACGTCAATAGTCGCTGGTGAAAACGTTTAACGTTGTACTTGTTTCGCAGCGGCAAAATGGGAAATGACAGCCGGTGTGCGTTATGCCACGAGACCCCCCCCCCCCGCTAGCCAGGTGGCGATTCTAGCCAGTGAGCCAGGGATGCGGCGCGCACACCGATGACCGGTTAAAGTCCGCTACACGATGGACTCGCTCGCTGTCCCGTCAATTTTCGCCGGTCGCGCGACATCACTTTACGTGTGCCATAAACAAACACCGTCACGCGATTGGTTGAGACCCAGGCACGGGTCGACGCCGCCGCCGCCGACTCTCGGCAAAGACAGCAATAGTCCGTGTAAAAAAGTGATAAAAGCACCAATCCCGTTGCCCCCACCACCTACCCTCCTGTGGGCGACTAGATCTTCGCCTACGACGACGGTGGCGTGGCGGGGGTCGACGCATTGACGACGTGTCTACACGGATGCGATGGAACAGTGTATCGTTAATATCTACTAATAAATAGACATTACATTTTATTATTATTACTATTTTTTTTTTTGTTTTCAATCCCCAGAAATACCGTGTCGACGTCGGTCCACGATTGCCCACAAATGTCTCACTCAGTGATAACAACAATACTATAATAAATAATAATTGTGAGATTTAGTCGCTTTAGAGCCTGTACACACGACCGATAATTTATTAATCGTACGACATTTTTATCTTATAGTCGAACTCGGTTAACTTGAAGTTGAAGAGACCGGAAAAAAAGTTCGAGTTATCCAAATAAAATTTAAAAATATGTATTTTTTTAAAGCAGTAAAATATATTAATTCCTATGTATTTATTATAATATGTAATAAAAAATATTTACTATTTATAAGAGTATATTATTTCAGTCCCGCACGGGTATCGTTACTATAAGCACACGTGTTTTACTTCGCTCCCGAGTTATTCGTTGACAACTTTATCCAAACTCAATGGATTTTGTTCTATTTTGCAGTTATAAATAAATCCAAAAAACTAAGTTCTCGCCTACGTATGGTTATCGTTTTACAGTCACCTCAACCGTGTCAAGTCTAAAAAAAAGTAAGAAATTAATTACTATTATCGACTAATTAATTACCGCCTCGAGGCACCGATCATCCGGTGACCTTTGGACAATAGATAACCGATAGCGGCATAATTCCGCCTAATCAACAAATAAAAAATAAATCATCCAACGACCGCACAGCTATACAGGGCGGCTCAAAAGTCTCATTGCCTACTATCAAAATCGTCAAAACGTCTACCTCCAATAATTCAAACAATAACGGATCCGGTTGGACCGTACAAACACTACAAACCAATAAACATCCGTCTTCTCCAGGTACGTCTCCCCACCCAAAAGGGAACAAAACAAGTGGTTCTTTCTTTACGCCAAACCGTTACGAAGTTTTAAAGGATGATGCCGAATCCAGCGAATCCATCGAAATGACCACCGAATCCGCTCCCCAACTACCTCCACCACCGCCAATCTTTATCACATCAACAATAGATTACACTGAGTTCTGTAATCAAATAAAATCTATTTCTGGCGATGAAGGGTTCTTATGCAAATCTACATCAAAAAATCTCAAACTATCTTTATATTCGTCCAACTCTTTTCGCCAAACAATCAAATTGCTAAATGACAGTTCCATCGAATATCACACATATCAAGCTAAAGAAGACAAGCCATATCGTGTTGTCTTAAAAAACCTCCACCACTCAATACCCACAGACTACATCTCTCAAGAATTAACTGAGCTCGGTTTCTCTGTAAGAAATGTCACAAACATAAAAAAGAGACAGTCAAATGATCCACTACCACCACCACTTTCCAATAAACTTACTATATACAAATCAATAATTCGACCAGCTTGGACATATGGTATCCAGTTATGGGGCTCTGCAAAGCCCTCTAACACCAACACGCTTCAAGCTTTTCAATCTATCTGCCTACGATTAATAACATCTACTCCTTGGTATTTCACAATCAATAATCTTCACAAAGACCTAAAAATTCCTACACTTAATCAATTAGCAAAAGCACATTACTCTAAATTTCACTCCAACTTAAACTCTCACAGTAATCCATTAATAAAGCAACTTTCTTCCACCTCACTTCCTGGCAATGTACGCAGAAGACTCAAAAGACAGTGGCCTAGAGACCTACTAAAATAAAAAAAAAAAATAAAAAAAATTTAAAAAAAACCACGACATCAAAATGTTCTCGGTCGGGTGGTGCTGCTGAGTGCCTGCCCTTAAATGTTTTTTTATTTTTTTTTTATTTATTAGATTTTGTTTTACAATTAATCTCAACAATTAAAATTAAAAGGGAGGGTGACATTAATTGGGATGGATATTAATTTAAATAAGTAAGCCGGAATGGTTGAATAAAGATAAAATTGGAAGTATTAGGTTTGGCTGAGGTGAAGATAGAATGTGCTGGATATTGAAAGGTAATTTGAGGGAGTTGAAAAGAGAAATTAGATCGGAACGCTTGAGGGCTAGTTTTGGGCAATCAAAAAGGATGTGCGAGATATCGCAGATCGCGGGAGTATTATGGAGTGTGCAGAGGTTGGAATCATTAAGTGAAAGTTTGAATGAGTGGGAAGGAAGTAGGGTATGACCTAGTCGAAGTCGGGAGAAGGAGCTAATAGATTTCCTGGAGAGGTTTAGATTGTGGAACCAGGGATAACGAGAGGTCATTGGAGAGATAGATTTGTACCACGAGGCAAAATTGGGAGGGAGAGATTCCCAATAGCTTTGCCATAATTTATCTATGCATAAGCTGAGATAGGGATTGAAGTCAGACCAGGGGATTTTGGTGCAGGGTGGGCATCTAAGTGAGGCTGTGGATTTTGCTAAGTGGTCTGCGTGTTCATTACCAGCTATTCCTGCGTGACCAGGTACCCAAAGAAATTGGGTATCAAAGCCCATTTCTGTAAGTGAAAGTAATAGGAGTCTGATCTTGATTATGAGTGGAGAGGGTTTAGATTTGAAAACATTTGAGGAGAGTGCTTGAAGACATGAAAGTGAGTCCGTAACAACCCTTAAATGTTAAATTCTGTTATTTTTTAACTATATTAATTATCAAATTTGCCCATTGTACATAATGTTGTATAGATTGTAAATTACTTAAATATAAAAAAAAAAGAGTATATTATGTTTACTTTAAAAAAAAGAAAAAAAATAATATTATCATGAAAAAAAAATACTATTTTTATGAAACAAATTGTCTTGGGGACCTCTAAAATATCTGGCCCCAGGGCCCCAAATATGTATAATCCGGGCCTGCTTCTTATCCAATTGTCATGCAGTTTTTTTTTAATTAAAGAGGATATCACGGAGCAGGTTTTAGGCATAAATAAAGTCCAATAATGTTAGTCAATAATTAGTTATTATTAATTAAAAATAAACGTGTAATTGTACCTATATATTATATACTGTAGGTTACAGGGGCGGAGTGGGAAAAAAATTCAGGCCAGGAAAATTAATTTACTCCAGGCCACTCAAAATTTTCAATTCCTTTTTAACTTTTAACTAACTTTTTACTTTTTTCCCTCTCTCTTTCAGCGCCACCTTTTCTTTTCTTATTATCGCTTATTTTGATGAGAAATGTTTTAGGTTGAAATGAATTAATACTTAAAAACAAAACTTTTTAATAGGTATGTATGAAATATAAATGTAGGTAGGTACCACTCGCAACGTATTTTATCTAATGACAAAATAACGAAAAAATATAGTAATATACATTTGATTCGATAGTAGCGAGGCGATAAACCGATAAGATATTGTCGTAGACCACAGATGTCCATATTATACATAATAATATAATATAGACATAATACTCCGTGTCGAAGACATAGAAGGCTACAGTGAAAGTTATAAAAAGCTGGTAAGTGAGATGATGGTGGTACAAGTTCCCTTCGGTCCTCTCGGACAAGATATTGGTGATGAATGTATTTAGTTTTAATGAAATGATGACTCATTTCTTTAGTATGAAACGATTCTGAGCAAAACTTCAGTGTAACATAATATATTATTATTTAAATACTGTTTACGTATTTTACGGTTATTTGTATAATTTTTGGTGAGTTTTTTTGTAAGGATAATTAGGCGGATTTTTACCGATTTTACTCAGTTTTTCGATCGTTATTCTTGATTACTGGAAAAACTATGGAGATTTTGGAAAAATGACCTCTTTAAAGTACCATCTCAGTTCAATTTCGAATCTAAAAAATTGCTGGACGAAACTTTTGGACAAGGATTTCTATACGAAAAAGTGTTTACAGAAAAAAAAATAAATAAAAAAAAAGCTGGTAAGTGAGATGATGGTGGTACAAGTTCGTCCTTCGTCCCTTCGGTCCTCGGACAAGATATTGGTGATGAATGTATTAAGTTTTAAAAAAATGATTACTCATTTCTTTAGTATAAAACGATTCTGAGCAAAGCTTCAGTGTAATATAATATATTATTATTTAAATACTGTTTACGTATTTTACGGTTATTTGTATAATTTTTGGTGAGTTATAATAATTTATTAAAGTGTATAAAAAAAAATCCTGAGTCACGATTTTTGAATTTTTGTTAGGATAATTAGGTAGGTATATGAGTAAGGTCATATTAATTTTTCAGAACTTTTTGTCAAATATTTAAAATTATATTACATAAAAACTTTCAAACAATTTGGTAAATTAAAAGTTTTATATTTAAGTCAAAAGTGCTATAATTGTTCTGAAAATGTTGTCCAATATAAAAAAGTATGTATTTGATATTGGATAAAATTTTCAAGTTTCTAGCTTCAATACTTTTCGATTTATGACTAAATACCTAAAATCTGAACAGTGAAAATCTCGTTTACGGCGGATTTTTACCGATTTTACCGTTTTTACTCAGTTTTTCGATCGTTATTCTTGATTACTGGAAAAACTATGGAGATTTTGGAAAAATGACCTCTTTAAAGTACCATCTCAGTTCAATTTCGAATCTAAAAAGTTGCTGAAACTTTTGGACAAGGATTTCTATACGAAAAAGTGTTTACAGAAAAAAAAAAAATAAAAAAAAAAATAAACATCATTGTAAAACCATAAGATCCTTCGCTTCACTCAGAATCTAAAATAGATAGGTAGTGTGAACTGAACTGAAGTGGGTATATACGTGCGTATATTTATAATTAAATTCGATTTCGTCTTCGTATATAGAGTATAGACGAAGAATTAAAAAGTATAGATAAATAATCTTTTTCATTACTCTACATTATTATTATCTATACTTTAGGTAAACGGGCCATTTAGCTTCCAGGACACCGGGATTTTTCCCGGTATCCCGGTGGGCCACTCCACCCCTGTGTAGGTATATAATATACATATACATATTATTGTGCGACACGGCGGCCCGCGTGTTTACAGCTACCTGCAACCTGATCTTTTTGTTCATCAAATTGTATCGGCGTGTTGATATAAATAATTGTTCCTAGAAGTTTCTCCCACGTAAACCAATAACATAATAATATATAGGTACCCAATATTCATATTAATATATTAATAATACAAATTATAAATTTATACTGCTAATAACCAAGGCAGGTATTGTGGGCTCGCAACTGAATTTCTTAACTCTTCAACGCCTTCTGGAGTCTCACCACATACACTGATTTTAAAAATAGGTGCCCCACCTATTATTTTAATGATAAATTTGAGCCCACCCAAACTCTGTAACGGTACAAGACCACAAATCAAAAATTGAGAAGTTCATTGCTCGAGTGCATAATCTTAACGGGTTGTGGTAATGGAAAAACTGTTTTAATACCAAGAATACCAATTATACCCTGATATTTGCGTTTTAAGTTTAAACGTATTCAATGTCCCGTTAAATTAGCATTTGCAATGACTATAAATAAAGCACAGGGACAAACACGTAATGTAGCTGGAATTGACCTAAGCGTTCAATGTTTTTCTGACAGTAAACTATACGCCGCCCTGTCACGTGTGACATCCAAATTTAATTTGTATATTTTGCCCCCAATCTAGAAAAAGTTAATAACGTCGTTGACAAAGAAATTTTTTAAGTCTTTCAATTATCAAAATACTGGCATGATTCATAAAATATCTTGTTTTTATCTTATACAAATAAAAATTATATATTGTTGATAATAACCTGAAGACTAAAACTTGAATAGAAATTGTTATACTTAACCCACAGGTCATAATTAACTGTATTGAAAAATAAAAATGTTATCTTCATTTTTGGGATTTTGTGCACTTGGTTCAAAATTAGTGACAGTCTTAGATTTTTGAGATGAATGGTTACTCCACTAATTATTTGTTACATACAAACTTGTATAGTAGTAATTCTCAGTTTTGTTGTCATACTGTATTATATGGATAAAAATCAAACTGGATCAATGACCAAAATAATACAATACTCAAATTACTAATCGATAGAAAAACAGTTGTTAATATATTATGTATTGGTATGTGTTCAGGTATTTTACTAGTTCAAAATGAATGTATAGAACATTTATGGTTTTTCAAAAGTTTGTATCCTTATGTAGTATATAAGAATTGTTCCTAAAAATACTTTATTAATTATTTAACTAGTAATTTGACTATTGAGAATTTAACAATTATTGTAAACAGCAATGATAGTGTTTTCAATGAAGAAAATAATTCTTAACTACTAGTCTCTTAGGAAATATTTTTTATATCTTGAATTAACAACTCACGATATAGAAAGTACATTATACCTACATGAAATAACGCGGTGTATAATGATAATGTGTTTTAAATACATACTAATGAACACATAGTGTTACATGATTCACTATACATAATTATTTGAAAATATATTTATTTAATTATTTCTATTCAGCTATTTATCATACATTATAATAGTAATATTTATAGATGATACCTGTATATCAAACGAATTAATTAATATTATCATGTTTAGTAACCAATACAAATATATGCTGTTAGCATAGTTCAAGAATTCCCAGCGCTCAAAAAATATCCATTTAACATTGAAATTTTCATTAGTAAGAAAAAATTAAATATCAGTAATGAGAAATGATTAATGACTTTAATTTAACATTTTTTGTTTATGTCACAATAACTCTAAACAAATCTGACACACTGCTATATTACATTGTAGAGCTAATTTTAATGGATTAATGGGGAAATACAATAATGAGTAAATTAAAAAAATATATATCCTTAACAAATATATAGCCTGCAATATTAATTAAAACGTTGATTCTAGCCTGGGATTTGAAAAATGTTAGGGACACTAGTTGCTCCTTAAAGTTGATCTACTCACACTTAAAATATTAAGAGTACTCGTGAAATTAGCTATGCTTTAATTGGGGTTTCGAAATTTTCAGATTAAATTTCCTCCTCATATTAACATGGCAAAGGATAGACTGTGAGAATCATGAAAAATTTAAAAAGTTCTAAAATAATATTTTACTATAATATATAATATATTATATATTTGTTGGTAGTTTAATAACAATAACCTTATGAATTATGATAACAAAATAATATTTAATTACATTTAGTTGGTTAAAATATACTTATTTTCAATTTAAATTTTAAAAATGTTAGGGTAAGAATTTTATATCAAAATTATCATTCCACAACTCGTTGCTGCACTATTATTATGCATATCAAATAGGTCAATCAACAAAGTATTTAGTCAGAACATGAACACAATAAGTCAATAACTCATCGTATATGTATAATAGTCAATAGGAATAAGACAAAAAAAAAAAAAAAAAAAAAATTCACAAATTTGAAATTTATGTTAAATATTTAAAATTATATTTTTGGTCTAATGCTTATCGATTAGTGAATTAAAAAAAATATATTTTCAGTAGGTAGTTATAATTTACAAATAAAACAAACAGCAAAGAAAAAATACCGAGCTTTCTTGTACAACACTCAATAAAGAAAACTTCACATGTTAAGTGTGAAAAATGTTCAATGGGTGCTCATTTATTCATACACAATAATTAATATATTTACTATACTGTTATTAGAAGTGAACATAAATCAACAACTTTTAGTTTTTCACATCTATAAGCATAATCAAATGAAGTGAAACATTACAAATTACAGACAAAATATTTTTAACAGTAGGTCAAAATCTTAATTACATTAAATAAAAAAAAATAAAAAAAAAATACAAATGAAATAAATGTAGTAAATACACAAATTAATACTACCGGAAGTAACGAGAAAATTCACGTAAAGAATGACACAACTCTCCATCATTTTCATAACTAAAACAAAGTATAGAATATAAACAGGTTAATGAAAAAATCATTAGTATTCATAAGTATTCATATATGTACAGTATATATTTATATAAAAATAAGTTATAACTGAACTACTCCACAATACCATGTAAATTTGATATTGCTTACTTGTGAAAAGAGTTTAAAAACTGTAAACACTGTTCGTTAGTAGCAGTAACAAGACCAGCTGCATTTCGTTTTGGTAATTTTTCTACAGCTCCATTTAACCATCTTAATGTTTGCTGTAAATATTATAGTACAATGAAAACAAAAATAAATTATCATCTTTACACTAAATTAAATCATTACATCTTTATCATACACCATAAGTTCAATAATCACATCTATCACATCAGGTAACATGTAGGTTTGTAGCGAAAATACACTGGCTTGAATTAAATTATCAATTAGTTGTTCACCAATTGAATTTACTATTGAGGTAACATATTGTTTACGTTCTTCATAATTTGTACTGTCCTGTGTGCATTACATTTAAATAAAAATGTTGAAATAACTATCGAAAAGAAATAATTTTATTTACTTTTTTTGATTTTCCACATGTTAACAAATCTAATAGGAATTTCATAACAGATGCATTTGCTTCTTTATGATCTAACGAAACAGCTGTTATACTGCACCTAATGATGACTTCAAGAACTGGAGACTGCAGGAAAGGCATAGGTAGTTTTTGAATAAATCTAAATTATAAAAAAACAATTTAATATTTATTTACAGTTTATTTAAAGATGAATGGAAGTGACTAAACTTTGAATGAAAAAATAAGTCAATACTAAGATACAGTGACATTTTTTAAAGTTCTACTAAATCAATGGGGGTTTCTTCAAATAAAAGACAATTTCTATTAAAATGGGCCATTTTTAAAAATGCTGTATATATTTTAACTAGGTTAATATAACCAGTTTCCAATTTCAAGTTGAAGTTTAATAGTCAATAATGATAGATCGCTTCTGAAATTGTTTGATGAATTTCAATTTATCATGCATTTTCTTGTTTCTTTCCTCGCTGATGTTCTCTAAAATCTTATGACCAATGAAAATACCAACTTATAGCATTACATTTAATCCTCCACTAATTGATCTGTTCCTCACATTCCGTCATCCCAGGTAACCACAGAAGATGTTTGGAATGTAAATGGTGAACAACTGAAGTATGACTTTCATATATATACATATATATAACTGTTGCAACAGAACAATCCTTCAGAGCTTATAATTAGTACAACCCAGCTTCAGAGGTAATTATTTCTTTTATTAATTCAACTAAAGTAGTTATTAGTCAATGAACTTTCCATGATCATAATATTTACTAACACAAGAACAACGAAAACAAAACTCAAGTATTACAAGGGGTTCTCAAATCTCTCAAAAAATGCTTACCTGCATGCCAATCGGAAAAAATCATCGACGGTATCTGGATAGTTTCTCAGTCCATCTTTTTCACTAAATAATCGAAAAGCAGGTTCAATGAATGCATCAATCATTTCTAACAAGATTGAATGACAATGTGTCATAACAAGTGGGTTATCAAATTTAGAACCGTACTCATCAACCATAATTGAACCAATATAAAGATAACAGCTATGATGATGTTCTTTGTATAAATATGCCATCTATAAAGAAGTATATTTATTATTTAACATCAATACATAAAACAAGGCTATATAATGTATTATTTACTTGTTGAGCAACTGGAGCTAAAAGTGCAGTTGTTGACCGGCTAACCAATCGAATCATAAATCGAAGGCATCGACAAAAATGTTCAGTAATACGTGCATCTGTTTTATACCTAGTGCATATTTTTGACATAGATGGCCACATCTAAATACAATTTTATCATATAGTATCAATAAATCACATTATTATAGACAGTGCTTGAATTGGAAAAGCAATATAAATAAGAAATAATAGTAGTAGAAAAAGATAAAAAAGAAGCATTAAAAAAATAAAATATAAATTACATTATCCTTTGGAGAGAGAGAGAAAGGGAGAGTGATAGATAGATAGAAAGAGATAGAGAGAGAGACATATATAAAATGTTTTAAGTCCTACTTACAATAAATTATATCAGGATTGTTAAAGATGTCAATTATAAAATTCTAAAAATAAGTAACATAGATAAAATGTAAAAAAAATGTCAACACCAAAAATTCAAATGTAGTGGTTATTTGTATATCTTAAGTAAAAATGCCTATTTTCATATTATTTGCTGGCAGATAAAATACTGATAAATACTGTCATATAGATATAGACCATATTTGTAAATCACAATATCTATATGATTATAATTTTTTAATTTATTTTTATGCATTTTTATTGCATTTTTAAACTGCAACTATTAAATAATAATAAAATGGTTCTCATTTATAAACATGTAATCTATGGATGCAAAGTACAATTTATAAATCTTTTAGGTCAATTTTATTCACATCTTCAATTGTCCTAAAACTGAATTTTCCAAAATTGGAATATTTACTTTTTACATTTACACTGATTTTTACTTTTATTCAAAAATAAAATTCTGTGCCAATTTGACTAAGATAGTAAAATGAAAATAATTAGGTGCAAAATATTTATAATATAATTATGGCATACAATGTATAAGGTATATATGATGACAATAACTTTAATATGAAAAGTAAATGATACAGTAGACTCTCGAACAATTAAAAAAGCTCTTTAAATTGAATAAAATTCTTAGACCCCAACAAAAACTTTGATAATTTGAATAAAAGTAATGCACCTAGTCTTCACTTTAATATAAAGTTGAAAGCTGTTGTAGACTTTCTACAAATCGAATCATTTTTTGCTGGAACCCCTATAATTCAGTTCTTATTTAAAAGGCCTAAATAAATTTAATTAAAAGTGTAATTCAACTGATGAATTCATACTTAAGAAAATATAATTTTAATAACAAAAACTAACTTTGGCGATGGTATATTATCGTACTTCATCAACGAGAAAGAAGAGACAGAAGGTTTTATCATATTAACATCATAAGTAGTTAAATCTTATAAGACAGGATTGTACAAATTCTCCGAGCAATCAGAAACGAATGATGTAATTTTCAAGGCAATCAATACTTTGGATAATACTTTTGACCAGATTGTGACCAACATTTTATCTCAAAAGAAGTTCACTGATTTTTTTAAGTTTATTATGTACTCACAATAAATAATAAATGAATAATAAAGTAAATGGTTAATTATAAATGTATAATACATACAGTTTTTTAAGTTCTTTAAATTATTTCATTTTTTCTCTTGGTAATTTGAACTCTTGCTTAATCAAAAACCTTTTAAATAAAATTTTCAGTTCGGTCCTCTGTACCTTAAATTTCAAATTACCAAGATTCTACTGTACAATTTAAATAAATATAAATGCAATCGCTACAATACACATAATTAAATAAGGTATAATATGCATTTGAATAATATACTATTGTACATCTCAGTAGGCATGTAAATTTAAAAATGTACAAATAAATAATATTTTATTATTTATTAATATTTTATCAGCCAATCAGAAGACAGGAAGTGAAAAAAGCCACTGCCGTATAAAAATTATTATAGATGAAGAATACGATTTTAGCCATGCAATAAAAATATTACAGTGGAAATTATTTCATTATTCATCATCAAAAAATTGATAAGGTGAAATGACAAAAAAAAAGAGTAATAAATATCTGAGCTCAGTTCCAACATTAACCCCATCAATTCAAGCACTGATTACTGAATGAATGATCATTAAAACTAATACATACTTCAACAACAGCTACTACACATGGGTCTTTTTCAGAATGTGTCTTGGTCACCAAATGCCTCAAAATTGCAGATAAACGATCTAACCAATAAATTGGATCTAAAGGAGTATTAGTTTCAGGAACAGTTTTTTCTGATGAAGACTAAACATAGAAAAATATAAATAACTAGCTTCATTAACTTAAAATTTTAGTAAATGTAGAGAAGTATACCTCTACTAGTGCCAATAATGGATTTAACTGTCTCCAACAAATTTCTTTTATAGCTTTATATACATGTTCTTCAGGTACTTCAGCAACAATCACAGCAACACCTTGAACAAGAACAAAAATAAATATTAATTCTAAGTAAAGATACATATTGCGTACATCTTACACTTTTTTTTTAAATAAAAGTAATTTATATATAATTATTGTTTTAATTTTTACCAAACAATTTTTAGTTATATAGGGGGGCAGGGCATATGGGAACAGGAATTTTTGAAAGACTTCGGAAAAAAAATTATGAAACTAATTCTGAAGAATATACTATTTTTAATTCATAAAAATTATGTTCAGAAGATGGTTTTCTTTTCTGGTTATACACTATTTTATTTAGTGCTGGAGGTAAGCAGTGGCTACTATTATCATGTTTAATTACTTTAATTTTACCATAAATTGTAGTCATCAATTTATCAATTTATCGAATATAATCTGAAAAATTCTGCCTTGAAATACTTTCATCCAAAATTAATTGAATATTGTCAGATGAGGTGATTTTGATGACTGGTTTATATCAACATTTGTGACATGATATAATTCTAACAAGTCTTTGCACACCTACCACCAATACATAAGCAATGCGACTATTATCACATAGTTGGAATCAAGACAAATCATTAACAGGACAAATATCACATTTGACCAATTGATAAATTTGGCCACGGTTTTAGAAAAAATTGAAACATTTTTTCTTAATTTGCTACAGTTAGGTACTGCTAACCACTTGTATCGAATGAAAAAGTTCATAACCATAGGAGAAAATGTATTGGGTATAATTCTAAGAGTTAAAAACCGCTAACTTTTAAGGGTTACTTGAATGAGGAATGTTTTTTTTTCAAAAAACAATATATTTTATTTATATATAATATCTTGTGTAAAATTGTTTAAATTACTAATTTGTATGTATATAGAAATTTTTATGTAAAAAGAAAAAAAATACGTTAGCTAATGAGTTGTTTAAATTGCAATTTTAATTTTATCTAAACAAAATTTAAAGTATAATTGGTATATGTAATGTGAAGATAAATTTTTGATAGTAATAATAACAAAACATACCTTTTAATAATCCAATTGCAACATCATTAGGTAAATTAAGCAAGTCAACAACTTTTAGAATTTCGATAAGTCCACTGAGATGTTTGACCATGTGAATTCGGCAAGTAGTACAAATACTGTGTAAAGATTTTGCTGTTATCGCAGCAAGATTTTCTTGTTGTAAACAATACTGTAGATAATTTAATATAGGTTCTGAAAATACAAACATATTCTAAGAAACAAGAAGCATGTGAATTTCAATAATTAAATGTTAATGAACATTACTAAAATTTTATACTTATTATTATAGATAAAAATATTAATAATTTTACATCGAAAAATAATTTAATAACTATTTATTTGGAATTATTCACAAAAGCATGAAAATGTAATAGATGTATAATTGATTATAATTATTACCTAATGTTTTTGAATGTTGATCATTTGATATCCATTCACATAATTCTCCTAATAGCATTACTGAAGTGTATCTCATATTAATGTGAACGTTTTCTGGCATTTTAAGAATAGCTTCAACAACTTTTGGAACCACTTCATTCTCATCTCTTTGAAAAAAAAAAATAGTTAACAAAAGTTTAATTTTAAGTGGTGAGTTTAAATGTGTAGTTAGTTTATAATTTATTATTACGGTAAAATGTTCCTAGCAATAGCTTGCATAATAAATAGTGCAGCTTCCATATGATCCCACGAGGCATTGGACACAGAAGCTGTTTGCAAGAGCATAAACATTTGATGAAAAACAGCTGATGAACTAACTATAAACACTACATCTTTAATTAAATCTGAACACTTCATTCTGAAATCTGCAAAGTCTTCAACACCCTCGTCCAACAGACCTTCCTTTAATATAAAAATTAACATACAACATTGCAGTCATAGGAGAATAGCGACAAATTTTAATGTAGCTCAGTGCCAAAACTTACATGATCAGTGTCTATCATACAGTGTTTATATAATGCACCAATTAATTGTTCAAAATAAGGTTTAAAAATTTCAGTTAATGCAGCATTGTTTATTTTATATAATTCTTCAGATAATCTAAACCAAAGATTGAATGTTATTAATAAAATCTGAAAAAGAAAATAATTTTAGCATACAAATTATACTTCTTGAAAGTCAAGATAAATTTTAATTAAATAAAACATAATTTATATTTCATCAATACATTTAAAGAGAATTTGTCATTTTTCTTTTAATAAAATAAATAAAAATAGTAATAACAACAATACATTCAGCTTAATTAAATTTACAGTTGGTTATTGTACATAACAGTTAAAATCTATTGAAAATAATTCCACTGTATAAAAGATGGTTGATTAATAATATATCATATAGTTATGTATAAAACTACATTTGAAAATTCCATATTAACAATTTACCTCATAATCATGATGGTTAGCACATAAAATAACCAATTCTAATGCTTTGATTGAAAAATGTGGAAGACCATTAGTTCCTAAGCTTTTGTTTACCATAGTCATTACTAAGCTTTCAGCCAACTCTGTGAATATTCTACAGTAATTAACGGTTCTGCAACAAAAATCATGAAATTATGCATAAATTCATAATACATTAGTTTTAATGACTTACCTATCTGCATCTTCATTAGAAACAGACATTAAGTAAGCTTGTTCCAATCTATATACTGAATTTAAAATTTCAAGTTGTATTTCATCTTGGTTATTATTATCTTCTAGAGTCTGTAGAAATGCAATCACTGCATCTGCAGCTGCTTCTTGTACCATATTGGATCCCTGAAATTGCAATGAATACTATTACATCTATATATATACATGTATATTGCAAAGAGATTGAATATTTAACTTATTATTACATCAAAACTACACAACACATTAAATGCATTTGAAAGCACATTGCTATGCCAAACTTGTGATATAGATACACTTCTAATGTTTAACCATGACGCAAAACACTTATATGATCGAATTTGAATACGTTCATCATTTGGTTCAGACGTCAAGCACATTTCGAGTAACTGATTAATAGTTGGCAAGTTTTCACTAAATTCTGAATAAATCTCTGACCGTCGATTAGCACCCAAACGCAATGTTCGAGAGTTTACTTCTTCAGGCAATACAGTTAATAACTCTAAAATGAAACACGTCTTTAATGTGTTGGTGTTGTATCGTGAAGCTATGTCTACAGCCGCATTTTTCCATGATCCCATTTGAAGAGCTAAATGTGCTAATGCAACGCATAACTTAAACACAAAAATATCAATTAATATAACACGAGAAATATAAAGTAATTTAGTCAAAATGTAAGTAATAATGTGCATACTTGTGTAGCGATAACACCATCAGTAGTATCATCTAATTTAGATAGATGGTTTAGTAGAGCATCTCGTAATGAGGCATGTGAGTCTTGGGGTAGTTCATGAAAGGAATTTTGTAATTTGGAACGCATAGTTTGCGCAGCTAGATAACATGAGTTCAGATCTACCTTCCTGGCCAGCAATTCATCAGATATTTTCCATGCATAAACCTATAACAAAATGAAATTGGCTTTCTTTGACATTCACCACACAGAGGACACGATACATACCGATTTTTGCATTTCATTTAGCCAGTTGGAAGCTCGCTGTTTTTCAGCAGGATTAGTGTTTTGGTTGTAGAGCGCATAAATGGCTTCATACACGGTTTCTATAGAAGGCGAGTCTTCCATTTCAGTAAATTAAATAAAACTAACAGGTTTTTATTAAAAACATACTAAATTTAAAAACAAGTATTGCTTAAAAGTATAAAAATCTAAAAAAAAAAAAAATTGTTAACTAGTATAAAATAAAATTTGTTTGATGTTTATATTGAAAAGTGATAAACCGAAAAGTGTGATAGTGGGATTTGCTTGGAAGAGACGACGAGAAACTACCCTTAGACAAGAATTCCCGCCGTTTATTTGCTATTTAAAATTTTGGTTAAAAACATATATTACATTTTAGTATTTTATGTGAATATTATTTCTACCTACTCCTAACGTCCACACACGGCCACACGATCTGTTTACGGGATCCTGATTGTTTCGGGATAAATTGTTGCGACTTGCCCGTTTACCGGAAGACTAAGGAGAAGTATGTTATTTTTCACACGCCTTCCAGTAGAAAATACCCATATTTTTCGCAAATTGTCCTGTCCACAACGTTTCAAATTATACACGACTCGTAGCTTTCGGGAGAAATGGAAATAAAAAAAGAAAAGAAGAAACACACGGATTACTCGTCGGTTATTACTGTTTATCACACCAGACGTGCCACTTGCTACTTAACGTAAAGTTTTACACCTGTTGTACACGTAATTATAATAATAACGTGGGTTAAATGCGTACTACGTAGTACAACGCTCATATTTGTGGTACACTGACTAGTGACTAGTGTAATAGGTACGAAAAGCGATGAAAAATGGAGTTCAATAGTTTGCTGGTTGATTTAAATGTACAAATATAATATTACATCCAAGCGTGATTAAAGGTTGTGAAAATAGTTAAAATAACTATGTTTTGAAATGTAAATGTGATGCATTTTTGATATCTCAACTCATATTTAGGAAAAATGCATTCGAAAATAAATGAACAATGAGTACAGGTATACCAGGTAGGTACTACAGTAGTTTTATAGTTGGATAAAAAGTCCGTAAACATTTTTTTATAACGAAGGTATTGGTGTGTATATATTATAAGTATAAAATGATTTTTAAGCATCTCACCTAATTCATAGTTACATTTATTGCATAAATTAGATTTTTAATTTTTTACGTAGGTACACTTCAAAACTTTGATATAACTACATTTTAATAAATCAAATATCTAGTAGTTTGCTGTTATTATTTTCATCTACATTGTTTCAAAGCTTTGAATCATCTTAAGAGGAATCTTTTTGGAACATTTGAATTTAGGTTTTTTTTTTTTTTACTAATAATTTAGAAGTATTAAAAAATTATAAGGAACATAAAAGTGGCAGAACATTTTTTCAAGGTATAAGAATATTATTATCTATTCTAATTTTTCAAACTATAAATGTCTCTCAAAGATTAATGGACGACAAAAACAAATTGTAATGTCTATATTTTCAGAAAAACATTTTTTTTTTTTTTTTTTGTAATTTTAAGTTATTCATGTAGATGCCATTTGAGAAGACTAAAAACTAAAAAATTGATGAAGATAAAAATCAAAAATACTAAAAATGTACAATTATTTTCAAATTTTCTGTAAAAATAAAAGAAGTCAGAGTTTTAAATTTTAAATTAAAAATGATTTAAATTTATGTATAATAGCTGAATTATAAACTATGGGAGCATTTTGATAACAAATTGCCTTGTATACACATAAGGACAAGTGTTTATTAAAAACAGTTTGTGATATAGGTATACCTTGGCCTTTTAGTCTCATTTCAAAAAGGATTTTTTGACCATTTATTGGTTACCTAAATTAATGATAATTAACACTTATCAAATAGCCAAAAAATTGAATTAGAATCCCTATATGACTTAAAAAGTTTAAATTATTTCAAATAAAAAAATTTTTATCTAAAATAAATTCAGCTATGTACTACTCTTTTTTTTTTATTAAAAGAATAATTACCATCTAGACAAACATTTTATACAATAAGTAATTTTTTTGATGGAGAATAGCGTTGATATAACACAGAGGGAGGATACTCAGTAGTACCACCCGACAGATCAAGCAAGGAAATCTCTAGGCGAAGATCGTTTCAGTCTTCTTTTAGGACTATCGGGAATTGTACCTACAAGAAGACAGACTTTTAATTAGTATGGTGATTTAGCTTAGAATGGAATGAGAGGAAGTGGGATTTGGTTAGCTGAAAAATTGTGGGAACGTTAAAGTCTTTGTGAAGATTTTTTTTTGGCGTTTTTTATATACCAAGGGGCAGAAACAATTTGACGGAGGCATATTGATTGGAACTTTGGAAGGCTTGTATAGTTCGCAGGTTTGGGGGTTTCGCGGAGCCCCATATCTGGATGCCGTATGCCTATACTGGTATTAACATAGCTTTGTAGATTAAAAATTTATTGCTGGTGTTTAGTTTGGATCAGAGAAGTGGACGGAGCAAGTGAAGTCTAGAGTTTACAGATTTCCTTTTGTTTTTTAGATGTTGAGCCCAGGTGAGTCGTTTATCAAACGTTAGGCCCAGGTATTTGACTACAGGGGTTGTTGGAATTAAGTTATAATTTAATGAAACTGGAGGGCAGTCTCCAGGTCTTAGTGTAAAGGTAAAAAAGGAGGATTTGGAGTCGTTTATTTTTATTTTCCATTTTTTTGACCAGATCCGAATCATGTTTAGGTGATTTTGTAACCTGCCAGACACAGTTTGAGGGTTGTCATTTGAGGCTAGAATTATTGTGTCGTCGGCGTAAGTGCCTAATGATGTGTGTAAAGTTTTCGGAGTGTCATGTGCAAATATAGTGTAAAGGAAAGGCGCTATGTCGCTTCCTTGGGGGACGCCAGCCAATATTGGAAAGCTAACCGAGTAGCTGTTGTTCACTCTAACTGAGAAGGTTCAATTTTCAAGATAAGACTTGATAATAAGGTAATATGGAGCAGTGAAAAATTGTTTAAGGTTATAGAATAGGCCATCATACCGCACTCTGTCAAAGGCTTGGGTCATGTCTAGCAGGACAGCAGCACAGTAGCGCTTGGATTCCATACTAAAAGATATTAAGTCGACAGTACGAAGGAGTTGGTTGGTGGTTGAGTGTTTAGCCCTGAATCCAAATTGGTGATATGGAATGATGTTAGCTTTGTCAGACAGTGGGAGAAATCTTTTCAGAAGTATTTTTTCAAACATTTTTGGGAATGTAGGAAGGAGGCTTATTGGTCAATAAGAGGTGGGAAGGGAAGTTGTTGTGGCTTGTCAGGCTTAGTGATAAGAATTATATTTGAATGTTTCCAGTTGCTAGGGAAGTAGGATAGGCGAAGTAATGAGTTGAATATGAGGGTGAGAAAGAGGACAGCTTTGTTAGGGAGATTTTTGACTATGAAGTTACTGATCAAGTCGGGCCTGGGGCTTTTCTAGTTGGAAGTTTTTTTATAATGTGCATGACTTCGCCCGGGCTAGTGTGCTTAGCAGGGAATGTACTTCTCTATACAATTAAAATAATATAAATAATTATGTGAAACCATAAAGGTTTCAAAATCAATACTTAATGATGTAACATTATTATTATTCATATTTATAGAAGCAATTAAATTTTGTAGTCTTCTGTAGGCTGTTTATTGAATATTAATATTCTTACTTGATCAGTAATCAAGAAATTTATATTTAGAAGTAACTTCATAAATAAAATAGAAGTGAATAGAATTTCTGAATTATTCAATAGAAGAATTCAAGGTTACACAAAATAATTCATATGATAGTTAATAGGTTCAATATTTTTTGGGATACCTGTACTTCAGTTTTATAGTATAGATATTCACTTAATATATATTTTTTTTTATTTATTATAATCCTATGTCTTGGACCTAGGCACATGAAAAGAAATAAGTATCATTTATACTGTATAGACTTCCTGATTTTACAAAAAGAAGTTTATGACCTCAAATCCTTCTATAATTTATTGCAAAGTTTAATTCAAATACAATACTTTGACATATTTTTAAAAATATATTTTGTATTTACCATTCATGAGAAAATATTGTATTTTTATTCAGAATTAAAAAAAAAAAAAAAATTAAACTAAGATAAATATTTATTATTTAAACTGTTCTAATAAAAGAAAATAAATATATGAAAACTTTTAAAATTTGTATAGTTAAAATACAAAATATTAATTAAAGATGAATTCAATTTTTTTAAGACTACATTTCCAAAATTAAATAAGATTTTTTTGAATTAATAAACATTAGAACCAATAAAAATAATATAATAATACAGACAAAAAATTACCTACAAGAAATATGAAGTAAAAATCAATTATTATAATAGGTACTTAAAAAAATGTAAGATAAAATTTTAATTATTTTGTTTCAAAAGGTCATTTTCATATTATCTTTAATTAATTTTCAACAATTTTACTACTTTAGAATTGGCACATTTAATTTATTTTCAAATAGGTAGCTATAATTTTTGATCTAAGTAAGACATTCAAATTATTGGTGTTAGCTATATTAATTTGTTGAAATAGGTACAGGAGTTATAAAAAAATGGGCTAAGGAGACATTTAACAAACTTATTAACAAATAAATATTTATTAAATGTAACAGTTAAAAAATATATGTTTAGCATAGCAACTAACAATAACTGTTAAAGATCATAATATATTTTACAGTAATGTAAGATGGATACTAAAATTAACAATTATTCTATCATAATCAACATAATTTGCCATTTTAATAATTAAACAAAATATTATCTTCATTAAATTAAACTATACAGTGTTTATCCATTATTTCGATATTTATTTAAGTGTGAAAAAATAAGTGTATAAATTCAGCATATGCTATAAAATTTGTGTAAAATAAAAAAATACATATTATCACAAGAGTTTTGGATCTAATCCTTCATGTACCATTTTTAATTCGACGGCTCCTCTAGGCACCCCAACTTGAAGCATTTTACGATATTTTAATATAGTAGGATCCTCCACTGGAGGCTCTTTAGGATTCTCGATGACAACAGCTGGTTCAACTATTTTGGATACGATATTTCCTTCATTTCTTTTTTGTTCATTTGTTTCCTCAATATTACGTGAATTATCTTTCATTTCATTAACAATAGACTCTTTTGTTGGTATTAGTTGTGATTCTAGTTCTCTAAGTTCAGGAACAGAATTTAACTAAAAAATAAAATCTTAAAATTTATTATGATACACAATAAGGGTTCACAAGTACCTTTGTTTCTAATATACAAAGAGATGCAGAAATTTTCTGCAACCGTTGTTCGGATTTCATCATTTTTGCTTCACAATGGGTCATGAAATTGTTTAAGAATGTCACCGTGGTAGTAATGAAATTATTGATATATGTTACTAATCGACGTTGTTCCATTGGAGGTACCTAAAATTGTATAAATACTAATGCCAATTAAGTCAGTCAAAAATGTTATGATAATACAGGATAATATTCTTACACTTTTAACTTCTTCCATTTTGGTTGTGGTACAAAGAATACAACAGCGTTCAGAAAATAAATAACTACATATTTTATAGAAAAGGAGAATTTTTAATTCATATAATTAAGATGTTGAAGAATTCAAATCATTTCTTGTATTAGGAAAATTTACATTTTTGACTAGGAGTCTTGATAGTTGGTGATAAAAATACTTCTTATCATTATTTAATGATTATGCAATAAAATAACGCCCACTTGAAAATTTCATTCGCAAAATTCTGGTAGTGCTATTTTCATTTTTCCTAATTGCAAATTTTTATTTCTATTGACAATAGAACTTGAATAAGCAGACAAGAAAAGTTATAAAATAACTATTTATAATAATAACTTACCTTCAAGAAAGTAATATCAAGATCACCCCTTTCTAAATTTCATTGAAATAATTTCAGTAGTCATGTCAAATTCAAAAGTATAAACTGGGCCAAAAATATTAAATAGAGAACTATGAAGGGCTGCATGAAAAAACTTAAAAAAAAAATTAAAATTTTTATAAATTATTCATATAATATATGTTTAAATTTTGTTTTTTTTTTCTAAAACAACAATAAGTATTATTTCATTATTTGTAAAAAATTTAAATTATTTATTAGACTTCATTTAAATTAAAAAACTGTACATTATCTACAATTATTCTTTAGTGGTTAGTATCAACAATATATTATGTATTCAAAATATACCTCTTTAACAAAATTGTGACAAATGAAAATTTTATTTCTGTAATTTGTTATCTAAAATTTTTTTTGATCCTGGTGGCTGCGGGCCTGAGAAAAAAGACAAGAATTGTTTTTGAAATTCCTGAACTTCAGCAATCAATTATGTTGTGCAACCCGTAAAACTTTTGATATACATACACATCATACTAGAAAATATCAAAATTTCATTTAATTTACACACATTTTATCATAGTGCACATCAAATACATAAAAATGTCAATAAATAAACTAATTGTATTCAAAATGTTATGTTAACCCCTAGAATTTCAGGGATTAAATTCTCAATACATAGCACGTCTAAATTGCAAATGCCTCAGGAATTCAATAATGTATTAATTATCTGAAGTAAAATATTTTTAATGAGTAGACATCTACTGTTCAGCAGTTATAATTTACAATATTCAAGGTATTATAAAACAAAGACATTAATTGACTGTTAATGGGCTTTGTAATTTAAAAATTGATGAGCTGTTTAACATTTTACTATAAAATACATCAGTTTTTATTAATAACAGTCATAATAAGTGGGTACCACATACTAATTACTTCACATCAAATTCTAATACTACCAAAATTGTGTAGTATTGAAGTTCAAAAATGAGATATTTTGTTATTGATATCTGGTAGTTTTATAGATGTTAATGTAATTCTTTCAATATCCAAATTTGATGAAAATTAGTCAATAATTTTAAATGATCAGTATCATATGACAAGATGGTCATTAAACAATCTACTAAATATAAAATTGTGCAAGTTACTACTAAATGGCTAAATTGCATAGGGATATTATGGATTTAAAATGTATGTTAGAGTTTCAAAAATTTCTTTTAATACTGTTATTTATGAATTACTCTTATTAAGTTATTTTCTTAACAATGTTAGATTTAACTTATTTATTAAATTATATTCATATTTTAAATCAACCAAGTGAAAACTTGGCTTTTATCAAATTGTTCTTAAATATATCTTAACATAAATAAAATAAACACATCATTGTGGAAAAAATTAGGCAATCTGCCAAGCTTTCACATACCTAATTAAGTATTCAATTCAATTTTTATATAATATTATATAACGCTTGGTAATAATCAACTCTTAAATAGAACTTTTCATTTGAGTGTTATTTGTATGAAAGGAAAAAGTACAGTATTTAGGAACATGAAGTTTACGGTAAAGGAAATACAAAAAATAAAAAGGCAACTTGCAGTACGCACTTATTTATTGGTCTTAAAAGTAACAAAAATATGTTTACAACTTAAAACTGGATCATTTGTCCCTGAAAAAAAAAAAAAAAATAAAAATAATGTTTATCAAGTATGGAAATAATTTTGTTTTCTTACCTTTCGTTTCTTGTCACCTCCCAATTCAAAATGCTTGCAACGTTTCAATGGGATTTGTTTACGGTACTTGCATTCAGCACACTCCATCCTCAACACAATTTTCTTAGTAGTTTTAGCCTAGTTAACATAAATATGTATTTAATATTTACAGAATAACAAAAATATGATATCCAAATATCAATGAAAATGACACAGATCTATTAAACATTTGATTTACCTTCTTTCTGAAAATAGGTTTAGTCTGACCACCAAATCCACTTTGTTTTCGGTCGTAACGACGACGACCCTGGGATGCTTGACGTTCCTTAGATTTTTTGTACTGAGTTACTTTGTGTACCTTATGTACCTTGCATTTCTTGCAGTACGTACGTCTCTGTTTAGGTACATTCACCTAAAATTATAAAGTAAAATAAAAATATATCAACTATTTTCAGCTTATTATTACATTTTATTAAATAATATTTTGCCATTATTATAAGAATAAATAAAATATAAATTCATAAGAGAATGTAATTTTGTCAATTGTAAATTAAGAAATGGATAAAAATTGAATTCCTCGTTGAATTCCAAATTATGGAGTGTTCAATGAAGGACGGCATAGGACACAATATTATTAAGTCGGACGATGTCACAATATCTTAGACGTATAGCATAATTTTATCCTTAAATCTTCTATTGGTATTCATTTGACATTCGAAAAAACTTCTCATATGCAAAAAACAAAAAAGAATATATGTAACGTCCAAGACTTGAGACAGCATTTTACTTATTATTTTATACAGTTTAGTTAGAAAGTCAGTTAAAAACTTATGGAAGCAGAAAATAAAACCCTGATTCAGTAACCTAAAAATATATAATGTGTGAGATTTGAGATTTGAGTGTGAGATTTGAGATACCTATTCTTGATAGCCAATTTATTCAATGCAAAACAAGTGTGAACAGAGAGGTGCTACAAGAAATCAGAGTAATTTAACCATGCGAAAGGAATTTCAACCACGGTCGGCCCTGTGAAATATAATAAAATGAGGAAAATTCAAATCAATGTTAGACAATAATTAAAAGTACGCGAATGTCGGAAAACATTTATCGAATCGTATCGTCATTTCAACGGTCGCGAATTCCGATTGAAACGGATAAAATTTTACTTACCATTTTTCCAAATTGTTTGCAAACGTATATACGAACACGACGAGCGGAGCTGAAGAGAACGGTGTTTGGAGTGAAGTACAACAACTATCAAACATAATATTGATAACAGTTTTTTAAATTGTCAAAGACGTTATAAAAACTACACCGAGAGAAAAAATATGTTGGTGCTACCCATAGACCTATAAACTAGGTCTATGGTGCTACCACAGAATAATATATTATGTTGGCGCTACGGTTTGTTTTCAGTGTTGTGACTTCTGATAACGATATTGATAGTCGATGTCAAATTATTTTTGAAATGTTATCCCGGTTATAAGACTATAAGAAATAAGAATTACTTCTCGTTGACTTACCGACTACCGTACAATATAAGAGAATGGACCAGTCATTAATGAATTTTTGGAAAAACTATGAAGACGTAATCAATTGGGGTTATAGAATGTCTGGAGTGCAAGCAATTGGAAAACCGGACGTCAGTGGATCTACTACACAAACACAAGTATGTTTTTACAAATATGACAATCGTTTAATTATGTATTAATAAGTATTGGCATTCATCCTTAATATTTAAATGTATTGTATTGGTATATTTTTGAATAAAATAAAATGAAAAGTTGCGGATTACTTAGGCTCTCATTTAATAAACAAGTTGAAAGATTAGCTAGGAAAAAGTTTGCCATGTTGCAGTCAATAGTTTCTCGAAGTTAAAGAGCCGTATCGCCCAATGCATTAGGAAAAGTAGTTTGTATATTGCACGGTATATGGGATATAGATTGCATTTCTAAATACTCCAAACAAATCTTTAAATTATCAAACAAAACATAGGAAAATTTTTTTTAAGCCCAAACTAAAGTAGAAGAATTATAAGTGCACTACAAATTATTACACCCCGAACAAGTTCTGTTTAGGGGAGACTTTGTAGGAATAGAGAAACAATCGAATAACAAAATAAAGAATACGCTAGTGGGAAAAGAATTGATTCGTAGTATAATTTATGAGACTACAAAATTAACATGTGTATTTTATGACTGTTATTATGGATGTAATACAAAATGCCAAACTAGGATTAATACACCCGAGTTTATCAATCCCAACTTTCTTTCTAAACCATTTTAGAGTTGTAAAAATTAAATGATAAATGATTCCAAGCAGTATTAGACTAGCACTATGTGTAGTAGACCGTATCACGTACTATCTAACCATTGAGACTCAGAGTTTATTTCTCTGAGCCCTCTGTCGCACATTATCGTGGTGTTACCTCCTAATCGTCAATATTAAACGTGCTTGAATTACTTGTACATACACTGACTCTTTGTAACATTTATTAAATAAAATACAACTTATAATTACATCTGTGTCTACTACAGTCTGACTGATGGATCGCAATATTTATGCATTATAATGTAAAAATTACTGATTCAATTAAAATGTCTTGGCTCTTAAAATTAGTTTTTTTCCTTAGTAAATATTTTTTATGTGCTCTATACTTTTTTACCACAACTGCTGTGTATTATTTTATATGTAAAAATTATAATTTACATGAAACGTCTTAATTTACTAATTTTATACCATACTCATGATGAATGTCAATATTTTTCATATTTTGTAATTACTAGAAGAGCATTATATTTATTTATATTTATTTTATAGGAAATTAATGCATATACAAGTTGTAATGATGCAGACTACGAGTATGATGAAGATATTTACTCTTCAGATAGTAGCGTTGATATTGATTATGAGTACTTAAATTTTTCAAAAAAAACATTAGAACATCAAGCGAAAATTCGTTAGTACCTGTTTAATATTTTTTTTATGAATTTGGTGTACACATATTAACTATACATTTTTTGTATAATTACTATGTTCTTATAAACTCATTGTTTAGCTCATGTTCAATATTTATATTTGAGGACTCAAGTGAACAAATTATTTATTATTTATAGAAAAAGAAAAGAAACAAGTTGATAAAGAGTATGGACTGTGTGATTCGCCCAATTCAGAAAATGGTACTTATTTTTACTGTTATTTTACATATATTAGTTAGTTCAACCTACTCTTAAAAAGTGTGAAGTATCTACCATGACACATTTTGAGTATATATTAATGTAGTAGTTTAATTCTAAAATTCTAAATATTTTTATAGAATCTATCGAGATAACTTCTGCAGAAGAATTTGATCCTGAAGAATTCTATGGTTCAAAATATAATGAGATTAAATGTCTTGAAAACAAACTGCAATCTGAATTTGATACTTTTCGTGCTGTAAAAAATCCAGTATTATGGCCTGGTATGGCGTTTAATTTGAGTATACCAGGTAATCTTGATAATATTTATATAGTAATGGCAGGTTACTTGAATTGTCTTAGGAATTCTGCTCAGTTTTTAAATATTAAGTAATGGCCTATCGCAGTTTTATAAACTTCATAGGATTTATATGTAATCATGTGTTATTACTTTACATTACATTCACATTTTAGTATTTGTTAATTAATAAATAGTAAAATTTCACAAAATAAGTAAAGCCATTGATTATAATAATTTTTCTTTTTATCGAATAAATTAGTCATATTTTATTGGTAACTAAAATTAGTTAAAGATTTAAATTAGGGTATTTGGCTAACATTTTGTCCACAATAACCTCACCAATTGATAATGATGATGTAGCTGAAGGTGATGGAGCACTACGGCAATGCATTATCCTATGTTTTACTAAATCTGTAGGATCATCTGATGCAACATCAAGTACCAAATCTTCTGTCATGGTTCCATCGCCCCAAAGTGGCTGAGCACGAACTCCAGTAGGACCTCTAATTATGTGAATAATATTTTAATTACAAATATTTATAAATTATTTATTTTATTGTTAATTATGTTACATTTAAGTTAAATAATTACTTTTGAATATCATTTCGTTTGATGTCTGGAATATAATCTTGTATTTCTTTTAGCTGCTTAGCAGGGTACAAAGATTTGAGCGTTTCATTTATTCCAAATTTAATGTGTTTAGTTATCAGTTTTTGCACACCATCAAGTTTTAATAATCTTATTGTATTTGAAATGCTTATATCACTCCAGCTTAATATGCAAAAAATAACATATTTAATAACAGTTAATAGTGAGGTGTTTGATAATAGTAATAAAAACCTGTATCCTTCTTGTTTTAGAGCCAGAACTGCATTAGGACCTAAGAAAATCGAACCATCCATTCTTGGAGTAAAATGTACACCAAGAAATGGCAAACTGGGATCAGGTACCTAGAAAGAAAAGCAGTGTAATCAAATAATTTTTATTGAAATGCTTTATTTATTATTACTGGATATATATTGCCTTTAACGAGGTATGCTTTTTCTTTGCGAAGTAAAAGATATTCGCCTCGTATCGGCAGTATATAAGGATCAGGTTTACATCCAGTCATCAATGATAATTGATCTGATTGTAATCCACCACAAGTAATAACATAATCTGCTAATATTTCTTTCTGTAAAAATGTGTAATATAATCTGTGATATAGTTGTTTATCTTAAAATATTTACTATTTAATAAAGTACATTGTTTTCAGAAGTTATTTTGAGTGTTTTGCTATCTTTACTTTCTTTAAATGAATCCACTTTAAAATTATAAATTATTTGGCCTCCCAATTTTTCAAAATCTGCTGCATAATGTTTTGTGACAACAGCCCAATCGACTATGCCAGTGTGAGGTGAATGTATTGCTTGTAAACCCTATGAATACACATTTGAAAATTAAATACAAAAGCAAATATTTTTATTCAAACACTCACTTTACAATAAGGTTCAATTTTCTTAATATCGTTTCCATTTATCATTTGTATATCAGGAGTACCATTTTCTAATCCCCGTTCAAATAAGTCGTTTAGACTTTTAATTTGAGATTCATTAGTGGCAACAATAAGTTTTCCACATTTTTTGTGTGGTATATTATTTTTGGCACAGTATTCATACGTTTTGTACAGGCCTTTAATACACAGTTTTGCTCTCATGGTACCAGGTTTATAATATATACCTGCGTGTATGACCCCACTGTTGTGTCCACTTTGGTGAACTGAAGGTCTATTTTCTTTTTCTACAAGTGCTACTCGTAGACGTTTATTGCGAGTCAACAATTCTCTAGCAGTTGCAAAACCAATGATGCCTCCTCCAACAACGAGTGCATCATAACTGTTTTTTAGACCAGTACTATAGGATTGTTTATAATATGGCCTTGTAAATAATTCAAGAGTTCTGGTCATCATTTTTTGAACTGGTTAGACTTGAAACAGCTAAAATGATAAAATGTGAAAGTTATTTCTGAGAAACACAATAATTTCAAAAACATTTCTGTCGATAAGTTTTTTTTAAAACAATTCAGTTATTTTGGCTGAATAATAAAAGGGATACAATAATGATAAGTTGTTATCATAAATTATAACTCTTATTTATATAAAAGCTATGTATTATTTATATTGTCAAGCGATTATTGAGAAAAAGGAAGAAAATAATAAAATTATAGTGTATGATAAATTTTATTACATTTTTAATTTTTGAAATTTGCCTAGAATATTTTAATGTATGAAAAGATCTTAAAATAATTGTAATCTTACAAATATCAATAACTGCGCTTTTAAATCGAACTAGGTATTATTCTTCGTGAAGGACAATTCTATAATAACACTAAGCGCCTTTAATGAATAAACATTGTAAGTTCTAGTCTTGGATTTAATATGGATAGATCAGCATACTTGATAGGTACTTGAATATTATCTCGTCGTGTGTCCTTGGCGACAAATCGTCCTACTGCACTACTGCGCCGAATATCCCGGTTTTTTTTTTTCAAAACTATCGCCCCCAGGCTGTTTTTTTCTACGATCGGAACCGTCAGTGGCTGTCGTCGTGTCCTCCGGACGACAACGTGATTTACACTCGACAATCGCGGCCGGCGGGGGCCACTGACAGTGACAGCAACAGACCCGTACAACGAGATCCGCCGAACCCGGGCGCAGTCGGCAGTGGACGACACTGACAGCTGACACTACACTTCCACGGTGATTAGCCACAAAAGCAGCTGTCCGATGCGCTTATCTATTCGTCTTATCAGCCGCGTGGACGTCCGTCCGTGACCACGAATCGCGGTGCGACGCCACAGTGCGGCCAACGTGGTCGTGGCACGACGTTTGCCGGCTTGCGAATATTGTCGGTTTGCGCGAAAAAGCCGCAGACGTCGCCCGCAGGGATGCGCCGGGGGGACGCCGAAAGGCCCGAAACCGACGTCTCCCCGTCGTCGCTCCCCCCCGCAACCGACACGTCGTCACCGGCCGGCCCCCGAGGTCACGCCGAGCGCGCGACACTGCACGCGGCGTGATCGGCCGGCACGGCGCCTCGGCCGCTGGGGTTCGCTGGCGTCGCGTAAACAAAATGCGTGCGTTTGCCGACGCTCAAGCGTCGCGAGTCGCGACCACTCAGTTTTTGTTTACCCCGTGCGTCGACCGGTCGTTCGCGCTCGCCCGTCTCGCGTGTACGAGTGTGTATGTGTGTGTGTGTGTGTTTTAGTGTCTCTCTTGCGTTTGTGCCATCGAATTCGTAAACCGACAACACACAACAAAACCGTCTAGCGACCCCGGACCTTTCGCGGCGACACTCGCCTCGCTCCGTCAACAACGACCGTCGTCGGTCGTCTGCTCGGTCTCGGCCCGTGTCGCGCTCTCCGGTCGTCCATGGCGTCGTCGGTCGGTCTGTCGTGTTGAGCGTTTCAGTCAGTCCGTCGGTCGCGATGGAGGACGAGCTGCATTGCGCCGCGTGCAAGCAGCTGTTCAACAACCCGGTGCTGTTGCCGTGCTACCACGCGCTGTGCCTCAACTGCGCGGTGCACGGTCAGCGGCCGCTGCTGCCCCACGAGCCGTCGTCGTCGTCGTCGTCCGCTACGCTGCCGCAGGAGAACAGCGGCAACTCGACGTCCAGCAGCAGCGGCGCCGGCAGCACCACGTCGTCGTCCGACTGCTACAACGGAAGCGTCGGCGTGAGCGGCGGCGGCGGCGGCGGCGGTGGTCTCCCGGAGTCGGACAAGCTGTCGGTGCTGAGCGAGACCGACAGCGGCGTGGTGTGCAACAGCCGGCCCAACAGCTACGCGGGCACGCCGAACGTGGTGCTCGGAGTCGGAGGCTGCGGCGGCGGCGTGTCGTCGTTCCCGCCCGCGGCCGCCGGCTCGTACGCGCTGTCGTGTCCCGCGTGCTCCAAGACGGTGTACTTTGACGAGAACGGCGCGCACAACCTGCCCAAGTACCGCGCGATGCGCAACATCGTGGACCGGTACGGCGAGCTGCGGCACATCGCGCCCAAATGTCAGCTGTGCGAGCGCGACCCGGCCGCGGACGCGACCGTGCTGTGCGAACAGTGCGAGGTGCTGTACTGCGACGCGTGCCGCGACCACTGTCACCCGGCCCGCGGGCCGCTGGCCAAGCACAACCTGATGGAGCCGTGGGCCGGCCGGGCGGCGCTGCGCGAGAAGGCCCGCGGCGGCCTGCTGGCCGGCGGCCGGGACGCCGCGTGCGCCGACCACGAGGACGAGTGCCTGTCCATGTACTGCATGGTGTGCAAGACGCCCGTGTGCGCGGTGTGCGTGCACGAGTCCAGGCACTCCAGCCACGACGTGCAGGCCATCAACGCCATGTGCAAGGCGCAGAAGGTGAGTCTCGAGCGCGTGTGTACTAGGTTTCGGGCTGTTCGTCGTCCGCCGTCACAGTGTGCGACGGGAACGGGGGGCCATGGCAGACGCGGTGGACGGACTAGAGATTTGTCTTTCCGGGGCTGTTCGGGTTCGTCTGATTTCGGGTACCTATTACATTACGAACACAGAGAGAGAGGGAGTGAGAGAGTGAGAGGAAATCGTCGGATGAATTTATGAATAATTTTACTGTAAGAAATAAGTCAATTGGTTTGTTTTTTTTTCCAAGTGAGGGTTAATTTACATACTGTGGGGATTTTCCCCTTGTATGCGCTCTCTTTGATTTACGTCTTTGATCGTACAAGACCGTAGAACAATAATCACCCGATGACGACCATACCCTTTGATTGCGAAAACAAAACAAAAACGTTATCAAATTGTGATAATGTCACCCTATCAAAATTCTTATGGTTGAATCAGCAAAGTACCTATATTATGTTATTATTTAGATCCCCGAGAATCGTCCCACTAAAACCTCGTTGCCTGATCACGTCTATATTTTCGTAAAAATCTTTGGGTTAGAAAAAAAAGCGAAAACGCTTATAAATGGTTATTGAAAAAAAAAAAAAAATATTATTGGTGATAAGCTATTGAATATCCATGTTGAATGTAAACGTAAAACGCCGGACTTATTCTTCGCACCACGGGTATTCTTCGCTTCTTGGACGAGATGATAATGATGGATTTAAAGAACGTGAGATGAGTTACGTTTACGATTAGTGAACGATGCGTGTAGTATGATTTTATTTAAATTTGAAATCAATGATTGATAAATGTTTTCGGAAAACGATTGTGAATGGAACTTGAGTAATAATTTACCTAGGTACTTTAGTACCAACTAGTTAAGTTTATGAAAAAATGGAAAACCTCATGATAAATAATTGATGTAATTTTTTATGTTAAATAATACTGAAATATTTAGATGCTAAGAACGAAATTAAACTTCACTTAAACACCAAATGGCACTCTCACTGGCAAAAACTCAGCACCAAACTTAATAAAATAAAAAACAATATAAACCCATGGAAAAATCCCGAACTCAACAGAAAAGATGAAACCATAATAAACCGCCTCCGAATTGGACACACACACCTAACACACAGTTTCTTGATGAGCAAAGACGATCCTCCACTATGCGACTCATGCAATGTACTTTTAACGGTCAATCACATCATTACAGAATGTCAAAAATACAATCAGTATCGAAACCAATACCACATCTCAGAACAAATTTGTCAAGCTCTAGAACCAAATCCTCAGGACGTAAAGAACTTAATTGTATTCTTAAAAAACAGAATTGTACAATTTAGTTTAATGTAATCATGCAAATACCAAAACACTAACAATGTAACCAAAAAAAAAAAAAAAATACTGAAATAATTATAAGAAAAAACCTTGTCGATTTAATAATGTTCGTAAAAATGCTCCAATACACCGTATTTAGACATTTCTAGTTTATAAAATAAAAAAATTAGCGCATCCGATTACTTTAGAAATGTAAATGTGGCTAAGGTTATTTATAAAGAAGCTTGTATAGAAATCTCCTCGGAAATCTCAGATCTTAAAACCAAATATTACAAAATGTTTAATGTTAAAATAAAAATTAATCTTACGTTTTACGTAAAAAGAGTTATTTGAGCCGCGATTCAAATTATTTTAAACGCGTGTAAAAATAATTCATCGAGTTTATCTTTATGAAACTTGAATCCTAGATACCTATATCAGGTATGTATGTGGCGAATCTATTGTTCAGAGAAAATGTTCACCAGATAAACAATTCTAAATTTTATGTTTTTCTTGAAAAATATCGCTTATTTACGTGTAATTAATATTTTTCGTTAAAACTCGAACATTAAACGCGTGTAATAAAAAAATCCTGTCTAACGATTTCTAAATTTTTCAGTACTGTTAGTGAAGCATATTAATATGTTTTAACGATTCATAGGTTTTTTTTTATCAAATATTTGAAATTGTATTAGATAAAAATTTCCAAATAAAAAAACAACATATTTTCAATAATTTGAAAGTCCTACGTATCCTCAAAATAACAAAATGCTTTCGAAACTTTTGTCAAGTCTGTATAAGGATCATTTATAGCCAAATTAAAAAAAAAATGGATTTTATGAAAATCTCGTATACTTACAACAAAATTTACCATGTTTACTTAATTTTCTAGCAGTTTTTCAATACGCTTGGAAAAACTATTGAGAATAGAAAAAAAATGTCCTCTTTAAAGTACCAACTAGTTAAAATGTCTGATTTGTAGAGTTACTGGATACAGCTATTGGACAATCATTTATACCTGAAAAAGTTATAACGTACAAAGAACAAAAAAAAAAAAAAAAACTTATAAATTGTAAAACATTCTTTGTTTCACTCAGAATTTAAAACAGGCCGTAAAGTACTATAGTAATTACGTTTTGTGAAATATATCTTTTTCAATAATGTAACCTTTTGTCTCATCTAGGTACCTATGTAAAGTGTGTCTTAATAATCTCGTGACGATGAGTCAATCGTAATATTTACAGTCATGGTTTACTGTGTCCCATTAATTGTTTAACATTACAAGTTATCTTATTAACGATTGTTCCACAGAAATTTATGGTTTTATGTCGGTGAATTTGATTGTTCATCTTTTTATGTACCTATGATTTGTTTCTGTATGCGTCATGTGATTACTTTGAGGTTGTTAAATAGATTCATTGTGATACGATAATAAATTATTTAATATCTTTTAAAAAATAATATTTTACTATCAACATTAAAATATTACATATTTCGGTGTTGAAACAATAAACCACTGAGCTTTGAGTTAAAAAGTGACCAACTATCACCTACTGGTAGGTGTACGGCCAATTGAGCAGTAAATTTTCACGATACGCATTTCTTTTGGGTCTTCTTGGTTGCCAGTTGGTAAATTAGTAAGGTGTATTTACTTTGCCATTTTAGTCAATCCACGTGATAATAATATTTTCTAAAAATTCACCTTAATCCTTTAATCTGTAGAATTGTATCTAAAGTTTGTGCAAGGAAGGTCATGTTATATGGCTCATTTTTGAATACGTATTTATGATTTTAAACTATTTTATCTGTTCATTTATGTAATTTCTGTTACTGTGTTAGACAATAATTAGATATTTTAAATGTCGACGAAAAATATTTTCTCATTTGAAATTAGTATTCTATTTATAAATCTTATAATCCTATCAAGAAGATAAATCATTAAATGAAGCTGATAATTTGATTATAAAAATAAACTTTTTTATTTGTACATATTATAAATGTTTTAGAAAAAAGGAAAAAAAGCGGAAATATTTTGTAATTTAGATTTCGCGAATAATGTCAATAGATCTTCTTATGCTGAGTTTGTGTGTATACACGTGCATGTAATTATATGAACAAATTACATTGAATTATAAAATGAAAGCAACAATTTAATGAGTAGGTATTACCTACCTACTTGGTAAATGGTAATAATTTATGTTACTTAATATGTGTATTAAATTATTCTGCCGGAGACTATGTATCTATTTACAAACCTAATTTAAAAAACATAATCAAATAATTATAATTACTTAATTGAGTCTTGTTATTCAATACGTGACATTGCATTACAGTAACTTAATACCCACATGTTTTGTTTAGCTATAATACCCTTTGTTATGCTAAGAGCACATTGTGATGAGATTAAATTATGAAAGATCTATAGGATAGCTGAACTTTATTCGGTCATTATGTTCATATATTAGGAATTTTAATCTGTAGCGTATTATTATATATGGCATTGAAAGGAGGGGTGGCGTATCAAAAGTAACCAGTGTGAAACAACTTGATATTTTTATTTAAATCCCATAAGACAGTGTCCGATAGCATTCTTTAGTAGTAACTATATATTTTTACATAGCCCATGGAGTGGAATTAATCATAGGTGTCATATCATCACCTTTATGTTCTAGTAGTACAAATTATTACTCGGACAACAAATAAAAATACCGTCTTTAAACGTACGTTTATTTTTTAAACACTATTATTGTATAAACCATATAATGAAATTATTCAGTGATAAGTTTTAAAAATATTGTTTGATTGTTTAGAATTTTTAAACTGTTCGAAACAAATACAATGTTTTATTCAAAAAAAAAAAAAAAAAAAGAATATATAAATATATATATAAATTCTAACCTCTTTCAGCACTTTGTTGGAAAGTTTATTTCCAAAATTACAGGTTTGGAATATTCATGGTTAAGAGACGTATTGTTTGAAATGAACTCTCAGTTAACTTAAGGTAATCATTCATGAGGAAAAACTTATACTTGAATAATTTAATTAGAAATAATCGTATTATTTCCTTGACGCTCAAAGGAAACAACAATATTTTAATATTTAATAGAATCAGTTCTTTGAAACAAATCTATCACACATTTTAAGTAGGTACCTGTGTACCATGTGTAGGATAAACAAACAACGTTATTAGCGTTTACACGAGTACACGTGCGCTACTGCGTTGTCCTTTAAAGGATAAGCGGGTCGGGTTAGGTCACGATTTAAACACGAGTTGAGACAATATATACCTACTTCGATATAGGTGCAATGACTTGGTGGATTAAAAACTGTATAAAGAGAAAGAATCGAGCGTGATGAGAAATCTGATATTTTTTTGAGATGAATTTTTTTCAATGGAATAACGTTTCGTCAGAGAATTTTATCTCATGGGTGAATTATTAAGTGTTACATATTTCTATAAAATCTGCGAATAATATACTCTTTAAAATTAATCAGCTGTGTATTTTTCGATTAATTTTAATGAATTCGCTTTTGAAAAAATGCAAAACTTTTATTTGAATAATTTTATCCTTAAATAAAATATATTGACTATACCTAAGTATAATGTAAAAATATTCACTCTCTTATTTTTTTTAAACTTATTTACTTATATAAATAATACTTTTGTCGATGTTTATTGCAGTGAGCGTTTTTACAAATATTAGTATTACTTTATTTTGTGAGCAGTTCATTCTATTTTACGACTTATGAGTTGCTAAAATCATTCATTAAAATTATGTATCGTTGATTTGTTTTGGTATATTTGATCTTTCAATCAATATGGTTTCAATTATTTTTATTTATGTCATTATTGATTGACGAGTGTCTGAAGTTTTATACAGTCTTTCTCTGAAAAACGAAAATGTTACTTAGTTAAGAATGAAACATTTTTAACTTTTTGAAAAAAAAAAATGTGAAATTTAAGACAACACATAATTTTGCCTAACTAAGCCGATAGGACACTTAGGCGTAAATTTAAAATTAATAATTATTGTAAATATTTTTAATTTTCATTTACATTTTTTTCATATTATTAAAACTTTTTTAATTTTAGTAATAGTCTGTGGGGTTACTAAGTTTGCCAAAGTTAATTACTATTTTGTACTTCAATATTAATCTTTCTTGATATTTTTGGACAAGTTATTGATGAATTATGACATATCTAAAAACAATTAAATGACTAGTTTTTAATTTATATATAATGCCTATATAAACTATTTTATGACGTTAAGTTATTAAAGTATTTTTTATAAAATTAATTGCTTGATAGTGAAACTTTAATGTTTAATATTTAGCGTATTTATAGAGGTACACTTTGTATTACTTCATATGGATATTTTTAATTATGTATACATCGTTTATGATTACGTTTAAATTAAGGTTAATATTTTAATTTTAACATTTGAGTAAATAAAAAATTATAATTATAATTTCTACGTACAACTGTACATATTGAAAAGTTTGGCTTCATGATTTACAGATAATATTAAAAAATAAATGTCCTTTTATTTTGAGTGGTTGCTCAATGTTTTTATTATTATTTACAAGTGTATTTTCTCCGTAATAATATCAATTATTCAACTCAATAACGCCGGGGAAGAAAAATTTACTCCGTCAGGCTTAATGGGTTTTGATGGGTATATTTTACGAGTAGCTACCTATAGCTATCCGGAAGCATGAGAGGGGTTCGCCATTGGCTGGCGGAAAAGCAATATTCGCGTAAAGCTAGAGTTCCCGAGGGGATATTTGATTTCATTTTCAATATTATCTTCCGACAAAAGTTAAACACTGTAAAGTCGAACGAACTCCTGTTAGTCGGAAGTCATTTCACTGACGTCTATACTTTGGAGTTTTAACACAGTTTATATACAAATTCAGATCGATATTGAAATGCGTTATATGATGACGTGAAAGTATTGAAAACTTTAATATTTTCAAATGATTTCTGCACTTTTGCCTTTTCTTATTTCTTATTATATTTACATAGTTGAAAATATTTGTGAGTTAATAAAAATAGCCTGAAGATACAATTTGTTTCAATTTGTACTTTGTTTTTTCTATAATGTCTATAATTATATCAATTATATTTCAGATTATTATGGTTATTATGTATATATTCTTATGCTATCTACTTATATCAATTTTTTTTTGTTAGTTTGATTTAAAAATTTTTCCATTTGACGTTTTTATGTTTGAATGAAACCAGTGTTTGAAAATCATATTATTAATTATAAAATTTGTTGGATGCAGAGAAAGAAAATTCGAAAAAGTAAAAGCTTTATTACATGTTACATGAAGGCGTCAAACACGTTTCTTGTGTCCACGCCAGCTTGTTGACGTCTAAGTTTGAATTCGTTAGAAGTTTGCCATTATAAACTTCCGAAGCGGCATTGAAAACTTTAGTATTGTTGTGGAGTTTTTTTTTCAACAACTTTATGTCCTTGGTTTTAATAATGCAGCGGCTCGTCATTGTATTAGTCCTCAGATTTTAATGATTTATTTTTAAATATATGTATTAACTACAAAAAATATATTGATTATTAGCTTTACTTACTAATTTGTAGTTCACTAAAATAATATTATAATGCAATTAAGTCGTTACCTATAGTATATTTATCATACCAATTTTTGGTTTTTAATTTGATGTACTTACATCACTCAAAAACATCAGTTAAATTTCCACCTGTAATTACTATTGTGTGTATGTTCGTAAAAGCAGTAATTTTAAGTAGGTAATTGTGTAAAATCTACTTATAGGTACTTATATTCTTTCGTAAATCTTATTTGTATGGTATTTAAAGTTATTGTCTTATGATTCGTTTTAAACCTCTAAAGTTTAGAGTCTAAACGACTAAATAATGAACACTTGTGAGTTGTCAGAGTATTTATGTATTTGTCCGCTGTGTCCATTATTGAGAAATGAAAACATTTTGAGCATTCTCACTATGGTATGCTTACAATTGTCTGTTATTTTTTATTGAGAGTTTTTCGTTCACTGTATATTTATCTTATTTCTGAAAACCAATGATTTTCATTAAATGTTTATTATTTTTCAAAAATTATTTTAAATTGTTAAATTTTGTACGGGCCGTAAAATAAGTTTAAACGAACTGTCGTCCTTTTCGCGTTGTAACAAAACAATAAGGTGAATCAGTATAACTAAATTAAATTGCATTAATTTGGAAAGAACTTGTACGGAGGCTTGTGAAGTTACACAAAGCACAAATTTACGGACCGTTGGCGTGTACAACAGAAAGTTAATATTGACGAATAATTAATAAGGCTTTATTGACGATAAAGTTTTCTTCTTCGATTTTGAAAACAGGTCACTGCACAATATACAGTGGTTGAATGACTGCATTTTAAAATATCTTAACTTAATTGGCTTTTGATGAATTGACAAATTTATGCATGTTGAATATTTGGAATATTATTATTGTTATTGCTGGATATTGGACGTGTTCTAGGTGTTTTAGTTATTCACATCGCATATTCCAGCATAGCTAACACCTGTACCATGGTATAGTGCACATTGTTTCATCTCTATAATATAAAATGTAAGTCTTGTATTCGTGCATATCCATTTATACTTATGTGATTATACATTATTGTATCAAATAACAATGTTGTAGCCGTGATAACAAAGCTTAATTTTATCGATTTTATGTACAAGAGTAAATTCGCTTGTCATAAATGTCATAAAACGTACCATAATGTAATACTTAAAATAAACCAGCACGATGGTTGTAAGACGTAGGTTAGTGTGGCTATTTCGATCTATTGATATATTTTGAAAGAATTTAAAAGTTATTATTTTTTCAATACGCAATGAAATTTAATACTTGTTTAGTATAATTTAAAATGTATTAAAACGAGTGTTTTTGGATTATAAATTGACTTAAATTATTGTTTTGAAAATAGTTTTCTAAATTATCTATCATCGGTTAAAAATTGATATAGATTAATAGTTTTTTTAGATTGTTGGCCCAAATTTTTATTAATGTAGGTTTCATTTTTGGAACTTCAAATGTATGTTCTTATCATATGATAAATGTATAGATACATATTTATAGATAAAAATAACGACAAATAATGTTATATCTTTCTTGAAATATTGATGGGTTTATATTATTTTAGTTTACCTTAAAGTATTGGTTCAAAGCCAAAATACGATCGTCGTGTTGTAGTAAACATACGATCATAGTGTAATCATACGAGTATACATTAAGATTAAACATTAAATCTTGATCTATACCATAATAAAACATTTAGTTCAAATAATTTTTTCCTATTTTAATCGTTATAACTTATAAATAATATTAATGTACTTTGTGTATACTATTTTTCTACAATTTTCTAAACTACTTAAATTATATTTTCGTGATTAGAAATATCGTCTAAACATTATTTTTTATCAATAAATGTATTCGAAACTTCATTTTACTATGTCATAAGTTAGATATAAATGAATAATGTAAGAATTAAATTTTATAGGGATATCAATCATATAACGTTTATACATACGTATATCATCTTGTATAATTTTATTGTTTTTTCCTGAAAGTGTAGTTTAAAGTAAATACGAGTTTGATTTATTTCTTTATGTTGCAGTAGTTTAACAAGTATGTCGTTAGTTTTTTTTTAAACTTGTGTTATAGCGTTTTGTTTTACTTATTTCTCATAAGTCATAAGTTATGACTCATAACTGTGGCAAATCAATTGAAATTCAATCGAATTTAAAATTTTGATTTTTACATTTTTTTAAATTTACTTTTCATAAAAAAAAAAAAAAAAAAAAAATGTCATTATAATGTTCTAAAAAGTATTACTGAAAAAAAACGAGCGTATAAAAGTATTTGTATTTTTAATGCAAAAGAGTTATATCTACATTATTTATTTATAATTGAATGTAGAAGTCTGCGTAGTGTGTTAAACGTGTATAGGTACACCATGTTTTATAAACGAATTTGATAATAATATAAACGAGCCAGAGAAATGTTACGATTCGAAGTTTTGGAAATTAATTGCTCTCTCTGTATAAAGAAGAGTAGACATTTGTACATCAGAGTTTGCTTAAGATATTAAAAGGAAACGGACGTGATGAATCCCCCTAACATAAACGTGGTGTATTTATTTATCGATTTTTCAGTGAATGCAGCCGATATTAAATCCCCATTCTCCATAGTCCGTCCATATCCACGCTATAGGAACGCACCGACTCGAACGAGAAGTGCTGTAAAATCCGGAATCAGCTGTACCTATTCGAACCGAGGCATTTCATTTTTAACTTTTTTCTAAGCGATAGTATAATGGATTTTTCCGACGGTTCGAGAGGAAAAAATTCGTGCCTTCATATATATATATATAGTGTAAAACATGATGTCGAGAAAGAGAGGGAGTGAGAGAGAGTAAGATATACTCCGTAGATGGGGAGGTAAACTTTTCTTCTCGCCGCACGTTGTAGTCGTTTCTCGTCTTTTATTTCTCCTCCCCGCGTACATAATGCGGTATCGAGGTATATCTCGCGCTGAGAATAATATGTATAGTGTACACACACACACACACACACACACACACACACACACACACACACACACACACACACACACACACACACACACACACACACACACACACACACACACACACACACACGCACACGCACACGCTTTTAGGTATGTGTACATTGCAAAAAAAGGGATTAACGCGGAGGTAAAAGGCGCACGGAAGACGGATCGTGTGCAGGAGGCGGTGACTTTCGAATTGCTTTTGAGCAATTTCCGCCCGGATTCCATCGCGGTTAAGTGCTAATACATCGTCGTGGTCCGAACTGTGTCGCGGTCGTGGCTGCTGCGCGCACGTAAGTCGCGTGGTGGTCGATCGGTCGAAAACGCACACTGGTATAGAGGTATACATAGCGGCTGTTTGCAGCGAAACGAGAAAACGGATTGCTGTGTACTCAACCGTATTATGACGCGGCACCGCCAGCGTTTCGATCAAAGCACTGCCGCCGAAGCCCGGATGACGGACGGATGCTGTGAACTCACACGCGCGCACGCTGTATGTACACACACCCTATTCTTGCGTGTGTGTGTGTGTGTATGTGTGTGTGTGTGTGTGTGTGTGTGTGTGTGTGTGTGTGTGTGTGTGTGTGTGTGTGTGTGTGTGTGTGTGTGTGTGTGTTTGCAGTGTGTGTTTGTTGTGACTTTGTGAGTACTTATACAGTGAATAGGCATTCGCACAGGCAAAACGTGGATATTACAGGGTGTCTCACTATGATTTGACGATCACGATTTAATCATAATATATAATGCATGCAAGTTTGAATTTTATTTATATGAAATTCAAAATAATTCACGTAAAAGTAGTTACATTTTTATGAAACAAAAAAAATGTATTGTTTAATTTTTAATAATTTTTTCTACGTGACTTTAAGATTTAAGTTTTTACTATTTCAAATGACGATTTTTATCAATTATTTGATAATTATAATGATAATAATTGGCAATATAATATGTGATAGATAAAAAGAAAATGATAAAATGTACTAAACGTAGTAAAAACACAATTTGTTGTTGATAAAATGTTCTAAATTGTATCGTAGCAGAATCAATGATATTGAGTTTATTTTCACGAATGCTCTTGCTTCTCAACTATATTACCTTTAACTTTGAATATTTTCATCTCTTTAAACAAATTATATACTTTTGGCTGTAAAAGAAAAATTGAGATTTTAACATTCAAAAAAGGTTCAGAAAATTGAAAAGTTTTTAAAAACCATTTGCATATAATAGTGAAATTACTATATATAGTTATGCCGATTCGTATTTTAAATGAAAAAAATTCGAATCAATGCATTATACAGGGTTAAATCGCTGTTATCAGTGATCTCTGTGAAACATTTTCTAATTTTACCCATGTACGTTTAATGTTTTAGAAAGATCGAAATCGACCGTCGTCGTCGGAACTGTATTGCGCGTGCCTCCGGGAAAGCGTTTTCGGATTTTTATATTTCACTTGTAAGATACCATTTTTACTGTCGGTGTATATATCCGGTGGATATAATATGTACTCGTTGCACGCACACGCGCCGTATTATTATAAAGTGTATAGGTTCAACAGTACTTACGCGCGGAGAGTGTATACACGTCGAAAGCGAAAATCGTGTAATTCGATTTAATCATTTCTCCGCGTGCGTCCTCTCTTCCGGTCGAATCGATCTTGTGTTGACCGTCATCGCTATCGCACGGGTTGATTTTTTTATAATATGAAATATGTAAATATAATAATAATATTTGTATGCGTGTTTGAGTGTACGAAGTTGGAGTTTTAAACGTATTACAGGGTTCTTGTGTTATAGATCATCGTTGACTGATGTGAGACATTTATATACATTCTTGTGCGGTTGTAGGTATTAAAAAAAACAAAACAAAACAAAAAAAAAATATATATATATATAGGTATATATGTATAATAACAATAATGAAAACCTAAAAAACCTAACGGTAAATTATCATAAAAACTTTTTTCATTACCGCCTCGTATCTGTATACATTACATACATATATATAGGTACAGTTTGTTTAACGCATTCAGGCGTATAGTGATTTTGTTCCAGCCTCTGCGAAATGGCCTGCAATCGAATGTTATTGGCTTCTATTGTTGAATGTCTTCGATAAAATTGGTATGTTTTCGGCTTTTCACCTCATTGTAATAATTATTGCCACGCAGTACGAGTTTTAGTTTCTTTTAATAAACACTACCCGCGGCATACCGATCCCCGCCCCGTGGGTTTGCTCTGACAACGACCTGCGTTGCAAACTACGTCAAAAACACATTTTACCCGTTTCACGGGACTCGTTTTCCCCGCTGTTCTACCTTGTTGCAGTGAACATTATTATTTTTCACGCAAAATATCACAAGGGCAAATTTAACTATATATTGAACTATCTTTCTGAAATCCTTTGTATTAATTATTTATTTCAGTTATGGTAATGTTTTCTTTGCTTGTGTAATATGAAAGCTAATAAATTATATTTTCATTTTTCTCATAAAACACTGGCTTGTCGCGCCCTTGATCTTTTATCGTGGTTAAATTGGAAAAAGTTTTATGTAAGCCCCGTGGCTATACATTATAAATTGTTATATTATGGCCAACTGACGAAACGGTTTTTTCTCACGCCGGTTGTATACGGCTTTAGATTTTAGTTAATTAACGAATAATTATTGAAATACGGGACTCGAAGCCATGCTGATTTAGTGAAATATATTATATAAAAAAAAAAAAAATAATCACCTTAGATATGTGGAAACGTAGAAATTTAATATCGTAGATGTTATAATAATACACAGGTTTACATTTATTTGGTGTAATAATAGTATTTATAATCGATCAAATTAAATATTCTCTAGTTATCTTCTTATATATTTAGATTTGTTCCGCTGTTGAATTTTTAAGCAAATATACATTATTAAAGTTTTTTTAATATAAGTTTCCTCTTTTATAATATGCTAAATGAGAATATATTGTTCAAAGTTTAATTAAATTTATGATTCTACAAATGAAAAGACACGATTTACTTTTAAAATCGAATTGAATGTCTCCTCACGCCTCGATGAATATTTCTCGTTGACGTTTCTATAAAAAAAAAAAACTTAAATTTAATCTCTTGAGTATGCGGTAGAAATTTAAACTTTTTCGTGTATATATAAAAAAAAAAAAGCCGATAAGATAATGGTGGTGGAAGTTCGTCCTTCGTCGCTTCGCTCCTCGGACAAGATAATGGTGAGGAGTGTATAGCACTTTCTATCATGGGATCACCTGGTTTACGATAGTTTAGTTGTATGGTACTTTACATTTGAATGCAATGATAAATCATTGTAAGTTAAGTACAGGATACAGTAGTTGGGTGGGATACACGAGATGCATTGCTAGATTAGGCATTATTGGATAGATTTTGGAATTATTTTATATTATAAAAAAAAAAACGATTCTGAACGAAGATGAAGATGTCAGCCTTAAATTGTAATATATATTTTATTTTAATATCCTAGATTGGGTTAAATTTACATTTGTCTATTCATGTGACTTCTGCTCGTGAGCATTGGACAAACCAGGATGTGCATAGATAGGGCGTAGGTAAATACCATATTATTTGCCTAAATGCACTATCGTGACGGTACCACCCGATCCCGCCGTCCATATATGCTGAATGCTCCGTGGCTACGTCTATTTAAATATTAATAATTAATAATAATATATAAAATCCGCATGTTTATGGAACTGATACACACATTAAAATAACTGGAAATTGGAAGTTAGTAACGTTCTATTCAACCATGTAAAGGTACGTTATACACCTTGTGTTTACAATCTACCAATATTTTGTATAGAACAGCTGTCAGCTACTGATTATATTATAATAAACTTAATCTATTTAATTATCTTTATCAGCTGTGATATTACATAATATTTTCATTTCTTATCTTTGAATACAAAATTTTTTATACATTTTCAACTACAAAATAATTTGCAAATATTCGTGATTTTGACAAATTTTGTCGATTTTTGAACTTCAACTGCTTATAAAAAAAAATTGTGCCTATGTATTTGAATAATTTTTGAATCACTCTTAGATGAACTTATTCAAAACCTTCTATTAAATTTTCAAGCGATTTGGTAGGGCCAAAAAATTGTTATCGACTTTTATAAAAAAAAATCTAAGAAAAATCGAATTATTCAAATGCCTATAAATAGCTAAAAAATAAACGAAATATTTTGAAAATACAACTATGTAAAGAAAATGCCTATTTAAACATTTTGTAAAAGTTTTAAGTTTCTACGACCTATACTTTTTGAATAAGAACAAATATCAAAAATCAATGATGCCTAAATTGTTATTTTACGCGATTATGTGAAAAAATTGTAATTTCAAACACTCATAAAAATTTTTGATTTTATTCCAGTGCAAATTTTTTTACAGATAATTGAAGGAAAACGTATGTCAAACTTTGTACCGAATTTACAATTCTTAGTTTTGAATACTTAAAATTTTATGAATTTTCAACTGCAAAATACATAGCAAATATACATGATTTTGACGAATTTTGTCAATATTAGCACTTATAAACGCTTATAAAAAAATTTTGTGCCTATGTATTTTTATAATTTTTGAATGGGAGTTAGAACAACTTATGTGGACCCTTCTATTAAATTTTCAAGTATTTCGTCCGAGCTACATTTTTTTTATCAACATTTATAAAAAAAAAAATAAAAAAAATCGAATATTTCAAATGCCTATAAATTGATTAAAAATGAGTGAAATCTTTTGAAAATAAAATTATATAAAGAAAATGCCAATATAAACAACTGATAAAATTTTCAAGTTTCTACAACTTATACTTTTTGAAAAAAAAACAAATAGCAAAAATCGTTTGAGGCTAAACCGTTGTTTAACGTGTTTTTGTAAAAATTTAAATTTCAAACACTCATAAAATTTTTTTGTCTGAAACCGGTAGAGTTTTTTTTGCAGATAATTGAAGAAAAACTAATGGAAAACCTTGTACCAAATTTTCAAAACTTAGTTATAAAAGAAAAAAATTTTACGATTTTTCAACAACAAAATTATTTGCAAATTTTCGCAATTTTTACATATTTCGTATAAATTGGAACTTTGAGCACTTATAAAAAAAAATTGTGACTTACGATTTTGGATTTTTTTTTATCAGTTATGGAACAACTTATAAGAAACCTTGTATTAAATTTTCAAGATTTTCTGGCAAAAAAAAAAAATTTTATCGTTATTTTAAAAAAAAAATACTTAAAAAAATTGAAAATTTCAATTGTCTATAATTAGCTCAATAAAAGTTAAAATACTTTGAAAATTTAACGGTGTATAGAGAACGCTAATCTAAACATTTGGTGAAAATTTCAAGTATTTACATCGATTAGTTTTTGAGTTATAGCAAAATAAAAAATTTGATTTTGTCGAAAACTGGTTTTGCGTAAAATATACCGTTTTTCCCTCATTTTTTAAGGGTTTTTCCCGGCGCGTTAAAAAAATATTGAAAATTTTTAACTTTTGACCCCCCAAAGTACCAACTAGATTCAATTTCCTTTCAGAAAAGTTGCTATATAAGGCAATCGAAGCATTTTTACTGCCCCAAATCGTGTCGACAGACACAAAAAAAAAAAAAAAAAAAAAAAAAAAAAAAAAAAAAAAAAAAAAAAAAAAAAAAAAAAAAAAAAACACACATCATTGTAAAATCAATACATTCTTCACTCCGTTCAGAATCTAAAAGATTAATTCGACGTGTATTTGACATTTAAGTGTATATATTAAAAATCATCATGTCGGTTGAATATTTAATGTATAGAATTTAAGAATGTGTATATTCATTTTAATTTTTAGATTAAAAGTATATCGTTGTGTAGAATGGTAAAGTTAAATTGTCATTTATGTTTGAACATGTATACAGTAACTCTCTTGGTGTATCACGTTTTCATATAATGTGTGTTTTTGATGGATTACGTTGGTTATTAGTATCAATATTTCTTGATACGATGTAGTATATTTTGACTTCTATAGCCAAGACATTGTAAACGTTAGTCGACAAACCCGTACTCTGATGAATAATTGTTTCATAATGAATACAATCAAATACGCATTTCATTATAAAAATGATTATTGTCAGACAAAAGGAAATAAACATTCGAATCATAATTTTATGTTTACTTTATCTAATGTGCTTTAATTATTTCGTCATTGTGCTTATGAGTTTTGGTCACAAAATATTTCCACACAATATAATTATAATTTGTTGGTGTTTTAACTGCATTGTCTCATTTAAAAACGTTGTTTTCGAAAACCATTTAATGTTTCTTTTACATCCATTAGCTATTAAAAACAGTGTTTGTTTTTACGCCGGGAGTGTGTTAATGATTTCCATTTGTCATTACGATATGTATACGATGACATATACATTCAAAAGAGCTACTAAACGTTGTATACTCGGTGCTATATTGTGTTCGATGAATTCGGTACGGTCGAAATCAATCTCGCCGCAAGAACTTGTGTGACGGAGACTTGTCTTTCTGCGGGATTATTGACGAACGTGAGACTTTGTTCGGGCGCGATGATGTGTTTCTACCGTACTACCTGAATCATGGCTTAAAAAAAAAAAATGACGGTCTAAACTCGTTTTTACATCATAACGCGATATCGATTTCGCTTACGAAACCATTGTTCAGTGTCGGCGATAGGGTTTTGTGTCTGAAATTGTGTATCGCAGTCGTCTGGGTCCGGCGCGGCGTAGATACGTCTCGAGGAACGATATTTCGGGGGCGGCGGCGGCGGCGTTCGTGCCTCTTCGATAACCAAAGTTTGATAACCTGTTTGATATAATATATCGCACGTCATAGGTCGTTGAAAGAAAAAAAAAAGTAGAAAATATGCTTCTTCGATGGGCGGTGACAGATGCGATAAGCCTATGTGGTCGTCGCGGTCGCGTGAGAGCAGGGTCATAGGGTAATACACTAGTACACGTCCGTCATTGAGGTTGTGTGTGTGTATGTGTGTATCTATATAATATATACATTGTATACGTTCGTTCCAGGATAATAAAAACTCTGGTTCGATAAATGGGCCTAAAACATCGAAAAAAAAAAATAATAATAAAAGGTATCGTTTGTTATTATAACGTTTTTCGGACACGCATTTGCCCCTCGGCGACGCGGGTCGGTCCGTCGGACGCACCACGTCAATGTGTCCATAACGGGTCGGATGAAAAACAACAGTAATGAAAATAATAATGAAAATAATAATAATGTATGCGGCGTTGCGCCGCGCATTGTCGCCGACACCCTTTCCGACAACAAACGTTACTGTCGTGTCGGCACACGAACCGCACTGCACCGCGTGTTGTGTGCATTAGATACGTACGCGTACGTGTGCATACAGTATACCTGTAACCGGTTTTCCGGTGGTTTTTTTTTAATTCTCCTATGAGTTTACACCAACAGCTCGGGTTTTTTTTTTACGGTTTACTCACACGTACTGCGCCGCCGCCGCCGCCGTCGTCGTTTTATCGTATAGCAATTTTTTCCTCCGTATTTTATAATGGTCTGCAAAATTTAGCGATTATTATACATCACGCCTCGAGCAGTGGCGGAGAATATTATAAAACCTGTGTCGTATTATTATTATTATATCATATTATATCGTGCACAATCCAAAGTGTAGAATTACTTGTTTTCTTTCGGAAAATTAAAAAAAAAAAATTTTTGTATCGCGCCGAAGAAGTCGGTTCGTAACATTTGTCTGGCACGCGATACGAATGTTTGTACTGGGCTGCAGCGATGCCGCATAGACCGTACACGCGTATCGTTTGAAGTTCCGTTTTACAAACAATACAAACAGGCATAATACGGAATAGTATTTATTTTACCCTTTACGCTTTGGTAATAAATACTTTTCGTATATTTTGTTATTAACGCTTCGTGTACGAGTCGTGCGGTGCGATCGCATTGTATGTCGTTCGTGCACCGAAGACGACCGACGGACGGCAGTCAATGGCCGCAACACGTTTGCCGCGGCATAAGGTCGCAGCTCGAGCGCGACGTGTTTGCCGGTGTTTCGGACGCGATGTGTGAACTCTTTCGCGTACGAAAACTGCGCCGCCGGCTCGTCTGTAATTATTTCCCGCAGACGTTTCACGTTAGACGACCCGGCGTTTCGAGATTAATGGATTATGACATTGTAACCCGTAGAGACGTTCTCTGTAATGCTATTTCGTCTACCTGTGCCAGGCTCACACGCGTGCATTGAAATTCTCGTTGCCGCGTGTACGGCTCAAACTATACAATATCACGGCGAATCGTGCGTGCGATTCATACGATAAATTCGATTGTATAATTGATATGTTACCGGTGTAGTACGTATATATGGTAAGACGATCGGCGTTTTTGTTGACGATAGTGTCGGATCTCCCACACGGACGGTATGTTTGTGGTTTCAACACAAACCATATAGGAACAACTATTTTAAGTGCTGTGATACGACCGAGGAAGTTTACATTAACTGGTTTACGCAAACAAAATGTTACATTATCTCGAATTTCCACTATTGGTTTTTTCTCGTGTATCATCTAATATACATTATGCATATAGTCTCTTCTGATCTCGTCGTGTTAATACGTGTCGGTTTTTTTTCTTTTGTCGTAAATGATACGACCTCATTGATATGTCTCGCGACAACTGTCCGTGTGTACACATGTTTTATTATACGCGTGTCTTAATTATTTACTATTTTACCGATGGTATTCAAGTCACCGCGAAAGAAAGAAAGAACGCATAGATACCTACATTTGTTTATTAACAGAGTCGTCAGATATGTGTGTTTTTATTATATTGGTATATTCCTGCAGGTAAAAACCTATGTTGTGTATTTTAAACGCCTTATATTTTCTACCGAGGACGTGATGTTTCATTGGTCGAGCTGGAAAACATATTATATTCTACAAAAGTTCTTTCTCGGAGAAACTCAAACAAAATAGAAATCAGTTATGAATACGTACATACTCAATTCTAAAACAAAGATTATATTATTTATATTATTTACCCAAAGCTACGTGCCTAGGATGTTTATACATTTCACGGCTCTATTTCAAACGAAATACTAGATGTTTATGCGCCACTTGGGTGGTAAAAGATAACCGACACTATGGCGACACTTCATGTTGTACTAACAATGTACCTTCGTTTTTTGTTTAAGCCGGGTGTGTTATGAAAAAAAGAAGGTTCAAAAATTGTCTGATACTTTATATAAAGGTATTTTTTGATAATATTTGTCTTCGTATATAGACTGTATTTTTGTTTGTGGTTATGAACTGGGTGAACTCAATATGTTTTTCTTTTACTTAAATAATATGAAAATGCGTTTCATTTGTTGTAGGTGGTCTACGTTTTGTATACTTAACGGGAATCGAACCGTCTTGGCGGTAACGTCGCAATAAAATTACACTCTCATTTAAATGTTATTACGACGACGGACGAAAGAGAGCAAACAAGGTGCCAGGGTGTTGTCGTCAGATTTGCCAATTTATATTTTATGGATTCCGTGAAACGCTATTTCTATATTGATAAAAAATGTCAAAACGTGCCAAGAGATCACTAACGGCGACGTTATTCAATTGGGACTACAACATTTAGATACATTCAGAGTCTAAAAGGGTTTTAATGTTTATATAGGATGTTTTATCCGTTATATGTATTGTAGTTCATGCAACTATATCATATATCTATATTTGTATTTTCTTTCAATGACTGAACAAGGTCCGAAATATATTTGTTTTGGTAATTTAATTCGCCTTTCTATAGGCCTTCGTAATATCATTTTGTGCTTGTAACAAGATTAATTTTGCTTAACCAAGAATAACGGTATAGATCCTGGCGATATACGAGCGTTATATAGTTAAAATAATGAATTGTTTTATTCCTCTTTTTTTTTGCTATTTTATTAACATTCTTTTGTTCATTTATTTCAGTTACATTTTCATCGTAGTTTTGAATTATTTCGAAAGACAGCGTTTATTTATTTATTCATAAGCGGTTTTCTTGTCCACAATCTACATCACTAATGTACGCCATTATTAATTCTCGATCATATTTTTGATTTTTATTTACAAAACACAGTGAAACAAGGGCTCGAAGTGTTTTTGCACGATGACGCTGTCAGTCCACGTGTGATCAACCTTCTTAATGTTTTTATAGGGCGTCCTAGAGCTTATCATTTATGGGAACTCTCATTGCTTCCCTCTTGGTGTAACGCAAGTTTTTCCCATATTATGTTGAAGCACATCGTATATTTGGGATTCTGTTATATCGTTTTCAAGTACTGAGATTGTTAAGAAAGTTTCAAGGGCTATAAATGGCTAAAACGTTTATCGTTTTCGGTGCGGTTTTTTCATTTTTATCCATAAAATTTTTCGGGTTTAATTTGAAAGCTTATTTGGGTTCCGTCCAAACACGTGAGATATATATATATATATATATATATATATATATATATATATAAATTATGTGGTCGTATAGACGAATGATCTAAATGGCAGTGTAAATTGAAAATATTACGAACTATTTAATCCCGTAGAGATTCCTATTGGGCTTTTGACGCGACCAGCCCGTAAACAATGTTCTCCTCTCTCGTGTTCTCTTTATCGCGCCGTCCTGGATCGCACATTCGACGGAGAATCACCGTTTGGTTGTTTACGCGTCGCACACATTGAATGGATGCGGGGAGAAACAATAATGTTATAGTATAATAACATTTTGACACTTGGAATTCGACGAGATAATTAGTACTTTGTATAAATCGTGTGCGAGAAATCAAATTCGAGTCTTTCATTGCTTTCGTCACTGTCGTCGTCATGTTTCTTACTGTTTGTTAAAAAATGTCGTAACCGCTCGCGTCATCTCTATACGCTTTAGAATATTAAACGATTGTGTCTCGTCTCGTCGGTGCGTTTTCAACCGAAAATACTTGTGCGTTTTTTTCCCTTTCGTTTTTTCGACCCATCACGTGTTTTGTTACGGCGTGCCAGCGGAATGTTTATTCCGTGCATGCAGCTGTTTGTCTCTTTCTCGAAAAGAAAAATCTAATAGAATGCGTTGTCGTTGGACGCTTTTCAAAGCCGTAACCACCCGCACGCGTTTTGCGCATACCGCCTCGTCGCTCCCCTCGTAGGCATATACAATTTGCGAGGGAACTTAACCCGAGGGTTGTGTGTGACGCGAAGAGAGAGAGAGAGAGAGAGAGAGAGAGAGAGAGAGGGAGAGAGAAGAGTTCTGTCGAGTACTGTTATACGGTGTGTGTGTGTGTGTTCAGTGTTGTGTGCGCGCGGTGCTGTGCTGTGTATATACATCGCTAACCAGCTGTTTTTGTCTTTGGTTTTTGTATTTTGAGAGTGAAAAAAATATGTTATAATGATAGGAAAATAGGGGTCTAGTTTCTTCTCGTTTATCCAAACCATCATAACTTCGGCGTTATGGAGACCCTCTTGTTTGTTAATTAGTAGTGTGCTCTAAATCGTCGCTGGTCGTTTTCATTTGAACTAGTTTTTTGTAAATTATATGCTGTACAAGTTACATCCAAACCATAACTACGAACTCATTTACAAACGAAACAAATGATCAGTTATTTTAACGCGGTTTCGTGTATAAACTGACCTAACGAAACCGGTGTCGTCTATGAATGTGAAACTATACGTTTTTCTCCTTTGTTCGTTGTGTTTAAATTTCTCTCGATTATTTTCAGGTAATTCGACGAAACTACTCGTTTTTCACCGACACATCAATTTCGTTTGAAAAATATCATAATATTTTATTGTAGGTGTATAAGTATTGGAGAATGAGTAAAAACAAAAATGAGAGTGTGTTTTATATTTGAATTGTTGCTATTTGACCGCAACAAAAATGTGACTTAATATAAATTATTCGTGCGTGACTCAAACTCCAATTTTACAACGCTAAAAGTTTCACACTTTATGTGAGCTTATTGAACAATGTACTACACATTTTCTTCTCGACGTACAGTTTGTTATTACACTGGTTGTCATAGTGTCATGTTTTTTAAATTAATGAAAATAATGTATAATGAAGCACATCTAATGGTTGTTAATAATTAACAATTATTGTTAAACAAAACATTTATCTAACATAATTTATTATGTGTTATGTATGAATGTACTTAAAAATTATTAATTTTTAAAACATGCGTTAATGTTTAACTAATTATTATTAGACTACATGAATTTGCTTTCAAATACCTCTTATTACATTTTTTGAAACTGTGAAACAACGTTGGTATATACTTAAGTATAATCATTACGTAAGATACATTTTCCTTTATGTCTTTTTTTATGGCTTTTATTAGTTATTACAGCATATTTAAGTCTATTATAGTATAATCAAATACTAATTTGCTAAAACTATTTTTATTTCGTATAAAGATTTCATTATAGAGAATAAAAGTTACGCATTAATAAAACTATTTTTTTTATGTTGTACTTATATAACGGTTTCGTTTAAATTACCCTTAATGCAATTATTAATTATTGTAATTTATAAACGAAAATTTCTCATTGAATAGCTTACTGTTTTATCCCTTTTAGTGGGTGATCATTATAAATCAGCTGGTATGTGACTTGTAGAAAAAATGAATGTAATGCTACTTGCCTATATATCTTCTACAGAGTACAGACTGACAATGACGTTCATGTATTACGTCAAAATTATAAATTGTGTGTGATTTTATATTGTGACCAGTTTAGTTTTAAACGTAAATCGTATATAATTTACTTTTCTTGAAAATACATGTTTGGTTAGGTTAGGTTAGAATTTAGAATTTGTTGTATTGGTATGTATAAGTAGGTTTGCACTGTGCGTGTACATTAAAAATATATGTATCTAAAATAACTTTTAATCATTAACGAATAATATTTCAACGAGTTAGTGTAATATTGTAAATGTAAAATTGAATAGTTTTATTAATTTAGTGTGGAAATTTGATAGACTTAATGGAAATAAAGTAAAAATAAAATTAAAAAAAAACAAGTGAAGTATTATTTACAACGAACCTGCTAAAATGTTTTATTTATTTAATATACATATGTTTGACTATTATTCGATGTAAACGTAATTCAAAATTAAAAGTATTTATCAGATAAAGTTGATTCTACTCTTTAGTTGGCAGCGGGTATACTTTGACTGTTATTGATCTATATTTTTTAAATTACATTTTGTGTATGAAAATTTTAAGTAAGTAAGTAAATATATCTATTCAATTTCAAACCTAAGTGTTGAAATTTATTGAGAAATTATTTTTTATTTAACTTAGTGTGTTCCTCTGCATAGAACAATACAACGTAAGTCGTAAATCCTAAATCATAACATTAATTTTTAATAGTATACTTAAATATTTTTAATATAAATAAAATTTGAGTGACATAAGGTTAGTAATTTGTTGCTTGTGAGTATCGGATTCAAATTTACCTTACAGGATACAGAATTCTATGAGAAGTTCCTTCTATTTGATTTTATGTCATCATACATTGGAAATAGATCTCTGCAGTCTCATTTCCATAAAAAAGTCATAGATTCAAAATAAAACTGTTTGAGAGCGCGTTTCATAAGAAAGTATTATGGTTATATTTTTAAGCCGATATGTCAATGATTTATCGATAAATGTGTGTAATTTTCGGTGGTCTAATGTATTATGTAAAGTAACTTTAAGAACCTGCATTTCAAGTGGTTCGTTCAGTATTGCGATGGACCTTTTAATGAATAATAATGTAATTCGAAAATCTGACGTAGTCTTCATCTCAAGTTACATAATATATTATAATTTATATATATTATACAATATGCGTGTATAGGTACCTCTACTTGTCAGTCTTGTATATGTTTTGTAATGCTACATCTGCGATGTTTGAATTTCAAAATGTAGGTGCCATTATAAGTATGCATTAACGATAATCAAACCAATATCATATAATACACATGGTTAATGATTTTAATTAGCTTAAACTACCTATATATGTATTAGCTTAAATTAAGTTTCGTATTATGTCGTTCAGCCGTACACGTATAAATTATGTTATAATAATTATGTTTTATCTTATCTCACTTGCCGAAATTGTTGTAAAATTAATATTCGAGTTATTAAATATTAATATTGAAGCGGTTCGATAAAAAAAAAAAAACCACAAAGGTCGTTTAAACATGTAAATAAGTATTTACTAAGTATATTATTCTCTAGTGTACATTCAAAGTACTTCAAATCTATTATTTCAGGTTATATCAGTTATCTTATGGGCCGTGTATTGTGTATTTATTATTTTTAGGTCGAAAAAGCAAAAAGTGAACGTAATCGAAAACAATCAATAACGTATACTGGTGGTGCGTAGTTTCTGTAGAACTTAAAGAAAATATTGTCATAGTTTACCGACGGTAGATGTTAACCATTTATTCGCTCTTAGACGTGTATCAGTTTTCGAAAAGTCGCGGGCGTGCGCGAGGAGAAGTAAAATTTAATATGTACGCCTTGAAAAAAATCCAACGTTGCCGCCAACGGTGGAGAGACGATTGAAGTGAAGTGTAGTGTTTATTTTCGGAGGGTATAAATTATACGAAAAAACCTCTACAGGCTGTTTCGTTTATTTTACATGTATACATTTGACGTTTATACACACTCGTATTTATACTCGCTTGATAAGTGTGTGAAACTCGATACTATGGCTTACTACTCGGCAGTCGGAGTCGATAAATAATAGTAATAGTAATAATAATAATATTAATAATAATAATAAGTAAAAATACGTTTACACGGTAGGAAGAGAGTAGGGCGATGATGGAAGAACTTCCGAAGGCGTTTCGTGCGGCGCTCCCGCGGAGTCGCTGTAAAAGCGAAATGAATTACTCAACACGAAATTGTTGTCGAT